>CM026400.1:45287589-45465493 GCA_014843695.1 Archivesica marissinica
ATGGGGGGTGATTATAGATATATACATGGGGGGGGGGGTGATTTCATAACATATTTTATGAAACAAGTTTTGGAATTTTGCTATTAAGCGAGCCTTTTGTCGAATTTAACCCTTTCACCACTACAGGCCTCTAAATAGACTTACAAAAAGTATAGATCCAGATGAGCCGGCTCGTAACGAGCCGTCTCATCAGGATCTGCACTTTTTTGCCAGTAATAATTATTACTATTTTTAGATAAAATTACCCATTTTGATAAATGAACTGGTCCAAAGGTAATTTTTCTTATTAATTTATTGGTCTAAAAATGTCATGCACCAGTCCATGTCAATTCCTGGGGTTGAATGGGTTAATAGCAAAATTAAAAAAAAAATTCATAAAAAAAGGTATGAAATCACGAGTGTAAGAGGCTTTTTATCACATTACCATAGTAACAACAACCATTACCATAGTAACAACAACCATTACCATAGTAACAACAACCATTACCATAATTAATTAGGTTTTAATCATATTTTTGCACAAAATAAAGCTAACACCACTTGTGGAATTACAAATTTCGGTAATAAAATCCTATCTTACCAAACACAAATATCCTCTATGTCTTCATCGTAATGATGGGGGTTGAGATTTTTCTGCGATTGGTTTGTTCTTTGGCTTGAGGAAGGTTCATGGTTCTACCAGTGCCTAAAAGACAGTTGGACACCCAGGCTCCACAAATAATAGCTATATTTAAAATCTTTATATTTCAGTTCCTCCTAAGGTGGAGAGTATCGAGGGGATTCCATTGCTATACCTAGGGGAACATCTGAACCTCAAGTGTCATTTGACTGGAACACCGTTCCCTACTGTAGAATGGTTCTTCAACAGGCAGCGAATAGTTGAAAGTCTAAACGGAAGAATATCCACACCAGAACCAACCGTGTTGAGCGTAAAGTTTGTCAGTTTGAGTGACGCAGGTAAGTTTATTTGCAGTAACACTAACAAGCTCCAACTACATATATGTCATTGTGTATATATTGAGGTCACTGTTTAGATGTAGCGTCTCAGGGATATAAACGTTAAAAGTTTTTTAGTTTTTAGTTTAATCCTCTTCACCCCTGTTGGGATATAAGGCCTTCACTACAGCTCTCCATCTCACCTGGTCGGTTGCCACTAGCTTGGCTTGCCCCCCGGTCATCTTTATTCGGCGCATCTCATGGTCCAGAGTCCTTCTCCATGTGTTTACTGGTCGTCCTCTTTTCCTCATGCCCAGTGTTTGGATTGCTATGTTGGGCTGATCTCGTCGTAGTGTGTGCCCTATCCACCGCCACTTTCTCAAACTTTAAAAGACAATCTACCAAACACTAATGTCACATATAGCACTAAAAGATCACACACAGTATGCAATCATAACATAATGAAAACGATGTTCCCTATTTGGATGCCAATGAAGACTTGCTTAACGAAGGCAATGTTCCATGGTTTGATGCCAATGAAGACTTTACTAATGAAAACGATGTTCCCAATGAAGACTTGCTTAACGCAGGCAATGTTCCATAGTTTGATGACAATGAAGACATTACTAATGAAAACAATGTTCACTAATGTGATGCCAATGAAGACTTGCTTAAAGAGGGCAATGTTCCATGGTTTGATGACAATGTAGACATTACTAATGAAAGCGAGAAGAAGAATTCTATAAGACTATGTCGTCCATTCTAATCCTGTTTCTGTATTCTGATTATGTGTGAGTTCAATATGTATTATATTGGGAAATAAAATATGTTTAAACTAAAGAAAACAATGTTTCATAGTTTGAACTTTGACTTTGATGCCAACAAAAACTTTCCTAAAGAAAACAATGTTCCATAGTTTGAACTTTGACTTTGATGCCAACAAAAACTGCTAAAGAAAACAATGTTCCATAGTTTGAACTTTGACTTTGATGCCAACAAAAACTGTCCTAAAGATAACAATGTTCCATAGTTTGAACTTTGACGCCAACAAAAACTGTCCTAAAGAAAACAATGTTCCATAGTTTGAACTTTGACTTTGATGCCAACAAAAACTGTCCTAAAGAAAACAATGTTCCATAGTTTGAACTTTGACTTTGATGCCAACAAAAACTTTCCTAAAGAAAGCAATGTTTCATAGTTTGAACTTTGACTTTGATGCCAACAAAAACTTTCCTAAAGAAAGCAATGTTCCATAGTTTGAACTTTGACTTTGATGCCAACAAAAACTGTCCTAAAGAAAACACTGTTTCATAGTTTGATGCAAAGAAGATTTTTCTAAAGACAATACCATATACTTGAATTTAAGATGAAAATAGGAAGGACATGCATTCTTCAGGACTTGTAAACAAGGATGAAGTTCTTGTAGTTAGCCAGATATCATTCAACTGTGATGTGTTCATTGTTTCAGGTGTGTACTCGTGTAAAGGTCTCAATGATGCGGGGATCACTCAGATGGATGTCAGTGTCTATATTATAAGTAAGTTATCCCACCTGCCAAACAAGTTTTACTTGCAAACAACTACTTCGGAAAATGTGTCCATTATTGAACATTTTTCGTATGATGAAATATTTTGAAATTTGATATATTCAGCAATAGTAAACTTTCATATTGTCTACATAGAATGTATGTTTATATTACAGCACGCCCAAGTCTTTCTGTATTATACATAGCCGACACAATGACTGCCTCGAGTGTCAGGTTGTTATGTCTACATAGAATGTATGTTTATATTGTAGCATGCCCAAGTCCTCCAGTATTATACATAGCTGACACAATGACTGCTACACGTGTCAGGTTGTTATGTCTACATAGAATGTATGTTTATATTGTAGCATGCCCAAGTCCTCCAGTATTATACATAGCTGACACAATGACTGCCACGAGTGTCAGGTTGTTATGTCTACATAGAATGTATGTTTATATTGTAGCATGCCCAAGTCCTCCAGTATTATACATAGCTGACACAATGACTGCCTCGAGTGTCAGGTTGTTATGTATACATAGAATGTATGTTTATATTGTAGCACGACCAAGTCCTCCAGTATTATACATAGCCGACACAATGACTGCCACACGTGTCAGGTTATCATGGTCCATCGATCAGTCACAATCGCAGACACCAATAGATAAAATTATCATTTCATACCGCAAACAGTAAGTATATTTATACAAATTTATTTTAGCTCGATTGCGAAACAAGTTCTTACAACTTATATTAATCACTCTCGAGACCTCATTCCTAATGGATTCCATCGCCACGAGGACGAGAGAACAGGCAACGTGGAATTTAAATGCCTTGCCTAAGGGCACAATCGTAATGGCTCCAGCACGGCTCAAACTCCGGACCTTTTGCTTCACAAGCGAACGCACTACCACTGTGCCATCACGACTTCCACAACATTTTGTTCTCACTGATTTTCATGAACGGTACCTAGCTGCTCTATGTTGAAATGTTGTCGACTCGAACGTATTCAGACTCAAGCTGTCAGTGATGTCATCTATGACATCATCTATGACATCATTTATTGTCATCTAAACATGACGTTCTAACGCCATTTAACCCATTTGATTCTGGATACCGTTCAAACAGTATTTGCAAAGAACATAGAGTCAGATCAGTTGCCACGGAACATGCCGTTTGATCAGGTTCTATGCTGTTTGCTGTTCAGATGATCTTGCTAAGACACTTGGCTATGTAGCAAACAACATAGATCCTGATCAGCACACAGCTTTAACCCATTTGATTCTGGATACCATTCAAACAGTATTTGCAGAGAACATAGAGTCAGATCAGCTGCCACGGAACATGCCGTCTGATCAGGTTCTATGCTGTTTAACTAATCTTGCTAAGACACTTGGCTATGTAGCAAACAGCTGATCTGGATCTATGTTGTTTGCAATAGCCTTTAAATGTATCCAGAATGATATGGGCTAATGCACGGTTGCATCAATTTCTATCACAAAGACACTTTTCAGCGTAAAATAAAAAGGGTCACTTGTGATAATAATAGCTTTCTATGTTCACGAGTGAAATATTATTCGATCATTCACTTAAACTGCAAATAATCTCTTATTTATTTCTGTGATTTTCCAGAGTAGAAACATCAAGTCCATATACGAACATAGAACTCGATTCAACTGTATCTGAGTATCTAGTCAATGACTTGGACCCGGCCTCACTGTATATATTTATGGTATCGGCTGTGAATGATGCTGGTACCAGCGACATCAGCAATATTCTGACGGCAAAAACATACGATGCTGGTAAGATTCACGCAAATTCTCTGTTTAATCTTATTGAGACAACCTATGGATGTGGTTTCTGCCTCATAACGGAGAGGTTGTTAGCTAGAGCTTCGACAGAACCATGGTCGTGGAGTTCCTAGACAAGACACTTAAATCCATGTTGCCTCATCTCTCTCCTCTCTTCTCTTTGAAAAAAAGTGAAATAAAAATGAAAGATAAGTGGGTGGAGGTGGTCAGGGTTCATTCTAGAGGGCGACATAGTCGCCCTAGGGACCCTGACTTCGCCCCCTAGGGGCCCCCACTTCTCCATAAAAAATGTTTAAAAAGTGTTTAAATTTATTTTACCATTTTCATACAAAATTTACACTGGCCTATTATTTATAAAGCGCTCCTTCTATTCAAATGTTGTATTTAATGGTCATACTGTGTATTTTAACCCTATTTTGCAGAATTTTATTAAAAGAACACCATTTATGGACTCAATCGCGTGCTTTCTCACTTCTCCCAATAAATCTGACCTAGAATAAGCTCATCGAATATGGAAATAACTCGGTATTTCATTACTTTTTAATTGTTTAACTGTTTCTTATTTCTCTTTTTAAAAAATGCACCAGAATGCAGCTGCGGCGATATTGGCTTTCACAATTTTCCAGGGGTGATACCCCACATCCCCTATCCACCCCTATCCTATATCAAGCTCAAGCTACACCCCTGACATTATGTTGCGACAGGAATATGACGTTCAAGATAATGACAAAGTTTATAAAGAGAACGAGTTTTTTTGTTTTTTTTTCGATTTTTATTTCCTGATCAATATACATCATAATTACACATATACAAAATAATTACACATTTACATAATAATTACACACACTGTAGACTTTCCAGGCATGTACATGTATTGAAAACAAAGAGCGTGTCAAAAAGTAATTGACAAGTGCTAGCAGCCTGCAGTATTATCTATACGCATTATTCACGAATTATATTTATATTAAGTTATACGTAATCATGTGAAGCTACGTAAAGCGATGAAATAATAACCCGATGTATATTGGGAAGGAGGAATAGGAGTTTTTAAGTAGAAGAGATAGGATTAGCAAACGAAAGTAAGAAGTTTCAGTGGAGATAAGTATGGATGATTGTCTATATATAGCATGCATTAAAATAGTAAAATTTTCTTTATGCATTTATTGTAACAGGGCCGTCTGCACCTCGTAATGTGGAAGTGATGTACGTGAGAGCTCACAACATGACCATTGGTTGGGAAATACCTCTGATAACCAACGGACACATTAAAAAGTATCAGATCAACTACAGAGAGACAAGTAAATTACGAGGTAAATATTCTATTCCCCCTTTGGCTTACTGTAAGCTTCTTTGGCTTACTGTAAGCTTCTTTGGCTTACTGTAAGCTTCTTTGGCTCAGCCGATCCAAAAGTTAAAGATGAGGAGTAGATAAACATTGTTGTTGTTTTTTTAATTGACTTAGTTTATACAAATTTTTTAGTTTATACAAATTTATTTTAGCTCGATTGCGAAACAAGTTATTTCAACTTATATAAATCACTCTCGAGACCTCATTCCTGATGGAATCCATCGCCACGAGGGAGAGAGAAGAGGCAACATGTAATTTAAATGCCTTGACTAAGGGTACAATCGTAACGGCTCCAGTTAATTGACTAGAGATATAGAGCTCACCTGAAGAAATGATGTCACCTGAACCAAAGAGCTCATCTGAACAGAGATCTCACAAAGAGCTCATCTGAACAGAGATCTCACAAAGAGCTCACTTGAAGAAATGATGTCACCTGAACCAAAGAGCTCATCTGAACAGAGATCTCACAAAGAGCTCACGTGAAGAAATGATGTCACCTGAACCAAAGAGCTCATCTGAACAGAGATCTCACAAAGAGCTCATCTGAACAGAGATCTCACAAAGAGCTCATCTGAACAGAGATCTCACAAAGAGCTCACTTGAAGAAATGATGTCACCTGAACCAAAGAGCTCACCTGAACAGACATCTCACAAAGAGCTCACTTGAAGAAATGATGTCACCTGAACCAACGAGCTCACCTGAACAGACATCTCACAAAGAGCTCACCTGAAGAAATGATGTCACCTGAGCCAAAGAGCTCATCTAAACAGACAATATCACAAAGAGCTCACAATATCTAAAGAGTTTGCCAAATAGCTTGTCTAAGCTAAAGAGCTCACCTGAACAGACAATCTCACAAAGAGCTCACCTGAACAGACAATCTCACAAAGAGCTCACCTGAACAGACAATCTCACAAAGAGCTCATCTGAACAGACAATCTCACAAAGAGCTCACCTGAACAGACAATCTCACAAAGAGCTCACCTGAACAGACAATCTCACAAAGAGCTCACCAGATCCAAAGTGCTTGTCTAAGCCAAATAGTTCACCTGAATTAATTAATCTGTGGTCATGTGGTTCAAGTCGTTTACTTCAAATTACTTCCCCTCACCACTATGTTCAAATCCTGGCGACAAATTCTTTTCTACCGTTACCCTGTTCTATGTTTACCCTGTTCTACCTGGGTGCAAGTCTGTGCCTGAAATACGTCTTGTGAAAGGCGACTTTAAACCCCCAAAACACCACCTGAATTAAAAAACCTACCTAAGCCAAAGAGCTCACCTTATCCAAAGAGCTCACTTTATCCAAAGAGCTCACATCCAAAGAGCTCACATTATCCAAAGAGCTCACTTTATCCAAAGAGCTCACTTTATCCAAAGAGCTCACCTTATCCAAAGAGCTCACCTTATCCAAAGAGTTCACTCACTTTATCCAAAGAGCTCACCTTATCCAAAGAGCTCACTTTATCCAAAGAGCTCACCTTATCCAAAGAGCTCACTCACTTTATCCAAAGAGCTCACCTTATCCAAAGAGCTCACTTTATCCAAAGAGTTCACTTTATCCAAAGAGCTCACCTTATCCAAAGAGCTCACTTTATCCAAAGAGCTCACCTTATCCGAATAGCTTGTCTGAACCAACTAGCTGAGTCGATCTGAAGATTTCACCACTTTGTTCAAATCCCGGTGACGAATTCTTTCAAGTGATGGTTCTGCCCGGTTGCCTGTCTGTGCGTGAAATACGGCTCGGGAAGAGCGACTTTAAACCCCCAAAACAAATACACATCACCTGCATTAAAAAACTTACCTAAGCCTGAACCAACTAGCTGAGGCGATCTGAAGATTTCACCAGATTGAAAGAGTTCATTGTGATAATGATGCTAACCATGATTGTGTGGAAGTCGTGATAGCGCAGATGTAGTGTGTTCGCTTCAGATGCGATAGACCCAGAGTTTGAGCCCCATTGGAGCCATTACGATTGTGTCCTTAGGCAAGGCATTTAAATTCCACGTTGCCTCTTCGCTCTCCCTTGTGGCAATTGATTCCATCAGGAATGAGGTCTCAAGAATGATTAATATAAGTTGTAAAGTTTAAACTTTATTTATTGTACAACGATTGCGAAGCAAGTTCTAACAACTTATATTAGTCACTCTCGTTGGCGCGGATTAAAGCGTACATGTGGTCATTCGTGTGGGAGGAAAGCTGAGTACCCGGAGAAAACCTACCTGTCCGATCTGGCGACCACCTTACCATCTCACATACTTCCCGGTCCGAGAATCAAACCCGGGTTACATTGGTGAGAAGCGAGCGCACTAACTACTGCGCTAATCGGACAGCCAAATTGTATAAATTGTAAGAACTTGTTTCGCGATCGAGCTAAAGTAAATTTGTATATGCTAACCATGTCAGCATCTTACCGTTTCAGATATCACTGTAGTTATAACCAGTGATAATTATGCTAACCACGACTACCTTATACAAGACCTGGAACCATACACTCGGTATGTCCTTGAAGTCCGGGGAGCCACTATGGAAGGGGACCAGGTCCTCTGGGGAAACTGGTCTGACACAGTGGAAGTCAAGACTTCTCAAGCAGGTATTCCTGAAATGGCTAATATATTGGTAGTCATTTGTGCTGCATATTTGATATAACGAAAAATATCACTGAACAAAATTTGACATAAACATTATATATAAAATGATCTCGTCTGGGACCATGCTGCTCCCAATTCAGTAGTGGGGCGACCATCCCCTACCCAGCGGGTCCTCAGGTGGCGGATAGGGGAACGGCCCTCAGATATGGGGGTTTGCTGTGAAATAAATAAGCAGTCCCGGACCATATGGCAGTGTACCTACCAGGACGGGGCAGGATAGCACATGGCAAAGCTACTCCTATTAAATACTCCACGTGTCCTACAACGGGTGCATCAGGCGAATGTATGGGCCGCCTTAAAAGTCCTAGCCTAAGGGTGAGGTAACCCCAACAGAAACCTCGAATGCTGAAGCCGGAAGTACTGGGCCGCACGGCGCATTCTAATAAACCACGGTACTACGCATAAACGCAAAATGAATCACAATGACAGAAAGAGTAAACCGAGATGGTGCTGGACCTGTGAAGACCCGCCAGGCAGGTACAGTGCCGGGTTCCATACCTCGAAGGAACCCATCCCTAGCTACTGGAGGTCACCCTAAGCCGCCCTGTGGAGCCAGGGGACGGCGAAGGACAGCTACTGGCCGAAACGTGAAGCAGAAACCTCTTGTGCTCATGCAGTGGAATGCTGAAGGAGTCTTTAACAAAAAGACTGAACTGGAGCAAGTACTACAGGACAAAGAGGTAAGTGTTTGCTGCATACAGGAAACACACCTGAACAAAGACAAGACGTTCAAAGTACGAGGCTACCAGTGCCTCCGAGCAGACCGACAAGACAGACACAAGGGTGGTGTGCTCACTCTAGTCCGGAACAACATCAATGCGAGCGAAGTGAAAACCTACCTTGAAGGAGCGGAATACCAGGAGTTCAAGACCAAATCATCTTGAGTTGAGCCTCGTCAACTACTACTGCCCAAATGACAAAGCCCTTGCCCATGACACTATTGAAATCTCAAACAGTCGATACATGGTTGTTGGCGACTTCAATAGTCATTCCCAGAGTTGGGGATATGCACAGTCTGATAGGCGTGGGGATGAAGTGGAGGACTGGCAGGATGAGCACAACTAGATCCTTGTCAACCAGCCCTATGATGTACCAACCTTCTACTCTAGGCGATGGCACACTACTACCTCTCCAGATCTAGCATTCTGCACAGAGGACATCCAGAAAGGTACGGTTAGAGAAGTTGGCGATCAACTTGGTGGAAGTGACCACAAACCAGTGTTCCTCACAATCAGCAGTGAAGTGATACAGACAGACCATCCCTACCCTAGATGGAACTACAAGAAAGCCAAGTGGAGTCTCTTTGCTATTCGGTCCAATTCTCTTACTAGAGGCATACAGGTACAAGGAAGAGATGTTAACAACGTGGTGAAAGAGTTCAACAGCTGCATACTCAAAGCTGCCCATGAAACCATCCCTAGAGGTGCGAGAAGAGAATACAACCCTACTGGACCAATCAGTTGCAGACCCTCCAAGATGAACTTCAGAAAGCAAAGGCACAGTTTCAAAAATCTAAACTGGAAGCTACACGATGAAGTTGGGGGTAGAAAACTGCTGCCATGAACCTTGAGAAGGACGGGAGGAAGTTGTGGAGGCTCACGAAACAGCTAAATGTTGAAGAAAATAGCAGACAGAAAATCACGTTGGATGAGGATGGGAAACTGTTGACCGGCAAAGAGACTGCAGACTGTCTCGCCAAAGCCTACCAGAAAGAGGGCAACATCAAAGTCACACGCCAACAGCAAAGAGAGGCACGGAAAGAACAGAAGGATAGAAGTAAAAGACATACGGAACAAGACTCCATGAAACTTCCACTTACATACCAGGAACTGTACACAGCGCTCAGACAACTGAAGAAGAGGAAGTCACCAGGACCAGATGGAATCTCCAATGAGATGCTAACTCATCTTGGATGCTCAGCCATGCTGAAACTTCTTGACATCTTCAATCTTAGCTGGGAAGAAGGCATAGTTCCGCAGATCTGGAAGGAAGCCACCGTTATCCCAATCTACAAGAACGGCAAGGATAGAAAGAAAGCTTCCAGCTATCGCCCTATTAGTCTCACTAGCTGTGTGGTCAAGACAATGGAGAGGATAGTTAACAAGAGACTCATGTGGTACCTTGAGACAGAAAACCTCCTATCCAAGGAACAAGCAGGATTCCGACAGTTCAGATGCACAGAGGACCAGGCAACATACCTCGCTCAGGAAGTTGAGGATGCATTCCAAGACCGGAAGGTAGTTTTTGCAACCTGGATAGACCTCCAGAAGGCTTTTGACAAAGTCTGGACTGATGGGCTGCTGGTCAAGGTACAACGATGTGGAATTGCCGACAAGATGCTCCGATGGACCAAATCCTTCCTACACAATCGCAGAGCCAGAGCCAGAGTACTTGTTGACAACCAGAAGAGCAAGAAATTCCTCATCCGACACGGTGTTCCTCAAGGAGGAGTGATCTCGCCTACGCTGTTCCTCATCTTCATCGATAACTTGCTTGCAGAGCTGTCACATGGTATCAAAGTAGCACTCTATGCTGACGACTTGGTCATGTGGTGTGTTGAAGAACATGCAACGACTGCCACATACAGAATGCAGATGGCCGCAGACAAGCTCACAGCATGGGCAGAAGACTGGTGCATCTCTATTAATAAGGAGAAGTCGTCAACCACACTCTTCACACTTTCCACCAAACAGAAAGCTGGAAGTGTGATCAGGCCTCACCTGGAATATGGATCCACCACAACATCAGCCAAGACCAACCAACAGACACTTGACAAGGTTCAGAACAAGGCTCTCAGGCTGATCACAGGTGCAATGAAGAGCACTCCAATCAAGGCCATGGAGAAAATTACTTCCATCCAGCCACTGCAAGAACGTCGCGACACAAGAATTCTTCTACAGACAGAGAAGTTTCGATGTCAGGAAGAAGAACCGATGAAGCAGAGAGTTGCGGCACTAACAAAGAATCGTCTAAAGCGCAGCAGTTTCATCCACCAGTCCAAGAAGCTTGCTCGAAAGCACACCAGCCATCTCCCAGCCAAGACATTGCCTCCAACGCCATTTCTATCCAAGCCATGGTTGACTAGCGATGAATCCAAGGTTACCATCTGCAGTACAATCCCATACATGACATCCAGAGATAGACAACATGATGACGTCAAACGTGCCCTCACACTAGCACACATCGACAAGAGTTATCCTGGAGAAGCATGGATACAAGTCTACACAGATGGTTCAGCCACAAAAGCAGTAGCAAACGGGGGAGCAGGAGTGTATGTCCGACACCCAGATGGACACACACAGTCAGTTGCTCTACCTACTGGAGTACACTGCAGCAACTATGGGGCAGAAGTACAGGCCCTTGAAACAGCAGCATCTCTAGTACACAACACTGTGGAGTGTGCCCAGGTTGTCTTCCTGACTGATGCGCTCTCAGTTCTGGATGCCCTGTCTAACAACAAAGAACCCCACCTGATGGAAGCCCTTCGAACAGTCAGCGTAACTAAAAGAACTGTCCTCCAGTGGGTACCTGCACACATAGGCATCCCTGGCAATGAAGCCGCTGACCAGCTTGCCAAGCAAGGTTCTACCGAGAGGCAACCAGACAAAGATTTGACTTACAAGGAAAAATGCACCATAATCAAATCTGCATCAAAGCCAACAGTCGAGAAGGATGACTACCTACCACCTTCTCACCAGACAGGAGCAAGTCACGATATTCCGGCTTAGAACAGGGCATAACTGCCTGAACTTCCATATGTGTCGGAAGCTTGGACTAGCTCCATCAACTGCCTGCAGCTGCAACGTAGGGGACCAGACTGCAGAACACATCCTCCAGGAGTGTCCCAATCTTCATGGGCTGAGGAAAACAACCTGGCCAACAGATACTTCTCTCCAGACGAAGTTACATGGCTGCCGGGAGGATCTGAGGAGGACGGCCCATTTCGTGTTTGCTGCTGGCTTGTCCATGTGATTCGCGAACAACAAGAAGAAGAAGAAATGTATCTGAAACGAGACATTGACCTGATGTTGAGATAACCGGAGAATTTGACATAAACATAGCCAGTTATATATAAAATGATCTCATATCTGAAACGAGACATTGACCTGATGTTGAGATAACCGGAGAATTTGACATAAACATAGCCAGTTATATATAAAATGATCTCGTATCTGAAACGGGACATTGACCTGATGTTGAGATAACCGGAGAATTTGACATAAACATAGCCAGTTATATATAAAATGATCTCGTATCTGAAACGAGACATTGACCTGATGTTGAGATAACCAGAGAATTTGACATAAACATAGCCAGTTATATATAAAATGATCTCGTATCTGAAACGAGACATTGACCTGATGTTGAGATAACCGGAGAATTTGACATAAACATAGCCAGTTATATATAAAATGATCTCATATCTGAAACGAGACATTGACCCGATGTTGAGATAACCGGAGAATTTGACATAAACATAGCCAGTTATATATAAAATGATCTCGTATCTGAAACGGGACATTGACCCGACTTTGAAATAACCGGAGAATTTGACATAAATATAGCCAGTTATATATAAAATGATCTCGTATCTGAAACGAGACATTGACCCAACTTTGAGATAACCAGAGAATTTGACATAAACATAGCCAGTTATATATAAAATGATCTCGTATCTGAAACGAGACATTGACCCGACTTTGAGATAACCGGAGAATTTGACATAACCAATTTTGATATAACGAATGTAGACTATAGATTAGATTGAGGCAATTAAGTTGATTTTTGTGAGAAGTGGTTTTAATGTGTTATACTGATATAATTTCAGCCCCCACTGGACTTGCCCGGGAGGTGAACGCCCAGTCTTTGACATACGATATGATACAAATCACATGGGAGGTGAGTCATAATATAGGTCAAGCCAAATTGTATATGTTCTTTAATCTTTACCTCACCGTAGAAGTGTAGTAGTAATTGTATTGGCTGACAGACTGAGCGCAAGTCCAGGGACTCCAGGTGCTTGTCTGTGCATGATGCAAAGCACCGATAATGAGAACTTGGTTTGAAATTTTATCCAGACTGGGATATTAGTCATTTTAGTATGAGATTGTATCCATACTGTACCAAAAACAATGTATTAGGCACCCAGAACCCTGTACCTATATCATAGGACACCACTTTAGGCACCTGTACATATATCATAGGACATCACTTTAGACACCTGTACATATATCATAGGACACCATTTTAGGCACCTGTACATATATCATAGGACATCACTTTAGGCACCTGTACATATATCATAGGACACCACTTTAGGCACCTGTACCTATATCATAGGACACCACTTTAGGCACCTGTACATATATCATAGGACACCACTTTAGGCACCTGTACATATATCATAGGACATCACTTTAGGCACCTGTACATATATCATAGGACATCACTTTAGGCACCTGTACATATATCATAGGACATCACTTTAGGCACCTGTACATATATCATAGGACACCACTTTAGGCACCTGTACATATACTGAGTCAAAAAAGAAACGATACCTGGTATTTATGTGTCTATAATTTCAACATTTATTAAGACAATTCTTTGAAAATTCATAAGATGATAGTCCAACATGTTTGAAAGAGGAGCACATAAAGCATAATGAGCCTCCGAAACTGTCTGCTGCGTGATGACGTAATTCGTCGGACAGGGGTCTAATGGAGTTTTCACACAGACGTCAATACCGAGTATGGGCACCATTTGCGTCTCTCATTGCAATGCACAGCCGTCGCATCGAACGGAAGAGTGTCTGAATCTCTTGCTAGTCAATATTTGTCCACTCCTGACGCAAAACATTCCTCAGTTGGTTTAACGTTACCGGCTGACGTCGTCTGACGCGGCGGTCTAACGTATCCCACAAATGTTCTAAGGGTGACAAGTCTGGTGACAAAGCAGGCCACGGCAGGGTTTCAATATTGTTTTGCTCCAATAATGTGGTGGAAATCCGAGCAGTATGACACCTGGCGTTGTCCTGTTGGAACAGTGTGACGTTTCTGTTGGCGTTAAAGAACGGCACAACAACTGGCGCATGGATCTCCTCACAGTACCGCTGGGCGTTTAGGTTCCCGTCCACCACTAACAGTTCAGTGCGACTGCCGAAGGTGATACCGCCCCACGCCATAATGCTTCCGCCCCCGAACAGATCGACCTGACGTACACATGCGTCGGCATAACGTCCATCGCGTCTGCGATATACCCGCTCTCTGCGATCCGCTCGACGCAAACATAACCGCGATTCATCGCTAAACATCACCGAATTCCACTGTAACCGAGTCCAGCGAGCACGTTCCGTCGTCCATTCCCGCCGTACGTCACGGTGACGTCATGTCAGGATGGGTCCAACGTATGGCCGATAGGCACGAATGCCACGTTCACCGAGCCGGTTCCTGACTGTTTGTGCACTGATGCGATTGTTGGTCATCCCAGGAGTAACGGCAGCTGTGTGCGTAGCAGGTAGGAACCGGTCACGTAAATGTGACGTCCGAATGTGACGGTCCTGTTCACGCGTCGTCACACGTGGTCGACCAGATCTTGGACGGTCGTCCACCGATCCATGTGTTCGATAACGTCGAAGTAGACGTGTTATCGTGATCCGCGTAACCCCGAGTCGATTTGCGACGTCACGCTGACGTAAACCGCCGTCAATCATGCCAATGGCACGCATTCTCTGATTGCGGTTTAGCCTAGGCATTTTGTTAGAGGTAACACTGGGTATGTAAGGTGTTTTTCCTCGATGATAATGCAGTACCAGTACAATAAACCGGTTTTCCGATTTGTACATGTGCAGGAAGTTGTCTTTGTTGAGGAACATGTGCAAATCGGAAATTCGGCGTTCCAGGATTATCGGGTGTTTATTTACCTGTGTTTATGGTTGGCTGACGTTGCAATAAGATACCCGGTACTGATACGTAATAATATATTAAACCTTTCTATGATTTTATCCGTTTTACGTCATTTTTAGTTTGGTATCGTTTCTTATTTGACTCAGTATATATCATAGGACACCACTTTAGGCACCTGTACATATATCATAGGACACCACTTTAGGCACCTGTACATATATCATAGGACACCACTTTAGGCACCTGTACATATATCATAGGACACCATTGTAGGCACCTGTACCTATATCATAGGACACCATTGTAGGCACCTGTACCTATATAATAGGACACCATTGTAGGCACCTGTACCTATATAATAGGACATCATTTTAGGCACCTGTACATATATCATAGGACACCACTTTAGGCACCTGTACCTATATCATAGGACACCACTTTAGGCACCTGTACATATATCATAGGACACCACTTTAGGCACCTGTACATATATCATAGGACACCTGTACATATATCATAGGACACCACTTTAGGCACCTGTACATATATCATAGGACACCACTTTAGGCACCTGTACATATATCATAGGACACCACTTTAGGCACCTGTACATATATCATAGGACACCATTTTAGGCACCTGTACATATATCATAGGACATCACCTTAGACACCTGTACATATATCATAGGACACCACTTTAGGCACCTGTACATATATCATAGGACACCATTGTAGGCACCTGTACCTATATCATAGGACACCATTGTAGGCACCTGTACCTATATAATAGGACACCATTGTAGGCACCTGTACCTATATAATAGGACATCATTTTAGGCACCTGTACCTATATCATAGGACACCACTTTAGGCACCTGTACCTATATCATAGGACATCACTTTAGGCACCTGTACCTATATCATAGGACATCACTTTAGGCACCTGTACATATATCATAGGACACCACTTTAGGCACCTGTACATATATCATAGGACACCACTTTAGGCACCTGTACATATATCATAGGACACCACTTTAGGCACCTGTACATATATCATAGGACACCACTTTAGGCACCTGTACATATATCATAGGACATCACTTTAGGCACCTGTACATATATCATAGGACATCATTTAAGGCACCTGTACATATATCATATGACACCTGTACATATATCATAGGACATCATTTTAGGCACCTGTACCTTTATCATAGGACATCACTTTAGGCACCTGTACCTTTATGGTAGGACATCATTTTAGGCACCTGTACATATATCATAGGACACCACTTTAGGCACCTGTACATATATCATAGGACATCACTTTAGGCAGCTGTACATATATCATAGGACATCACTTTAGGCACCTGTACATATATCATAGGATATCACTTTAGGCACCTGTACATATATCATAGGACACCACTTTAGGCACCTGTACATATATCATAGGACACCACTTTAGGCACCTGTACATATATCATAGGACACCACTTTAGGCACCTGTACATATATCATAGGACACCATTTTAGGCACCTGTACATATATCATAGGACATCACCTTAGACACCTGTACATATATCATAGGACACCACTTTAGGCACCTGTACATATATCATAGGACACCATTGTAGGCACCTGTACCTATATCATAGGACACCATTGTAGGCACCTGTACCTATATAATAGGACACCATTGTAGGCACCTGTACCTATATAATAGGACATCATTTTAGGCACCTGTACATATATCATAGGACACCACTTTAGGCACCTGTACCTATATCATAGGACACCACTTTAGGCACCTGTACATATATCATAGGACACCACTTTAGGCACCTGTACATATATCATAGGACACCTGTACATATATCATAGGACATCACTTTAGGCACCTGTACATATATCATATGACACCACTTTAGGCACCTGTACATATATCATAGGACACCACTTTAGGCACCTGTACATATATCATAGGACATCACTTTAGGCACCTGTACATATATCATAGGACACCACTTTAGGCACCTGTACCTATATCATAGGACACCATTTTAGGCACCTGTACATATATCATAGGACATCACTTTAGGCACCTGTACATATATCATAGGACATCACTTTAGGCACCTGTACATATATCATATGACACCATTTTAGGCACCTGTACCTATATCATAGGACATCATTTTAGGCACCTGTACATATATCATAGGACACCATTTTAGGCACCTGTACATATATCATAGGACACCATTTTAGGCACCCAGAACCCTGTACCTATATCATAGGACATCCCCTCTATATATATATAAACAAGTTCCTGTTGTGTAGCGGGTGATTGAACCCAGGATTATGAGTGCAGCGTGTTACCACTGGACCACTGATTTACTTTAGCAGATACTGCAGTTCTCTAGTTCATTCCATTTCAGGCTGTAGCACAACCAAGGCAGAACGGTCCAATTAAACGTTACTACGTGAAGTACTGGCTAACTAGCAACCTAACTACACCTAAAGGAGAGGAAACTGTAGACTCGCTTGACCTTCAGCTCAATATCAGTGACCTTGAACCCTGGACTTGGTACACGGTTACAGTCACACCTGAGAATGCTGGTGGTGCTGGGGAATCAAGTGACCCAGTTACTGTACAGACCCTACCTACAGGTAAGAGCCACTATGGAAAATTTCTTCATGTGTTAATTGGCATGTCACCAGCTGTCAATCATATTCTTATGTTAATTGGCACGTCACCAGCTGTCAATCATATTCTTAGAATTATTATTATAATAGGATTATTTCACTATTATCCACTGATTCATGTTTGTTTTTCTCCCATTGATATTTGAACAGGGCCCACTCTGGAGTATTATCATACAAAGTTAGTATGTTATGGTTAAGAAGACCACCCACAATTCCTAGGTAGAAAGCAGAACTCAATCCTTCAACCTCTGTAAGCGACTGACTGTATCTTTCAGCACCAGCATCCCCACCACTAAATGTTGTTCATTCTGTTACTGCTGTTCAATATTTGGAATTTGTTTCTTTCAGTGCCAGCATCCCCACCACTCAATGTTGTTCATTCTGTTACTGCTGTTCAATATTTGGAATTTGTTTCTTTCAGTGCCAGCATCCCCACCACTCAATGTTGTTCATTCTGTTACTGCTGTTCAATATTTGGAATTTGTTTCTTTCAGTGCCAGCATCCCCACCACTCAATGTTGTTCATTCTGTTACTGCTGTTCAATATTTGGAATTTGTTTCTTTCAGTGCCAGCATCCCCACCACTCAATGTTGTTCATTCTGTTACTGCTGTTCAATATTTGGAATTTGTTTCTTTCAGTGCCAGCATCCCCACCACTCAATGTTGTTCATTCTGTTACTGCAGTTCAATATTTGGAATTTGTTTCTTTCAGCGCCAGCATCCCCACCACTCAATGTTGTTCATTCTGTTACTGCAGTTCAATATTTGGAATTTGTTTCTTTCAGCGCCAGCATCCCCACCACTCAATGTGACAGCAGAAGCACATTCTGCTACCTCCGTTCTGGTTCAGTGGCTGGTATGTATATGTCTGTTACTACTTCCACTGCCTACAACAAATAGTTTTTGTTTTCTGGAAACCACTTGATTTCATATACATGTATAGAGAATATTAGGTTACTGTCTTATAAATTTTCATTATGTGAGTCGCATAGACGGATCTGTAGTCCAGTGGTTAACATGTTGGACTGGTAAACCTGGGATCGCAGCTTCGATCCCCCATCTAACCGAATAAAATTAACAGTCTTTCAGATGAGACTTTAAAACAAAGGTCTTGTGTCGGTGCTGTAAGAGAACCAGAGGAGACTCTGGAATGGGTTTCTGTCTGTATCATTGCACTATTCTCCAAAAATCTAAAATGACTACCGGTAATCTCTTCAGGAGGCGTCGCTCATATGGGCAACCTGTAGCGACGATAAATAAATGTGTAAAAAAAGTGAGTTCCAGAAAATATACAAGGTGCATTTCCATGGGGGGGATTATGTCCTACCTGTATTTTTATATGGGTGGATTATGTCCTACACTCGAAGTTTATCATACCATCTGTGAAAATATGACATCATACATTGGTGAGAAGCGAACGTGAAGCACTGTGTTAATCGGACGACCTAACTGCCTTGGTTTAGTCGGGTTTAAGCTAATGTTTACATGTTGGACATGTCCAACTTAAAAATAAAATTGCTTGTATCTTGTATAGAAATGTGTCAATATGACAGTGGATTCCTGCACTATGCAGGATAATTCTAGAGGGTGATGTGGGCGAAATAGTCACCCTAGGGACCCTGACTTCACCCTCTGGGGGCCCCACTTCTCCCTAAAGAAAATTTAAAAACAATTTGTCTAGTAAGATACACTGGCCCATTATAAAGCACTCCTATTCAAATGTTGTATTTAATGGTTGTACTGTGCATTTTAACCCTATTTTGCAGAAGTATATTAAAGAACACCATTTAAGGAAGCGATCACGCGCTTTCCCACTTCTCCCAAAAATTCTGACCTAGAATGAACCCTGACTATGACATTCTGATGGCCAATCCACCAACTGTATAGTATATATAACTATATAATGGATACGGTGTCTGTGTCGTAACCAAGAGGTTGCGAGCTTGAACCCTGCCAGAACCACGGTGGTGTTGTCCTTAGGCAAGACACTTAAATCCACATTTCCTCCCTTTCTCCCTCATGGCGATGGATTCCTTCCGGAATGAGGTTTCCATAGCAATTAATCTAATGTTGTAAAAATTTATTTCGCAACAAAGATCAAAATAAATTTGTATAAACCATCAACTGTATAAATTATATTCATGTTTTAAAGTTAGTAGAAGATTATTTTATTATAATTACAGCCACCACCTGTTACAGACTGGAACAGTGATTTGACTGGATTCATAATACAATTCTGGAGTGGTTCTGATACCAGTCAATCTCATGTGTTATCTCTGGGATTGCAAGATTTGTCCATCATTGTTGTGTAAGTAAATAATACAATCCTGGAGTGGTTCTGATACCAGTCAATCTCATGTGTTATCTCTGGGATTGCAAGATTTGTCCATCATTGTTGTGTAAGTAAATAATACAATCCTGGAGTGGTTCTGATACCAATCAATCTCATGTGTTATCTCTGGGATTGCAAGATTTGTCCATCATTGTTGTGTAAGTAAATAATACAATCCTGGAGTGGTTCTGATACCAATCAATCTCATGTGTTATCTCTGGGATTGCAAGATTTGTCCACTATTGTTGTGTAAGTAAATAATACAATCCTGGAGTGGTTCTGATACCAATCAATCTCATGTGTTATCTCTGGGATTGCAAGATTTGTCCATCATTGTTGTGTAAGTAAATAATACAATCCTGGAGTGGTTCTGATACCAATCAATCTCATGTGTTATCTCTGGGATTGCAAGATTTGTCCACTATTGTTGTGTAAGTAAATAATACAATCCTGGAGTGGTTCTGATACCAATCAATCTCATGTGTTATCTCTGGGATTGCAAGATTTGTCCATCATTGTTGTGTAAGTAAATAATACAATCCTGGAGTGGTTCTGATACCAGTCAATCTCATGTGTTATCTCTGGGATTGCAAGATTTGTCCACTATTGTTGTGTAAGTAAATACTACAATTCTGGAGTGGTTCAGATACCAGTCAATCTCATGTGTTATCTCTGGGATTGCAAGATTTGTCCACTATTGTTGTGTAAGTAAATACTACAATTCTGGAGTGGTTCAGATACCAGTCAATCTCATGTGTTATCTCTGGGATTGCAAGATTTGTCCACCATTGTTGTGTAAGTAAATAATACAATCCTGGAGTGGTTCTGATACCAATCAATCTCATGTGTTATCTCTGGGATTGCAAGATTTGTCCACTATTGTTGTGTAAGTAAATACTACAATTCTGGAGTGGTTCTGATACCAGTCAATCTCATGTGTTATCTCTGGGATTGCAAGATTTGTCCACCATTGTTGTGTAAGTAAATAATACAATCCTGGAGTGGTTCTGATACCAGTCAATCTCATGTGTTATCTCTGGGATTGCAAGATTTGTCCACCATTGTTATGTAAGTAAATAAATTGATCTATTAGTTTAAACATATTTTATTCAGAAAATAACATATAAGAATAAAGTGTTCCAAATTTGGATTGGAAAACAAGCATAATAAAAGTAAATAGATTGATCTTCAACCATTGTCTTGTCCGGTAGTCCAACAATGAGGGACCTCGCTTGTTTTTCTATTACCTCCCTTGGTAGATAAAGTCTGATTTATCCCTAAATGTATAGCAGTCCTTTCAGTTGGAATCTTTTGTTTTTACAGTTGTTCCCTAACCAGATGTTGCGTTATGATAATGTAATTTTATCCAAATCATGTTAATTAATTGATAAAAAATTGTTACAGATATTTGACCCATTGGATCTAATGTAGAGTATCTGTCGAGATATAGTAACATAATAATAATAAAGTGCAATGATACAGACAGAGACCCATTCCAGAGTGTCCTCTGGTTCTTTTACGTGCACGGTGTAAAGCACTGACACTAGACCTCAGTTTAAAGTCCCATCTGAAATTAACATTATTAGGGTCAGACGGGGGATAGAACCTGCGATCCCTGGATTACAAGTACAGCGTGTTACCCACTGGACTACAGATCCGTTTAATTTTCTAATTGTACATATATCTTCTATAGTGACCTTGACCCGTATACAGAGTACGATGTTCGTGTCGCCGCATTTTCCGATCAAGTATCTGACGGTGTTGGACCATACTCGAGCAATGTTACAGTACAAACAGAACAGTCAGGTATGTATCAGTGTGTCAACGGTCACGCAAGGTCAACTTTGTGCCCCCATCTCCATAGTTGCGATGAAAATGTCATCAATTAGTCAGAAAAGTTACGCATCATTCAAGCCTACATGCCGAGTGGTTATGGTCGTTGGTTTTTCTGTTGTTTGTTTGTTTTCAACAAGTTTTAACAACTTATATTAATCACTCTCGTTGGCGCAGATGAAAGCGTAGATGTGATCATTCGTGCGGGAGGAAACCTGAATACCCGGAGAAAACCCACCTGTCCGATCTGGCGACCACCGTACCATCTCATATACTTCTCGGTCCGAGGATCGAACCCGGGTTGCATTGGTGAGAAGCGAGCGCTCTAACCACTACGTTAATTGGACAGTGTTTGTTTGTACGTACTCTGTATGTTTCAGAGGCTCACAGGGGAAGAATGGACTGCTTGCCTAAAGTCAATTATGTTTCAGAGGCTCACAGGGGCAGAATGGACTGGTTGCCTATAAAGTCAATTAATTGTTGCTACCATCCATACTCCCCTACTTTGGTCCTGATATCTGTGGGTTTTGGTATGCATTTGCATATAAGATGGGTTAATAAAATGGACACCAGACCAAGTATGAATTGCATGTTTGCCTGGCCAGTGCAAGTTGAAGAAATGTTCAGTGTCAAGAGAGCTTTCTTTTCTAAGCTGTACTTAAGGATACCATTAAAATATTTGACGCCGTAAATTTTTTTATTTTGTTTGCACTCACTTAAAGCGACACTACATCGGTGAAAACGCAAATGTCTACAGAATGTAATTTGCTATTATATGGTATAATTGTTTTCCAAATATTTGCCTCAAAAACTGAGTATTTCAACAAATAAAAAAACGTCGTATACGCGTTTTGTTGACATAATAAAATAATGGAAATAGGTCGGCATTCATGCGTAATACAATGCGCTTATCCTGAATAACACGAGATATGGTACATATTTACCGTGATATCTCACATGTGTGCCTATGCATATTTATTTGTAGACTAATCTTAGTTAAATTATCTCTAAACGAAAGTATCGCGTGTTTAGTATTGACTCCAATGACAAACAAACGTCAATTCAGGAGCGCGGATGACCGTTATATGAAATCCTACTTTCACTTTTGAAAGTTTGTATACCACAAAAACACTGTTTATTGATTCAAATGTAGTGTTCAGAATGTATTCAGAATAATGTGTAGTAGCTATGCATTTATACGTGAGAAAAATGCATTTTATTTGCTTTTTGCGATGGAATGTCGCTTTAAAAGACTGTAATTATGGACGGTAGTTACGGTACTTTCAAACTGATATATTTGCAAGAATAAGGCCGGTGACACAGGCACAAGACACAATTTTCTTTTGCCCTATGGTCATATAGTAAGTAATGTTTATTTACAGTTACTATATGACCATTGGACAAAAAAGAATTTGTACCTGTGGCTGGTGCATAAGAAGTAACAAACATGAACAAAATATGCAAATTATAATCCCAGTAATATCTATAAATACATTGTAAAACATACGTAATACATCACTAGACATAATTGTCATGTATGTTCTCAATTTCATATAGAGCCCGGCCCTGTGACAGAACCAACGTACACAGCAACATCTACTACCTTACAGTTGTCATGGAAACCGCCTGTAGTGACCAATGGCATCATCACAAACTATATTGTTCTCTATCATCTCATTGGCTCAGCAGTTGTGACCACACCCATTTATCAGCCAATCATGATGGAGCATTTAACAGAGTTGTCAAACAACAGCCATATCAGGGAAACTATTTTTCATGGTTTCCATGACAATATAACTGGCGAGATTATCCAGCCATTAGTGGAAGTGTGTGATCGTATTCTACAAAACGAAACTTTATTCATAGAATTTGAAAATATTACAGATATTAGCCAATTAGAAGGCGCGTTACAAAAACAGGTTGTCAATGTAACAAATAACCAGGTTTTTGATTGGATGGTTACTCAACATGTGACACTTGGAGGATTGTGCATAGCGTTGAAATCTGAACTGGTTGATATTTTAAATTCTGAAGCCGGTGAGTACCATTTTAATTCGTAAGAACATATTTTGTATATGATTATAAATTAGCAGCTGTAAATGTAGATATCTAATTACCTATAAGGCGATCTCACCTATAAGACGATGAACCCCTACTTTTGTCCTGAAGTCAGTGGGGTTTTCGTATGCAAACACATAAGACGGGTTGATAAAATGGACACCAGACCATGTATAAATTGCATGTTTGTCCAGTCCAAATTGAAGAAATGTTCGATCCCCCATCTGACCATAATAAAATTAACAGTCTTTCAGATGGGACGTTAAACCGAGGTCTCGTGTCGGTGCTTTACACTGTGCACGTAAAAGAACCAGAGGAGACTCTGGAATGGGTCTCTCTCTGTATCATTGCACTATCCTCCAAAATCTAAAATGACTAATATCTTCAGGAGGCGTCGCTCATGTGGGCAACCGGTAGCGCCGATAAATAAACGTAAAAAAACCCAATCAAATTGAAGAAATGTTCAGTGTCGGAGTGATTTTATTTTTCTAAAACGTAATTATGGATACCATTTAACACATTTTAAAAACCGGCTAACCGATTAGCTCAGTGGTTAGCACGCTCGCTTCTCACCAATGCAACCCTGGTTCGATCCTCGACCGGGTAGTATGTGAGATGGTTCTGGTGGTCGGCAGATTGGACAGGTGAGTTTTCCCTGGGTACTCCAGCTTCCTCTCACACCATGTAATGTAACCTGATTCTCATCTCACCAAAATTTGTGTATTTGTTGTGCCCGGACCAAGTTGCACGACACGGTACAGGAGTTTATCACTCTCTTCCATCATGGCTTCCTCCTATAGACACGTGTATAAATCGTGGGTAATTCGCCCCGGCGTACCTCCTATAGACACGTGTATAAATCGTGGGTAATTCGCCCCGGCGTACCTCCTATAGACACGTGTATAAATCGTGGATAATTCTCCCCGGCGTACCTCCTATAGACACGTGTATAAATCGTGGGTAATTCGCCCCAGCATACCTCCTATAGACACGTGTATAAATCGTGGGTAATTCGCCCCAACGTACCTCCTATAGACACGTGTATAAATCGTGGGTAATTCGCCCCAGCATACCTCCTATAGACACATGTATAAATCGTGGGTAATTCGCCCCAGTATACCTCCTATAGACACGTGTATAAATCATGGGTAATTCGCCCCGGCATACCTCCTATAGACACGTGTATAAATCGTGGGTAATTCGCCCCGGCGTATGTGCCGTTTGAGAGGCTGTGACATATCAGGAAAAATGTAGCATTTTGGGGATGGCCGTAACTAATGTTATTAAAATTTATGGCCCAACCTATTTGCTTCAACATTTATTGACAATTCTTGTGCACAACAATGACATAAATCGTATATACTATGCATACTTATACAAGTGTGTTCATTTGTTTTGTTCTGTACATTGTATATATAGAATGAATGCAATAAAATATGATTAAACTTATATACTATGCATAATTATACAAGTGTGTTCATTTGTTTTGTTCTGTACATTGTATATATAGAATGAATGCAATAACATATGATTAAACTAAAACCAGGAAACATGATTTAATGATAATAAACACAAATAACCCCAAATAAAAGACTCGTATAACAGTGCAACATATTCTTGAAAAACAATAGCCAACATGGTTTCCCTAACATGTGTTGCTTCTCTATGACAGTGATAGAAGCCATACCTGTGTTTAACATGACGACCAGTGCTACTAAGATGACATTATCATCTCTGCAGTCCCAGTACGTATACAACATCTCACTGGCTGCAGCTACCACCGCCGGCTATGGAACAGCTGTTGTTTTACAGGCGACTACTTGTAAGTAATTATGTCAGTAAATTCATCTTTAACTACAGCATTAAATACTTCATTAAATTCATCATTAAATTCATCATTAAATACATCATTGAATTCAGCATTAAATACATCATTAAAGTCATCATTGAATTCAGCATTAAATACAGCATTAAATTCATCATTGAATTCAGCATTAAATTCATCATTGAATTCATCATTGAATTCAGCATTAAATTCATCATTAAATAAATAATTAAATACATCATTGTATTCTTCATTACATGCATCATTTATTGCATTATGACTCACATAATACCTTCCCTAACTCACATATATACCTTCCCAGACTCACATATATACCTTCCCAGACTCACATATATACCTTCCCAGACTCACATATATACCTTCCCAGACTCACATATATACCTTCCCTAACTCACATATATACCTTCCCTGACTTACATATATACCTTCCCTGACTTACATATATACCTTCCCTGACTCACATATATACCTTCCCTGACTCGCATATATACCTTCCCTGACTCACATACCATCCTTGACTCACATATATACCTTCCCTGATTCACATATATACCATCCTTGACTTACATATATACCTTCCTTGACTTACATATATACCTACCCTGACTCACATATATACCTTCCCTGACTCACATATATACCTTCCCTGACTTACATATATACCTCCCTTGACTTACATATATATACCTTCCCTGACTTACATATATACCTTCCCTGACTCACATATATACCTTCCTTGACTTACATATATACCTTCCTTGACTTACATATATACTTTCCATGACTCACATATATACCTTCCCTGACTCGCATATATACCTTCCCTGACTTACATATATACCTTCCTTGACTTACATATATATACCTTCCCTGACTTACATATATACCTTCCCTGACTCACATACCATCCTTGACTCACATATATACCTTCCCTGACTCACATATATACCTTCCTTGACTTACATATATACCTTCCTTGACTTACATATATACCTTCCCTGATTCACATATATACCTACCTTGACTCACATATATACCTTCCCTGACTTACATATATACCTACCCTGACTTACATATATACCTACCTTGACTCACATACCTACCTTGACTCACATATATACCTTCCCTGACTTACATATATACCTACCCTGACTTACATACCTACCTTGACTCACATACCTACCTTGACTCACATATATACCTTCCCTGACTTACATATATACCTACCTTGACTCACATACCTACCCTGACTCACATATATACCTTCCCTGACTCACATATATACCTTCCTTGACTTACATATATACCTTCCCTGACTTACATATATACCTTCCCTGACTTACATATATACCTTCCTTGACTCACATATATACCTTCCTTGACTCACATATATACCTACCTTGACTCACATATATACCTTCCCTGACTTACATATATACCTTCCCTGACTTACATATATACCTTCCCTGACTCACATATATACCTTCCCTGACTTACATATATACCTTCCCTGACTTACATATATACCTTCCTTGACTCACATATATACTTTCCATGACTCACATATATACCTTCCTTGACTTACATATATACCTTCCTTGACTCACATATATACCTACCTTGACTCACATATATACCTTCCCTGATTCACATATATACCTTCCCTAACTCACATATATACCTTCCTTGACTCACATATATACCTACCTTGACTCACATATATACCTACCTTGACTCACATATATACCTTCCCTGATTCACATATATACCTTCCCTGACTCACATATATACCTTCCCTGATTCACATATATACCTTCCCTGACTTACATATATACCTTCCCAGACTCACATATATACCTTCCCTGACTCACATATATACCTTCCCTGATTCACATATATACCTTCCCTAACTCACATATATACCTTCCCAGACTTACATATATACCTTCCCTGACTCACATATATACCTTCCCTGACTTACATATATACCTTCCTTGACTTCCATATAATATACCTTCCCTGACTTACATATATACCTTCCTTGACTTCCATATAATATACCTTCCCTGACTTACATATATACCTACCTTGACTCACTTGTTTATCTTCAGTGAATGCCGCACCTTCACCGATCACAACGAAGCGTCCCCGTCCTGTAACGAGGAGACCAACAACAGAAACACCTGTGCTGCAGGCACAACCAGACACCGCCGATGCCCTGGGCCTGCCTGTCATCATAGGGGGTGGTGTATCTGGATTCTTATTGCTGGTCATCATACTGGTTATCGGCGGCTGCATTTGGGTTAGAAAGAGGAGAGCTAACTTGGAGGAAAAATCGAAAGGTTTGAATGTGTGATTTACTTTTATTTGTCGTTGCTACCAGTCGCACAATAACAACGCCTCCTGGTGAGTAATTTTAGATTTTGGAGGATTGAGTAGTAATATAATCACATTACCATAGTAACAATAACCTTCGGCTGTCCGATTAGCGCAGTGGTTAGTGCGCTTGCTTCTCACCAATGCAACCCGGGTTCGATCCACTGACTGGGAAGTATGTGAGATGGTACAGTGGTCGCCAGATCGGACAGGTTGGTTTTTCTCAGAGTACTCCAGTTTCCTTTCACGTGAATGACCACATAATTGTAGATTTCATCCGCGCCAACGAGAGTGATTAATATAAGTTGTTAAAACTTGCTTCGCAATCGTTGTAAAATAAATAAAGCTTAACAACAACCATAAATTTAAAGAAAAAATAAGTTTCTGTTTGCCAGTACAGTCAAACCTGTGTTAGTGGTCACCTCCATTAAGCAGCCAATCTGTATTAAGCAGCCAGTTTCAAGATTCCCAATATGTTGTTTTACTATACATTACTATACATTTGACCTCTATTAACCCTTTCAACACCACAGACCTCTAAATTGGCTTACAAAAAAGTGTAGATCCAGATGAGCCGGCTCGTGATGAGCCGGCTCGTGATGAGCCGTCTCATCAGGATCTGCACTTTTTTCAAGTAATATAACTATTTTTAGAAAACAATTACCCATTTTGATAAATGAACTGATCCAAATGTAATTTTGTTATTAATTTATTAGTCTAAAAATATCATGGACCAGTCCATGTCAGTTACTTGGTGTTGAATGGGTTAAGCAGCCACCTGTGCTAAGCAGCCACCTGTGCTAAGCAGCCACCTGTGCTAAGCAGCCACTATCTCTGACTCCCTTGGCTGGCTGCTTAGGACAGGTTAACTGTATATCTTTGAGCCTTATCACATTAACGCATCCATACGCCGTAGTAAATAGTCCCTGATAATCGAACAACTTCACATAAATGAACGCCACAATATTTTTAAATACTGTATTCCACTAGTGCTGCTTTAGCATTTTATTGATCTAAGCAGTTGATTTTCAACAAATAAAGCATGAACACAAACATGTATATGTCAAATGCAGGGATCAGTTCAGAGGGTGATGTGGGCGAAATTGTCGCCCTAGGGACCCTGGCTTCGCCCTCTGGGGGCCCCACTTCTCCCTAAAAAAAAATAAAAAAAAATATGTTTTTATGTTTTGGTTTTTACGATTTTCAAACACAATTTTATCTAGTAAGATACACTGGCCCATTATAAAGCACTCAAATGTTGTATTTAATGGTTGTACTGTGCATTTTAACCCTATTTTGCAGAAGTATATTAAAGAACACCATTTAAGGAAACGATCACGCGCTTTCTCACTTCTCCCAAAAATTCTGACCTAGACTGAACCTGCAAATGTGTATTACAAGCTGTCAATGTCATTCAGCGACCAATCAGCATCCTTCATGGTGTTATTACACGTGTGGACATATAAGAAATTATGTGATGACTGTATTACACTGAATACAAGCAAATTTATGTGATAAACATGATTATGTCATGACTTGGTACTAGATAATCAATCAAGCGTATCTCGTGTAACCGGCTATCTGATTAGCGAAGAAGTTAGCATGTGCCGTCTGATCAGGCTCTATGCTGTTTGCTATTTGGATAGTGGAGCTAACGCACTTGTCTGAATAGCAAACAACATAAATCATGATCAGACGTGGCGGTATGCCGCAACTGATCTGAATCTATGTTGTTTGCACATTCCGTCCAATTTATTCGGCAGGTTATGGGTGTGTGTGTTTTATGTTTATTTATCATTGCTACCGGTTGCCCATATGAACGACGCCTCCTAAAGAGATTAGTCATTTTAGATTTTTAGAGGATAGTGCAATGATACAGACAAAGACCCATTCCAGAATCTCCTCTGGTTCTTTTATGTGCACGGTGTATAGCACCGACATGAGACCTTGGTTTAATGTCCCATCTGAATGACTGTTAATTTTATTAGGGTCAGACGGGGGATCGAACCTGCGATCTCTGGATTACCAGTCCAGTGTGTTACCACAGAAACAACCAACTCTTCTGTAATTAAAACAGAAACACCAAGAAATTGTCATATGTGAAAATACATGTAGTAAAATTATCATAATTTGGTCTTCTGGACCAAACTCGATAAAGAGACCACCCTGCTAATAAGACCACTTTTTGGAAGTCCCATAGGTGGTCTTATTATAGGGGTTTTACTGTACTCTAATTTCCTGCCACATATACGCAGTGTGTTACCACTGGACTACAGATCCGTTAAGGGTTAAGCTTAACCCTGGTTATATACTTCGGTAAAAGAAATGTTTGAGATAGTAAGCAAGTTCCCAGATCGGAGTTACAGTAAAACCCTCTATGCGACCACCCCAATTTCGAAACCACCCCGCTATTGCGAATGATTTTTTTCAGAATGGAATATTTCACTATATATGTCAATGGTCGTTGACCCCGATAACCAGACCACCCCGTTATTCCGTAATACGACCAGTTAATTCAGACAAATGCCATTAATCCTATGCTAATTGAACCCCTAATACGACCGCGGGTGATTTTCTCACTTTCATTGATAAAACATTTTTAATTATGTCCCTGTTTCACGACAATTAAGCGACCACTTTATGGTATCGGTCAAGGTTAAGTGAGATAATGATTGGTTTTGATTGCTTTTAATCTTTTGTATATTGTCTGGAGTGGAGTATCGCAGCTAAAGTTGTACTGCATGTGTAAGGACTTGGGCACTCTGTCACAGGATTTAGCTAAAACATCCAAGATGAGATCGAGAAACAATCCGTGAAAGTGAAGTGTTGAAGTGTTTATATAAGCAGTCAACCCGTGAATGTTTTTTTTAAATAATGAATGATTGATGATGATCATTTTATGTACTTTTCAAGGAAACTATTGTGCTTGGTATACACAATATAATTAATGAAAACAAGAAAATAAATGTTGAAAATAAATGGATTAACTCATTTACATTGTTCTTTATTTATTATTAATTAATTAATTGTGATATACAGTTGTCTATGAATGGATTTCAGAAGTACAATCCTAAACCATAGAAACAACCAACTCTTCTGTAATTAAAACAGAAACACCAAGAAATTGTCATATGTGAAAATACATGTAGTAAAATTATCATAATTTGGTCTTCTGGACCAAACTCGATAAAGAGACCACCCTGCTAATAAGACCACTTTTTGGAAGTCCCATAGGTGGTCTTATTATAGGGGTTTTACTGTACTCTAATTTCCTGCCACATATACGCTTTCATCTGCACTAAGAAGAATGAGTCAATTTAACATGTTAAAATCATGTTTAGTTTGATTAAACCCTTTTTTTAATGTTCTATAATTGTCCATGTTTTCAGTGATTGTTGAAGATTCTATGGATGACACGAATGCTAATAACATGTATGGGCAACTTGACAGACCAAAGTAAGTAATGTTTCTGGACAACCGATGTACATCATCACATGTTCATTTGGTTTTGTAAATCTTCGATGACCATTCTTGTTATTTGAGTCATACATCTGTGTCATTGTTTGCCTCTGATCTTGCTAGTTCAGATGTTCATCTGTGCCACTACTGTTTGCCTTTGTTCTTGCTAGTTCAGTTGTTCATCTGTGTCACTACTGTTTGCCTTTGTTCTTGCTAGTTCAGTTGTTCATCTGTGTCATTGTTTTCCTCTGTTCTTGCTAGTTCAGTTGTTCATCTGTGTCACTACTGTTTGCCTTTGTTCTTGCTAGTTCAGTTGTTCACCTGTGTCATTGTTTGCCTTTGTTCTTGCTAGTTCAGTTGTTCATCTGTGTCACTGTTCGCCTCTGTTCTTGCTAGTTCAGTTGTTCACCTGTCATTGTTTGCCTCTGTTCTTGCTAGTTCAGTTGTTCACCTGTCATTGTTTGCCTCTGTTCTTGCTAGTTCAGTTGTTCATCTGTGTCACTAATGTTTGCCTCTGTTCTTGCTAGTTCAGTTCTGTGTTTAAGTTCTGTGTCATTGTTTCCCTCTGTTCTTGCTAGTTCAGTTGTTCACCTGTGTCATTGCTTGCCTTTGTTCTTACTAGTTCAGTTGTTCATCTGTGTCACTGTTTGCCTCTGTTCTTGCTAGTTCAGTTGTTCACCTGTCATTGTTTGCCTCTGTTCTTGCTAGTTCAGTTGTTCACCTGTGTCATTGTTTGCCTCTGTTCTTGCTAGTTCAGTTGTTCATCTGTGTCATTGCTTGCCTTTGTTCTTGCTAGTTCAGTTGTTCATCTGTGTCACTGTTTGCCTTTGTTCTTGCTAGTTCAGTTGTTCATCTGTGTCACTGTTTGCCTTTGTTCTTGCTAGTTCACCTGTGTCACTGTTTGCCTCTGTTCTTGCTAGTTCAGTTGTTGACCTGTCATTGTTTGCCTCTGTTCTTGCTAGTTCAGTTGTTCACCTGTGTCATTGTTTGCCTCTGTTCTTGCTAGTTCAGTTGTTCATCTGTGTCACTGTTTTCTTCTGTTCTTGCTAGTTCAGTTGTTCACCTGTCATTGTTTTCCTCTGTTCTTGCTAGTTCAGTTGTTCACCTGTGTCATTGTTTGCCTCTGTTCTTGCTAGTTCAGTTGTTCATCTGTGTCATTGTTTTGCCTTTGTTCTTGCTAGTTCAGTTGTTCATCTGTGTCATTGTTTCCCTCTGTTCTTGCTAGTTCAGTTGTTCATCTGTGTCATTGCTTGCCTTTGTTCTTGCTAGTTCAGTTGTTCACCTGTCATTGTTTTCCTCTGTTCTTGCTAGTTCAGTTGTTCACCTGTGTCATTGTTTGCCTCTGTTCTTGCTAGTTCAGTTGTTCACCTGTGTCATTGTTTGCCTCTGTTCTTGCTAGTTCAGTTGTTCATCTGTCATTGCTTGCCTTTGTTCTTGCTAGTTCAGTTGTTCATCTGTGTCATTGCTTGTCTTTGTTCTTGCTAGTTCAGTTGTTCATCTGTGTCACTGTTTGCCTTTGTTCTTGCTAGTTCACCTGTGTCACTGTTTCCCTCTGTTCTTGCTAGTTCAGTTGTTCATCTGTGTCGCTACTGTTTGCCTTTGTTCTTGCTAGTTCAGTTGTTCATCTGTGTCATTGTTTGCCTTTGTTCTTGCTAGTTCAGTTGTTCACCTGTGTCATTGTTTGCCTCTGGTCAGTTGTTCACTTCCATTTTTGTTATTAGTCGTCCGTCTCTTCTTGTTATTTCAGTTGTTCACATGCATTCTTATCATTCACTTCAGTTCGTATTCCTCTGTTGTTGTTATTTCAGTCGTTTGCTTCTGTCCTTTGTATTTAAGTAGGTCACCTACATTTGTGTGTGTGTGTTTTACTTTATTTATGCTACTGGTTGCCAATGAGCGATGCCTATTGAAGAGATTAGTCATTTTAGATATTTGGAGGATAGTGCAATGATACAGACAGAGACCCATTCCAGAGTCTCCTCTGGTTCTTTTAAATGCACAGTGTAAAGCACCGACACAAGACCTCGGTTTAAAGTCCCATCTGAAAGATTTAATTTTATTAGGGTCAGACGAGGGATCGAACCTGCAAACCCAGGATTACCAGTCCAGCATGTTGCCACTGGACTACAGATCCATCACCTACATTTCATTCAGTTAGGCATTCTATGTTATATCAGTCACTCGCTTCCATTCTTGTTATTTCAGTCATTTGTTCTTGTTACTCATTCGTTCACTTACCGTATGTTCTTGGTATTTCAGTCGTTCACCTGCCATGGCAAATGCAGCAGAAGATGGAACAGACTCGGTAGATATCTATGGAGACGAGGTCAGATTTCACTCACCCAAGCATCAAGTTGATAAGGTACTATCATACTCAACTGGTCTTTTATGAGTAACTTACCAAGTCATATTATTATAGGAAACCCCCCCCCCCAGCTACATCACCCCACCAGGGATCTGAATAATGTACTTATTATAGGACAAACTTCTCCCCCGTTAACATATAACCCCTCCCCCGCCAACACAGAACCCCTCCCTCGCCAACACAGAACCCCTCCCTCGCCAAAACAGAACCCCTCCCCCGCCAACACAGAACCCCTCCCTCGCCAACACAGAACCCTCCCTCGCCAACACAGAACCCCTCCCCCGCCAACACAGAACCCCTCCCCGCCAACACAGAACCCCTCCCCCCCAAAACAGAACCCCTCCCCCGCCAACACAGAACCATTCCCCTGCCAACACAGAACCTCTCCCTCGCCAACACAGAACCCCTCCCTCACCAAAACAGAACCCCTCCCCCACCAACACAGAACCCCTCCCCCGCCAACACAGAACCCTCCCCCGCCAACACAGAACCCCTCCCCCGCCAACATAGAACCCCTCCCCCGCCAACACAGAACCCCATTCCCCCTGCCAACACAGAGTAATTGGGACCAAAGGGTCAAATAAAGTACAAAATATTGAAGGTATGGGGAGGGTGTGCGAGTTACTTTAGAACTTATTCTGACAGTTGCATACTAAACAAATTAAGCTAGCAACTACCAGTAACCGAATAATTCCTATTAGCCTGGGTTCCAGTCTGTTGATTTTTCACTCTCTTTTTTTATACGTATGATATGTTTGATTTATTCATGATCCAAACGTGAACAAAAATCCTTTCACAAATAATTCAATTATACCGGTTACATGTGGCTGTAGGTAGTGTAGGTTTCGAGCTTCTCTGGACATCCCCTCCCCCATTCACGCTCCTAATACAAAGTATATTAGTATCAAATAATAGAAGCCTTTGACATCATTTTTCGAAGTATATGAAGCTGCATTGCATGATAGTGAGCTCTTAGCAAGCTTTACGGTAACGCGAATTGAGATGAAAGTGTCCATATGTTATCGAATTTTTGAATTTTTTGAATTTTTCACTTTTTAACTTCTGGCAAAATGACGTTGATATTATCAGAAACTCAATACGGCCCAATGAATGGTCTCGGCGTTATATTTTTTTTGGTTTTTATGTTTTTCAAACAAAATTTTGTCTAGGCCCATTATAAAGCACTCCTTCTATTCAAATGTTGCATTTTAATGGTTGTACTGTGCATTTTAACCCTATTTTGCAGAAGTATATTAAAGAACACCATTTAAGGAAGCAATCACGCGCTTTCTCACTTCTGCCAAAAATTCTGAGCTAGAATGAACCCTGCTAATGTAGCCAAAGAACATAACCTATAATTTAAGATAGAACAATGCTCGCGAAAATCCAATTTGAAAAGTGTCGGTACTTGTTAAATCTTGTTATTTTGTGAATTTTGATTTTACAGTTGTTGTTGTTTGTTAGTAAGTTTTATACCTTTTTATTTATCAATTTAAAAGAAATTTCGAAAATTAACGAAATCCTCAAACAAATAATCCAATTATACCGAATTATATAAGTGTCCGGTTAGAAGTGGCCGTAAGTGTAGATTTATTTAGTTTTCACTACCGTAATTATCGATGTATAACGCGCTATCATGTATAACGCACACCCACTTTTTGGCACGAAAATCAGTTAAAAATTTCTAACTAGTTTCAGGATACGTTTGAAGATATATATTCAGATTTATTATAATTAATTAAATTGGCATATAATCAGTTTAGTCGCCCAGGAAAACATGTATACATAGGTCCCCCCCTCCCCCCGTAAGAGTTTTTGTTAAAAATTCCTATATACATGATATGTACATACATGCTATGATTTGCTGCAGGGAACGGAGGGTTCATTTATGACAGACCAGAGTGGAGCACCTCCTATCAGTCATGGACGTCGTATAAAAGAGGCATTTCTAGGTGTGTATACAATAGACTGTAGTCCAGTGGTAACACGCTGGACTGGTAATCCAGGGATCGCAGGTTCGATCCCCCGCCTGACCCTAATAAAATTAAGTCTTTCAGATGGGACTTTAAACCGAGGTCTCGTGTCGGTGCTGTACACCGTGCACGTAAAAGAACCATAGGAGACTCTGGAATGGGTCTCTGTCTGTATCATTGCACTAGCCTCCAAAAATCTAAAATGACTAATCTCTTCAGGAGGCGTCGCTCTTATGGGCAACCGGTAGCGACGATAAATAAACGTAAAAACATACACTGTATACAATAGGTCTGTATTCATTTAAGCTGATTGCTGCTAATTGTCACCAAAGAGATCAACCAACACTAAGATATAGTTAATATGTTTAATAATATTGAATGATTGGCATAATTACGGCCATGGCTGAAATATCTAACCTTTGATGCAAGAGAGAAAACACCTTACGTCATCACTGTGACGTGTCATCATGTTAAGACAACGCTGTGACATGTCATCATGTTCCACAACTCTGTGACGTGTCATCATGTTTGACAACTCTGTGACGTGACATCATGTTCTACAACTCTGTGACATGTCATCATGTTCTACAACTATGTGACATGTCATCATGTTCAACAACTCTGTGATGTGACATCATGTTCTACAACTCTGTGATGTGACATCATGTTCTAAAACTCTGTGATGTGTCATCATGTTCAACAACTCTGTGACGTGACATCATGTTAGACAACTCTGTGACATGTCATCATGTTAGACAACTCTGTGATGTGTCATCATGTTAGACAACTCTGTCACGTGTCATCATGTTCTACAACTCTGTGATGTGTCATCATGTTCGACAACTCTGTGACGTGACATCATGTTAGACAACTCTGTGACATGTCATCATGTTAGACAACTCTGTGATGTGTCATCATGTTAGACAACTCTGTCACGTGTCATCATGTTCGACAACTCTATGACGTGACATCATGTTCTACAACTCTATGACGTGACATCATGTTCAACAACTCTGTGACATGTCATCATGTTCTACAACTCTATGACGTGACATCATGTTCAACAACTCTGTCACGTGTCATCATGTTCGACAACTCTGTCACGTGTCATCATGTTAGACAACTCTGTGACGTGACATCATGTTCGACAACTCTGTGACATGTCATCATGTTAGACAACTCTGTGATGTGTCATCATGTTAGACAACTCTGTGATGTGTCATCATGTTAGACAACTCTGTGACGTGACATCATGTTCGACAACTCTGTGATGTGTCATCATGTTAGACAACTCTGTCACGTGTCATCATGTTAGACATCTCTGTCACGTGTCATCATGTTAGACAACTCTGTGATGTGTCATCATGTTCGACAACTCTGTGACGTGACATCATGTTAGACAACTCTGTGACATGACATCATGTTCGACAACTCTGTGACATGACATCATGTTAGACAACTCTGTGATGTGTCATCATGTTAGACAACTCTGTGATGTGTCATCATGTTAGACAACTCTGTGACATGTCATCATGTTAGACAACTGTGTGATGTGTCATCATGTTCAACAACTCTGTGATGTGTCATCATGTTAGACAACTCTGTCACGTGTCATCATGTTAGACAACTCTGTGACGTGTCATCATGTTAGACAACTCTGTGATGTGTCATCATGTTCGACAACTCTGTGACGTGTCATCTTGTTAGACAACTCTGTGATGTGTCATCATGTTAGACAACTCTGTGATGTGACATCATGTTCGACAACTCTGTGATGTATCATCATGTTAGACAACTCTGTGATGTGACATCATGTTAGACAACTCTGTGATGTGTCATCATGTTAGACAACTCTGTCATGTGTCATCATGTTCAACAACTCTGTCATGTGTCATCATGTTAGACAACTCTGTGACTTGTCATTGTGTTAGACAACTCTGTGATGTGTCATCATGTTAGACAACTCTGTCATGTGTCATCATGTTCAACAACTCTGTCATGTGTCATCATGTTAGACAACTCTGTGACTTGTCATCGTGTTAGACAACTCTGTGATGTGTCATCATGTTAGACAACTGTGTGACGTGTCATCATGTTAGACAACTGTGTGACGTGTCATCATGTTAGACAACTCTGTATCTGAACTATATTATTTCCACACCAAAACTCACGGGTAGTATCCTTTGGTGACAATTTCATTAATTTAAAGACAAGCTTGAAATGAATAAGACGTATCATTACTTTTGTCTTGTTTAATTTTTTTTTCTAGTATTCTAGTTCGAAACTTTAAAAACGCATGTTTTGCTGTGTTATACATTTTTGATTTATCATCGTTAAAAACTGGCGCATGTTTCGCTGTTTAGTACATAATTAATTGACCACTATCCTCTTAACCTTTAACCTGCCGATTAATTGGATGGAATGTGCAAACAACACAGTGTTTGATCAGGATCTTTGTTGTTTGCTATTCAGACAAATGTCAGACAGATTAGCTCCACTATCCCAATCTCAAACAGCATAGAGCCTGATTATGTGCCGTCTGATCTGGCTCTATGCTGTTTGCAAAAGCAACTTTAGTTGTGATTGGCAGGTGAAGGGTTAAATCTGTGGAAGTCGTGATAGTGCAGTGGATGCGCGTTCGCTTCAAGTGTGAAAGGTTCAGAGTTTGAGCCCCGCTGGAGCAGTTACGATTGTGCCCTTAGGCAAGGCATTTAAATTCCATGTTGCCTCTTCTCTCTCCCTCGTGGCGATGGATTCCATCAGGAATGAGGTCTCGAGAGTAATTAATATAAGTTGTAAGAACTTGTTTCGCAATCGAGCTAAAATAAATTTGTATAACCTAAAGGGTTAAATCTACACTTGTATCATTATAGGCATGGACAACCCCTCATACTCTGGTCTCGCTGCCCCGGGTACCGTAAAGAGCAATCCTGCTTACTATGAGGAACCGTCATCCAGTGACCTTGAATCTATGTCCGTAACCATGGCATTCTCATCAGAAGATAACCTACAATCTCAGGTAATAGACTGGCGTTTGAATTGATGCACTCAGTGACCTTGTAACTAGGTCGGTAACTATGGTATTATCAGCCGATTTGACTGTAGATATCATCTAAAACCGATTACCAACTACAACAGTTAAACCTGTGTTAGTGGTCACCTCTATTAAACAGCCAACCTGTATTAAGCAGCCAGTTTACATATTCCCAATGTGTTGTTTTATTATACATTTGACCTCTATTAAGCAGCCACCTGTGCTAAACAGCCACTTTCTGAGATTCGAACCTTCGACCTCCCGCTCCGTAGGCGGTTGCCTTAACCACTAGGCCACGGTGTTATTTATGTATTTATCATCGATAATAAATAAATGTGTATAAACCTATGTAGTGTCGCTGTAAATTGACTAATAGGAAAACTACTTTACTAAAGTTCGAATCTCGTCAGGGTCTTATTCTGATATGGCCGGGTGGTGAGCCACCAGCTAGTTAAATAATGGTTACCGATTGCCTACCAGCCTGGCATACAAGCATGGCTGGCCCTTTACATAGGGGTGACACTATAATAAACAAACACTTTACTAAAAGTAAAAACACCATGGTGTTCATCTAACTGATTATGCTAGCAAAGCAGTAGTGAATCTAGGGGCCACCTACCTAAAATATGTCCAGCATAGGTTCAAACCTCATAGAGTGTATACATTTGTATTATGTTTAGAAGGATCTGTTGATGATCGATTCCTTGTATTAAGTTTAGAAGGATCTGTTTATGATCGATTCCTTGTATTAAGTTTAGAAGGATCTGTTTATGATCGATTCCTTGTATTAAGTTTAGAAGGATCTGTTTATGATCGATTCCTTGTATTAAGTTTAGAAGGATCTGTTTATGATCGATTCCTTGTATTATGTTTAGAAGGATCTGTTGATGATCGATTCCTTGTATTAAGTTTAGAAGGATCTGTTTATGATCGATTCCTTGTATTAAGTTTAGAAGGATCTGTTTATGATCGATTCCTTGTATTAAGTTTAGAAGGATCTGTTTATGATCGATTCCTTGTATTATGTTTAGAAGGATCTGTTTATGATCGATTCCTTGTATTATGTTTAGAAGGATCTGTTTATGATCAATTCCCATGTATTAAGTTTAGAAGGATCTGTTGATGATCAATTCCCTTGTATTAAGTTTAGAAGGATCTGTTTATGATCAATTCCCATGTATTAAGTTTAGAAGGATCTGTTTATGATCGATTCCTTGTATCATGTTTAGAAGGATCTGTTGATGATCGATTCCCATGTATTAAGTTTAGAAGGATCTGTTGATGATCGATTCCTTGTATCATGTTTAGAAGGATCTGTTGATGATCGATTCCCATGTATTAAGTTTAGAAGGATCTGTTGATGATCGATTCCTTGTATCATGTTTAGAAGGATCTGTTGATGATCAATTCCTATTTGAGGCAATGCCTTAGTTCATATTATAAGTTTGATTGTATTTCTATCAATTCTAGGCTGGTGAAAGCACATTGAAGAGGAAAAGCAAAATGAAGAGTTCTGACGCAGCTGCCATAGCGAGGCTGCGGAACAGTATAGTACGTCCAGGATTAACGGAGACCGATAGAGCGCTACTTATAAACAATGAGGTGGAAGTAGTCTACAATGAAAGGACAGCATTGTGATCCATTAACCTTGGTATGAAGTAGTGATGAAAACGGATGATTGAGCTTATTTAAACTCGCCGCCGGCAGACCATGTGGGCGAGTGAATGTGTTCAGAAGAGTTGAGATTGTCACGTGTAATCAATTATGTTGTCATCGGGATTGTGATAAATCGTAATATATTGTATAATCTTTTGATATATTGTAGTAGTCAGACGAAACTGACAGATCGATCGTCCATTATAAATAATGCAGTTGGCTGTTGGGAAGCGAGCCATAAGTTTACGACCATATCCACTAGTGCGGTTCTTACATTATAAACAATGAAGCTGCCATAAGCTTACGACCATATCCACTAGTGCGGTTCTTTCATTATAAACAATGAAGCTGCCATAAGCTCCATATCCACTAATGCGGTTCTTTCATTATAAACAATGAAGTTGCCATAAGCTTATGACCATATCCACTAGTGCGGTTCTTACATTATAAACAATGAAGTTGCCATAAGCTTACGACCATATCCACTAGTGCGGTTCTTACATTATAAACAATGAAGTTGCCATAAGCTTACGACAATATCCACTAGTGCGGTTCTTACATTATAAACAATGAAGCTGCCATAAGCTTACGACAATATCCACTATTGCGGTTCTTACATTATAAACAATGAAGCTGCCATAAGCTTACGACCATATCCACTAGTACGGTTCTTTCATTATAAACAATGAAGTTGCCATAAGCTTACGACCATATCCACTAGTGCGGTTCTTACATTATAAACAATGAAGTTGCCATAAGCTTACGACCATATCCACTAGTGCGGTTCTTACATTATAAACAATGAAGTTGCCATAAGCTTACGACCATATCCACTAGTGCGGTTCTTACATTATAAACAATGAAGCTGCCATAAGCTTACGACAATATCCACTAGTGCGGTTCTTACATTATAAACAATGAAGCTGCCATAAGCTTACGACCATATCCACTAGTACGGTTCTTTCATTATAAACAATGAAGTTGCCATAAGCTTACGACCATATCCACTAGTGCGGTTCTTACATTATAAACAATGAAGTTGCCATAAGCTTACGACCATATCCACTAGTGCGGTTCTTACATTATAAACAATGAAGTTGCCATAAGCTTACAACCATATCCACTAGTGCGGTTCTTTCATTAATAAACAATGAAGTTGCCATAAGCTCCATATCCACTAATGCGGTTCTTTCATTATAAACAATGAAGTTGCCATAAGCTTACGACAATATCCACTAGTGCGGTTCTTACATTATAAACAATGAAGTTGCCATAAGCTTACGACCATATCCACTAGTGCGGTTCTTACATTATAAACAATGAAGCTGCCATAAGCTTACGACCATATCCACTAGTGCGGTTCTTACATTATAAACAATGAAGTTGCCATAAGCTTACGACCATATCCACTAGTGCGGTTCTTACATTATAAACAATGAAGTTGCCATAAGCTTACGACCATATCCACTAGTGCGGTTCTTACATTATAAACAATGAAGTTGCCATAAGCTTACGACCATATCCACTAGTGCGGTTCTTACATTATAAACAATGAAGTTGCCATAAGCTTACGACCATATCCACTAGTGCGGTTCTTACATTATAAACAATGAAGTTGCCATAAGCTTACAACCATATCTACTAGTGCGGTTCTTACATTATAAACAATGAAGTTGCCATAAGCTTACGACCATATCCACTAGTGCGGTTCTTACATTATAAACAATGAAGTTGCCATAAGCTTACGACAATATCCACTAGTGCGGTTCTTACATTATAAACAATGAAGTTGCCATAAGCTTACGACAATATCCACTAGTGCGGTTCTTACATTATAAACAATGAAGTTGCCATAAGCTTACGACCATATCCACTAGTGCGGTTCTTACATTATAAACAATGAAGTTGCCATAAGCTTACGACAATATCCACTAGTGCGGTTCTTACATTATAAACAATGAAGTTGCCATAAGCTTACGACAATATCCACTAGTGCGGTTCTTACATTATAAACAATGAAGCTGCCATAAGCTTACGACAATATCCACTAGTGCGGTTCTTACATTATAAACAATGAAGCTGCCATAAGCTTACGACAATATCCACTAGTGCGGTTCTTACATTATAAACAATGAAGTTGGCTGTTGGGGAAATGAGCCATAAATTTACGACCATATCCACTAGTGCGGTTCTTGCTGTATTGTGTGTTATCATAATCTGTCTCTCAGGGATGTGTCTATGTCAAAGTGTACATATATTTATATAAATGTCACTATGGTACCAGTTTAAAAGGGAACCAGTTTGATGTATATTGTTTATTCTGTTAGACTGTATCAGAAATTTTTGTTAGACTGTATCACAAATTATTAATAAAACATAACACATTTAAAATGTTGTACTATCTTGTACATATATAATTCAATATTTTTTGTTCCACCCATATGGTGACCTGTAAGACTTATTTTGCCTGTTGTTAAAGACAAGTTTTTTTGTTTTTTTTACTTACTTGAGTTGAAGAATTCTATAAGACTATGTCTTCCATTCTAATCCTGTTTCTGTATTCTGATTATGTGTGATTGTTCAATATGTATTATATTGGGAAATAAAATATGTTTAAACTAACTGAAAACTCATTAGAATTGTGTCGTGAAATTACACGACATATTTGACTGTTATTTTCACCGCTAGCATGAAAAGTTAAAATTACGCATACTTTGTAATATTATCAAAATTTGATAAATGTTTTTGAATATTTTACTACATGTATTTGACTGCTCGAAATCTCATTTTAACATGCAAAGAGTTAAGGAAATATACTGCAAGTGACATCCGGCTCATCTGGATCTACACTTTTTGTAAGCCTATTTAGAGGTATGTGGTGTTGAAAGGGTTAAGGATAAATAGTGCAAGTGACATTCACATTTTCTGGTACACAATCATCCATGTATTTTGTGCAAAAGGATGAAAATCCGTTATGATGCTTCAGTTGTTCAATGTACAGCTCCTTCAGCGCCGACTTTGTAACTGAATCTTCGCACGACGATGCAAATGTGTGAGTGGAGAATTCGGGTTGGTATGACAACGCATCTTCAGCCGTGAACACTGGCACTGAAACATACCAGAGTATAGTAGTTTATACAAATTTATTTTAGCTCGATTGCGAAACAAGTTCTTTCAACTTATATTAATCACTCTCGAGACCTCATTCCTGATGGAATCCATTGCCACGAGGGAGAAAGATGAGGCAACGTGGAATTTAAATGCCTTGCCTAAGGGCACAATCGTAACGGCTCCAGCGGGGCTCGAACTCCCAGAGTATACTTACATTGCTGTTGCATATCCTTCGATTAACGTATATGCTATCTTTGTAGTTATTTTCGTATGAATCTCCTCACTAATGATATGCAGCTGGAGAGGAGGGCCAATCACAAATGTTGTCAGAACTTGAGGCCCAATCAGAGAACAAATCTAGTGTCGCCATGAGGGAGAGAGAAGAGGCAATCTATCGTCGCCATGAGGGAGAGAGAAGAGGCAATCTATCGTCGCCATGAGGGAGAGAGAAGAGGCAATCTATCGTCGCCATGAGGGAGAGAGAAGAGGCAATCTATCACCATGAGGGGAGAGAGAAGAGGCAATCTATCACCATGAGGGGAGATAGAAGAGGCAATCTATCACCATGAGGGAGAGAGAAGAGGCTCTATATATTTTGTCTTATTATTATATTATTATAGATAGTTACACGAAGGTAATTCAGTTGAAATAATCCTTATGTACATGTTTTTGTCTCGCGTGTTACTTACATATACAATCTGGCATGGGGCCAGAAGATGTCCAAGTGCCAGAGGCTCCACACACGTGCCAGGTTCGGAAACTGTAGGGTGGACCTAGTGTATAATAATTCTGGCACACGCTCATGCAGAATCTCCCATAGTCTGTCCTCCATCCGTTACACAGCCTCGCACCATTGATGGGGACGTTTAGGTCTTCGCAAGGCGTCGCTGTACAAAGAAAGTTAGTTAAGATTATCTGCCATTGTTTTAAATTACCGATTATTATGAAATTAATTATTAATGATAATTGGATTCTCTATATGTACATGTGAGGCATACATTATTAGTGAAAACATAATGAAAAATGAATACAGTGAAACACCCTCTAAACCAAACAGCCACTGGTGTCACATAGAATATTGACCTGCAGGTCATAGAAGAATGTGGTGGAGGATGCAGTGTTTGTGGAAGAGAATAATGTGATGGAGGATGCATTATTTGTCGAAGAGAAGAATGTGGTGGAGGATGCAGTATTTGTGGAAGAGAATAATGTGATGGAGGATGCAGTGTTTGTGGAAGAGAAGAATGTGGTTGTGGAGGATGCAGTATTTGTGGAAGAGAAGAATGTGATGGAGGATGCAGTATTTGTGGAAGAGAAGAATGTGATGGAGGATGCAGTATTTGTGGAAGAGAAGAATGTGATGGAGGATGCAGTATTTGTGAAAGAGAAGAATGTGGTGGAGGATGCAGTGTTTGTAGAAGAGGAGGTTGTGGATGAGGATGCAGTGTATGTGGAAGAGGAGGTTGTGGATGTGGATGAGGATGCAGTATTTGTGGAAGAGGATGTTGTGGATGAGGATGTAGTATTTGTGGAAGAGGATGTTGTGGATGAGGATGCAGTGTTTGTGGAAGAGGATGTTGTGGATGAGGATGCAGGTTATGTGGAAGAGGAGGTTGTGGATGAGGATGCATGTTATGTGGAAGAGGAGGTTGTGGATGAGGATGCAGGTTATGTGGAAGAGGAGGTTGTGGATGAGGATGCAGGTTATGTGGAAGAGGAGGTTGTGGATGAGGATGCAGTATTTGTGGAAGAGGATGTTGTGGATGAGGATGCAGTGTTTGTGGATGAGGATGCAGTGTTTGTGGAAGAGAAGGTTGTGGATGAGGATGCAGTATTTGTGGATGAGGTGGTTGTGGATGAGGATGCAGTGTTTGTGGATGAGGATGCAGTGTTTGTGGAAGAGAAGGTTGTGGATGAGGATGCAGTATTTGTGGGTGAGGTGGTTGTGGATGAGGATGCAGTGTTTGTGGAAGAGAAGGTTGTGGATGAGGATGCAGTGTTTGTGGAAGAGAAGGTTGTGGATGAGGATGCAGTGTTTGTGGAAGAGAAGGTTGTGGATGATGCAGTATTTGTGGATAAGGATGCAGTATTTGTGGTGGAGTATAATATATAAGGTGGTTGTGGGAAGTAATACAACACTGCATGTACTACTCACGCCTGACTTTGACCTGGAATGTACAGTGTGACTGTTGACCGTTTCCGGTTTTAGTAGCTGTATATTGTACGGTATTGTCTCCCCATGGAAAGTTGAAGGATGGGGACAAGTAGTTGCTGTTGATGATTAACTCTTCTCCCATCGGGTCCGTGAAAGTTGGAACAGTCCAGGTATATGCCATTGTCCTTGTTGTGGTGTGCAGTGTAATGTTGCCAGGACAACCCTCAACAACGGGTGCTTGTACATCTGAAATATGTTTAATAGGTTCTCGTCCTAGTGATGTTTTGTTTGCTAAGGGGAGTAAACTCACACTGATAGCTTTGGTTATATGGTTGTCCGATTAGCGCAGTGGTTAGCATGCTCGCTTCTTACCAATGCAACCCGGGTTCACTCCTCAGACCGGGAAGTATGTGAGATGGTACGGTGGTCGCCAGATCGGACAGGCAGGTTTTCTCCGGTTTCCTCCCACACGAATGACCACATCCGTGCCAATGAGAGTGTTAATATTAAGTTGTTAAAACTTGCTTCGCAATCGTTGTAAAATAAATAAAGTTTAAATATATTTTATATGGTGACTGCCCAGCTCCACCCCTCCGCACACCAGCAGGCATTGTTTCATGCTTGGGCTAGCACCTGGGTTGAACCACAGACCTTCCACAAGACAGCCTCCTCACTTGAAACAATGTGACATGTGAGATTCGAATAATGGCAAGTGACGTCCATGCACGAGGAAACACAAAAACAAAATTCGTCATCATAATGCAATGCAGAACACGACATATTTAGTATTCGCTAAACGACTAATTATGTACGTTCTGTCAGATTTTTTTCTCTCAGGAGTTTGAAATGTTACCCATAAACCACCAAAAAGTGGTATAAAATATACGACAAACCTGATACCACAGGAGTTTGAAATGTTACCCATAAACCACCAAAAAGTGGTATAAAATATACGACAAACCTGATACCACAGGAGTTTGAAATGTTACCCATAAACCACCAAAAAGTGGTATAAAATATACGACAAACCTGATACCACAGGAGTTTGAAATGTTACCCATAAACCACCAAAAAGTGGTATAAAATATACGACAAACCTGATACCACAGGAGTTTGAAATGTTACCCATAAACCACCAAAAAGTGGTATAAAATATACGACACCTGATACCACAGGAGTTTGAAATGTTACCCATAAACCATCAAAAAGTGGTATAAAATATACGACAAACCTGATACTACAGGAGTTTGAAATGTTACCCATAAACCACCAAAAAGTGGTATAAAATATACGACAAACCTCATACCACAGGAGTTCAAAATGTGGTATAAAATATCTAGGCTATATATAGGTTTCTTGATATAAATGGTAAGGTCGTGATAGTGTAGTGGTAGCACGATCGCTTCAGGTACGAAAGGCCCGGGGTTCGTGCACCACTGGAGCCGTTACAATTGTGCCCTTAGGCAAGGCATTTAAATTCCACATACCTCTTCACTTTCGTGGCGATAGATTCCATCAGGAATGAGGTCTCAAGAGTGATATATATAAGTTGTAAGAACTTGTTTCACAATCAAGCTAAAATTAATTTGTATAAACTAAGTGGTAAGATTGTTGACTTCAAATCACTTGCCCCCTCGCTGTCGGTTTGAATCCTACAGGAGGTGTCAAATTCTTTCATTCGAGGAAGCTATCCAGTTGGTTCGCTGTAGGTCAGTTGTTCTACCCGGGAGCCCATATGTGCCTGAAATACTGCTGGGAGAGGCACCTGGGATTTTCTTCCACAAATACTAGTATGAGTCACCATATGATGTAATTGGTTTAAACATATTTATTCCATTACATACATTCACAAAACAATACATGTACACAAACTCAAAGAATAGGAAAGGATTAAAATGGAAGTTTCTCTCCTTGAATTGGTGCGATATTAAAGCCTAAAATAAACCAAAGCTTCTGGATAAACAATCGCGCGCATGTTATGATACAGAATGTACGAAGTAAAGCTTTTAAATAAAACTCGACGGAAGTGCTGATAGCGCATTTGCTTCAGGTGTGAAAGGACCGGAGTTCGAGCCCCGCTGGAGCCCTTACGATTGTGCCCTTGGCAGAGGCATTTAAAGGTGGGTTTTCTCCGGTTTCCTCCCACATGAATGACCACATTTACACTTTCATCCGCGCCAACGAGAGTGATTAATATAAGTTGTTAATACTTGCTTTGCAATCATTGTAAAATAAAAAAAAGTTTAAAAAATAATAAAAAATGCCATTTAAATTCCACATTGCCTCCTCCCTCTCCCTCGTGGTGATGAATTCCATGAGGAATGAGGTCTCGAGAGTGATTAAATTAATGTTTTAAGAACTTGTTTCACAATCGAGCTAAAATAAATTTGTATAAACTCTTCAAACTATAAACTAATTGTGTACTAAACTAAGCTAATTGTGTACTAAACTAAGCTAATTGTGTACTAAACTAAGCTTATTGTGTACTAAACTAAGCTAATTGTGTACTAAACTAAGCTAATTGTGTACTAAACTAAATAAAATTCATTATATATTCAGGTTCTATTACTGTGTGGAATAGTCCATTGAAGAATAGATAATATAATAACCCTGTTCACATTGTGGTCCGGTCCACCCTTGTGCGCAGTCACACTGGAAGTTACCGATGAGATCGACGCACGTCGCACCATTCTCACACGGCGTACTACTACAATGGTTGACAGCTAAAACACAACGGAAAAGTAGTCACGTGAAAAAAACATATATACAGTCCAGCTGCAACGCCATGTCTGATCAAGATCTATGTTGTTTGCTATTTAGTCAAGTGTTTTAGCTACACTCTTCCGAATAGCAAACAGCATACTGTGCCGCCTGATCTGGCTCTATGCTGTTTGCAAAAGGAACATCAGTTGTGATTAGCAGGTTAATGGTTAATGCATTTTATTCCAGATGGTTTCAACCCCCTCCCACATTCAGCTATCAATTTATATGTTTCCCCCATTAAAATAGAGCATTTTGGACTGGTAATCCAGGGATCGCAGTTTCGATCCCCCATCTGACCCTAATAAAATTAACAGTCTTTCAGATGGGACTTTAAACCAAGGTCTCGTGTCGGTGCGTTACACTGTGCAAGTAAAAGAAGCAGAGGAGATTCTGGAATGGGTCTCTGTCTGTAACATTGCACTATCCTCCACAATCTAAAATAACTAATCTCTTCAGGAGGCGTCGCTCATATGGGCAACCGGTAGCGACGATAAATAAACGTACATGTAAAACACGCACATAGAGAGCATTTTTCAATACCCCCCCTTCGGCATATCCTATAATCGCCCCTGTAGTGTGAACGTTAGTTCACCTCCATGGTCGAGTGGTTACGGTCACTGACTTGTATACTACTGTAGCCTAACATCACCGGTCACGGGTTCGAGCCCCGCTCAGACCTGGTTTCTTTATATGAAAAAGCTGGCAGTGTCTTACGGAGGTTGATGCACCAAGTACTAGTTATCCGCTAGAGCCTGCCCAAGGAAAGATGTTATTAGATAATCTGCCCGTCGCTCAAATGGGCAACTTATAGCGACGTTAAATAAGCGTAAAAAAAAGAAAAAGTGTTAACATACATATACATTGTGGTTCTATGCCGCTCCAGTTGAAGTTGTTCTCACAGGCTCGTACACCGTCCCCATGTGTCAGGTTAAACAGATTATGGCATGTGTATGTTGCGGTACTTCCGTAATCCGTCCCAGGATCGACTGTTACTTCGCCATTTAGTATCTCACCAGGGTCACCACAATCCACTCCTGCCATCATAGCATGAATATAATAATATAACAATAAGAGGATGTTTGTTTGTTTCAGTGTATGATGTAGGTATACATGTATGTTTCATGCGGGTATGTCAAAACCCCTTATAGGGACCTAGACACATTTTCCTGGGCAGGCTTAGCTGACCTAAGCAGTTAGCCAGTACTAAGCAATGTGTGTGAGATGCCTTGGTCAATGACACTACAAATGTGGCCAGACCGAGTATCAAACCCGCGACCAGTCGATTCCAAGTCTGACGCTCTACCACTGGACCACGGACGTCACATGATCGAATGAACATCAAAAGCAATATTATCATGAGTGAGATATTCGATCATTTACTTTACCCTTTCCCTCATAGATGCAATCATGCGCTAAATGGTGCTAATGGCATCACTGACAGCTTGAGTCCAACGTATTCGCTCTGACATCATCTCAGTGGCTAGGTACCACACATGCAAAGTATGACATTATCTCAGTGGCTAGGTACCACACATGCAAAGCATGACATTATCTCAGTAGCTAGGTACCACACATGCAAAGCATGACATTATCTCAGTGGCTAGGTACCACACATGCAAAGCATGACATTATCTCAGTGGCTAGGTACCACACATGCAAAGCATGACATTATCTCAGTGGCTAGGTACCACACATGCAAAGCATGACATCATCTCAGTGGCTAGGTACCACACATACAAAGCATGCCATCATCTCAGTGGCTAGGTATCACACATGCAAAGCATGACACCATCTCAGTGGCTAGGTACCACACATGCAAAGCATGACATTATTACAGTGGCTAGGTACCACACATGCAAAGCATGACACCATCTCAGTGGCTAGGTACCACACATGCAAAGCATGACATTATCTCAGTGGTTAGGTACCACACATGCAAAGCATGACATTATCTCAGTGGCTAGGTACCACACATGCAAAGCATTACATTAACTCAGTGGCTAGGTACCAGACATGCAAAGCATGCCATTATCTCAGTGGCTAGGTACCACACATGCAAAGCATGACATTATCTCAGTGGCTAGGTACCATACATGCAAAGCATGACATCATCTCAGTGGCTAGGTACCACACATGCAAAGCATGACATTATCTCAATGGCTAGGTACCACCCATGCAAAGCATGACATTATCTCAGTGGCTAGGTACCACACATGCAAAGCATGACATTATCTCAGTGACTAGGTACCACACATACAAAGCATGACATTATCTCAGTGGCTAGGTACCACACATGCAAAGGAGTCAGAAATAAAATGCGGTTTTTAACCAGTGCAATAACACATTTTATTTCACTGATAAATTTCTATATTTCATTGCAAAGCATAAAATAAAACAGATTATAAAATGTGTTCCTACAGTGGAAGTTAACACAGCGGGGGTTAACATGGCAAAGTTTAACCCTTTCAAAACCGCAGGCCTCTCAATAGGCTTACAAAAAGTGTAGATCCAGATGAGCCGGCTCGTGACGAGATGTCTTATCAGGATCTGCACTTTTTGCCAGTAATATTACTATTAATAGACAAAAATTACCCATTTTGATAAATGAACTGGTCCAAATGTAATTTTCTTATTAATTAATTGGTCGGAAAATATCAAGCACCAGTCCATGTTGGTTACTTGGTGTTGAATGGGTTAATATCAAGCACCAGTCCATGTCGGTTACTTGGTGTTGAATGGGTTAATATCAAGCACCAGTCCATGTCGGTTACTTGGTGTTGAATGGGTCAATATCATGCACCAGTCCATGTCGGTTACTTGGTGTTGAATGGGTTAATATCGGTAAAATGTACTAGAATCTGACATTCTGCCATTATATATTGGTATTGTGTTGAATATATATTCACAATGTAATATTACACTTAGTACCATAAATGTTCGGTACAAATCCCATATAAAGGATTTTCGTTAAGCAATTATTTGTGTAACGTCCATATTCGCCTATAAGATGATTTTGTGGAAGTCGTAATAGCGTGTGTTCGCTTCAGGTGCGAAAGGCCCAGAGTTTGCGCCCCGCTGGAGCCGTTACGATTGTGCCCTTAGGCAAGGCATTTAACTTCCACATTGCCTCTTCTCTCTCCATGGCGATGGATTCCATCAGGAATGAGGTCTCGAGAGTGATTAATATAAGTTTGAAAGAACTTGTTTCGCAATTGAGCTCAAATAAATTTGTATAAACTAAGATGATATTGCCTATAAGACGACCTCCCCTACTTTGTTCCTGAGATCATTTTGGTTTTGGCATGCACTCACATATAAGACGTGTTGATAAAATGGACACCAGACCATTTATAAATTGTATGATTGTCAGGTGCAAGTTGAAGAAATACTCGGTATCAACTTGCTTTCTTCTCAAAAACATAATTATGGATACCATATACAGTCAAACCTGTCGTAAGCAGCCAGCCAAGGGAGTCACAGAAAGTGGCTGCTTAGCACATGTGGCTGCTTAATAGAGGTCAAATGCATAACAAAACAACATATTGGGAATCTGGCTGCTTAATACAGGTTGGCTGCTTAATAGAGTTGGCTGCTTAATAGAGGTTGGCTGCTTAATAGAGGTGACCACTAACACAGGTTTGACTGTATCACATTTTAAAAATTAAATCAAAAAATCTTCTTCTTTTTTTTTTATAAGATGGGAAGCCACTTTGAGGCCATAATCTGGTGGTAAAAACAGTATGATATTATCTTTACTTTCAGAGCAGCAGGAACCATAGTAACCGTCTGCACAAGTACATGGTGTTGTCAGGTTGCCCGTGGGAACGCCCGCATTCTGACAGACTGTGTTACAACTTCCCAAATCAAAGCGTTCGTCTTCGGTGGCACAATCTGTGAATGTGTTACATCCCACATTGCCGTTAAACGTTACACCGCGATCCCGAACTCTACAGAAACACAAGAACATTGAATTAGTACCTTGGAAACGCAAGAACATTGAATTAGTACCTTGGAAATGCAAGAACATTGAATTAGTACCTTGGAAATGCAAGAACATTGAATTAATACCTACAGAAATGCAAGAACATTGAATTAGTACCTTGGAAACTAAAGAACATTGAATTAGTACCTTGGAAATGCAAGAACATTGAATTAGTACCGTGTAAACATAAGAACATTGAATTAGTACCATGGAAACACAAGAACATTGAATTAGTACCGTGTAAACATAAGAACATTGAATTAGTACCTTGGAAATGCAAGAACATTGAATTAGTACCTTGGAAACGCAAGAACATTGAATTAGTACCTTGGAAACGCAAGAACATTGAATTAGTACCTTGGAAACGCAAGAACATTGAATTAGTACCTTGGAAATGCAAGAACATTGAATTAGTACCTTGGAAACGCAAGAACATTGAATTAGTACCTTGGAAACGCAAGACCTTGGAAATGCAAGAACATTGAATTAGTACCTTGGAAATGCAAGAACATTGAATTAGTACCTTGGAAATGCAAGAACATTGAATTAGTACCTTGGAAACGCAAGAACATTGAATTAGTACCTTGGAAACGCAAGAACATTGAATTAGTACCTTGGAAACGCAAGAACATTGAATTAGTACCTTGGAAATGCAAGAACATTGAATTAGTACCTTGGAAACGCAAGAACATTGAATTAGTACCTTGGAAATGCAAGAACATTGAATTAGTACCTTGGAAATGCAAGAACATTGAATTAGTACCTTGGAAATGCAAGAACATTGAATTAGTACCTTGGAAACGCAAGAACATTGAATTAGTACCTTGGAAACGCAAGAACATTGAATTAGTACCTTGGAAACGCAAGAACATTGAATTAGTACCTTGGAAACGCAAGAACATTGAATTAGTACCTACGAAACGCAAGAACATTGAATTAGTAGTGTCCTTGGAAACGCAAGAACATTGAATTAGTACCTTGGAAACGCAAGAACATTGAATTAGTACCTTGGAAACGCAAGAACATTGAATTAGTACCTTGGAAATGCAAGAACATTGAATTAGTACCTTGGAAACGCAAGAACATTGAATTAGTACCTTGGAAACGCAAGAACATTGAATTAGTACCTTGGAAATGCAAAAACATTGAATTAGTACCTTGGAAATGCAAGAACATTGAATTAGTACCTTGGAAACGCAAGAACATTGAATTAGTACCTTGGAAACGCAAGAACATTGAATTAGTACCTTGGAAACGCAAGAACATTGAATTAGTACCTTGGAAATGCAAGAACATTGAATTAGTACCTTGGAAACGCAAGAACATTGAATTAGTACCTTGGAAACGCAAGAACATTGAATTAGTACCTTGGAAATGCAAAAACATTGAATTAGTACCTTGGAAATGCAAGAACATTGAATTAGTACCTTGGAAACGCAAGAACATTGAATTAGTACCTTGGAAACGCAAGAACATTGAATTAGTACCTTGGAAACGCAAGAACATTGAATTAGTACCTTGGAAACGCAAGAACATTGAATTAGTACCTTGGAAACGCAAGAACATTGAATTAGTAGTAGTACCTTGGAAATGCAAGAACATTGAATTAGTACCTTGGAAACGCAAGATCATTGAATTAGTACCTTGGAAATGCAAGAACATTGAATTAGTACCTTGGAAATGCAAGAACATTGAATTAGTACCTTGGAAATGCAAGAACATTGAATTAGTACCTTGGAAACGCAAGAACATTGAATTAGTACCTTGGAAACGCAAGAACATTGAATTAGTACCTTGGAAACGCAAGAACATTGAATTAGTACCTTGGAAATGCAAGAACATTGAATTAGTACCTTGGAAATGCAAAAACATTGAATTAGTACCTTGGAAACGCAAGAACATTGAATTAGTACCTTGGACTACTATCTTGGAAAATCGAGCAAGCCATATAATTTGAACTAATAATAAAAATAATGTTTATTTGTTACAGTGAATTTCACTTAATAAAAAAATTCGTTTTATTTTAGGATGAAAAGTGTTTTTAAGATAGTAAACGATGCAACTGTTGGCTAAATGGCATTAGAACTGTGTGCATAATGAGAAACATTAGTCAGTTACTGCCCCTGAATACTCCTAATAGTATATTAGTCCTCTTAATTGGTTTCCTCTGTTTTTATTGCTGTTTCCTTTGCACCGCATGTTTTCCATTCTTATCCGTATTCACATCTTATAATTATAAAACCTCGACATATATCCTTTAGCATGTCCAATGTATACCTTACTGTAAAAATTGGTTTAATTAATTAACATGATTTTGATAAAATTACATTTATCCTAACGCAACATCTGTTTAGGCGAAAACAGTAAAAACAAAGAATTCCAACTAAAAGGACCACTATACATTTAGGGATAAATCTGACTTTATCCATCAAGGGAGGTAATAGAAAAACCAGTAATGTCTGTCATTATTGCTAATAGGCTTACAAAAAGTGTAGATCCAGATGAGCCAGTTTGTGACGAGCCGTCTCATCAGGATCTGCACTTTATGCTGGTAATATTAATATTTTTAGACACAATTACCCATTTTGATAAATGAACTGGTCCAAATATAATTTTCTTATTAATTTATTGGTCTAAAAATATCATGCACCAGTTCATGTCAGCTACTTGGTGTTGAATGGGTTAACCCTTTCAACACCACATACCTCTAAATAGGCTTACAAAAAGTGTAGATCCAGATGAGCCGGCTCGTGACGAGCCGTCTCATCAGGATCTGCACTTTTTGCCAGTGATATGACTATTTTTAGACATAATTACCCATTTTGATAAATGAACTTGTCCAAATGTGATTTTCTCATTCATTTATTGGTTTATGAATATCATGGACCAGTCCATGCGAGTTACTTGGTGTTGAATGGGTTAAGACCAAGTTTCACTGCATCACCAGTCCTGGTATGGCAGATAGATAAAATAACTATTTAATTTTCACTTTCCTTTCCAATATTGAGGTTGGTTAACTCTGTGAAAATAACAATAACAATAACAATAACAATATAACAATATAACAATATAACAATATAACAATATAACAATATAACAATATAACAATAACAATATAACAATATAACAACATAACAACATAACAATATAACAATATAACAATATAACAATATAACAATATAACAACAACAATATAACAATATAACAATATAACAATATAACAATAACAATCAACAATAACAATCAACAATAACAATCAACAATAACAATCAACAATAACAATCAACAATAACAATCAACAATAACAATCAACAATCAACAAGAACAATCAACAATAACAATCAACAATAACAATCAACAAGAACAATAACAATAACAATCAACAATAACAATCACAATAACAATCAACAACACAATTCTAATGAAATTCCATGATACATTGCCAGAGTTGTCAGCTACAAATAAGAAAAACACATTAATGAATTGATCTAAACTTTATTTATTTTACAACGATTGCAATAAGTTTTAACAACTTATATTAATCACTCTCGTTGGAGCGGATGAACTATCGTTGTCGCGGATGAAAGCGTATATGTGGTTATTCATGTGGGAGGAAACCGGAGTACCTTGAGAAAACACACTTGTCCGATCTGGCGACCACCGTACCATCTCACATACTTCCCGGTCCGAAGTTTCGAACCGGGGTTGCATTGGTGAGAGGTGAGCGCATTAACCACTGCGCTAATCGGACAGTCATTAATGAATTGTCGTCTGCTACAATTATTTGAACTATTAATAGCATTAATTATGCCCAGCATGCAAAGAATTAATATAGCCATACTGATACTGCTTACCTCTGACAGACGGATCTGTAGTCCAGTGGTAGCACGCTGGACTGGTAATCCAGGGATCGCAGGTTCGATCCCCCGTCTGACCCTAATAAAATTAAGTCTGTCAGATGGGATATTAAATCGAGGTCTCGTGTTGGTGATGTACACTGTGCACGTAAAAGAACCAGGTGAGACTCTGGAATGGGTCTGTCTGTATCATTGCACTATCCTCCAAAAATCTAAAATTACTAACCTCTTCAGGAGGCGTCGCTCATATGGGCAACCAGTAGCGATGATAAATAAACGTAAACACACATACCTCTGACCAAAACACAATGTATTACAATCATTCCATGGTTGCCATTCCTCGAACTCGCATCCACATTCGGTCCATTTATCGGACTGTGCCGCCTCGGCCGTCCAATACGCTACCATCAATATCAACAATGTATATAGCTCAACATTTACCATGCTGAAATAGATTAATACAAGCCGAGTATGTATATAGGATATAAGCCAAAAACGATCCAATATCTTAATTATTGGACTGTGTGAGGCATGTACCAATATTTTACATATTGGATCCATTTGAGGCTTATATCCTACTTAAAACACACACTTGTATAAAAAAGACCCTACTAATTAAAATTGTTCATTTCGTACATGACGCGTTGGATTTAATATAATTCTCTGGCCTTTTGACACCAGTCCAATATTAATAACACAATGTTTTACATAATGAATAAGGTACTAAGAGCTATATAGTTCACAGATATTTGAAGTCATGTACATTATTTAATAAAAAAAATTAATAAAATTGTTATTATTATTTTTTAAAAATAGTTGAGCCAATTCACAAAGTGTTGCGCCAGTATTTGTCCAATATTAATAACACAATGTTTTAAATAATGAATAAGGTACTAAGAGCTATATAGTTCACAGATATTTGAAGTCATGTACATTATTTAATAAAAAAATAATAATAAAAAAGAATTATTATTTTTTAAAAATATTTTCGCCAATTCACAAAGTGTTGCGCCAGTATTTGTTTTTTGTCGCAATTGGTGATCGTCAGCGGGAACCCTAATATATAAACAAACAATGAAAATGTCAAGGTACATGTACATTCAAATAAAAAATGAAATAATATGGTATAATGAATGAATCAACTTTGATTAAAATATTAAAAAAAATTACCTGAACATGTATTCGAGTTCTTTTGATAATTAAATCTATGCATATTATATTATATAGCGTATGTACATGTTATCTCGCAGTGATCAGTGTATTTAAATGGCAGATTTGTCATGTGTTGATATAATCAAAATCATTTGTTTTAACAGAATATGGTTTTTTTGGCAACATTTTCGATCATGGTTTGAATATAATATATATTTGTTATTCTACCAACTCCTGATTCATTCAGATTTAATAGAAACATATTTTCTCAATTAAACAACCTAGACGTAAAACAACAGAAGTTTAACTTAGGAATGTACTTAATTTAGGACTGTACTTAATTTAGAAATGTACTTCATTTAGGAAAGGATCGGTAAGTTTTATCCACATTTTTTATAAAAGTTGTATTATTTTCGGTAAGTTTTATCCACATTTTTTTTATAAAAGTTGTATTATTTTCGGTAAGTTTTATCCACATTTTTTATAAAAGTTGTATTATTTTCCGGCTTTCATATCATATATTTATTGTGTTGGTTTAAGTCTAAAATAAATATAATTGTGTACATTATATAGAAAATAATTAGATATTGCTATGGTTGTATGTATCTAAAATTTTATCGGGTTAACTTTAAAAAGCTTAAAAATTATATTAAATTAATTTGTAGCTTCAATCTCAAACTCAGTCTCAAGTTTCTGATTGGTTCAGTGAAGAGTAAATGTTCAAACCTACCAATCAAATCGCTTAAGTTTGAGATCTAAGGAATTTTTTTACAATACCATTCGATAATAAACCCACAGGTGTCTATATAACCACATGGGTTTGTAGTCTCAAGTCTATATACCCGTGTGAGTGTGTAGTCTCAAGTCTATATAATCACAGGAGTTTGTAGTCTATATAACAACATGTGATTGTAGTCTCAATTCTATATAACTAAGAGGCGAACCACATATCCAATACACCATGTGGGCTCCTGTGCTTAGGTTTGTGTGATAATTATAAGTGTACAAGTGCATCTGAAATGCATGTCACTTCTACAATATGACCATGGATATAACAGTAAAAGTAAAGTGTTTGCTTCGTATATTTTGCTCACCCACATGGATCGCCGGAGGCGAGGGTAAATAAGCTCAATCATCATCTTGCTTCGTATAGTGTCACCCCTATTGAAAGGGCCAGCCATTTCTGACTTATGTTTATTATAGTGTCACCCCTATTGAAAGGGCCAGCCATTTCTGACTTATGTTTATTATAGTGTCATTATAGTGTCACCACTATTGAAAGAGCCAGCCATTTCTGACTTATGTTTATTATAGTGTCATTATAGTGTCACCCCTATTGAAAGAGCCAGCCATTTCTGACTTATGTTTATTATAGTGTCACCCCTATTGAAAGAGCCAGCCATTTCTGACTTATGAGACACCTGTTATGGACATCCGTTCTTCCCGAATCCTATCCTTGAAGGCCAGGCGCCAGGCTGATAGGCAATCAGTAACCATTATTTAACTAACTGGCGACTCACCAACCGGCCATATCAGAATGAACCCCTGACGAGGTTCGAGTCTTTGACCTTCCCCTCCATACGCAGACTCGCTTTATGAACTACATAACTCCCGAGTTATCCCCATCCCTCATAACTGGTGTCATATAGAATATTGACCCGCCAAAATAATGACCCGCGGGTCATTATTCTATAGGAAAAAGTGACCCGCGTGTCCATATTCTATTATAGAATAATGACCCCCCCATATAGAATAATGACCCCATCCCCAAAGCCTACAAAAACAATGTTATCAATATATTTTATTAATAATTGCATAAGCTATAAAATTAACAATTATCAATAAAATTATATTGAATTTATGTATGAAAAAAGACATACACTCAACTTAATTGGTATTTGAAATCATGCAGCTTAAAATAAATACCATAAAATAGCACAGTACTAACCATTCTTATCATATTCATGCTATATGACACCTGTCATATAGAATATTGACCCGCCAAAATAATGACCAGCGAGTCATTATTCTATAGGAAAAAGTGACCCGCGGGTCCATATTCTATTATAGAATAATGACCCCCCATATAGAATAATGACCCCTCCATCCTCTGGCTGAATAATGACCCGTGGGTCATTATTTTGAGGGGGGTCAATATTCTATATGACACCGGGGGACTCTCTTAACAAAAGTAATTATAGTTTCTACCTACCTACACTACTATCATGTTTTCAAGCTGTCACGGGCATGGGCTCGGCTGGGCGTGCTGGATTAGGGCTGGGCTAATTCGATAATAATACTTCAGTTGTATTTCCCTATTTAGTGGGACATCTGTGGTCGAGTGGTTATGACTTCAAATCACTTACCCGTCACCGATGTAGGTTCATACCCCCACTCGTGGTGTCAAACTGTTCATGTGAGGAAGCTATCCAGCTGGCTTGTGGAGGTCAGTGTTTCTACCCAGGTGCTTGCCTGAAATACTGTTCAAAGTATAAACTTTATTTATTTATAACGATTGCGAAACAAGCTTTAGAAACTTATATTAATCACTCTTGTTGGCACGATGGTAAGCGTATATGGTCATTCGTGTGGGAGGAAACTGGGTTACCCGGAGAAAACCCACCTGTCCAATCTGGCAACCACCGTACCATCTGACATACTTCCCAATCCAAGGATCGAACCCGGGGTGCATTGGTGAGAGGCGAGTGTGCTAATTGAACAGCCCTGTTCAGAGGCACACACGAGGTCTTCCTCCAAAATTTAACGTATAATGTTTCTCTTTCAGTTACACAGAGCTATACAAAGATGGAAATGATACCAACCATGTATACAATACTGCGGCTACTGACTATCTACATTGGAACGTGCAGCGCTTGTTTGCCAGTCCGGGTAGTGGGAAATGGCCGCTCTACCCCATTGCGTGATGTAACTCCGCCCACAATCACGTGCCCATCAAACATACACAAGTCAGCAGAACCAATTAAAGAGAGTACAGCAGTATCGTGGGATGAGACTTCAGTGATTGTTACAGACAACATCAATGATGCACCCATGTAACTTAGTCCAAATATTTAGACTTGAAAAATGTGACGTTTTACTATCCAGGCATTTTTCAAACCTCGAAATAACAGAAACAGTTTTTTTATGTAGGGGTCTTATTTATAGGAAGCATTATGGTTCCCAGTAACTGCAGCTTGAAAGAGAGTCCGAAAACTTTCAAGTTGATTCTCTTTCAAGATGTGAGTCAACGTGAAAGTTTTCGGACTCAAGCCGTTAGCTACGGCATTTATGACGTCGTCAAAGCGCTAAGTTTGAGCGCCAATTAGCGTTTGGTTGCAAACCGGTAGTTTTCTATCAAAAAAAACATTTTTTTGGCAGTCTAAAATAAAAAGAAAATTTGTTTGTTTAAGTGTATGATCGAATTACAACACGTTTATCCTGAATATTTACCGTGAAATATCACATGTGTGCCTATGCATATTTATTTGTAGACTAATCTTAGTTAAATTATCGCTAATCGAAAGTATTGCGTGTTTAGTATTGACTCCAATGACAAACAAACGTCAATTCTGGGAGCGTGGATGACCGTTATTTGAAATCCAAATTTCACTTTTGAAAGTTTGTACACCACAAAAACACAGTTTATTGATTCAGAATGTATTCAGAAGAATGTGTAGTAGCTATGCATTGATACGTGAAAAAATGCATTCTATTTGCTCTTTGCAATTATATTTCACTCATGAACATAGAAAGTTATGGATAGCGCCACTCGTTATAGTATTGCTTTCAATGATGATTCCGTGGAATATATTCCATCATTCACTGAAACAAACAAATATTCTTTATTCATGGTTGAAAACACTGCAACGGGGCCTCCGTGGTGCAATGGATGCTATGTCTGCCTTATATCTGAGAGGTTGTGAGTTTGCGCCCAATCATAACTACAGAGATGGTGTCCTTAACCCTTTGAACGCTAGCGGCAGATAAAAGCACGTTTGCAAACAGCATAGAGCCAAACCAGACAACACAGAATGTTCCGTCTGATCAAGCTCTATGCTGTTTGCTATTCGGATAGTGGAGCTAAACCACTTGGCTGAACAGCAAACAACATAGTTCCTGATCTGGATCTATTCTGTTTGCAAATGTGATTTTATTTACTCAGCAGGCAAAGGGTTAATTAAGCAAGACCCTTAAATCCGCGTTGTATCGGTCTCCCGCATTGCGATTCATTCAATCAGGAGGTCTCGAAAGGGTTAATTAAGCAAGACCCTTAAATCCGCGTTGTATCGGTCTCCCGCATTGCGATTCATTCAATCAGGAGGTCTCGAAAGGGTTAATTAAGCAAGACCCTTAAATCCGCATTGTATTGGTCTCCCTCATTGCGATTCATTCAATCAGGAGGTCTCAAAAGGGTTAATTAAGCAAGACCCTTAAATCCGCATTGTATTGGTCTCCCGCATTGCGATTCATTCAATCAGGAGGTCTCAAAAGGGTTAATTAAGCAAGACCCTTAAATCCGCATTGTATTGGTCTCCCTCATTGCGATTCATTCAATCAGGAGGTCTCGAAAGGGTTAATTAAGCAAGACCCTTAAATCCGCATTGTATTGGTCTCCCTCATTGCGATTCATTCAATCAGGAGGTCTCGAAAGGGTTAATTAAGCAAGACCCTTAAATCCGCGTTATATCGGTCTCCCTCATTGCGATTCATTCAATCAGGAGGTCTCGAAAGGGTTAATTAAGCAAGACCCTTAAATCCGCATTGTATTGGTCTCCCTCATTGCGATTCATTCAATCAGGAGGTCTCGAAAGGGTTAATTAAGCAAGACCCTTAAATCCGCGTTATATCGGTCTCCCTCATTGCGATTCATTCAATCAGGAGGTCTCAAAAGGGTTAATTAAGCAAGACCCTTAAATCCGCGTTATATCGGTCTCCCTCATTGCGATTCATTCAATCAGGAGGTCTCGAAAGCAATTAATCTAATGTTATAAACACTAGTTTTATGTGAGATACAATAAATCTGTATAACAAACTAATGGATCTATGCTTTGTCATATATTTCAGACGCACGCGGACAGGATGGCCTCCAGGACACGAGTTCAGTGAAGGTGTAACTACAATACACTACCATGCACGAGATAGCAGCGGCAACTTTGCGTATTGTTCATTCAATATTACTATTGAAGGTTTGTGCTGTTACATTGTCCGTCAGAGAGCTGGAGACCATTATTAACATTATCATGCATGTCAGGGGAGGTAACTAGAGCCACAGAGTGGGGCTATCAAAGCGCTTGGCACACTTTGTATCCCTGTGGAGCTTCCGTGGTGTAGTGGATATATCCGCCTTGAAACCGAGAGGTTGCGAATTCAAGTCCTGTCAGAACTACAGTGGTTGTGTTCTTAGCCAAGATTCTTAAATCCATATTGCCTTTTTCTCTCTCCCTCATGGCGATGGATTGACGCCGCGAGAGTAACATTGTAAAAGTGAGTTCCGTAATCGAGCTAAAATAAATTTGTAGAAATATAGTAATTGTGTTGTCTGTTAGAGCTGCACATTAGAGGTAGATAGGCTTTCTAAAAGGAGAGGACCCTAATGAATGTAATATTTTCCTATGGCTATGCATAGAATTTATGGACATAAACTAACAAAAGAAAATAACAAAAAGAAAAAGCTCCTCAACCCTTTGCCTGCTGAGTAAATAAAATCACATTTGCAAACAACATTGTTCCAGATTAGCCGGGGCGGCATCCGCTGTCCAGTGGTAGAGCGTCGGATTTGGAATAGATTGGTCCCGTGTTTGATACTCGGTCAGGCCACGTATGTAGTGTCATTGAGAAAGGCACCTCACACACATCGCTTAGTACTGGTTAACTACTTAGGTTGGCTAAGCTTGCCCAAGAAAACATGTCTACGTCCCCGCAAGGTGTTTGACATTAATGGAACATACATACATACATGTTGTTTGCTCTTCAAACAAGTGTTTTAGCTACAATATCCGAATAACAAACAACATAGAGCCTGATCAGACGGAACATTCTGTGCAAGGATTAAGCCGTCACCAAAAAATGTCAGTTTTATGCTTTTGCTTTGTCTGTTTAAAATCTACCATATTACCGTAGCGAACATATAGAGATACCCTACATTAATTCTTACACTCTTAGGTTTATAAATAGTTTCACCCCGTAGAGTTGCTGAAGCTGAGATTATATTATCTCCCTTTGGTACTTCCTGTCAAAAAGGGCGGGAAATGTGACATGATCAAAAAAAGAAAAAGTTGGAAGACACAATCTGCAAAGTAGTTTTAAAACTTGATTTATATCCAGGACCATGTTACAACCCAAAATACTGTGTAGCATCAATCCAATATCATTTCTAGTAACAAAACACATTTCTGAACAACATTTTTGTCCTTGACCTTGGAAGTTGGATAATAACCGGGGGGGGGGGGGTGGCACAGGCACCAGACACAATTTTTTTTTTTTTTTTGGCCTATGGTCATATAGTAAGTAATATATAATATTATATATTACTTACTATATGACCATATAATATTATATATTACTTACTATATGACCATAGGCCAAAAATTAAAAAAATATTTTGTGTCTGGTGCCTGTGGGGGGTGGGGTCCAGGAAATGCCTGTTAAGTGTTACGTAACGTATTTGATGATGCTTTCACTTGATATGATGTACTGTGTGTGTTATGGGAGAATGCTATTGCCTGTTGTTGAAAAACTCCTGTACACATTAGTTGAGCCATTAAGGTGATATTGCTTTTCGAATTACTGAACAGTGGGGTATTCTTTAATTAAATGTTTTGATTCAAACAACTTTTGTCACAATTGTTATCTTTTTAAAACATAAAACACTATTATATTATCCTAAGTGGTTGGCAACTGTACAACTCAAGTAACCCAAAGGTTAGTACAATATTTATAGACATGAACAATGTGACATTTTACTATCAAGATAAAAAATATTTTTATGTAGAGGTCTTATATAATGGACAACCCAAATGCACTAGCGGGTTAAGGGGGGGCGCACGCCCCCTAAAATCGCTGGAGCATAGGTAACTAATGTGCCGTATTTTGCGTTAAAAATGTAATATGCAAATATATAACTGATTTGTTGATAAAAGTGCGCCTACGGTTTCTGCAACAAATATGCCAAACCGTCATGTGTTTGAGTCTGTGTCGCATGTTCAAATCCGTCCCGGCAACTATCCGCACTTGACATTATGTAGAGGATGACGTCACTCGATGCTGTCAATCTAGTTTATCAAAACAATAATGGATGCGATGCCCCAAGTGCGAAACGCGTTAAATTTCAAATGATGATGAGTAGCTTTTTCCGAAAGAAACCAAAGAAAAGGTAAGATAAGATAATTGCTCAGAAAATAAACATATATTTTGCAGTAACGGTGATATAAAAAAAATTTAATACAAAGTTCATTATTAAATTTATTCTACCACGTGTCACGCATGTCTTGTTGGTCTGGTGAAATTTCATGCGCAGATCCAGAATTTTTCTCAGGGGTTCCAAACCGCCTCTGATTAATAGAATACACCAGAACGCACAGAATGCACCTAGTGGATCCATTGTTTTAAAAAAAAAATTGTGGAGCATGCCCCCGGAGCCCCCTAGATGCTAGCCTTCAAATATGTTGCGTCCCCCCCTAACGCCAAATCCTGTACCTGCCCCTGAAATGTCTGTTTTTAACCTTAGTCGGTAGTTCTTAACACTCTCATTTAGCTCTAAAAATCTGAATAAATTGGAAGGAATGTGCAAACAACATAAATCCATATGATCGGGATCTATATTGGTTGCTATTTAGCCAAGTGTTTTAGCTCCACTATCCGAACAGCATAGAGCCTGATCAGACGTCACATTCTGTGTGCCGTCTGATCTGGCTCTATGCTGTTTGCAAAAGCAACTTTAGTTGTGATTAACATGTTCAGCGTTACTGAGATTGTCTCTTATTAGAGGCTCGCATTCATATCCGGCATCGAGTGTTGGAAGTACAGACTAATTGGCCGTTTATCCAGTATATTGAGCATATAATCTGCTGACCACGAGTCCTATTTTCTTGCAAAATAAAATGTTAGGGTAATTTGCATAATCTACTTCCGTTTTCAACAGTTTCCGGATGCGATAATGTCTTTATTTAATCGGCGAAAATGGCCATTTCTCGAAGGGATATTGATCGTATTCTGGCCCGTTGACCGGGTCAGAGAGGTGACCGTCTAATAGAGGTCAAATGACCGCGTCAGAGAGGTGACCGTCTAATAGAGGTCAAATGACCGGGTCAGAGAGGTGACCGTCTAATAGAGGTCAAATGACCGGGTCAGAGAGGTGACCGTCTAATAGAGGTCAAATGTATAGGAAATTAACTTGCTCGTTTTATTGGAGGTGGCTGTTCAATAGAGTTGACCGTTAGTTTATACAAATTTATTTTAGCTCGATTGCGAAACAAGTTATTTCAACTTATATTAATCACTCTCGAGACCTCATTCCTGATGGAATCCATCGCCACGAGGGAGAGAGAAGAGGCAACGTGGAATTTAAATGCCTTGCCTACGGGCACAATCGTAACGGCTCCAGCGGGGCTCGAACTCCGGACCTTTAGCACCTGAAGCGAACGCGCATCCACTACGCTATCACGACTTCCACTTGACCTTTAGAGGAGGTTATACTTTATAACGCACAGAGTATTATGTATAGATGTAGAAATTAACAACAATAGGAATATGTTTTCAGTTATTCGCTGTAGCACTTGGGATAATGTGGAAGACGGTTGGAGGGTATGTAATGCCAGCCATGATATGCGACTCGGTATTGTGTGCGAGTTTGGCTGCTCCTCGGGTCACGTGATAGAGGGAGGAGCAACAAGGGAGTGTCAAGTTTCAGGGGAATGGGACGTTGTCACGCAACCATACTGTCAGAGTAAATATTCATTTTCGCAAGAGTTGTAGATAAAAAGATTAAAAATACATTTTTAATAAATACGTTCAAACTTGTAAATCAAAAATAAATCTGTCCAATATACAATGTGTCTAAGCATGGACGAAACTTGGAATATAAACACTAAGTCCATGGTCTACGACAGGAATTTTGTTCAATTGACATGCACGTTCTCGAGTTCTATGTTGACGGAGTTGATATAGACACCTAAGTTTAAACTTTATTTATTTTACAACGTATATTAATCACTCTCGTTGGCGCGGATGAAAGCGTAAATGTGGTAATTCGTGTGGGAGAAAACCCACCTGTCCGATCTGGCGACCAATGTACCATCTCACATACTTCCCTGTCCGAGGATCAAACCCGGGTTGCATTCATGAGAAGCGAACGCAATAACCACTGCGCTAATCGGACAGCCTACCCATGAGGTAGACAGTAACATACGATAGGTGATATATAGATTCTATCTTAGTATCTAGCTTGTATACACAGAGGATTGCCATGGAATTGTGGTTGGATATGTAGTCAATTACCGGTAGGCCTATGTGATTCGATCCCCCGTCTGACCCTAATAAAATTAACAGTCTTTCAGATGGGACATTAAACCGAGGTCTCGTGTCGGTGCTTTACACCGTGCACGTAAAAGAACCAGAGGAGATTCTGGAATGGGTCTTTGTCTGTATCATTGCACTATCCTCCAAAAATCTAAAATTACTAATCTCTTCAGGAGGCGTCGCTCATATCGGCAACCGATAAATAAACGTAACACACACACCTATGTGATTCATAGATACAATGGGCCGCCATGTCATTGTGCTTGAATATATAATCAAATAACAGTATGTGATTCATACCATGCATGAAATACTGCTCGGGGTTCACATGGGGGTCCTGAAATACTGCTCGGGGTTCACATGGGGGTCCTGAAATACTGCTCGGGGTTCATATGGGGATCCTGAAATACTGCTCGGGGTTCATATGGGGATCCTGAAATACTGCTCGGGGTTCACATGGGGTCCTGAAATACTGCTCGGAGGTTCATATGGGGGTCCTGAAATACTGCTCGGAGGTTCATAGGGGTCCTGAAATACTGCTCGGAGGTTCACATTGGGGTCCTGAAATACTGCTCGGAGGTTCACATGGGGATCCTGAAATACTGCTCGGGGTTCACATGGGGATCCTGAAATACTATTCGGGGTTCACATGGGGATCCTGAAATACTGCTCGGAGGTTCATATGGGGGTCCTGAAATACTGCGGGTTCACATGGGGGTCCTGAAATACTGCTCGGAGGTTCACATGGGGTCCTGAAATACTGCTCGGAGGTATCACGGGGATCCTGAAATACTGCTCGGGGTTCACATGGGGGTCCTGAAATACTGCTCGGAGGTTCACATGGGGTCCTGAAATACTGCTCGGAGGTTAACACGGGGATCCTGAAATACTGCTCGGGGTTCACATGGGGATCCTGAAATACTGCTCGGGGTTCACATGGGGGTCCTGAAATACTGCTCGGAGGTTCACATGGGTGTCCTGAAATACTGCTCGGGGTTCACATGGGTGTCCTGAAATATTGTTCAGAGGTTAACACGGGGATTCTGAAATACTGCTCGGGGTTCACATGGGGATCCTGAAATACTGTTCGGGGTTCACATGGGGATCCTGCAATACTGCTCGGGGTTCATACCAATAAGACCTGTAGTGCCATTATATGACTTAAAGTTGTCGCTGTAGTTTTAATCCCCCAAAATAAAAATAACGTATATAAAATTTTGAATCTTCTCCAGAATTGAAGTGTCCACCTCTATATCCGACTGCAGGCCAGACTGACCTTGTTAGCATTTCATGCACAAATGAGAGTTACTACCGCAGTATCTGCACATACACATGTATGGAAGGATACGGTATGTTGCCGGGACACAACGCAGTGGAAATCTGCAGGGACGAAGGTACCTGGCTTGGTGATACACCAGTATGTTTTGGTAAATATAGTTAATCACTCTTCCGGATACCGAACATGTTTTTTTAAACCGTAAATTACTCCTAAACTGAACCGCAACTTGTCAAGATCAAATATGAAACTGACTATACTTTTAAACAAAGAAATGTTCGGCCATTTTGTTTCTCAAAATAATGTTTTGTACACTTAAATTTAATCAGTTCTTTTACAAACTGCCAAACTATAAACATGTCTCTGCCGCCTAAGCCTTGTAGAACTGTTCATTTAGGAGAAATCTACCCTACTATGAAAACCCATCAGTCACGGGTTCGAGCCCCGCTCAGACCGTGTCTCATTTATATGAAAAAGTTGGCAGTTTCTTACGGAGGTTGGTGCACCAAAGTACTGGTTAACCGTTGGAGCCTGCCCAGGAAAGGTGTTGTTAGGTAAACTGCCCGCCGGCGATATAGCCCAAAATGGTGCTGATGCAGGCGTGAAACCCGAAATATAAATAAAATATAATAATATAATATGAAAACCCATCTAACTCGAAAACCTCTACAAACCGAACTTTACCCCTGGACAGGTGACCGTTCGGTTTTCGAGGGGTTTCACTGTATTACTTTCTGTGTTTCTTGCAATATTATTTGATCATTCACTTAAAGCGACACTGCATCAGTACATAGATGACACCTTAAAGCGACACTACATCAGTGAAAACGCAAATTTCTGCAGAATGTATTTTCCTATTATATGGTATAATTTATTACCAAATATTTTCCTCAAATACAGGAGTATTTCAACTAATAAGCGAACGTCGTATACGTGGTTTGTTGACATAACAAAATAATGTAAACATGGTCAACATACTTGCGTAATACAACCTGCGTATCCCGAATAACGAGATTTATGGTACAGATTTACCGTTATATCTCACATTTGTGCCTATGCATATTTATTTGTAGACTAATCTTAGTTAAATTTATTATCTCTAAGCTACAGTATCAAGCGTACGAAATTAACAATTTTAATTAGTAGGATCTTGTTCTATAAGTGAGTGTTTTAAGTAAGATATAATATATAAGCCTCAAACAGATCCAATATGTAAAATATTGGTACTGTCTTCGGCGCTATGCACCTCACACAGTCCAATATTTTACATATTGGATCGTTTTCGGCTTATATCCTATACTGAAAGCTGCACATGGTACAGTTATGCCCTAGTTTAATGCTATATCTAATGGACATTGTCTAAAGCAGTTAATTTACAATACACAACGTCCCATCTCCCAATTCAAATCATGTATTATAATTACATGTCATCTAACTATTGTTGTTCAAAGTAAAACTGATTGCTTACAACAGTTAGGAAACCCTTAGGATTAATAAAGACTTTTGATCAGTTGTTATAGTAGTTATTTCGTCTATCATTCAGTGCAAATGACTGGTGCAATCCAGATTGTAGCAATATGTTCACTGTTATATGCAAACCCATGTGACCAACAATGAGGAGAAAATTTAACTCTGCATGCTATCGGTGAAAATAAAAGTGAAATATGTCGGCACGACACAGGTCTAATGAAATTCATGGACATATTTCCAGTTTTCTGTTACAAATGAGAAAAACACATTAATGAATTGTCGTCTGCTTCAATTATTTGAACAACTGTTGAATTCCATTCTGTCGAATTCTGTCAGACTGAACAAAATACTTTGACATAACCGAAGTTTGACTTAACGAAATTCGATATAAACAGAGCCAGTTATATGTTAAATGATAGTGTCTGAAACGTGAGAATTCGTCATAACAGACATTGACATAGCGGATGTAGACTGTAATTATAGTCTTTATTTTACCCAGCATGCAAAGGGTTATGTTTCAGTTGTATTCGCCATATTTTTATCAGACACAGCACCTCCAGTGTTCGGAAATTGTCACACTTTGGTAAAAGGCTACGCAGAGACTGCAAGAACGTCGGGACACGTGCAGTGGGATAATCCAACCGGTGAGGCATTCGTACAGTTTCACAGACTGCTAGAGAGTGTTTTGTAATAAATTAGCATTATACAGTAATCATTACAGGATTTATCCTACCTTCCATACTAACCTAAAAGGTGATCTAGCCTATAAGATGACCCCCGTACCTTGGTTCTGAAATCTGTGGTTTTTGGCATATAAGACGTGTTGATAAAATTAACACAACACACACGTATCAATTGTACTTCTGTTTAGTTTATACAAATTTATTTTAGCTCGATTGCGAAAGAAGTTCTTACAAATTAATCACTCTCTAGACCTCATTCCTGGTGAAATCCATCACCACGAGGGAGAGAGAAGAGGCAATGTGGAATTTAAATACCTTGCCTAAGGGCACAATCGTAACGGCTCCAGCGGGGCTCGACCACGGGACCTTTCGCACCTGAAGCGAACGCGCTACCACAGAGCTATCACGACTTCCATTGTTTGTATGTTCATTTGAAGGCTGAAACTGCAGAGGGTTTTGTTCTAGTTTAGTTTAATCATATTTTATTGCATTCATTCTATATATACAATGTACAGAACAAAACAAATGAACACACTTGTATAATTATGCATAGTATATACGATTTATGTCAATGTTGTGTACAAGAATTGTTGAAGCAAATGGGTTGGGCCACAAGTTTTAACAACATTAGTTACGGCCCTCCCCAAAATACTAGATTGTAACAAACAAAGTGACTGAATATATGAGTTGTGCAGACACTAACATTGATGATTACTAATATAAAGGGAAAATGAAGAAGACAATTAGCAAAATATAGATAACAAGAATTTAGAACCAAAAAAAATATTAATATCCAACCAAAAAAGGATTAAGAAATGCAATTGATAGCTACTCCAATAAAGTGCCCCACCATACAAAGTTCCCCAGCCAGCCACATCCGTCACCACTCCCTGAAATAAATTGTCGCTAGCGGAGAACAGCCAAAATATATACACACATAAAATATACAGATCATGTATTTATTTGCTCAATGAGGGTTTTGTTCAAAGACAACGGTATTACATGTATTTCATCCAAATTTGCTGGATTGAAACACAGAAAAGAGTTTTAAAGTTAAACAAATTGTGCAGTAACTTCATCTATTGCTTGCTATTTTTAAGCCATTGACAATAACGGGGAACCAGTGCCATCTATACAGATACTTGGTCCAGTGTCTGGAAGCGACCTTCAAGTTGGCCAATACGATGTCGAGTACCAAGCGATAGACCAGATGAATAATACCGGAGTCTGCATATTCCTTGTGATTGTTAAACGTATGCCATTCATTTTTGTCTTTTTGTTTCCTGCGGGGTTTTGTTCGGTTTTCGTTTTACGATTAACTTTGTTTGCAATGCTTCTGTTTTGAATCTTGAAATGAAGTCTTAATTACTAACTTCTCTAAATGTGTAATTATAGTCATTTTCTATACGCCCGTTTGCAAATCAAGTGCTAATATGCATAACCTACATGTACAGTCTAATTATGTCGAATTCTGTCGAACCGACAAAAATACTTTGACATAGCCGAAATTTGACTTAACGAAATTCGATATAAACGGAGCCAGTTATATGTAAATGATAGTGTCTGAAACGGGACTTTGATCGGACTTCGAGATAACCGGAGAATTCGACATAACCGACCTTGACATAACGGTTGTAGATTGTATTTGACATCCACAATGATGTCTTTTCTCTTAACCCTTTCAACACCACAGACCTCTAAATTGGCTTATATAAAAGTGTAGATCCAGATGAGCCGGCTCGTGATGAGCCGTCTCATCAGGATCTGCACTTTTTTCAAATAATATAACTATTTTTAGATTTTTTTTACCCATTTTGATAAATGAACTGATCCAAATGTAATTTTGTTATTAATGTATTGGTCTAAAAATATCATGGACCAGTCCATGTCAGTTACTTGGTGTTGAATGGGTTAACTGGAACAGTTTTTATCCAATGTTCATCAAACTTGCATACAATGTTTGTTAGTTTATACAAATTTATTTTAGCTCGATTGCGAAACAAGTTCTTTCAACTTATATTAATCACTCTCGAGACCTCATTCCTGATGGAATCCATCGCCATGAAGGAGAGAGAAGAGGCAATGTGGAATTTAAATGCCTTGCCTAAGGGCACAATCGTAACGGCTCCAGCAGGCTCAAACTCAAACCTTTCGCACTGCGCTATCACGACTTCCACAATGTTTGTTGGCGTGCTATCTCAGCCAAGTTCGATAAACAACTGGATTGCATGGGTCATTCCAGAGTTATTGCCCTTGAATTGTCCTAATTCGTAATGTACACTCTAACGTCAACAGTTTTTATCCAATCTTCACCAAACTTGCACTCAAATTTTTGTTGGCATAATATCTAGGCCAAGTTCGATAACCAACTGGATTGCAATTGTCATTCTGGAGTTATTGCCCTTGAATTGTCCTAATTCGTACTGCCCACTCTCTAACAGTTTTTATCCAATCTTTACCAAACTTGCACTTAATTTTTGTTGGCATAAAGTTTGTTTACCAGCTGGATTGCCCCGATTACTCCGGAGTTGTGGCCCTTGAGTTGATCAAATTCGTACTGTCCGCTCTCTATCTTAATAACCCGTGTTTATCAAATCTTCAGAGGCGTATATTAGACCTTCGGCACTCTTGTTTACTCTTAATGTATAATGGTAATATTATTCCTGTGTGTAAGTTTGTATAACCGTTGAGAGCACAAATGAAATGGGATGCACAATGTTTTATGACGATGACACTACTGAGTGAATGATATACCATAATATGCATCTAAACAATACCACACTGGTAGCCTCCATGGCCGAGTGGTAAAAGTCGTTGACTTCACTTCAAGTCATGCCCACCATCACATCACCACTGTTGGTTCGAATTCTGTCGATTTCTTTAAAAGCTTAAACTTTATTTATTTTACAACGATTGCGAAGCAAGTTCTAACAACTTATATTAATGAAAGCGTAAATGTTGTCATGCGTGTGGGAGGAAACCGAGTATCCGGAGAAAACCCACTTGTCCGATCTGGCGACTACTGTACCATTTCACATACTTCCTGGTCCGAGGATCGAACCAGGGTTGCATAGTCGAATTCTTTCATGTGAGGAAGCTATCCAACTGACTTGAAGAAGGTCTGTGGTTATATCCAGATGCATGGAGAGGCACCCGGGGTCTTCCTCTAAAAATAACAGCTGGAGAGACAACATATTACCTAAGCTGTCGGTGTGATGTTAAATCCCAAAGGAAACGACACAAACAGAATATACATGTATATGTTGCAGAGATCACGTGTCCGGTGTTGCCAAACACTCCATACGCAACAATTGTATGCCCGGAAGGCAGAATGCTGGGCTCCAGGTGTGATTTCTACTGCGACTATGGGACTGCGCTAATTGGTGAACCTTCTGTGGACTGTGTACAGTTGGATGCAACCTGGCCGGAAGGAAGATGGACATTCCAGGAACAACCCTACTGTAAATGTAAGTGCTATGTGTAATGATTGATTGAATGAATGACTTTAACCCTTTCCTACATAGAGATTTAATATACTATTATATCTCCATACAAACGACAGCCATTTAACCCTTTCCTTCATAGAGATTTAGGTTAATATACTATTATATCTCCATACAAACGACAGCCATTTAACCCTTTCCTTCATAGATATTTAGGTTAATATACTATTATATCTCCATACAAACGACAGCCATTTAACCCTTTCCTTCATAGAGATTTTGGTTAATATACTATTATATCTCCATACAAACGATGGCCATTTAACACTTTCCTTCATAGAGATTTAGGTTAATATACTATTATATCTCCATACAAACAACAGCCATTTAACCCTTTCCTACATAGAGATTTTGGTTAATATACTATTATATATCCATACAAACGACAGCCATTTAACCCTTTCCTTCATAGAGATTTAGGTTAATATACTATTATATCTCCATACTAACGACAGCCATTTAACCCTTTCCTACATAGAGATTTTGGTTAATATACTATTATATCTCCATACAAACGACAGCCATTTAACCCTTTCCTTCATAGAGATTTAGGTTAATATACTATTATATCTACATACAAACGACAGCCATTTAACCCTTTCCTTCATAGAGATTTTGGTTAATATACTATTATATCTCCATACAAACGACAGCCATTTAGCTATCATGCAGTGCATAAGTAGTCGCCATATCTATCCAACCTCCATAGATATTACTGAGACTTCATAGAGATTTAGGTTAATATACTATTATATCTCCATACAAACGACAGCCATTTAGCTATCATGCAGTGGATAAGTAGTCGCCATATCTATCCCATCTCCATAGATATTACTGGGACTACATAGAGATTTAGGTTAATATACTATTATATCTCCATACAAACGACAGCCATTTAGCTACCATGCAGTGGATAAGTAGTCGCCATATCTATCCCACCTCCATGGATATTACTGGGACTAGATGCGATTCTGGCCTTAATTATGAACATTGGTTTGGCTACTACATTGTGAATGTATGTCGCACTTAGTGAATTTAGCTCTTTGCACACTTGCGGTGAAAATAAAAGTTAATAAAATAATAAACTTATAATCCATGAACAAAGATGGAGAGTGTACAGTATTAAGTGAAAATAGAGAGAATTTGTTTATGAATGTACATGTATGGTAATAATACAAAACATATTAAAGTAACAGCTGTTTTTAACTCTCAACTCTCCCCTCTCTTTCTCCACACGTGGTCCTATAACTACTTATATCTTCAATCATTATATCGCATCATTAAAACTTTCAATCATAATATAATGTTTTTAACTGTACATATATATACATGGGTAATACAGTGTGAGGTATAATATAGAGTGTTTGTATGTCTATGAATACTGTAATGTACTGTACATTCATGTAATAATGATGGAAATAAAAATATTAGAAAAAGAAAATAAAAGTTAAATATGTCATGGAATTCCGTGACAAATTTCCAGAATTTTCAGTGGTTAGCGCGCTTGCTTCTCACCAATGCAACCCAGGTTCGATCCCCGGACCGGGAAGTATGTGAGATGGTATGGTGGTTGCCAGATCGGACAGGTAGGATTTCTCCGGGTACTCCGGTTTCCTCGCACACGAACGACCACATATACGCTTTCATCCGCTCCAACGAGAGTTATTAATATAAGTTATTAGAACACATTTTTTATTGAATTGTCGTCTGCTACAATTATCTGATTATATGGAATAAATGTTATTTCATAGTAACAGGCAGCTGCCCGGCATTAACTGCACCAAGCAATGGCGCCCTGCAATGCGACACTTGGGAGTTTGGTACATTCTGTCAGATACTGTGTGATGACGGATATGTGGTCATGAACGACTCGAGCACGGACCATGATGATGTGAGATTCCACGAAACATTGCTAGTATGTGAGGAGGCTGATGGTTGGACATACAGCAGAGATATACCCGACTGTCAAGGTGAATTTCTAATAATTTACAAATAATCTACTTCTCCTATTAGCGCTCGCTTCTAATTAATGCAACCCGGGTTCGATCCTCGGACCGGGAGTATGTGAGATGGTAGAGTGGTCGCCAAATCAGACATGTGGATTTTTTCTGGGGTACTCCGGTTTCCTCCCACACGAAAGCTTTCAACCGTGCCGATGAAAGTGATTAATATTAGTTTAAACTTTATTTATTTTACAACGATTGCGAAGCAAGTTCTACAACTTATATTAGTTGTTAAAGCTTGTTACTCAATTGTTGTCAGGGTTCATTCTAGGTCAGTATTTTGGGAAAAGTGAGAAAGTGCGTGATCGCTTCCTTAAATGGTGTTCTTTAATATACTTCTGCAAAATAGGGTTAAAATGCACAGTACAACCATTAAATACAACATTTGAATAGAAGCAGTGCTTTATAATGGGCCAGTGTATCTTACTAGACAAAATTTTGTTTGAAAATCATAAAAACCAAAAAATATTTATTTTATTTTTTATTAGGGAGAAGTGGAGCCCCCCCCCCAGAGGGCGAAGTCAGGGTCCCTAGGGCGACAATTTCGCCCACATCGCCCTCTAGAATGATCCCTGGTTGTAAAATAAATCAAGTTTATACTTGTAATGATCTACAATCTGGAGATATGATGATACACCATATTTATTGTAATCGTGTGTTTTACGTTTATTTATCGTCGCTACCGGTTGCCCATATGAGCGATGCCTCCTGAATAGATTAGAGATTCCTCCCACACGAATGACCACATTTACGCTTTCATCCGAGCCAACGAGAGTGATTAATATAAGTTGTTAGAACTTGCTTCGCAATCGTTGTAAAAGAAATAAAGCTTAAAAAAAAAAGAGAGAGAGATTAGTCATTTTAGATTTTTGGAGGATAGTGCAATGATACAGAGAGAGACCCATTCCAGAGTCTCCTCTGGTTCTTTTACGTGCACAGTGTAAAGCACCGACACAAGACCTCGGTTTAACGTCCCATCTGAAAGACTGTTAATTTTATTAGGGTCAGTCGGGGGATCGAACCTGCGATCCCTGGATTACCAGTCCAGCATGTTACCACTGGACTACAGATCCGTAGTCTTATGTTTGATATATATATATATATATAGTTAAACCTATCTTAAGCAGCCAGCCAAGGGAATCACAGAAAGTGGCTGCTTAGCACAGGTGGCTGCTTAATAGAGGTCAAATGTATAAGAAAACAACATAGTGAGACTAAACTGCTGCTTAATACAGGTTGGCTGTTTAATAGAGGTGACCACTAACACAGGTTTGACTGTATATATAAAAATGGTAAAAAAAGGGCAAATGGGCGGCGCTAAAAGGGTAGGGCTTAGTCCCCTGTCATTCTTTTCTAGAAACACTTCCTAGTATTTGGATGCACAGCAATTCGAAAATGAAGCTAATAGAATCCAGAGAGATTGCATTAACACAAATTTCGTGAAAATCTGTGTTTCAGATGTGAATCCGAGGATACTGGCATATCTTAATATCTGTGTTTCAGAGGTAGATCTGAGGATACTGGCATATCTTAATATCCGTGTGTTCAGCGGTGGATCTGAGGATACTGGCATATCTTAATATCTCTGTGTTTCAGCGGTGGATCTGAGGATACTGGCATATCTTAATATCTGGATGGAATTTGAGTATTCGGGCGAGTGTTCATTACTCGAGAGTGACCAGGCCATATATACCATGTTGGAAGAAACAATGGCAAGTGCTCTACAACCTGTATGTCAGCCTCCAATCTGCAACGTCGCTGGAGTAAAGGTAGTGTATTCATATTTCATTTGGTCGGCCTCCGTGGTCCAGTGGTTATGGTCGTTACAGGGACTACATGGGATTCTGGCCTTTATTATGAACATTCGTTTGGCTACTACATTGTCGATATATATGTCGTATTGGTAATGGCGTCAATAGGTGCTTCTATGAGGGAAAGGGTTAAAGCGACACTACAACACTACATCGACCACCATTTAGCTATCATGCAGTGGATACGCAGTGGCCATAGCTATCTCACCTCCATAGATATTACTGGGACTACATGAGATTCTGGCCTTTATTATGAACATTGGTTTGGCTACTACATTGTCAATATATGTCGTATTGGTTATGACGTCAAGAGGTGCTTCTATGAGGGAAAGGGTTAAAGCGACACTACATCGACCGCCATTTAGCTATCATGCAGTGGAAAAGCAGTGGCCATAGCTATCTCACCTCCATAGATATTACTGGGACTACATGAGATTCTGGCCTTTATTATGAACATTGGTTTGGCTACTACATTGTCAATATATGTCGTATTGGTAATGTCGTCAAGAGGTGCTTCAATGAGGGAAAGGGTTAAAGCGATACTACATCGACCGCCATTTAGCTATCATGCAGTGGATAAGTAGTGGCCATAGCTATCTCACCTCCATAGATATTACTGGGACTACATGCGATTCTGGCCTTTATTATGACCATTGTTTTGGCTACTACATTGTCAATATATGTCGTATTTGTAATGTCGTCATGAGGTGCTTCTATGAGGGAAAGGGTTAATAAGAGAATAACCTTGTTTAGTCTCGTTTATATGCATGTAATGTTCAAAATTATCCTCGTGTTGATAATTATGTATACATGGCTTGAGTCTGCCTCCGTGGTCAAGTGGTTATGGTCGCTGACTTGTATACCACTGTAACCTATCATCACTGATGGTCACAGGTTCGAGTCCTGCTCAGACCGTGTCTCATTTATATGAAAAAGTTGGCAGTTTCTTACGGAGGTTGGTGCACCCAAGTACTGGTTAACCGCTGGAGCCTGCCCAGGAAAGGTGTTGTTAGGTAAACTGCCCGCCGGCGATGTAGCCCAAAATGGTGCTGATGCAGGCGTAAAACCCGAAATATAAATAAATACAGAACAGAACAGAACAGAACATATGTTTATTTTGACGTATACATAAGTACATAGTCATTAATAGAAATATACATACATGCATATAGATATATATATATATCCACACATAAAAACATAATTACATATCACAATCAATCAATGTAATAGCTATTATATACAAGTGCTACGAATTATGTCATGTAGCACGGAGGATAAACTCTAATATCATATTTAAATCTAAGAAGTCAAGGTATTTAATATATTATTTCGTTTACATGGCTTGAGTGAAATAAACATTTGAAATAAACATTTGTATAATAGCGCTGGTCTTATTGGGTAAAACCAATCTAGCGTGACAGGTAGATGAATATTTTAACCCATTTCATTCTGGATACATTTAAAGGCTTTTGCAAACAACATAGATCCAGATCAGCTGCAGCATGACGCTGCATGCTGATCAGGATCTATGTTGTTTGCTACATAGCCAAGTGTCTTAGCAAGATCATCTGAATAGCAAACAGCATAGAGACTGATCAGACGGCACGTTCCATGGCAGCTGATCTGGCTCTATGTTCTTTGCAAATACTGTTCGAACGGTATCCAGGATGAAATGGGTTAATGTATATGTACTTATAGGTACCAATGAGTCATTGACAAACACAATATTCATCTGATGGAATCCTTCGCCATGAGGGAGAGAGAGAAAAGGCAATATAGAATTTAAGTGCCTTGCCTAAGGACAGAATCTTAACAGCTACAGCTGGGCGTGAACTCCCAGCCATACGCGCCTGAAACGAACACGCTACCACTGCGCTATCACAACTTCCAAATGGATTATTATATAATATGGGGATATTATGATTACTCAAATAGATCATTTGTGTATATTTAACTTCCTAGTGGAAGTCGTGATAGCTCAGTGGTAGCACGTTTGCTTCACGTGCGAAAGGCCCGGAGTTCGAGTCCCGCTGGAGCTGTTACGATTGTGTCCTTAGGCAAGGCATTTAAATTCCATGTTGCCTCTTCTCTCTCCCTCGTGGCGATGGATTCCATGAGGAATGAGGTCTCGAGAGTGATTAATATAAGTTGTAATAACTTGTTTCGCAATCGAGCTAAAATAAATTCGTATAAACTAACTTCCTAGAACTTTTCAGATGAACTGTGACAATATTGTTCGCAGAAGACGATCGGCGAGTGTTAGGTTTGAGCTAAATGTAGTCCTGCCTGCAGATATGAGTTCGTCTGAAATCGCACAATTGAGGAGTGATATTCAAGTCCAAACAAGAAGCAGTGATTTGGCGATTAATATAGGTGGAGAAACCAGCAGGCCAACGAATCTTGATATATCTCTCCCACTTGTTGTGTGTGATGAAGGCAGCGCATACGACGCAAAAACTTTACAGTGTGGTAGGTAGTCGTTCATATACCATACATACCCGCCTATAAGATGCCACCCCCTCCCCAGCTTTCGTCTTAAACCAGTGGTATTTTGGATAGACCCATGTATAATAAGATGGGTTGAGAAAATGGAAACCACTCGGAAGTAAAGACCAAACAAATGAATAATGTTTACACTGTAAATTATGTCAAATCATAAAAAAGTACACTGATGCACAACAGTAAATTTGATTTGTTAAAATGCTATTGACAAGTTCAGTTTTACACACAGAGCTGTCGAAGTCTATGCCTTTGAATTATTTCAATTTAACATCGTCAATTGTTGATTTATTTAAAAAAAATAATATTGATTTTTGTTATCACTAGCTAATAAGACGGGACGCGACTTTGAGGTCATAATCTGGTGATAAAAATCCTTGTCTTATAGGCGAGTAAGTACTGTAATATGCAACATTCATCTGTGTGAATACTGAATAACATTCCACTTCAATGTATAACCAGCTGCCACGTTATAGAAACTTATCCCTCAAAAATAAAAACTCTATGCCTTTGAGTTATTTCAATATAACATCGTCAATTATTGATTTTTTTTAAAAACTAAAAAAATAAATATTGATTTTTGTTATCATTCGCTTATAAGACGGGACGCCACTTTGAAGTCATAATCTGGTGAGAAAAATCCTTGTCTTATAGGCGAGTATGTACGGTAATATGCAACAATTCATCTGCGTAAACTATTTAATGGGTCCAATTTTGTTTTGTTATTATGAGTTATATTTTATTTATAAGATTAAACTGAAATTTTGATTATTTATAAGATTAAACTGAAATTTTGATTATTTATAAGATTAAACTGAAATTTTGATTATTTATAAGATTAAACTGAAATTTTGATTATTTATAAGATTAAACTGAAATTTTGATTATGGTTTAAATATCTGATATCAAATATTAAATGAAGGTTATCCAGCTAAAGTAGAAACTTTATTTATTTTGCAACGATTGTAAAACAAGCTTTAACAATTTATATTAATCACTCTCGTTAGTGAAGAATAAAGCATAGGTCAATTGTGTTGGAGGAAACCGGAGTACTCATAGAAAATATTCCTCTCCGATCTGGCGACCACCGTACCATCTCACATACTCCCCAGTCCGAGGATTGAACCGGGGTTGCATTAGTGAGAAGCGAGCATGTTAACCACTGCGCTGATTGTACTGCCAATTTAATAGTTTTCTGAAAAACATTCGTATTTGTGATCTAAGAAATGTACCTGTATACGTTTGCAGTTCGAAGTTTTAAATCAATTAATTTCAGTAAAATGCAATGCTGGGTATTACCACAGCGCCGGTATTGCTTCGTGCAACCCGTGTCCCGTTGGGTACTTCCAGAACATGCCGAGACAGACAGAGTGCATACAGTGTCCTGAGGGCACAACCACCACCACAATAGCAGCTTCACTTCTAACACAGTGCTTAGGTATTGTACATACTCTTTCTGTCCAACTTGAGCCTCCATGGCCGGGTGGTTACGGTCACACCCATAAAATGCGACATTACGTGACTAGAAGAACAATAGTTTAGTTTATACAAATTTATTTTAGCTCGATTGCGAAACAAGTTCTTACAACTTATAGTAATCACTCTCGAGACCTCATTCCTGATGGAATCCATATGCCATTTGAGCGACGGGCTGTTTACCTAACAACACATTTCCTGGGCAGGCTCCAGCGGTTAACCAGTACTTCGTGCACCAACCTCCGTAAGAAACTGCCAACTTTTTCATATAAAGAGACACATCTTTGAGCGTGGCTCGAACCGTGACCATCAGTGATTCACCACTCGACCACAGAGGCGGACTATGGAGGCTTCTGGAATTGGAGCATCTTCTGTATCTTGCACTATCCTCCAAATATTATCTTGCACTATCCTCCAAAAACTAAATCAACTAATGTACTTTTTTATCCAAAAACAAACAAAACACATTCGCTTCATTCCGTATTTTGACGTCTGTATAGAGTGAGACGTAAGCGTTACTGACGGGATACAGACAGAAGCCCCCCCGGACAGAAGCCCCCCCCCCCCGGACAAAAGCCCCCCCATCTTTTTTGCCACAGGAGGACAAAAGCCCCCCCGTTCAAATTCAGGGTAGGACAAAAGCCCCCCCATAGAAAACCCAAGGGAGGACAAAAGCCCCCCCATGCACATTCAGGGTAGGACAAAAGCCCCCCCATAGAAAAACCAAGGGAGGACAAAAGCCCCATGCATATCAGAGGAGCGAACGGCGTCATCAAAATGAGACGGACACAGCCCAGATTCCCCCCGGCAATTTGGAATGTGAACCAGACTACACTCGACGGAGGTGATAGGACCAACAACCTGTGCGAAAGCTGGAACAATAGTTTCAAACACCTGGTAGGACATAGCAACCCAAGTCTCTGGACCGTCATCACATCTCTGCAGAAGGACCAGACAGCAGTTAACACCGAACTCGAGCGTGTACGGACAGGCCAACCGTCAGCCAAACGTCAGCGGAAGGAGACTGTCAGCCACCAGAAACGTCTCAGCAAGTTGTGCAGCCAATACCGCGATGGACAGAAATCACAGGCCAGTTTTATGTTCGCGATTGGAGAATGTATCCGACTATGAACAGTTTATTCGCTTGTGTTCCCAGTGTGTTCCCAGTGTGGTGAAATCATCCTTATTATAGAACATAACATTTGACTGCTTACGACATAGTCCCCAGTGTATGACATCTTGATTTGAGCCCCGTCACATCACATTAGTCACATGAGTTTGTTCAGACCATAAGTGTGCTGATATATTAATGCAAGATATAAGAGATTAATGTGCTTGTTTAATTCATGTTTTGAATTGATTTGAGTCACATCACATCAGTCACATGAGATTGTTCAGACCATAAATAGCCATCATATAGAAAGTACATGTGCTTTGGTTAATAGTGTTCTGAAATATTAATGTGCTTGTTTCATGTTTCATTCATGTTGTTCATGTTTGTTTTGCCAATATAAAAGGTACATGTCACTCAATGTCTTACTTGTCAATACTTAGGAAACAATGTCAGTGATAGGGGAGCTTTTGTCCTACCCTGAATGTGAATAGGGGGGCTTTTGTCCACCCTTGGGTTTTCTATGAGGGGGCTTTTGTCCTACCATGAATTTGAATGGGGGGGGCTTTTGCCCTCCCTTGGTTTTTCTATGGGGGGGCTTTTGTCCGCCCGTGTCAAAAATCATGGGAGGGCTTTTGTCCGGGGGGCTTATGTCCTACACTCGTTACTGACGGTAACAATCCCATGATTGCTAGAATACCAGACAAATTACCTATACAGTCAAACCTGTGTTAGTGGTCACCTCTATTAAGCAGCCAACCTGCATTAAGCAGCCAGTTTTCAGATTCCCAATATGTTACTTTGTTATAAATTTGACCTCTATTAAGCAGCCAACCTGCATTAAGCAGACAGTTTTCAGAATCCCAATATTTGTTTTATTATACATTTAACCTCTATTAAGCAACCACCTGTGCTAAGCAGCCACTTTCTGTGATTCCCTTGGCTGGATAATTGATGAAGGAAATGATAATTGATGAAGGAAATGATAAGATGAAGGAAATGATAATTGATGAAGGAAATGATAATTGGGTGTTGATGAAGGAAATGATAATTGATGAAGGAAATGATAATTGATGAAGGAAATGATAATTGATGAAGGAAATGATAATTGATGAAGGAAATGATAATTGATGAAGGAAATGATAATTGATGAAGGAAATGATAATTGATGAAGGAAATGATAATTAATGAAGGAAATGATAATTGAAAATGATAATTGATGAATGAAATGATAATTAATGAAGGAAATGAACTATTTCAGATTCATGTACCGCTGGCTTCTATTCCTCCACTGGGACTCCGCCGTGCTCGGCCTGCGATCTCGGATGGTACAGTAACACTAGTGGTAGTATGGAATGTCTCCTGTGTCCGAGATCACAGACAACACTGACCACTGGAGCAAGTTCGATCAGTCAATGTCAAGGTAGGTATGGTAGTATGGAATGTCTCCTGTGTCCGAGATCACAGACAACACTGACCACTGGAGCAAGTTCGATCAGTCAATGTCAAGGTAGGTATGGTAGTATGGAATGTCTCCTGTGTCCGAGATCACAGAGTGGAATGTCTCCTGTGTCCGAGATCACAGACAACACTGACCACTGGAGCAAGTTCGATCAGTCAATGTCAAGGTAGGTATGGTAGTATGGAATGTCTCCTGTGTCCGAGATCACAGTAACACTGACCACTGGAGCAAATTCAAGACCACTGGAGCAAATTCAATCAGTCAATGTCAAGGTAGGTATGATAGTACGAAATGAGCACACGTTCACTCAGTCAATGTCAAGGTATGTATGGTAGTATGGAATGAGCACACGTTCGCTCAGTCAATGTCAAGGTAGGTATGATAGTACGGAATGAGCACACGTTCGCTCAGTCAATGTCAAGGTAGGTATGATAGTACGGAATGAGCACACGTTCGCTCAGTCAATGCCCGCCGCCCTCCCCCAACTTTAGTCCTGAAATCTGGTTTTGACATGCACTCACATATAAGATGGGTTGATAAAATGGACACCAGACACAAGTATAAATTGCGTTTGTTTGTAAATTTTCATTTGTTGGAACATTATTTATGTCTGTTTAACTTATTTGATTTAAGAAACAATTTGTTTAGACATTTATTTACATTATAAATCATATAAAATCTGATAAGCAAACATCATAAATTAATATCGTGCATCAGTGTATTTTTTATACTACCATTGACTCAGCTTATGGCCGAGATCGACTCATGGCCAAAAATATCCTGTAATCAAAGACAAATGTTATTAATCCACAAAGTACCATTGACTCTCGACTTATGGCCAAGATCGACTTATGGCCGAGATCGACTTATGGCCGAGATCGACTTATGGTCAGGATTATACGGTAATCAAGAGTTATCATGTGATTAGTGAGGTGCCTAATGTAACTTATGTTGTAGATTTTGACATATTGTATATACCCGATGAGGAAGGAATAAACAGCTTCACAGCTGCCTCTGTCGTGACTGAGCTGGCGAATGTTACAACATTCACCATTAGTCTTTGGATTCGGTGTACCTCATGCGAACATATCCTTTCCTTGAGGGGAGCGCAGGGCAATTTGCTGATGTCTGTTGGAAATGAGAATACACTTGCATTGCAATTATCGAGGTATTTATAAACTAATTTTCCACAGTTTATATGCATTGTTTGTGTGTTTTTTACGTTTATTTATCGTCGCTACCGGTTGCCCATATGAGCGACGCCGGCTGAAGAGATTAGTCATTTTAGATTTTTGGAGGATAGTGCAATGATACAGACATAGACCCATTCCATAGGATGGTTCTTTTATGTGAACGGTGTACAGCACCAACATGAGACCTCGGTTTAACTTCCCATCTGAAAGACTGTTAATTTTATTAGGGTCAGATGAGGGATCGAACCTGCGATCCCTGGATTACCAGTCCAGTGTGTTACCACTGGACTACAGATCCGTCTGTATGCATTGTTCCAATCAATAATACACTTATATTGCAATTATCGAGGTAATTTTCCACAGTTCATATGCTTTGTTTCAATCAATATTACGCTCAAATTACAATTATCGAGGTAATGCCCCTCAATTTGTATATTGTTTCAATCAATAATACACCTCTACTGATTGCAATTATGGAGGTAATCTTCCTCAGGTTATATTTTGTTTCAATAATACACTCTTATTATAGAGGTAATGCCCCTCAATTTGTATTTAAAATTTCAGTCAATAGTACACTTATATTGTACCTATCGAGGTAATGCCCCTCAATTTGTATATAAAATTTCAATCAATAGTACACACATATTGCACCTGTCGAGGTAATGCCCCTCAATTTGTATATAATATGACAATCAATAATACACTCATTGCACCTGTCGAGGTAATGCCCCTCAATTTGTATATAATATGACAATCAATAATACACTTATATTGCACCTGTCGAGGTAATGCCCCTCAATTTGTATATAATATGACAATCAATAATACACTTATATTGCACCTGTCGAGGTAATGCGCATCAATTTGTATATAAAATTTCAATCAATAACACACTCATATTGCACCTGTCGAGGTAATTCTCGTCACTTTATATAATATGTCAATCAATAACACACTTTACCCTATTGATGCTGGTATCATGGGAGCATCATCAATACAGTCAATGCTGTGTTAGTGGTCACCTCCATTAAGCAGCCAACCTGTATTAAAACAGCCAGTCAATATTGCTCTATTATACAGTTTCCCTCTTTTAAACAGCCACCTGTACTAAGCAGCCTACAGTTATTCAACAGTTACTCCTTTTCAACACTAGGCTATAATTATGCCCTATGAATATTCATATGACCCATAAAATGGACAGGTCAATATGCACTAACTATACCTGGGAAAATGGGTAAATAAGTTACCAATTATCAGACATTAACGTGATTAATAATTGTTATTAATAATATTACCGTATTTAGCTGTGTATAGTGCGCACATTTCTTACTGAAATCCTCATCCATTTTATCTACTGCGCATTATACACTAGTACAGACATCAGGACATTTTTTTCTGGACCAAAATTGACCAATATTTCGTGAAATTCGACCCGAACGGGCCCCACAGTCATTCTATAATTTGTTACATTCGACAAACGTTATAAACTAGCTATTAAATATTCGTGCCAAATCGTGGGTGCGCATTATACACGATAGCGCACTATACACAGCTAAATACGGTATATTTAACTTGCTTACATATATTTACAAACAGTGGCTATTCCGACACTGGCTTTGACATGTCGGGTACAACGACCTGGATGAAATTAACGATACTGCACACGGAAGAGGCTGTAGAGATATATATTAATGACGGGGAAGTGTTACAGGTACCGTTGGATTCCTCTATTACAGAAGACGTCGCCGACCCGGTCACTCTCAACATAGCTGGTTAGTTGAAATCAAAGTGTGTGTATCTGAAGGTACAGCAGGAATCTAACGATCCAATAGTTATACCTTATCCCACCCACCACCAATACTGACAAAGTTATACCTTATCCCACCCACCACCAATACTGACAAAGTTATACCGTATCCCACCCACCACCAATACTGACAAAGTTATACCGTATCCCACCCACCACCAATACTGACAAAGTTATGCCTTATCCCACCCACCACCAATATGACAAAGTTATACCGTATCCCACCCACCACCAATACTGACAAAGTTATGCCTTATCCCACCCACCACCAATAATGACAAAGTTATACCTTATCCCACCCACCACCAATACTGACAAAGTTATACCTTATCCCACCCACCACCAATACTGACAAAGTTATACCTTATCCCACCCACCACCAATACTGACACAGTTATACCTTATCCCACCCACCACCAATACTGACAAAGTTATACCTTATCCCACCCACCACCAATACTGACAAAGTTATGCCTTATCCCACCCACCACCAATACTGACAAAGTTAGACAAGTCATTGAATGTGGTTGTTACAATCTAATCACTTTGTCCCTCGTTGGGTGCCAGTGTCATAGTTCGCAATGTTCTTTAGGTGATATGGTGTACGGTATATGATTCTTACACTATCTCATTGACATAATATCTACTACTGTTTACATCAGCTGGTCTGGCGGCATGTAACAGGTTTTACAATTGTGTTATTACAATCTTATAACTTTGTCCCACGTTGGGCGCCAGTGTTGCAGTTCACGATCTTCAATAGGTCATATGGTGTACTGTATATGATCCTTACACTATGTCATTGGCATAATGTCTACCGCTGCATGTAAGACAATGAGCTTGGCTTTGATATATGTGTAGGCAATGTACATGAATGGCTTCCAGGGGTGTAGCTTGGCTTTGATATATGTGTAGGCAACATACATGAATGACTTCCAGGGGCATATCTTGGCATAGATATATGTGTATGTAACATACATGAATGACTTCCAGGGGTGTAGCTTGGCTTTGATATATGTATAGGCAACATACATGAATGACTTCCAGGGGTGTAGCTTGGCTTTGATATGTGTAGGCAATATACATGAATGGCTTCCAGGGGTGTAGCTTGGCTTTGATATATGTGTAGGCAACATACATGAATGGCTTCCAGGGGCATAGCTTGGCATTGATATATGTGTAGGGATCCATTTTGAAATTCGCCGCAGCTGCATTTTGAAGTATTTTGACTTGAAATAAGAAATATTTGTTTGCAGTTCTGAAAATCTTTTATCAATTAAAAATTAATGAAATAGCAGCTTATTTTCATATTCGATGTGTTCGTTGCTCATCATGCACCAGGTTCAGAATTCCAAGCTCTATATCTCTATTCTTCAGGTTCAGAATTCCAAGCTCTATATCTCTATTCTTCAGGTTCAGAATTCCAAGCTCTATATCTCTATTCTTCAGGTTCAGAATTCCAAGCTCTATATCTCTATTCTTCAGGTTCAGAATTCCAAGCTCTATAGCTCTATTCTTCAGGTTCAGAATTCCAAGCTCTCTATAGCTCTATTCTTCAGGTTCAGAATTCCAAGCTCTCTATAGCTCTATTCTTCAGGTTCAGAATTCCAAGCTCTATATCTCTATTCTTCAGGTTCAGAATTCCAAGCTCTATATCTCTATTCTTCAGGTTCAGAATTCCAAGCTCTATATCTCTATTCTTCAGGTTCAGAATTCCAAGCTCTCTATATCTCTATTCTTCAGGTTCAGAATTCCAAGCTCTCTATATCTCTATTCTTCAGGTTCAGAATTCCAAGCTCTATAGCTCTATTCTTCAGGTTCAGAATTCCAAGCTCTCTATATCTATTCTTCAGGTTCAGAATTCCAAGCTCTCTATATCTCTATTCTTCAGGTTCAGAATTGCATGCTCTATTCTTCAGGTTCAGAATTCCAAGCTCTCTATTCTTCAGGTTCAGAATTCCAAGCTATCTCTATTCTTCAGGTTCAGAATTCCAAGCTATCTCTATTCTTCAGGTTCAGAATTCCAAGCTCTCTATTTTTCACGTTCAGAATTCCAAGCTCTCTTATTCTTCAGGTTCAGAATTCCAAGCTCTATTCTTCAGGTTCAGAATTCCAAGCTATCTCTATTCTTCAGGTTCAGAATTCCATGGAGTAATCTCTCAACTACACATGTGGTCATACGTTCAGATACCAACCAGCAATCAATCGGACACATGCTTCGCTAACGTCAACGGTGATCTGGTCCAATGGCGACAATTCACCGATGCCGAAGGATCATTTGTTGTCATGGATACCACCTGTGATGGTAATGAAACAGACTGAGAAGGTTCAATTAAGGAATAAATCGCGGGTTAATAACATCCATCGTGGTATGAACTACACTGGTCGTGTATAATGTTAGCGTGGATGCCGAATAGGTGTGTTTAAAGTGTGTGGAGGTCGAAAGCATCCATGCTAACTTTAGGCATGCCAAATGTAGTTCATACCCCGATGGAAACTATTAACCCGCGATTCGTTACTTATATTCACATTCATTATTATCAATTACTGTAAGAAATAAATTTCACATTTTGCCTGTTAAAATATATTTAGGCCAGATTTGCGATTTACCCTGTGGTGGACCTGGTAATTATATCATGCGTTGAACAGTGTAATCTGTAAGGCACACGTTTTCTTGCAAGGAACACTGCGAATGTGCATGCCCATATCTTCGAGTGCACATGTCAGCTGCATATCATTAATGAGGAAATTCATACAAAAATGGATACAAACATGGGATATACGTTCATGGAAGGAAATGAACTAGCGATGTAGATTTATTATCTCCCCTTTCCCCCCAAATTCAATTAATGGATCATCATAGTTACTACATGTCTTTGTGGAAGTCGTGATAGCGCAGTGGATGCGCGTTCGCTTCAGATGCGAAAGGTCCTGAGTTCAAGCCCCGCTGGAGCCGTTACAATTGTACCCTTAGGCAAGGCATTTAAATTCCACGTTGCTTTTCTCTATAAATTTGTATAAACTACGTGTCTTGCCTCGTGACTTGATGGTCAGCAGAAAACTGACATAGTAGTTTAGTTTATACAAATTTATTTTAGCTCGATTGCGAAACAAGTTCTTACAACTTATATTAATCACGCTCGTTACCTCATTCCTGATGGAATCCATCGCCACGAGGGAGAGAGAAGAGGCAACGTGGAATTTAAATGCCTTGCCCGAGGGCACAATCGTAGCAGCTCCATCGGGGCTCAAACTCTGAACCAGAAGTGAACGTGCTACTACTGCGCTATCACAACTTCCACATAAATGCTTGCATTTCAATTTATTATTTATTTGTTTCATTAGCTGTCGACGATTGTGCTAGTTCACCGTGTGAATACAATAGTACATGCACCGACACCATTGGCGGCTTCACATGCGAATGCATGCCGGGATATACCGGAATCACGTGTGACACGCGTATCAACTATTGTGACGGACATGCGTGTGACAATCGTGCTACCTGTATTGATGTTGTTGACTCCTATGTCTGTGAATGCACAAGTGACTACACCGGCGAGTATTGCCAATTGCCTGTCGGTACGTCAACCTTGTAGTATATAGTAATTACCTCCTTTATTTCCACTAAGCGAATATTTATTGAGCATCTAGTGCATTATGTCTGATGTTACATCTAAGCCTGCATGCTTAAAGCGACATTACATCGGTGAAAACAGGGATCATTCTAGAGGGCGATGTGGGCGAAATTGTCGCCCTAGGGACCCTACCCTGACTTCGCCCTCTGGGGCCCCACTTCTCCCTAAATGCAGGGATCATTCTAGAGGGCGATGTGGGCGAAATTGTCGCCCTAGGGACCCTGACTTCGCCCTCTGGGGGCCCCACTTCTCCCTAAATGCAGGGATCATTCTAGAGGGCGATGTGGGCGAAATTGTCGCCCTAGGGACCCTGACTGAATAATTTTTGTTTTTACAATTTTCAAACAAAATTGTGTCTAGTAAGATACACTGGCCCATTATAAAGCACTCCTTCTATTCAAATGTTGTATTTAATGGTTGTACTGTGCATTTTAACCCTATTTTGCAGAAGTATATTAAAGAACACCATTTAAGGAAGCGATCACACGCTTTCTCACTTCTCCCAAAAATTCTGACCTAGAATGAACCCTGTGAAAATGCAAAATTCTACCGAATGTCATTCCTTATCATATAGTATAATTTTGATCCAAACTTGACAAACTCTTCCTAACACTGCGAATGCGCATGCCCGTAACTTCGAGTGCGTGTGTCAGCTGCATATCATTAGTTGGGAATCCTCATACGAAAATGTATACAATCGTGTACATACGTTCATCGAAGTAATATGCAATAGCGGTGTAAAGCACTGACACGAGACCTCGGTTTAAAGTCCCATCTGAAATACTGTTAATTTTATTAGGGTCAGACGGGGGATCGAACCTGCGATTCCTGTATTCCCAGTCCATCGTGTTAACCACTACGTATCCGACTGTATATTCTTGACTGATGTTTAGATTTGTATATACATGCACTGCACACCTACATGCACACCGTATATCACATTTGGAGAGGAATTTGCATAAGTTTGTCCAAAGCTTGATTTCTAATCGGACATCTGTTCATGTACGGTATATATTGTGTATGAATGTTATTTAAGAAAAATAAGTATCAACCGTGGTATATTGCAGAATAACCCTCGTTTGAAGTTCTTATGCATAGAAATATATCACTAAGGCCGAAATTATTATTTCGATTCTAACACGACTTACTTCTAATAATTTCAAAGGAGTATTTTCTTCAAACGCCGCTGCATTTGGCTTTCGAAATTTCCTCCCGCGTAAGGGGTGATGACGTTATTTTTTTATGGAAAATATCAATCTAGTGCATAAATGAACAAAAGTTGTAACTGATCAATAATTTTATTTATTTTGTCAAATAAAACTGTACAGAATAGTAACTGAAACGTTACTTAACAGAAAAACAAGACGGACAGGAGATTATCTGATTCTAAAAATAGCTCACTTCCGTGAATTCCCACGGTAGTATTTACAAACATCACGTGACTTTAATTCATAAAACTTTACACGCATTGTATAAATGGAATAGCCAAAACACGGTGCGCGCGCAGCATAGTTCAAGGTAGGTATATTGCAGAATAACCCGAGATCGATTTTACTCTACAAGTATGTATGTTATTAGCTGGGTCGTGTTAGAATACATAATAAAAGACTGTTAACTATTTGCATCCTGGGTAAAATAAATCTATAAATAGTTCAAATTATTGTAGCAGACAATTCACTAATCTGTTTTTCTTATTTGGTTTAAACAGTATTTATTGCAAAATGTAAATCACATATAACATACAACGACATCCATAATGCAAAGGATCAAGTAGGAAGCTAAAACTAGCTTTTATAAAACATTTTTCTGAAAACCAGGGCGAAAATGTCATGGATTTTCATTAGAATTGTGTCGATACATGTTTAATAACTAACAAACGGCTGTACTTTTGAAATTTCATATTGTTATTATTTTGTAGTTAATGGCGGCTGGTCGAGTTGGGTTATCACTGGTGCCTGTTCAGTGAGCTGTGGATCTGGTGTGCAGCAACGGTCACGGGTCTGTGAGGACCCGGTAGCGAGTAATGGTGGGACAGAGTGCCAAGGAGACGGCGATGGTCCTGTAGAATGCAATACGAACACAACTTGTAACAGCGGTAATGGAACACTTTCCAAACCTTCAATAGAGGCAATACAACTGGGTCTGAACCTATAAATCTCTTTTATCAGAGTGTGTGTTTATCGTTTATTTATCGACGCTACCGGTTGCCCATATGAGCGACGCCTCCTGAAGATATTACAGGGATGAGTTTTCCAGAGTGATAATGTCCGTTTTTCTGAATCACTTACAGCGCCCCCCAAACTGCAGTTTAGTGGCTCGCTGCACTCGCATTGTCCCAAAAAATATTTCCTTTTTTTTGGGGATACCCACTCTCATCCCTGATATTAGTCATTTTAGATTTATGGAGGATAGTGCAATGATACAGACAGTGACCCATTCCAGAGTCTCCTCTTGTTCTGTTACGTGCACAGTGTAAAGCACTGACATGAGACCTAGGTTTAAAGTCCCATATGAAAGATTGTTAATTTTATTACGGTCAGACGGGGGGGGGTAATCGAAACCTGCGATCCCTGGATTACCAGTCCAGCAAGTCCCTCCCTTGATCAGATTTCAAATGAAATATTTTTATCCTACCTTCATCAATAATAGTGATCAAAAACGGCTTGCCTAATAAACTATGGTTTTATTAATCCGTTACGATTGTGCCCTTAGGCAAGGCATTTAAAGTCCACGTTGCCTCTTCTCTCTCCCTCGTGACGATGGATTCCATCACGAATGAGGTCTCAAGATTGATTAATATAAGTTGTAAGAACTTGTTTCGTAATCGAGCTTAAATAAATTTGTATAAACTAAACCTTTGCATGCTGCGGCTGATAAAATCACTTTTGCAAACAGCATAGAGCCAGATCAGATGGAACATTCGGATAGTGTAGCTAAAACACTTGGCTCAATAGCAAACAACAATAGATCCTGATCAGACGCAGTATTACGCCGCAGCTCATCTGGATCTATGTTGTTTGCAAATGTGAGTTTATTTGCTCAGTATGCAAAGGGTTAATTCCTTAGCTGTTCTACTTATGTTTTGATTGTAACATATTTATGTTCATCGGAAAATAGCTTACATTAGGCAATGTTACTTTTAAATTTTAAACTTTATTTATTTTACAACGATTGCGAAGCAAGTTTTAACAACTTATATTAATCACTCTCGTTGGCTCGGATGAACGCGTATATGCAGTCATTCATGTTTAGTGACATCATAACGCTGCGTGTATGTCTTATGTTCACAGATGGTATGATAAACGTGAGCTGTTCCAGTCATGAATATTTCATACTCTTTCCACTGTTTATCAGAAGATAGAAGAAATAGAATATTAGGCTACTGTCTTATAAATTTTAATTTATTAGGCACGTCTCTAAAACAATACCAGGCTCGGTAATCCAGGGATCGCAGGTTCGATCCCCCATCTGACCATAATAAAATTAACAGTCTTTCAGATGGGACGTTAAACCGAGGTCTCGTGTCGGTGCTTTACACCGTGCACGTAAAATAACCAGAGGAGACTCTGCAATGGGTCTCTTTCTGTATCATTGCACTATCCTCCAAAATCTAAAATGACTAATCTCTTCAGGAGGCGTCGCTCATATGAGTAACCGGTAGCGACGATAAATAAACGTAAAACAAACACACGCAAGGACTCGCCTTGTATATTTTCTCCTACCCCTAATAAATTAAAATTATTAGACAATACCCGAATATTCTCTATATATATCAGTTCCTGAGAGACGACGTGGATTAATTGGTCTTGCCTACCGTCCATACCCTCATAAGACGACCCCCCCCCCTACTTTGGTCATGAAATCTGTGGGTTTTAGCATGCTAGCATATAAGGTGGGTTGATAAAATGGACACCAGACACAATTGTATGATTGTCCAACGCAAGTCCAGGGTTCATTCTAGGTCAGAATGTTTGGGAGAAGTGAGAAAGCGCGTGATCGCTTCCTTAAATGGTGTTCTTTAATATACTTCTGCAAAATAGGGTTAAAATGCACAGTACAACCATTAAATACATTTGAATAGAAGGAGTGCTTTATAATGGGCCAGTGTATCTTACTAGACAAATTTTGTTTGAAAATCATAAAAACCAAAAAAAATAATTTTATATTAGGGAGAAGTGGGGCTCCCAAAGGGCGAAGTCAGGGTCCCTAGGGCACCCACATCGCCCTCTAGAATGATCCCTGGCAAGTTGAAGATATTTTCCATGTCTTGAATACATTCTTTTCTGAAACGTAATTTTGGATACGATTTAACACATTTAAAAAAAAAAATTTAGACTCCGCTTATAAGACGGGAATCCACTTTGGTGGTAAAAATCTTGCCATATGGATGAGTATGGACGAGAAACTAACCGCCAACTAACAACCTCTCGATTACATGGTGGACAGCGTATCCCATTTCATCACGGTGGCTCCTTGCTGAGAGCAAGTAATCTAGTCTTGTAAGAACTTGTTTCGCAATCTGTAAGAAATTCGGAAAGGATTGTGGCTTCCATGGCAGCGAAATATACGAGAAATATTCATTTTAGAATGCATAGATGACCCTACGACACTAGACTATGGTGAACTGAACTGTAATTGGACCACTAATGTCACACAGATGTGTACACCAATGTGCCACGAGGGTTATGAGTTCGATAATGATATATACGTAGTTGCACGCCCGCTTGAGTGCGGTCCGGACACAGGTTACACGTGGAATATCAAGAATGAGGAAAATCCGTATGCTCTAATTCCCTCCTGCACACGTAAGTATTCATTTATCTCATGCTAATTCCCTCCTGCACACGTAAGTATTCATTTATCTCATGCTAATTCCCTCCTGCACAAGTAAGTATTCATTTACCTCGTGCTAATTCCCTCCTGCACAAGTAAGTATTCATTTACCTCATGCTAATTCCCTCCTGCACAAGTAAGTATTCATTCACCTCATGCTAATTCCCTCCTGCACAAGTAAGTATTCATTTACCTCATGCTAATTCCCTCCTGCACAAGTAAGTATTCATTTACCTCATGCTAATTCCCTCCTGCACAAGTAAGTATTCATTCATCTCATGCTAATTCCCTCCTGCACAAGTAAGTATTCATTTACCTCATGCTAATTCCCTCCTGCACAAGTAAGTATTCATTTACCTCATGCTAATTCCCTCCTGCACGTAAGTATTCATTTATCTCATGCTAATTCCCTCCTGCACACGTAATATCATTTACCTCTGCTATTCCCTCCTGCCAAGTAAGTATTCATTTACCTCGTGCTAATTCCCTCCTGCACAAGTAGTATTCATTTATATCATGCTAATTCCCTCCTGCACAAGTAAGTATTCATTTACCTCATGCTAATTCCCTCCTGCACAAGTAAGTATTCATTTACCTCATGCTAATTCCCTCCTGCACAAGTAAGTATTCATTTACCTCATGCTAATTCCCTCCTGCACAAGTAAGTATTCATTTATCTCATGCTAATTCCCTCCTGCACAAGTAAGTATTCTCTTGGTAAGTATTCATTTACCTCGTGCTAATTCCCTCCTGCCAAGTAAGTATTCATTTACCTCATGCTAATTCCTCCTGCCAAGTAAGTATTCATTTACCCTGTATTCCCTCCTCACAAGTAAGTATTCATTTACCTCATGCTAATTCCCTCCTGCACAAGTAAGTATTCATTTATCATCCTCCTGCACAAGTAAGTATTCATTTACCTCATGCTAATTCCCTCCTGCACAAGTAAGTATTCATTCACCTCATGCTAATTCCCTCCTGCACAAGTAAGTATTCATTCACCTCATGCTAATTCCCTCCTGCACAAGTAAGTATTCATTTATCTCATGCTAATTCCCTCCTGCACAAGTAAGTATTCATTCACCTCATGCTAATTCCCTCCTGCACAAGTAAGTATTCATTCACCTCATGCTAATTCCCTCCTGCACAAGTAAGTATTCATTCCATGTGTTTTCTGTAATCTAATGAGAGACATCGGTCAGTTACTGCCCCTGAATACTGCCAAAATATGTAGGTCCTCTTAATTTGTTTCCTCTGTTTTTATAGTTGTTTACTGTTCTATCAATTTTCTTCCACTTTCTCATATTATAATTATTATGTTACTATATCTCAACAGATATCCTACAGTATATCCAATGATATCCTAATCTACAACAACAATAATAAATCTGAATTTTTTTTTATCAATTAACTACTAACATGATTTGGATAAAATCACATTTATCATAGCACAACATCAGTTATGGAACAACTGTAAAAACAAAGGATTCCAACTGAAAGGACCGCTATGCAATTAGGGATAAATCAGACTTTATCTGCCAAGGGAGGTAATAGAAAAGCCAGCGAGGTCCCTCATTCCTTCCTGCACAAGTAAGTAGTCATTCATCTCATGTGTTTTCTGTCATCTAATTTAATTACATGTATAATACACGCGCTATAGATGCAATACATAAAATAGTGCTACATGTAAATTAATAAAACAAGAGCGTTGGGCCACAAGTTTTGCCAACATTAGTATACGGCCCGCACCAAAATGTCACAGAAACAATTAATGAGAGACATTACTTGTTTTTCTATTACCTCCCTTGATGGATAAAGTCAGATTTATCCCTAAATGTATATTGGTCATTTTAGTTGGAATCCTTTGTTTTTACTGTTGTTGCCTAAACAGATGTTGCGTTAGGATAAATGTAATTTTATCAAAATCATGTTAATTAATTGAACCAATTTTTACAGTAAGGTATCCATTGGACATGCTAAAGGATATCTGTCGAGATTTAATAATTTCATAATTATAAGACGAGAATACGGATGTGAATGGAAAACATGTGGTGCAAAGGAAACAGCGATAAAAACAGAGGAAACCAATTAAGAGGACTAATATACTATTAGGAGTATTCAGGGGCAGTAACTGACTAATGTTTCTCATTAACTAAATGACGGATTTTTTTAAAAATAATATTTGATTGCATTTTTTCATACAATACATTACATATATACATACAATACTACGAACAAATTACATATATATATACATACAATACATTACATATATACATACAATACTACGAACAAATTACATATATATATACATACAATACATTACATATATACATACAATACTACGAACAAATTACATATATATATACATACAATACATTACATATATACATACAATACTACGAACAAATTACATATATATATACATACAATACATTACATATATACATACAATACATTACATATATACATACAATACATTACATATATACATACAATACATTACATATATACATACAATACATTACATATATACATACAATACATTACATATATACATACAATACATTACATATATACATACAATACATTACATATATACATACAATACATTACATATATACATACAATACATTACATATATACATACAATACATTACATATATACATACAATACATTACATATATACATACAATACATTACATATATACATACAATACATTACATATATACATACAATACATTACATATATACATACAATACATTACATATATACATACAATACATTACATATATACATACGATACATTACATATATACAAACAATACTACGAACAAATCAGAGATTAATATGTAATTATATGATTGCATTATACGTTACATTTGTTTTGTCAAGGGGAAAAAAGCAAATTGGTTGGGCTACAAGTTATAACAACATTATTTACAGCCCTCCCCGTAAATGACAGATTTAGGATTAGCCAAAAAAAATGACAAAATGGGGAACTGTTATTTCTTTAAATAATATGCTACAGAAAAATAACATTAAATTAGAAGGAAAAAAGGTGAATATAACATATGACCCACAGTTCCTCCAATTACTCCGCGTCACCACGCTAAAACTCGAACCAAAGTCATCTTTATAGTCTTATTAATTTGTAAGGGCATTACGCTACCTAATTATTATTATTAAAATAAATAAGCTCGCTGCAAGATATTTACAAAATTTGTTTAACCCTTTACTCCACCACTGTCAACACAGTTTCTTACTGAGGTTGGTGTGCCAAGTACTTGTTAACCGCTGGAGCCTGCCCAGGATAGGTGTTGTTAGGTAAACTGCCAACCTGCGATATAGCCCAAAAATGGTGTTGATGCAGGCGGCGTAAAACCTGAATAAACAAAGAAAAGCAAACGGGTCAGGATGTATAAAATTCTAGCAGCATTGGTTATTGCCCTTCCCAACATTTTCAGATATGGAGGGATTTTAAATGAACCCTTTCTACACCACAGACCTCTAAATAGGCTTACACAAATTGTAGATCCAGATGAGCTGGCTCTGCATCAGGATCTTCACCTTTTGCCAGTAATATTACCATTTTTAGACAAAATTACCCATTTTGATAAATGAACTGGTCCAACTGTAATTTTCTTATTAATTTATTGGTCTAAAAATATCCTAGACCATGTCAGTTACTTGGTATTGAATGGGTTAATCTGTCGCTACGTGTGTGTTTTGCGTTTATTTATCGTCGCTACCGGTTGCCCATATGAGCTACGCCTCCTGAAGAGATTAGTAATTTTAGATTTTTGGAGGATAGTGCAATGATACAGACAGAGACCCAATCCAGAGTCTCCTCTAGTTCTTTTACGTGCACGATGTAAAGCAACGACACGAGACCTCAGTTTAACATCCCATCTGAAAGACTGTTAATTTTATTAGGGTCAGACGGGTGGGTCGAACCTGAGATCCCTGGATTACCAGTCCAGCGTGTTATCACTGGACTACAGATCCGCCTGTATCTGTCACTACATAACATGTGCAACATATAGCATTTATTTTAACAAGTTTCAAATGTATTAGCATAATCAGCTACTATATTACCATTGGGCATTTACAACAATGATAGAAATAGGTCGACACATTTTGTCGGGCTGTCAGCAAAGTGTCCGTATGTCAAGCCCAGCGCGGTTTGAATCTCTCAGAGTGTTATTTGCTAGTTTAGTTAGTTTTCGCTCATTTTGGCATCTGACTACCAGCAATAAAATCAAACTAGTGTATTAACTACTTAATTTAGTTTATACAAATTTATTTTAGCTCGATTGCAAAACAAGTTCTTTCAACTTATATTAATCACTCTCGAGACCTCATTCCTGATGGAATCCATCGTCCCCTAGGAGAGAGAAGAGACAATGTGGAATTTAAATGCCATGCCTAAGGACACAATCGTAACTGCTCCAGCGGTGCTCAAACTCCGGACCTTTCACGCCTGAAGCGAACGCACATCCACTGCGCTATCACAACTTCCACTACTTAATTTATATGCACTTACAACAGTTTCGCGATTAATTCTTAAAGTACCTGTTGTTGTTGTTATTGCAGGTAAAAAGATGGCGCTGAAAAATATAATGCTTTACTCAGTGATATACCCGAACTTGCCATCATTAGACACGGCACTCGAAGCCGAGATAGAGCAGACATTTAATGGTAGACTCACGCAGACCGGGTGTCTGGCTACAGAAAGGTGCACGCTGGTTCAAACCTCGGTGTTCGTCGTGCCCGAGTCAACACGTAGAAGGCGGAGCACACAGTCTGGTGTTATGTTGACCTTGGAAATCACCTGTGAACCTACAAGCAGTGAGTTTAAACTCTATATAGCAAGTTTTAACAACTTATATTAATCACTCTCGTTGGCGCGAATGAAAGCGTAAATGTGTTTATTCGTGTGGTAGGAAACCGGAGTACCCGGAATAAAACCCACCTGTCCGATCTGGTGACCACCGTACCATCTCACATACTTCCCGGTCCGAGGATCGAACCCGGGTTGCATTGGTGAGAAGCGAGTGCGATAACCACTGCGCAAATTGGACAAACAAACTAAACAAATCTATGTATCTCTTCGTTATTTAACCCTTTCATTATTACACACCTCTAAATAGGCTTACAAAAAGTGTAGATTCAGATGAGCCGTCTCGTGACGAGTCAGTTTTTTGCCAGTAATATTACTATTGTTAGACAAAATTTACCCATTTTGATAAATGAACTGGTCCAAATGTAATTTTCTTATTATTAACCCTTTGCACGGTTGCGGCAGATAAAATCACTTTTGCAAACAGTATAGAGCCAGATCAGACAACTTAGAACGTGCCGTCTGATAAGGCTCTATGCTGTTTGCTATTCGGATAGTGAAGCTAAAACACTTGGCTGAATAGCAAATGCCTCGGCTGATCTATGTTTGTTTGCGAAAATGTGATTTTATTTACTCAGCAGGCAAAAGGTTACGGGTTAATGGTATTTCTTGCATCCCAGTTTGATGTAGCTTCGTTTCATTAGTTTTATACAAATTTATTATAGCTCAATTGCGAAACAAGTTCTTTCAACTTATACATGTATTAATCACTCTCGAGACCTCATTCCTGATGGAATCCATCGCCATGATGATGAAGGAAAGAGGAGAAGAGGCATGTGGAATTTAAATGCCTTGCCTAAGGGCACAATCGTAACGGCTCCAGCGGGGCTCGAACTCCTAACCATTCGCACCTGAAGCGAACGCGCTATCACGACTTCCAACAAGCAATTACACATACTAACCCTTAAACTGTCCAATAAATTGCACAGAATGTGCCAAAAACATAGATCCTGATCTATATTTCCTATTCAGCCAAGTGATTTCGCTCTATCTCTAGGTATAGATGAATGCTACGACTTACTCGCGGACGTCGTTGCTGATATGGAGCAAGATATAGAAGAAGAAGAATTTACCATACAATACGACGGTGTTCACTATAATATCGGTGTGAACAGTTCCTCAATAAATGGCACATCGGAATGCAGCCAGGGATATGTACCCGTGTGGCAATATTGTGGTGCGTATTGACGTTGCAACACAACAAATAAGTTGTCTATAATACAAGTCTGTCTGTCTGTCTGTCTGTCTGCAGGTCCGCCTCCGTGGTCGAGTGGTTACGGTCGCTGACTTGTATACCACTGTAACCTATCATCACTGATGGTCATGGGTTCGAGCCCCGCTCAGCCCGTGTCTCATTTATATGAAAAAGTTGGCAGTTTCTTACGGAGGTTGGTGCACCCAAGTACTGGTTAACTGCTGGAGCCTGCCCAGGAAAGGTGTTGTTAGGTAAACTGCCCGCCGGCGATATAGCCTAAAATGGTGCTGATGCAGGTGTAAAACCCGAAATATAGCATAACATATTTACATAAACAGATATAATCTCTATAATGTTAGAACTCTGTAGCTGTGCTTCAAGAGTATATCAATTGTTAAACTGTAATAAGGTGAAATTGTATTTATGTTTCTGTGTATGTAATTATGAAAAAACAAATAAACGAGTTGCTCCATGTCAACTCAAAAATGAAAAAAAATTTGTATTATATTAATTGTCATACACCTGTTGTACGTATCACAGGCACAATACACACATTTTATTTTTGTTTGCCCTATGGTTATATAGTAAGTAATGTTTCCTGCTGTTCGCGATGAAACAATGTGCCATTCTGGTGTTATTTGACTGATCTCCATCAAATAAAACGCATTTGTTGATAGAATAAGGTCTTCCTGTCGGGACCACAAGGACAAATCAGTGATCGGGACGATTTTATTTAGTTTCTCGTCGATGTTTCTGCATGCTTGTTTTTATTTCCGTTGGTTGCCTTCAGTAAACATTACCTACTATAACTATGACCATAGGGCAAAAAAAATATTGTGTCTTGTGCCTGTGTGTTGTACCATACAGTTTTTATTATTTGTCATACTCTGGTTGTACCATTGCGGAGTATGATAATGTTTTATCATTTCATTCTCTTCCACAGGACATTTCATTCTCTTCCACAGGACATTGTATTATCTTCCACAGGACATTGTATTCTCTTCCACAGGACATTTCATTCTCTTCCACAGGACATTGTATTATCTTCCACAGGGCATTGTATTCTCTTCCACAGGACATTGTATTCTCTTCCACAGGGCATTGTATTCTCTTCCACAGGGCATTGTATTCTCTTCCACAGGGCATTGTATTCTCTTCCACAGGACATTGTATTCTCTTCCACAGGGCATTGTATTCTCTTCCACAGGACATTGCGTTCTCTTCCACAGGGCATTGTATTCTCTTCCACAGGACATTGTATTCTCTTCCACAGGACATTGTATTCTCTTCCACAGGACATTGTATTCTCTTCCACAGGACATTGTATTCTCTTCCACAGGACATTGTATTCTCTTCCACAGGACATTGTATTATCTTCCATGGGACATTGTATTCTCTTCCACGGGACATTGTATTATCTTCCACAGGACATTGTATTCTCTTCCACGGGACATTGTATTATCTTCCACAGGACATTGTATTCTCTTCCACAGGACATTGTATTATCTTCCACAGGACATTGTATTATCTTCCATGGGACATTGTATTATCTTCCATGGGACATTGTATTCTCTTCCACAGGACATTGTATTCTCTTCCACAGGACATTGTATTATCTTCCACAGGACATTGTATTCTTGTGATCACCAAAATAATGTCTCTCCACTTGTGGTGTAATTCGCGGCGATACAAATTTAAGTTAGCACTCGATGAAATAAATTCCAACCGTTACACTAATAAACTCCTATATCCTTACACTAATAAACTCCTATATCCTTACACTAATAAACTCATATATCTTTACACTAATAAACTCATATATCCTTACACTAATAAACTCCTATATCCTTACACTAATAAACTCCTATATCCTTACACTAATAAACTCATATATCTTTACACTAATAAACTCCTATATCCTTACACTAATAAACTCATATATCCTTACACTAATAAATTCATATATCCTTACACTAATAAACTCATATATCCTTACACTAATAAACTCATATATCCTTACACTAATAAACTCATATATCCTTACACTAATAAACTCATATATCCTTACACTAATAAACTCATATATCCTTACACTAATAAACTCCTATATCCTTACACTAATAAACTCCTATATCCTTACACTAATAAACTTCTATATCCTTACACTAATAAACTCATATATCCTTACACTAATAAACTCATATATCCTTACACTAATAAACTCATATATCCTTACACTAATAAACTCATATATCCTTACACTAATAAACTCCTATATCCTTACACTAATAAACTTCTATATCCTTACACTAATAAACTCATATATCCTTACACTAATAAACTCATATATCCTTACACTAATAAACTCATATATCCTTACACTAATAAACTCATATATCCTTACACTAATAAACTCATATATCCTTACACTAATAAACTCATATATCCTTACACTAATAAACTCATATATCCTTACACTAATAAACTTCTATATCCTTACACTAATAAACTCATATCCTTTCACTAATAAACTCATATATCCTTACACTAATATATCCTTACACTAATAAACTCATATATCCTTACACTAATATATCCTTACACTAATAAACTAATATATCCTTACACTAAGAAACTCCTATATCCTTACACTAATAAACTTCTATATCCTTACACTAATAAACTCATATCCTTTCACTAATAAACTCATATATCCTTGCACTAATATATCCTTGCACTAATAAACTCATATATCCTTACACTAATATATCCTTACACTAATAAACTCATATATCCTTACACTAATATATCCTTACACTAATAAACTCATATATCCTTACACTAATAAGCTCCTATATCCTTACACTAATAAACTTCTATATCCTTACACTAATAAACTCATATATCCTTACACTAATAAACTCATATATCCTTACACTAATAAACTCATATATCCTTACACTAATAAACTCATATATCCTTACACTAATAAACTCATATATCCTTACACTAATAAACTCATATATCCTTACACTAATAAACTCATATATTCTTACACTAATAAACTTCTATATCCTTACACTAATAAACTCATATCCTTTCACTAATAAACTCATATATCCTTACACTAATATATCCTTACACTAATAAACTCATATATCCTTACACTAATATATCCTTACACTAATAAACTAATATATCCTTACACTAAGAAACTCCTATATCCTTACACTAATAAACTTCTATATCCTTACACTAATAAACTCATATCCTTTCACTAATAAACTCATATATCCTTGCACTAATATATCCTTGCACTAATAAACTCATATATCCTTACACTAATATATCCTTACACTAATAAACTCATATATCCTTACACTAATATATCCTTACACTAATAAACTAATATATCCTTACACTAAGAAACTCCTATATCCTTACACTAATAAACTTCTATATCCTTACACTAATAAACTCATATCCTTTCACTAATAAACTCATATATCCTTGCACTAATATATCCTTGCACTAATACACTCCTATATCCTTACACTAATAAACTCATATATCCTTACACTAATAAACTCATATATCCTTACACTAATAAACTCATATATCCTTACACTAATAAACTCATATATCCTTACACTAATAAACTCATATATCCTTACACTAATAAACTTCTATATCCTTACACTAATAAACTCATATATCCTTACACTAATAAACTCATATATCCTTACACTAATAAACTCATATATCCGTACACTAATAAACTCATATAACCTTACACTAATAAACTCATATATCCTTACACTAATAAACTCATATATCCTTACACTAATAAACTCATATATCCTTACACTAATAAACTTCTATATCCTTACACTAATAAACTTATATCCTTTCACTAATAAACTCATATATCCTTACACTAATATATCCTTACACTAATAAACTCATATATCCTTACACTAATATATCCTTACACTAATAAACTAATATATCCTTACACTAAGAAACTCCTATATCCTTACACTAATAAACTTCTATATCCTTACACTAATAAACTCATATCCTTTCACTAATAAACTCATATATCCTTGCACTAATATATCCTTGCACTAATAAACTCATATATCCTTACACTAATATATCCTTACACTAATAAACTCATATATCCTTACACTAATATATCCTTACACTAATAAACTCATATATCCTTACACTAATATATCCTTACACTAATAAACTCATATATCCTTACACTAAGAAACTCCTATATCCTTACACTAATAAACTTCTATATCCTTACACTAATAAACTCATATCCTTTCACTAATAAACTCATATATCATTACACTAATATATCCTTGCACTAATAAACTCATATATCCTTACACTAATACACTCCTATATCCTTACACTAATACACTCCTATATCCTTACACTAATACACTCCTATATCCTTACACTAATACACTCCTATATCCTCTATATATCATTTCAGTACCATGTGGAAAGGGAACGTGTGCATTGGGCGATTACTGCACGTTGTGCGCACGTGGCTACTATCAGGATGAAACTGCACAAGCCTCCTGCAAACTCTGTCCAACCGGGCTCACAACAGAGGGACTTATGACTCGTGACAGGAACTTCTGTAACAGTGCGTTATTTACCATCATTGTTTATCAAATAGTCAGTTCATAAACATTGGCACATCAGTTCACAAACATTGGTACATCAGTTCACAAACATTGGCACATCAGTTCACCAACATTGGTACATCAGTTCACAAACATTGGCACATCAGTTCACAAACATTGATTACATCAATTCACAAACATTGGCACATCAGTTCACAAACATTGGCACATCAGTTCACCAACATTGGCACATCAGTTCACCAACATTGATACATCAGTTCACCAACATTGGCACATCAGTTCACAAACATTGGCACATCAGTTCACAAACATTGACACATCAGTTCACCAACATTGATACATCAGTTCACCAACATTGGTACATCAGTTCACAAACATTGGCACATCAGTTCACCAACATTGGCACATCAGTTCACAAACATTGGCACATCAATTCACAAACATTGATACATCAGTTCACAAACATTGATACATCAGTTCACCAACATTGATACATCAGTTCACCAACATTGGCACATCAGTTCACAAACATTGATACATCAGTTCACCAACATTGGTACATCAGTTCACAAACATTGATACATCAGTTCACAAACATTGGCACATCAGTTCACAAACATTGATACATCAGTTCACCAACATACGTACATCAGTTCACAAACATTGGCACATCAGTTCACAAACATTGGTACATCAGTTCACAAACATTCGTACATGTATCACAATTTTGTTTTAACTTTAAGCAAAAATATGACTGTTGCTTTCGACACTTATTTTGCATGTAAAAAATAGAACATCAGGTCATGTGACGCTTGTTCTTAAAATTGCTGTTGGAAAAACTTGTATGTGGGTTACGAGCCACTAAAATTGCTGTTGGAATTGTTGTATGTGGGTTATGAGCCACTAAAATTGCCGTTGGAATTGTTGTATGTGGGTTACGAGCCACTAAGTTTTACATCGAATGTAGCCAGAAAATAGCAGCACATGATAATCAGAATCTATATTCTTTGTATATCAGTTCCCATAGCGATAGAAGATGGTCGTACGGACTGGCAGGTGATTACTTTAGGATGTCTGGCTGGCGTATTATGTGTGATGGTCATTTCCGCTACCGTCTACGTCATCTGGGAGAGGTATAACCCCCACCCCCCGGGTATAAACACGTACCACTATATACCACTGTACAGCCCGCAGCACATATATCTGTGTAATTTCACTATCTATAACTCGCACATATATATATATATATATACCACTATCTTGTAGCATAAATTATATAGGCATAACGCAGGTTTCGAACCCGTACCGGTACTACGACACCTTGTTACCATTGTATTGTGCCCTTAGGCAAAGCATTTAAATTCCACATAGCCTCTTCTCTCTCCCTCGTGGCGATGGATTTCATCAGGAATGAGGTCTCGAGAGTGATTAATATAAGTTGTAAGAACTTGTTTCGCAATCGAGCTAAAATAAATGTGTATACCTGTATGACCATTCTATCACGGACTCACGGGTTACACTAAGCATATGAATTTTATTTATCAATATTTTCAAATACACTGCACATATTATAATACAATATAATATTAATATCATATATATACAGGGATCATTCTAGAGGGCGATGTGGGGGGGGGCGAAATAGTCGCCCTAGGGACCCTGACTTCGCCCTCTGGGGGCCCCACTTTTTTTCTTTTTTTTTACAATTTTCATACTATTTATTTCTGTCCAGTAAGATACACCAGTCCATTATAAAGCACTCCTTCTATTCAAATGTTGTATTTAATGGAATGGTCATACTGTGCATTTTAATCATATTTTGTTGAAATTTATTAAATAACACCATTTAAGGACGTGATCACGCGCGTTCTCACTTCTACCAAACATTCTCACGTAGAATGAACCCTGATATATATAAACTCTGTAAGCTTGTAACTCACACAACAGACGAATCTGTAGTCCAGTGGTAACATGCTGGACTGATAATCCAGGGATCGCAGGTTCGATCCCCCGTCTGACCCTAATAAAATTAATTCTTTCAGATGGGACTTTCAACCGAGGTCTCGTGTCGGTGCTGTGCTGTACATTGTGCACGTAAAAGATCCAGAGCAGACTCTGGAATGGGTCTCTATCTGTATCATTGCACTATCCTCCAAAGATCAAAAATGACTAATCTCTTCAGGAGGCGTCTCTCATATGGTCAACAGGTAGAGACGATAAATAAACATAAAACACACAACTGACACAGACATGCTATTATAATTAAGAAATTAAACATTTTATACAGCTACCTAACACACTGTGCCAAGAACACCATCTGATGTATAACACCATTGTATACAGCTACCTAACACGCTGTGCCAAGAACACCATCTGATGTATAACACCATTGTATACAGCTACCTAACACACTGTGCCAAGAACACCATCTGATGTATAACACCATTGTATACAGCTACCTAACACACTGTGCCAAGAACACCATCTGATGTATAACACCATTGTATACAGCTACCTAACACACTGTGCCAAGAACACCATCTATGTATAACACCATTGTATACAGCTACCTAACACACTGTGCAAGAAACATCTATGTATACACATTGTATAAGCTACTACACTGTGCCAAGAACACCATCTGATGTATAACACCATTGTATACAGCTAGCTAACACGCTGTGCCAAGAACACCATCTGATGTATAACACCATTGTATACAGCTACCTAACACGCTGTGCCAAGAACACCATCTGATGTATAACACCATTGTATACAGCTAGCTAACACGCTGTGCCAAGAACACCATCTATGTATAACACCATTGTATACAGCTACCTAACACGCTGTGCCAAGAACACCATCTGATGTATAACACCATTGTATACAGCTACCTAACACGCTGTGCCAAGAACACCATCTGATGTATAACACCATTGTATACAGCTAGCTAACACGCTGTGCCAAGAACACCATCTGATGTATAACACCATTGTATACAGCTAGCTAACACGCTGTGCCAAGAACACCATCTGATGTATAACACCATTGTATACAGCTAGCTAACACGCTGTGCCAAGAACACCATCTGATGTATAACACCATTGTATACAGCTACCTAACATGCTGTGCCAAGAACACCATCTGATGTATAACAACATTTGATAGATATAATTTCACTCTCTACTCATCATAAAATTTAATTAAAATAGAGATGCAGAGATAATTCCTATCTAGTGTATCTAACAACACTCTCACATTGGAAACATTTTTTAATCAACATGTATATCTACCATCAGTCTAACACTCTTCATATATTTATGACTTCTCTTTTTAAGTTTAAACTTTATTTATTTCACATCGATTGCGCAGCAAGTTTTAACAACTTATATTAATCACTCTTGTTGGCGCGGATGAAAACGTAAATGTGGTCTTCAGTGTGGAAGGAAACCGGCGTACCCGGAGAAAACACACATGTCCGATCTGGCGACCACCGTACCATTTCGCATGAGAATCGAGTGCGCTAATCGGATACTTTTTTTCATTTTGTATATGTATTATTATGATGATTAGCTATGTAATGCTTCAGTCTAATAAACAATATGTTCTGTTCTGTTAGTTTATACAAATTTATTTTAGCTCGATTGCGAAACAAGTTCTTTCAACTTATATTAATCACTCTCGAGACCTCATTCCTGATGGAATCCATCGCCATGAAGGAGAAAGAAGAGGCAATGTGGAATTTAAATGCCTTGCCTAAGGGCACAATCGTAACGGCTCCAGCGGGGCTCGAACTCCGGACCTTTCGCACCTGAAGTGAACGCGCATCACGACTTCCACGTATGTGTATGTTCTGTTAGAATTTCTGGTTCATATGCTCCATATTTAAAGCAGCATTAACTTCAGCAGCATTATATCGTAATAAAGGATGGTTTTTGGTAAAATATAAATACTAATGTATGTGTGTTTACAAAAATCAAATTAGTCGCTCAGAAACGATAATCCAATAATTATACACCATCGTATACGCGAATTGTTTATCAACACACGAAATGTAAACACGCACAGCGTCGCTGTATACGTGAAACAACAGCGGAGTAGGTGTAGGTGTAGACCTTCCTCAGTATGAGTTCAGCATTTAAATAATTTTTGTCCAGTCTATACAGTTACCATGGTTACATAATTATGTTCTTATTTTTCAGAAATTGCAAAAAACCGGATGACATAATTGATACGGTATCGATAGATAAACCCGTGACACCACCTGCTTTCCGGTTTAATGTGAGGTATAATAGCACTGTCACCTCTGTTAAGCAGCCACCTGCATTAAGCAGCCAATCTGTATTAAGCAGCCAGTTTCCAGATTCACGATATATTGTTTTATTATACATTTGTCCTCTATTAATCAGCCACCTGTGCTAAGCAGCCACTTTCTGTGATTCCTTTTGGTGGCTGCTTAGGACAGAGTTATATTTTGTACATGCAAAACAGCTTAACCCTTTCCACACTACATGCGGCTAAATATACATACAAAAAGTGTAGATCCAGATGAGCCGGCTCATGAGCGTATGATAGCTAAATGGCTGTCGTTTGTATGGAGATATAATAATATATTAACCTAAATCTCTATGAAGGAAATGGTTAAGTCAGTTGTCTGCATGCATGCATAACTTAGATTTCACAGTGATTTGATAGAAAACATGTATGCATGTATGATGAACAGTCCTATATATTGGTGTTCCAAAGCTAATCCACTTTAGAGCACCATAAAATAAGCCATTAGGAGCAACACCACTATGGCAATGTCACCTAGCAATAAGAAAGATAGATAGATATCTCTCTATATCGCATTAAGTCATTTCTGGCCAGTGAACAAAGCATCGATACAAAGTGGTGAAGTACATGTATTGTATAATGAAGAGACATATCACCATTGTTATCAATTGAGCCAACGAAGTATAACATTATGTCGTATAACAAGAATTATAAAACGACTATCTGCCACAGACGGATCTGTAGCCCAGTGGTAAAACGCTGGACTGGTAATCCAGAGATCGCAGGTTTGATCCCCCCGTCTGACCCTAATAAAATTAACAGTCTTTCAGATGGGACTTTAAACCAAGATCTTGTGTCGGTGCTTTACACCATGCACGAAAAGGAAACTCTGGAATGGGTCTCTGTCTGTATCATTGCACTATCCTCCAAAAATCTAAAATGACTAATCTCTTCAGGAGGAGTCGCTCATATGGACAACTGGTAGCGACGATAAATAAACTTAAAACACACAAATAGATTGAGCAGACATATAGCCATTTTGAAAGTTTGCTCATTGTCGATAAGTTTCTTACCCTCCCATTCGGATCCTCCCATTCGGGTTTAAAGGGGAATAACAGTGATGTATTAGTCTCTATTTCGCATTTAAAGGGGAATAACAGTGATGTATTAGTCTCTATTTCGCATTTAAAGGGGAATAACAGTGATGTATTAGTCTCTATTTCGCATTTAAAGGGGAATAACAGTGATGTATTAGTCTCTATTTCGCATTTAAAGGGGAATAACAGTGATGTATTAGTCTCTATGTCGCATTTAAAGGGGAATAACAGTGATGTATTAGTCTCTATTTCGCATTTAAAGGGGAATAACAGTGATGTATTAGTCTCTATTTCGCATTTAAAGGGGAATAACAGTGATGTATTAGTCTCTATTTCGCATTTAAAGGGGAATAACAGTGATGTATTAGTCTCTATTTCGCATTTAAAGGGGAATAACAGTGATGTATTAGTCTCTATGTCGCATTTAAAGGGGAATAACAGTGATGTATTAGTCTCTATGTCGCATTTAAAGGGGAATAACAGTGATGTATTAGTCTCTATGTCGCATTTAAAGGGGAATAACAGTGATGTATTAGTCTCTATTTCGCATTAAGTCATTACATGACTACCTGCCATACAGACGGATCTGTAGCTCAGTGGTAAAACGCAGGACTGGTAATCCAGGGATTGCAGGTTTGATCCCCCGTTTGATGTTTTTAACTTTAAATTTTCAAATGTAAACTTTTCAGTCCGCCTCCGTGGTTACTTGTATACCACTGTAACCTATCATCACTGATGGTCATGGGTTCGAGCCCCGCTCAGACCGTGTCTCTTTATATGATAAATATGGCAGTTTCTTACTTACCAAGTACTGGTTAACCACTGGAGCCTGCCCAGGAAAGGTGTTGTTAGGTAAACTGCCCGTCCCTCAAATGGGTATCAGTCGTTAGCGGCTCGCTTCTCACAATGCAAACCCGGTTCGATCCTCGGACCGGGAAGTATGTGAGATGATACGGTTGTCGCCAGATCGAACAGGTAGGTTTTCTCCGGGTACTCCTGTTCCTCCCACGCGAATAGCCACATTACGTTTTCATCCGCGCCAACAAATGTGATTAATATAAGTTATTGAAGCTTGTTTCGCAATCGCTGTAAAATAAAGTTTAAACTCTAAATACTTTAGAAACATAATAATATAGATATTTTTCAATTTTCATTTTCTAATTTTATTAACACATTTAACCATTTTAAGTCTCATCTCAATCAGGGATACAGTAGTTGGCCATTATTGTCGTGTTTGCTTCGTTGTACTGTACACAATTTTCTTGTTTGTATTTGCAGAAACGTGTGGTACAAGGGGCAGGCTACCAGGACAGTTGCAATGAAGGATTATGATTATGACTACCCAAGCTTACCAAGCGTGTTTGTACATTTATCACATTGATTGCCTTTAAAGCAGCATTACATCGTATGAAATAAAAGATATTTGAAAAATTTAAATTTTACGTATGGGTAGCAATGCTGCTACACATTCTAACATTATACTTTGTATACTTATTTTCAATTGGTAAACAATGTTTTTTTGTGATAAAATAAACTCGAAACCGAAAGTAGGACTTTCCGAGTTGATCGGTCACGCATTTGTTTACAACCAGAACGCATCGTCCGCACTTTAAACGCACGTAAATTACCTTGAGATGTTGATTCATACCTATGTTATCTAAGTCTTTTAGGGGCATGTCTACATCCCTGCGAGGGGTTCGACATTAGAGGAAGATAGATAGATAGTCTTTCATGTTCAAAATATATACGTTGTTTTCTACATCCTATGTTGTTTCACGCATGCGAGCTGTGCGTGTTTACATTTTGTGTGTTGATAAACAAATTCGCGTATACGACGGTTTATATTTATTGGAATTTTATCATTTCTGAGCAACTATTTCGATTTTTGTAAACACACACATTAGTATTTATATTTTACCCAAAACATCCTTTATTACGTTGTAATGCTGCTTTAAATAAACATCCTTTATTACGTTGTAATGCTGCTTTAAATAAACATCCTTTATTACGTTGTAATGCTGCTTTAAATAAACATCCTTTATTACGTTGTAATGCTGCTTTAAATAAACATCCTTTATTACGTTGTAATGCTGCTTTAAATAAACATCCTTTATTACGTTGTAATGCTGCTTTAAATAAACATCCTTTATTACGTTGTAATGCTGCTTTAAATAAACATCCTTTATTACGTTGTAATGCTGCTTTAAATAAACATCCTTTATTACGTTGTAATGCTGCTTTAAATAAACATCGTTTATTACGTTGTAATGCTGCTTTAAATAAACATCCTTTATTACGTTGTAATGCTGCTTTAAATAAACATCCTTTATTACGTTGTAATGCTGCTTTAAATAAACATCCTTTATTACGTTGTAATGCTGCTTTAAATAAACATCCTTTATTACGTTGTAATGCTGCTTTAAATAAACATCCTTTATTACGTTGTAATGCTGCTTTAAATAAACATCCTTTATTACGTTGTAATGCTGCTTTAAATAAACATCCTTTATTACGTTGTAATGCTGCTTTAAATAAACATCCTTTATTACGTTGTAATGCTGCTTTAAATAAACATCCTTTATTACGTTGTAATGCTGCTTTAAATAAACATCCTTTATTACGTTGTAATGCTGCTTTAAATAAACATCCTTTATTACGTTGTAATGCTGCTTTAAATAAACATCCTTTATTACGTTGTAATGCTGCTTTAAATAAACATCCTTTATTACGTTGTAATGCTGCTTTAAATAAACATCCTTTATTACGTTGTAATGCTGCTTTAAATAAACATCCTTTATTACGTTGTAATGCTGCTTTAAATAAACATCCTTTATTACGTTGTAATGCTGCTTTAAATAAACATCCTTTATTACGTTGTAATGCTGCTTTAAATAAACATCCTTTATTACGTTGTAATGCTGCTTTAAATAAACATCCTTTATTACGTTGTAATGCTGCTTTAACTATTTGATTCAACATAATACTAACAGCGAGATTCTATACATTGTACAGTAAAACCCCTATAATAAGACCAACTACTTGACTTACAAAAAAAACCCTGTCTGACCCTAATAAAATTAATTCTTTCAAATGGGATATTAAACCGAGGTCACGTGTCGGTGCTTTACACCGTGCATGTAAAAGAACCAGAGGAGACTCTAGACTCTGGGTATCTGTCTGTATCATTGCACTATCCTCTAAAATGACTAATCTCTTCAGGAGGCGTCTCTCATATGGGCAACCGGTAGCGACGATAAATAAACGTAAAATACACATTTCAAAAAAGTGGTCTTAATAGCGGGGTGGTCTTAATGAGGGTTTTTACTCTACCTATGCATGTATTTATCAACACTTGTATGGCTGTTACATATGCATGTGAATAAAGAAACATCCCGATACGTAGAGAAGCAGGTTTGAGCCCCTGTCCAGGAATGGTGTTGTTAGGTAAACTTCCCGTCGGCGATAATAGCCCAAAATGGTGCTGATGCAGGCGTTAAACCCAAACAAACTGTATTTTTCGCAAAATAATATAAAATTGTTTTCAGATTCAATGACATTTTGATTGCATAGTTACATAATCTATTCTTTCTAGCAATACCATTAAATCTTCCAATTTAAATTTCAACATTTATATTGAATTTAGTCGAGGTAACAAATACACCAAACATAATTTTAACTTACTAATCTAGTGTGTGGAAGGGAACTAGTATCTGTTGTAGTGTGTCATGTGTTTAGTGAAGATGATGTCATAATCTAGTGATTGACCGGGAACTACTTTACCTCTTATGTTGTTTACATATCTGACATGATGTAAATGTTGTAGTAATCTAGTGAGTGACCGGGAACTACTTTATCTCTCGTATGTTGTATTCAAATACATTAGATGTTGTAATAATTGTGAGTGACTTGGAACTACTTTGTTTGTTATGTTCATGTCTGGAGACACGTTGTAGTGATCTAGTGAGTGACTTGGAACTACTTTATTTGTTATGTTCATGTCTGGAGACACGTTGTAGTGATCTAGTGAGTGACTTGGAACTACTTTATTTGTTATGTTCATGTCTGGAGACAGGTTGTAGTGATATAGTGAGTGACTTGGAACTACTTTATTTGTTATGTTCATGTCTGGAGACAGGTTGTAATGATATAATGAGTGAGTAGGAACTACTTTATATGTTATGTTCATGTCTGGAGACACGTTGTAGTGATCTAGTGAGTGAGTAGGAACTACTTTATATGTTATGTTCATGTCTCGAGACAGGTTGTAGTGATATAGGGAGTGAGTAGGAATACCTTACATCTGATATCATGTTTTTGCTCCTGGAATTATGCTAAATGTTGTTGTAATACAGTTAGTGACCTGGAACTACTTTACCTGTTATGCTGTTTTCAGGTCTGAAGGCATTATTGAAGACATAACATATAAGGATCAACATCTTAGCTCAATGGACCTCCCAGAGACGCCAATACCATATGGAGCCATTTCGCCTTCATTCAGATTTTCTTCACCAATATCGTTCAAGCAACATGCTTGGAAATAGAATAAAACTGATGTACGAGTTCCCGGCTTTTTTTATCCCAATGTTTAGAATTTCCATCTGACCACGCATGATAACGTAACTTACGGTGACTGTTGCTGATCACGTGCGTACATCTGCTATATAAATCCTTGCGCATGATAACGTAACTTACGGTGACTGTTGCTGATCATGTGCGCTCATCAGCTATTTAAATCCTTGCGCACGATAACGTTGTGACTGTTGCTGATCACGTACGCACATCAGCTATTTAAATCCTTGCGCACGATAACGTTGTGACTGTTGCTGATCACGTGCACACATCAGCTAATGATAATGTTGTGACTGTTGCTGATCACGTGTGCACATCTGCTATTTAAATCCTTGTGCATGATAATGTTGTGACTGTTGCTGAATACGTACGCACATCAGCTATTTAAATTCTTGTGCATGATAACGTTGTGACTGTTGCTGATCATCAGCTAATGATAATGTTGTGACTGTTGCTGATCACGTGCGCACATCTGCTATTTAAATTCTTGTGCATGGTGACTGTTGCTGATCACGTGCGCACATCTGTTATTTAAATTATTGTGCATGATAACGTTGTGACTGTTGCTGATCACGTGTGCACATCAGCTAATGATAACGTTGTGACTGTTGCTGATCACGTGCGCACATCAGCTAATGATAACGTTGTGACTGTTGCTGATCACGTGCGCACATCAGCTAATGATAATGTTGTGACTGTTGCTGATCACGTGCACACATCTGCTATTTAAATTATTGTGCATGATAACGTTGTGACTGTTGCTGATCACGTCGCACATCTGCTAATGATAATGTTGTGACTGCTGCTGATCATGTGCGCACATCTGCTATTTAAATCCTTGTGCATGATAATGTTGTGACTGTTGCTGAATACGTACTCACATCAGCTATTTAAATTCTTGTGCATGATAACGTTGTGACTGTTGCTGATCATCAGCTAATGATAATGTTGTGACTGTTGCTGATCACGTGCGCACATCTGCTATTTAAATTCTTGTGCATGGTGACTGTTGCTGATCACGTGCGCACATCTGTATTTAAATTATTGTGCATGATAACGTTGTGACTGTTGCTGATCACGTGTGCACATCAGCTAATGATAACGTTGTGACTGTTGCTGATCACGTGCACACATCAGCTAATGATAACATTGTGACTGTTGCTGATCACATGTGCACATCAGCTAATGATAACGTTGTGACTGTTGCTGATCACGTGCACACATCAGCTAATGATAACGTTGTGACTGTTGCTGAATACGTACGCACATCAGCTATTTAAATCCTTGTGCATGATAACGTTGTGACTGTTGCTGATCACGTACACACATCAGCTATTTAAATCCTTGCGCATGATAACGTTGTGACTGCTGCTGATCATCACGAGTGCACATCTGCTATTTAAATCCTTGCGCATGATAATGTTGTGACTGCTGCTGATCACGTGCGCACATCAGCTATTTAAATCCTTGCGCATGATAACGTTGTGACTGTTGCTGATCACGTGCGCACATCTGCTATTTAAATCCTTGCGCATGATAACGTTGTGACTGTTGCTGATCACGTGCGCACATCAGCTATTTAAATCCTTGCGCATGATAACGTTGTGACTGTTGCTGATCACGTGCGCACATCAGCTATTTAAATCCTTGCGCATGATAACGTTGTGACTGTTGCTGATCACGTACACACATCAGCTATTTAAATCCTTGCGCATGATAACGTTGTGACTGTTGCTGATCACGTACACACATCAGCTATTTAAATCCTTGCGCATGATAACGTTGTGACTGTTGCTGATCACGTGCGCACATCAGCTATTTAAATCCTAGCGCATGAGTGTCCGAGATATATCTAAGCACCATTAGAACACAAAGTAATGCACTTATGCAAATTAGAACCAGTGTGTCATTAGATTTTACTTTCTAATATACATAATTGGCAATTCCAGCCATCAAATAAAATCATATGCTCTCTGAAATACGTTTACAACTTTATCTATCGGACTGTACATCTAATAGGACTCGAGATGGTGCGATTATGTGTTTTTACGTTTATTTATCGTCGCTACTGGTTGCCCATATGAGCGACGCCTCCTGAAGAGATCAGTCATTTTGGAGGATAGTGCAATGATACAGACAGAGACCCAATGCAGAGTCTCCTCTGGTTCTTTTACGTGCACGGTGTGTACAGCACCGACACGAGACCTCGGTTTAAAGTCCCATCTGAAAGACTGTTAATTTTATTAGGGCCAGAAGGGGGATCAAACCGGCGATCCCTGGATTACCAGTCCAGCAGGTAACTGTTACCACTGGACTACAGCTCCGTCTGTAATGGTGTGATTAGAACAAGTCAAACAGCACATAGGATTCCACTTTTTGTCTTCACTTTGCTGGTCAATTAACCCTTTCAACACAGGCCTCTAATTAGACTTAACAATATTAAGCCGTCTCATCAGGATCTGCACTTTTTGCCAGTAATAATTATAACTATTTTTAAATAAAATTACCCATTTTGAAAAATGAACTGGTCCAAAGGTAATTTTCTTATTAATTTATTGGTCTAAGAATATCATGGACCAGTTACTTGGGGTTGAATGGGTTAATACAAGTTTGACTGTATATAGAGGGTTGGCGTAGGAAGAATTAGTTTATACAAATTCGTTTTAGCTCCATTGCGAAACAATTTCCTACAAGTTATATTAATCACTGGAGACCTCATTCCTGATGGAATCCATCACCACTAGGGAGAGAGAAGAGGCAATGTGGAATTTAAATGCCTTGCTACGGACACAATCGTAACGGCTCCAGGTGGCCGCAAACTCCTGGCCTGAAGCGAACACGACCACTGCGCTATCCCGACTTCCACCTAGGTAGAATTGATCATGGGGGTTAAAGAACTCTCATTGAGATTTTATGGTAAACTATAAAAACAAAGCAAGATATACATGTAGTTCCTATGCAAGAGATTAGTCATTTTGGAGGATAGTGCAATGATGTTTGGAGGATAGTGCGATGATACAGACAGAGACCGATTCCAGAGTCTGCTCTGGTTCTTTTACGTGCACGGTGTAAAGCACCGACACGAGACCTCGGTTTAACGTCCCATCTGAAAGACTGTTAATTTTATTAGGGTCAGACGGGGGATTACCAGTCCAGCGTGTTACCATTGGACTACAGATCCGTCTGTAATGTGCAACTTGCTTCGCAGTCGTAAAATAAATAAAGTTTAAACTTGATTTTAATATGCAACCGGTTGTCATTCCAAGTTCATATCAATATATACCACTGTTACATCAAGCTTTTATTCTTGTGTCAAAATTAATTGACAAGCGCATGGTTTGCTATCCTCTTGCAGGGGCGTAGCTAGCTCTCTATCCATGTGGATTCATAATTGTAATAGGGGGTCATTTTTTGAAACAATTGGGCGTTCTGAGGTGCATTATTTAGTACTGGAAATTTGAAAGTTTTATGATCATAAATCAACAAATAAACCCTTTACTCGGCAGATTTTTTTTCTCTAAAATAGAGCTGAAATATCAAACAAATACAAGCCCCGATTGTCTAACAGAAGTCTAATTTTCTGTCCTTTTTGCCAGCGAACTGCATGCTTACATGTTCAATGTCCATATGTCTGTAGCTATGCATCATTGCTAGCCCAGACAGGCATTCAGTGGACATAGTAGACATCATATAGTTCTTCAATCTTCTCATGATGCTGAACGACCTCTCCGCTGAGGCTGTTGAAACCGGCGTGGTGATGAGCACCACCAGACATGTGTAAATGTCCGGGTACAAAGTTTTGTTTGTGTCCTTCAAAGTTGTGCTGAGGTCAGAAGGCTATTTAATCCGGCAAGGCACGTTATAATATGAGTATGTAGTCAAGTACGCATACTGCAACTTTGGCTGAATTGCAACTTTGGCCGAATTTTTTCTTTTACAGAATCATGTGGATTCAGCAGCGTACTCTCGTATAGGCAGCTACGCGCCTGTCATGTGTGGTTTGTTTTTCTTCAGTTGGAAAAGTAATATTATAGTTCATCTCCAAAGTGTTCCTAGTATTTATGTGTATTTTACATTTATTTATCGTCGCTACCGGTTACCCATATGAGCGACGCCTCCTGAAGAGATTAGATGTTGGAGGATAGTGCATGATACAGACAGAGACCGATTCCAGAGTCTACTCTGGTTCTTTTACGTGCACGGTGTACATCACCGACACGAGACCTCGGTTTAACGTCCCATCTGAAAGACTGTTAATTTTATTAGGGTCAGACGGGGGATCGAACTCCTAGTATTTACTTTAGTAAACCTGTATTTATAGTTAAAAAACAAATCGTAAAGGGAGGTAATTTCACAAATGCAGGCTCGTTTGTAGGCATATTTTACTTTTTGCCATAATAATTTATTCTTGAAAAAATGAATGTATAAGATAATAATCACAATATCTAATCATCAGTTCCTTGCAATCTCTGTCTGCAGCAATCTCTGTCTGCAGCAAATTCTAAGTAAACACACAATGGGACTTTAATCTGTATGTATTTCGAAGGCTTGCAACAGTTCTAATTAAGTTTCACTTATTTATAAATGCACAGAGTGTGTACAATCATTTTGCCAAGTGGAGCCGAGACATTTAAACTACAATATAAAGATACAGGATACTCGTTGAATGTTTTAAATATTCATGGTTCATCATCACATGTATTCACAATGTGCATCTATACAGTATTAATGATTTGCTAAATACAGTGTGTTTCAATGTGCATCTATACAGTATTAATGATTTGCTAAATACAGTGTGTTTCAATGTGCATCTATACAGTATTAATGATTTGCTAAATACAGTGTGTTTCAATGTGCATCTATACAGTATTAATGATTTGCTAAATACAGTGTGTTTCAATGTGCAACTATACAGTATTAATGATTTGCTAAATACAGTGTGTTTCAATGTGCAACTATACAGTATTAATGATTTGCTAAATACAGTGTGTTTCAATGTGCAACTATACAGTATTAATGATTTGCTAAATACAGTGTGTTTCAATGTGCATCTATACAGTATTAATGATTTGCTAAATACAGTGTGTTTCAATGTGCATCTATACAGTATTAATGATTTGCTAAATACAGTGTGTTTCAATGTGCAACTATACAGTATTAATGATTTGCTAAATACAGTGTGTTTCAATGTGCATCTATACAGTATTAATGATTTGCTAAATACAGTGTGTTTCAATGTGCAACTATACAGTATTAATGATTTGCTAAATACAGTGTGTTTCAATGTGCAACTATACAGTATTAATGATTTGCTAAATACAGTGTGTTTCAATGTGCAACTATACAGTATTAATGATTTGCTAAATACAGTGTGTTTCAATGTGCATCTATACAGTATTAATGATTTGCTAAATACAGTGTGTTTCAATGTGCAACTATACAGTATTAATGATTTGCTAAATACAGTGTGTTTCAATGTGCAACTATACAGTATTAATGATTTGCTAAATACAGTGTGTTTCAATGTGCATCTATACAGTATTAATGATTTGCTAAATACAGTGTGTTTCAATGTGCAACTATACAGTATTAATGATTTGCTAAATACAGTGTGTTTCAATGTGCATCTATACAGTATTAATGATTTGCTAAATACAGTGTGTTTCAATGTGCAACTATACAGTATTAATGATTTGCTAAATACAGTGTGTTTCAATGTGCAACTATACAGTATTAATGATTTGCTAAATACAGTGTGTTTCAATGTGCAACTATACAGTATTAATGATTTGCTAAATACAGTGTGTTTCAATGTGCAACTATACAGTATTAATGATTTGCTAAATACAGTGTGTTTCAATGTGCATCTATACAGTATTAATGATTTGCTAAATACAGTGTGTTTCAATGTGCAACTATACAGTATTAATGATTTGCTAAATACAGTGTGTTTCAATGTGCAACTATACAGTATTAATGATTTGCTAAATACAGTGTGTTTCAATGTGCAACTATACAGTATTAATGATTTGCTAAATACAGTGTGTTTCAATGTGCAACTATACAGTATTAATGATTTGCTAAATACAGTGTGTTTCAATGTGCATCTATACAGTATTAATGATTTGCTAAATACAGTGTGTTTCAATGTGCATCTATACAGTATTAATGATTTGTTAAATACAGTGTGTTTCAATGTGCAACTATACAGTATTAATGATTTGTTAAATACAGTGTGTTTCAACCTGCAGAATGTTCACAATGTGCAACTATACAGTATTAATGGTTTGTTAAATACAGTGTGTTTCAATCTGCACAATGTTCACATGTATTCACAATGTGCAACTATACAGTGTTAATGATTTGTTAAATAAAAGAAGTGTATTTCAATCTGCAATGTGTTTTGTTTTTTTGTCTTATACGGGATACATCATTGGCAGCACTGTTTGTGTGGACTGCATCATACAGACTGCTGTCGGCATACATCCTACTGTCGGCATACAGCCTACTGTCGGCATACAGCCTACTGTCGGCATACAGCCTACTGTCGGCATACAGACTGCTGTCGGCATACAGCCTACTGTCAGCATACCGCCTACTGTCGGCATACAGACTGCTATCGCCATACAGCCTACTGTCGGCATACATCCTACTGTCGGCATACAGCCTACTGTCGGCATACAGACTGCTATCGCCATACAGCCTACTGTCGGCATACATCCTACTGTCGGCATACATACTGCTGTCTGCATACAGACTGCTGTCGGCATGCAGCCTACTGTTGGCATACAGCCTACTGTCGGCATACAGCCTACTGTTGGCATACAGACTGCTGTGGGCATACATACTGCTGTCGGCATACAGCCTGCTGTCGGCATACAGACTGCTGTCGGCATACAGCCTGCTGTCGGCATACATCCTACTGTCGGCATACAGACTGCTGTCGGCATACAGCCTGCTGTCGGCATACATCCTACTGTCGGCATACATCCTACTGTCGGCATACAGACTACTGTCGGCATACATCCTACTGTCGCCATACATCCTACTGTCGCCATACATCCTGCTGTCGGCATACATCCTACTGTCGGCATACAGACTACTGTCGGCATACAGCCTACTGTCGCCATACATCCTACTGTCGGCATACAGACTACTGTCGGCATACAGACGTTCTGTCGGCATACAACCTACTGTCGGCATACAGTCTGCTGTCGGCATACAGTCTGCTGTCGGCATACAGACTTCTGTCGGCATACAGACTGCTGTTGGCATACAGCCTACTGTCGGCATACAGACGTTCTGTCGGCATACAACCTACTGTCGGCATACAGTCTGCTGTCGGCATACATCCTACTGTCGGCATACAGACTACTGTCGGCATACAGACTACTGTCGGCATACAGACTACTGTCGGCATACAGCCTGCTGTCGGCATACATCCTACTGTCGGCATACAGACTGCTGTCGGCATACATACGTTCTGTCGGCATACAGACTGCTGTCGGCATACATACTACTGTCGGCATACAGACTGCTGTCGCCATATAGACTACTGTCGGCATACAGACGTTCTGTCTGCATACAGACTGCTGTCGGCATACATCCTACTGTCGGCATACAGACTGCTGTCGGCATACAGCCTACTGTTGGCATACAGACTACTGTCGGCATACAGACTACTGTCGGCATACAGCCTGCTGTCGGCATACATCCTACTGTCGGCATACAGACGTTCTGTCTGCATACAGACTGCTGTCGGCATACATCCTACTGTCGGCATACAGACTGCTGTCGGCAGTGTGTCCATCATACATGTTTTATCTTAGTATGTAGTGTTTTTGTATTTTGACACTAATGACACATACAGCCTACATATGTTATGTCGAATTCTCTGGTTATCTCGAAGTCTGATCAAAGTCCCGTTTCAGACACTATCATTTTACATATAACTTGCTCCGTTTATATCAAATTTCGTTAAGTCAAACTTCAGCTATGTCAAAGTAATGTGTTCAGTCTGACAGGAATTCGACAGCGGATGCAGACTGTATAATGATATTAGTTTATACAAATGTATTTTAGCTCGATTGCGAGACAAGTTCTTACAACTTATAGTAATCACTCTCGAGACCTCATTCCTGATGGAATCCATTGCAACGAGGGAGAGAGAAGAGGCACCGTAGAATTTAAATATTTTGCCTAGGGGCACAATCGTAACGTCTCCAGCGGGGCTTGAACTCTGGGTCTGAAGTAAATGTGCTTTCACGAAAGTCCATTTATTTATATGTTATATAATATATCAATATTCCAGAGCCATAATTGTTCTTGTATCCAATTATTGGTAAGACACAAAATGGATCTTATCCCTAAAGACACTATCTGTCTATCTCGCATGACTAATGTTATCCTTCATTGGTGTGTGTTTTACGTATATTTATCGTCGCTACTGGTTGCCCAATGCCCATATGAGCGAACGCCTTCTGAAGATATTAGTCATTTTAGATTTTTGGATGATCGCGCAATGATACAGACAGACACTCATTCCAGAATCGCCTCTGGTTCTTTCACGTACACGGTGTAAAGCACCGACTCGAGACCTCGGTTTGAAGTCCCATCTGAAAGACTGTTAATTTTATTAGGGTCAGACGGGGGATCGAACCTGAGATCACTGGTATCCATTGGTTGGTATGTCAAACAATGCCTTGCATCATGACAAACACTGATCCAGTTTAATGCTTGGTCATCATTTATAATGTCAGTCTATTGTGCAATTTTATATTTAAAAGATCAACGGAACGATTTCGTAGCACGTGCTAGTTGCACTCAGTAACCATGCGAATCTTATAGATAGAATTAATTATCCAACTCCGCACAATTAATAACTGATGTGGAAGGTCAGTGGTTTTACCCGGGATCCATTCCTTACCTAAAATAATGCTCGAACGCGGTCTTCCTCCACCAGTAACAGTTACCATATGATAAAAACTGTTCATGTGAGACCAAAAAAAAAATTCAACAAAAACTATTATTTTAGATAAGATGATGTTTTATTATAGTGACCTTTGCCCTTTGCATATCATATGAACAAAATATGCACGTAACACCCGTCCCAACGGGCCTATAGGTCACCTGATTGGGTTAAATTAACTAATTAATCGCAATAAATGCAAAATAGATACTGTTTACAATAACATTAAATTACTATTTTATTATTATTTATTAGTGCATTGTAAATTGAGAATGTAAATGTATAATGTATTACATGTATAGTAGGCATTGTCAATACGGAAGTCGTGATAGCGCAGTGGATGCGCGTTCGCTTCAGGTGCGAAAGGTCCGGAGTTCGAGCCCCACTGGAGCCGTTACGATTGTGCCCTTAGGCATGGCATTTAAATTCCACATGCCTCTTCTCTCTCCCTCGTAGCGATGGATTCCATCAGGAATGAGGTCTCGAGAGTCATTTATATAAGTTGAAATAACTTGCTTCGCAATCGAGCTAAAATAAATGTGTATACACTAATTGTCAATACTGTATAATGATGTTCTCATATATATATATCGACATATTTTTCGCGTGAATGCTTTTATGTATATATGCCGACACCAAAAAGAAACCGTGCATTATATCCTTTTTTTAAAAAGACTCGTGACGTCATACTTGCAGTCCATTATTATTAATATTGAACTGCTGTCAAAAGGCCAGAGTCTTATATTAAATCCTACGCGTATATGTACGAAATTAACAATTTTAACTAGTAGGATCTTGTTGTATACGTGTGTGTTTAAGTAAGATATAAGCCTCAAACGGATCCAATATGTAAAATATTGGTACTGTCTTCGCGTAACGCGCCTCAAACAGTCCAATAGTTTACATATTGGATCGTTTTCGACTTATATCCTATACTTAAAAGACTCGTGACGTCATACCTTTCTACAAAGATATACGCCGAAGACGGATCCAACATGTAAAATATTGGCACTGTGTTCGGCGATACGCAACGCTCTCACACAGTCCAATAGTTTACATATTGGATCGTTTTCGGCTTATATCCTATACAGAAAATATATAGGCACAGTTGAACGTCTACGCTCTTAAATATTGGGTAAATTAGTGCAATGTGTGAAGGATTATTTTCTCCACTCATGATAGTAAAATCCATAATTCTAAAATTCAAACGAAAATATATCGCTCAATATCTAATTACACAGCTTTTTTATGGTGTCAGGTTCGATCCCCCGTCTCACCCTAATAAAATTAACAGTCTTTCACATAGGACTTTAAACCGAGGTCTCGTGTCGGTGCTTTACACCGTGCACGTAAAAGAACCAGAGGAGACTCTGGAATGGGTAGCTGTCTGTATCATTGCACTATCCTCCAAACATCGAACATGATTAATCTCTTCAGGAGGCGTCACTCATATGGACAACCGGTAGCGACGATAAATATACGTAAATCACACATGATGCCAATAGAAACATACTATTTATTATATGGTGTATAGCCTGGTTTCCAGTCTGTCGATTTTTCACTTTTTATCTTCTGACTGATATTATCAGATACTCATTACGGCCCAATTAATGGTTGTTCGATACCCCGTCTGACCTTAATAAAATTAACAGTCTTTCAGGTGGGACTTTAAACCGAGGTCTCGTGTCGGTGCTGTACACCGTGCACGTAAAAGAACCAGAGGAGACTCTGCAATGGGTCTCTGTCTGTATCATTGCACTATCCTCCAAAAATCTAAAATGACTAATCTTTTCTGGAGGCATCGTTCATATGGGCAACCGGTAGCGACGATAAATAAACGTAAAACACACATATATACAATTAATGGTATCGATGTTAAAATATATTTATTTGACTAACAAGGCAACATATATCGACGCCTGTCCCCAGGCTATAATGGTGTACAATGGTGAACGTTTTTTAAGTTCAAATTGGAAAAGAAAATGTCCTATTCTTCTCTGTATTGTAAGTAAATTATGTATATTACAAAACAAGCAATGAACAGATATTCACATGGCGGCTGCGTGTTCTGTTCAATGAAATTACTATTAAATAAATACAACTAGTAGAAAGATGTACTTCACCATCTTGGAGCGGTTATTAAATAAGGAACTATCGGAGACGTTTGTATAGGGGCATGGTAGTCTGTAAACACATAGGACAGTTATTGGCAATGCGGCCTGTAATGGTTATTGTCGGCGGAGATCCGATATACCAAATTTGGCGATGTTTTCGTTACAGTCTTGATGTTGTTTTCTTCGTTTCTTGTTCAGTTTGTGGATTATTACTGGATGTGTAAATAATATTTGGTGTGAAGATAGGGAACATATATAAATTTATCAATGATTAAGCAAACATTTACTAGATCTAAAATGAGAACACTTAAATGTGAATATATACAGTTATATTAGTATTCTGTATACGTTTTTAAAGCAGTTTTCATCTTTATTTTAGCCGTTAGCATTTGAACGTCATAGATCATAATTTTAATATCTAAACAGTTCTACTTAATAGTTAATATTGTTTTCAATAATTAATACTTAGTTTTTTGTTTTTTGAGTGCGCGTTGTTTTTGTGTTTATAAGACTGTGTGTCTCTTCCATAATTGTTCGTTGAGATTAGTGTCCGTCACCATATTACCATACATGTTTCACTTTGTAATGTTTTGTATTCATTTGGCTAAAAATGGCTTATTACGAAATAAAGATATATCATATTATTAATTAAGAAACTGTATTCAATCTAATATTTTTAGCTAAAATATACTAAAACAGTGACATTAATCGAATGTTAGTGTTTAGCGTTATATTTTGTATATTTACGTTTTCATTATTATTAATTATTAAATTCGGAAACTGTATTTAATTAAATTATATGTCGATCGTTCTTAGCAGAGAAATAGTGAAATATATATATATTGTCCTCTCTAAATCCGAATTTTCGACTTGAACTGGATGATTTATGTCCCGCGAAAAAGGATTTCAAGCCGAAAATTCGGAGATAAAGAGGACAATATATATATACAGTCTACATCCGTTATGTCGAATTCCATAGAACAGAACTAAATACTTCGACATAACCGAATTTTGATTTAGCGAAATTCGATAAAACGTAGCCAGTTATATGTAAAATGATAGTGTCTGAAACGGGACTTTGATCCGACTTCGAGATAACCGGAGAATTCGACATAACCGAATTTGACATAACGGATGTAGACTGTATAAGAGCAAAGAGTAAATTAAATCAATAGTTTTATTTTGTTATTGTGTATCACTACAGTGTGTATATTTACAGTTGTTATTGTGTACACTATAGGGGGTAAGTGGCCCAGTGGACTTGTTATCCCCGGAGTCGCATGTTCGACCCCCCCCCCACGCTATACCATACTAAACTGACTCATATCATAGTGTTTCGGGTGAGACATTAGATCGAAACATCGTGTCGGTGCTTTACATCGTTCTCATAAAAACTCAGAACACACTGGAATAGGTCTCTGTCTGTATCATTGCACTATCTTCCAAGATATAAAACGACAAGTTCTTTCAACTTATATTAACTCTCGAGACCTCATTCCTGGTGGAATCCATCGCCATGAAGGATAGAGAAGAGGCAATGTGGAATTTAAATGCCTTGCCTAAGGGCACAATCGTAACGGCTCCAGCGGGACCGAACTCCGGATCGTTCGCACCTGAAGCGAACGCGCATCCACTGCGCTATCACGACTTAAAATGACTAATCTCATCAGGAGGCGTCGCTCATATGGGCAACCGGAAGCGACGACAAATAAACGTGTTAACCACTCATTCTGAACTACGTACCGGTATCCGTCTAAGACGTTTACTAAGAATGAGTAGAACAGAGATATGTAAAACGGATCTGTAGTCCAGTGGTTAACACATCGGACTGGGAATCAGGGATCGCAGGTTCGATCCCCCGTCTGACCCTAATAAAATTAACAGTCTTTCAGGTGGGACTTTAAACCGAGGTCTCGTGTCGGTGCTTTACACCGTGCGCGTAAAATGAACCAGAGGAGACTCTGGAACGGGTCTATGTCTGTATCATTGCACTATCCTCTAAATATCTAAAATGACTAATCTCTTCAGGAGGCGTCGTCCATATGTGCAACCAATAGCGACGATAAATAAACGTAGAGTACACGCCATATTTTTTTATTGTCCGTTTGCATCGTTAATTACTCCTCTATGGAAGTCGTGATAACGCAGTGGATGCGCGTTCGCTTCAGGTGCGAAAGGTCCGGAGTTCGAGCCCCACTGGAGCCGTTACGATTGTGCCCTTAGGCAAGGCATTTAAATTCCACGTTGTCTCTTCTCTCTCCCTCGTGGCGATGGATTCCATCAGGAATGAGGTATCGAGAGTGATTTATATAAGTTGAAATAACTTGTTTCGCAATCGAGCTAAAATAAATTTGTATAAACTATTTAAACATATGTCGAAGATCTGCCAAGCAAACTAAAACGTGTTTGTGAAATTAATGATAGTTTTTTTACGTTTATTTAAGTATTTGTATATTTTAAACAGTTACGAAAACGGTAAGAAAGCAACAATTAGCATGTATATATATAATATGTTTGACGTGGAGTGAATGTCATTTTGAATTCACAGTATATCTTTATTTCGTAATAAGCCATTTCTGGTCCATGCACGAACAAAGCATCAATACAAAACATTACAAAGTGAAACATGTATAGTAATATGGTGACGGACACTAATCTCAACAAAGCACCAATACAAAACATTACAAAGTGAAACATGTATGGTAATATGGTGACGGACACTAATCTCAACAACGCATCAATACAAAACATTACAAAGTGAAACATGTATGGTAATATGGTGACGGACACTAATCTCAACAACGCATCAATACAAAACATTACAAAGTGAAACATGTATGGTAATATGGTGACGGGCACTAATCTCAACAACGCATCAATACAAAACATTACAAAGTGAAACATGTATGGTAATATGGTGACGGGCACTAATCTCAACAAAGCACCAATACAAAACATTACAAAGTGAAACATGTATGGTAATATGGTGACGGACACTAATCTCAACAAAGCACCAATACAAAACATTACAAAGTGAAACATGTATGGTAATATGGTGACGACACTAATCTCAACAAAGCATCAATACAAAACATTACAAAGTGAAACATGTATGGTAATATGGTGACGGACACTAATCTCAACAAAGCATCAATACAAAACATTACAAAGTGAAACATGTATGGTAATATGGTGACGGACACTAATCTCAACAAAGCATCAATACAAAACATTACAAAGTGAAACATGTATGGTAATATGGTGACGGACACTAATCTCAACAAAGCATCAATACAAAACATTACAAAGTGAAACATGTATGGTAATATGGTGACGGACACTAATCTCAACAAAGCATCAATACAAAACATTACAAAGTGAAACATGTATGGTAATATGGTGACGGACACTAATCTCAACGAACATGTATGGTAATATGGTGACGGACACTAATCTCAACGAACATGTATGGTAATATGGTGACGGACACTAATCTCAACGAACATGTATGGTAATATGGTGACGGACACTAATCTCAACGAACATGTATGGTAATATGGTGACGGACACTAATCTCAACGAACATGTATGGTAATATGGTGACGGACACTAATCTCAACGAACATGTATGGTAATATGGTGACGGACACTAATCTCAACAAACATGTATGGTAATATGGTGACGGACACTAATCTCAACAAACATGTATGGTAATATGGTGACGGACACTAATCTCAACGAACATGTATGGTAATATGGTGACGGACACTAATCTCAACGAACATGTATGGTAATATGGTGACGGACACTAATCTCAACAAACATGTATGGTAATATGGTGACGGACACTAATCTCAACAAACATGTATGGTAATATGGTGACGGACACTAATCTCAACAAACATGTATGGTAATATGGTGACGGACACTAATCTCAACAAACATGTATGGTAATATGGTGACGGACACTAATCTCAACAAACATGTATGGTAATATGGTGACGGACACTAATCTCAACAAACATGTATGGTAATATGGTGACGGACACTAATCTCAACAAACATGTATGGTAATATGGTGACGGACACTAATCTCAACAAACATGTATGGTAATATGGTGACGGACACTAATCTCAACAAACATGTATGGTAATATGGTGACGGACACTAATCTCAACAAACATGTATGGTAATATGGTGACGGACACTAATCTCAACAAACATGTATGGTAATATGGTGACGGACACTAATCTCAACAAACATGTATGGTAATATGGTGACGGACACTAATCTCAACAAAGCATCAATACAAAACATTATAAAGTGAAACATGTATGGTAATATGGTGACGGACACTAATCTCAACGAACAATTATGGGAGAGACATGCAGTAATTATAAACAAAAACAATACACAACATAAAAAATAATGTAACTGAAAATTTAGTTATTTACAGTCTACATCCGCTATGTCAAAGTCGGTTATGTCGAATTATCCGGTTATCTCGAAGTCGGATCAAAGGCCCGTTTCATACACAATCAATTTAGATATTGGCTCTGTTTATATTGAATTTCGTTACGTCAAACTTCGGTTATGTCGAAGTATTTTGTTCGGTCCGACGGAATTCGACATAACGGATGTAAGACTGTATTTAAACAATTACGAAAGAGGACGGGTCTATAGCCCAGTGGTAACACGCTGGACTGGTAATCCAGAGATCGCAGGTTCGATCCACCGTCTGACCCTAATAAAATTAACAGTCTTTCAGATGGGACGTTAAACCGAGGTCTCGTGTCGGTGCTTTACACCGTGCACGTAAACGAACCAGAGGAGACTCTGGAATGGGTCTCTGTCTGTATCATTGCTCTATCCTCCAAAATCTAAAATAACTAATCTCTTCAGGAGGCGTCGCTCATATGGGCAACCGGTAGCGACGATAAATAAACGTAAAACACACGAAAGAGGTAATCAAAATTCTATTTATCAGGCATGTCTCAATGCTTCAAGGTTTGAATATATCCAATCAGTGACTACGAGAGTGACTTACAAAAGGGGTACCACACAGGGCTGAATATTGTAATTATTTTAATATGTTATAAACAATGACGAAAGGGGCTCTCAAAAGGATATTTATTATATATGTCTGAATACTTCAATTAAATATTTTAATATATCTAAATAATGACGAAAAAGACATTCAAACGGATATTTATTAAGCTTTTCGACCAAAGATATCGCAAGGGTAAGTAGTTCTGTTGTTGTTGATTTGTTGTGATTTTTATTGTTGTTGTCGTTGCAGCAGTTGTGTTGAACGCGTATTTTAGAACAATTGCTCTACGATCGAAGTCGACCTATCAGCCTAAAATCAGTAATAAATGCGTGCGCATTCGTGTTTACTGAGGAAGAGTTTCTCGGGAGACTCAAATGGTTTGGAATTTCAGCTTAAAGTGAAAAATCGAAGTTAATTCTAGTAAGTATATTTATGGCACGCCATAGCTACATCGTATTGTGTAATTATTTACGCAATACACAAACTCTCATTTTGAATTCAGTCTACACGTCATTTTCAGCCAAGCTACGCTACTAAATCTTGGATTACTTACTGCTATGTACAGAATGTCATTTTGAATTCAGTCTACACACATCATGTTCAGCCAAGCTACGCTACTAAATCTTGGATTTCTTGGATTACTTACTGCAATGTACAGAATGTCAGTTTGATTTCAGTCTTCATGTTCGGCCAAGCTACGCTACTAAATCTTGGATTACTAACTGCTATGTACAGAATGTCATTTTGAATTCAGTCTGCACTTCATTTTCAGCCAAGCTACGCTACTAAATCTTGGATTACGTACTGCTATGTACAGAATGTCATTTTGAATTCAGTCTGCACTTCATGTTCAGCCAAGCTATGCTACTAAATCTTGAATTACTAACTGCTCTGTACAGAATGTCATTTTGAATTCAGTCTTCATGTCATTTTCAGCCAAGCTACGCTACTAAATCTTGATTACTTACTGCTCTGTACAGAATGTCATTTTGAATTCAGTCTTCACGTCATTTTCAGCCAAGCTACGCTACTAAATCTTGGATTACGTACTGCTATGTACAGAATGTCATTTTGAATTCAGTCTGCACTTCATTTTCAGCCAAGCTACGCTACTAAATCTTGGATTACTTACTGCTCTGTACAGAATGTCATTTTGAATTCAGTCTTCACGTCATTTTCAGCCAAGCTACGCTACTAAATCTTGGATTACTTACTGCTATGTACAGAATGTCATTTTGAATTCAGTCTTCATGTCATTTTCAGCCAAGCTACGCTATAATCTGGGATAACTTACTTCTCTGTACAGAATGTCATTTTGAATTCAGTCTTCACGTCATTTTCAGCCAAGCTACGCTACTAAATCTTGGATTACTTACTGCTCTGTACAGAATGTCATTTTGAATTCAGTCTCACGTCATTTTCAGCCAAGCTACGCTACTAGATCTTGGATTACTAACTGCTCTGTACAGAATGTCATTTTGAATTCAGTCTACACACATCATGTTCAGCCAAGCTACGCTACTAAATCTTGGATTACTTACTGCTATGTACAGAATGTCATTTTGAATTCAGTCTGCACTTCATTTTCAGCCAAGCTACGCTACTAAATCTTGGATTACGTACTGCTATGTACAGAATGTCATTTTGAATTCAGTCTGCACTTCATTTTCAGCCAAGCTACGCTACTAAATCTTGGATTACGTACTGCTATGTACAGAATGTCATTTTGAATTCAGTCTGTACTTCATTTTCAGCCAAGCTACGCTACTAAATCTTGGATTACTAACTGCTCTGTACAGAATGTCATTTTGAATTCAGTATTCACGTCATTTTCAGCCAAGCTACGCTACTAAATCTTGGATTACTAACTGCTCTGTACAGAATGTCATTTTGAATTCAGTATTCACGTCATTTTCAGCCAAACTACGCTACTAAATCTTGGATTACTTACTGCTATGTACAGAATGTCATTTTGAATTCAGTCGGCACTTCATTTTCAGCCAAACTACGCTACTAAATCTTCGATTACTTACTGCTATGTACAGAATGTCATTTTGAATTCAGTCTTCATGTCATTTTCAGCCAAGCTACGCTATAATCTGGGATAACTTACTTCTCTGTACAGAATGTCATTTTGAATTCAGTCTTCACGTCATTATCAGCCAAGCTACGCTACTAAATCTTGGATTACTTACTGCTCTGTACAGAATGTCATTTTGAATTCGGTCTACACACATCATGTTCAGCCAAGCTACGCTACTAAATCTTGGATTACTTACTGCTATGTACAGAATGTCATTTTGAATTCAGTCTACACACATCATGTTCAGCCAAGCTACGCTACTAACATGCTGCACCATAATATAGAAATATGCACCGACATTGGGTTGTTGGTGTCACCATATGTGTTCCCCTTTTATTTCCACCATATGTACATCACAAACGAGAACACATCAACTAGAAATGAAGCGCACAGGACATATATTTTCTTCGGAATATGGCATGCTAAATTGTATACAGTCTACATCCGTTATGTCGAATTCTGTCGAACCGAACAAAATACTTCGACTTAACCGAAGTTTGACTTAACGAAATTCCATATAAACAGATCCAGTTATAAATATGTAAAATGATAGCGTCTGAAACGGGACTTTGATCCGACTTCGAGATAACCGGAGAATTCGACATAATCGACTTTGACATAACGGATGTAGACTGTATATGGGTCCTATAAATAAATGTATTCTATACAGTTCATACGTTTATCTTTAAAAGCTATCTTCTATGTATTGTATGTAACACTCAAGGATTTGTGAGTGAAGTTACGAACGTTGTAAAGTACACAAAACACAGCTATAGGTATTTCGCTACTAAATTTATGAAACATCCGTCTGGCTTAGCGATGTTTCTGTGATCAGATTGCATCATACTCTATAGCAATATACACATGAAAATGCCATTTCTACGCAACGAATTAGGGACATACATTGAATCCATTACTGCCGCTGTCGGCAATTATGGCGAGTATGGTATGGATTCAGATTGTGGATGGTTTTAATTGACGGGGTCAACAACACGCATGAAGTAGTGCTAAATATGTGCAACGTTTGTGTGTGTGTTTTACGTTTATTTATCGTCGCTACCGGTTTACCATATGAGCGACGCCTCCTGAAGAGATTAGTCATTTTAGACGTGTTGAGGATAGTGCAATGATACAGACAGAGACCCATTCCAGAGTCTCCTCTGGTCGTTTTACGTGCACGGTCTAAAGCACCGACTCGAGACCTCGGTTTAAAGTCCCATCTGAAAGACTGTTAATTGTATTAGGGTCAGACGGGAGATCGAACCTGCGACGCTTTTATACTGTGGGTCATGTCATATGGCAATTAAATATTTCGTCATAGCTGCGGTTTGCTGTAGGGAATTGAGGCGTCAATTTTAGGGCGCATTAATATAAAATTATATTGACATTGTAAAGATAGAATCATTTTGAAGTGACAGGCATTGGTTGCTTCGAACAAAACTGTGTAATGTACCTGAAAAAAAGGTGTTATATTATGAAAACCTACTGATAGCTGGTCTTCTTCCGCCTCTGTGATCAAGTGGTCACGGTCGCTGACATTTATACCTCTGTAACATATCATCACTGATGGTCACGGGTTCGAGCCCCGCTCAGACCGTGTCTCTTTATAAGGGGCGGAATTCCACAAGTGTGACCCTGAATATAAGAAATGTTATCTAAAAAGTTCACTATTTGGCTTAGGAGGGTAAAGTTGGAGATTGGAGGACGATCGCAAGTTTTTAGTTCGAACATCGGAAGTAAATCTGAATGACTCTTGCAGATATACAGTTGCTAGGTCATTGAGTGTTTTAAACATTAAGACTGCATGCTTTATGAAAGGTAGCTCTTTCTGGTAATGTCATCAACTCGTTTGTGCCTGAAACAGCACTCGGAGTGGTACCCGGTGTCTTCCTCCAACAATAATAGCCGGAGAGTGGCCATGTAACATGTTGTTGTTGTTGTTGTTGTTGTTGCCACTCTAAACCCACAGAGTAACTACAACTATATATTGTACCGTATATTCTCTATATGTACACCAAACTTGAATTATGTGTCTGCGTTTTAAGTTTATTTATCATCGCTACCGGTTGCCCATATGAGGGACGCCTCCTGAAGAGATTAGTCAATTTAGATTTTTGGAGGATAGTGCAATGATACAGACAGAGACCCATTCCATAGTCTCTTTTATGTGCAGGATGTAAAGCATCGGAACATGACCTCGGTCTAAAGTTCCATCTGGTAAGAATATGACATAAATCATTTTAGCACAGCAAGGGATCGAACCTGCAACCCACATATTACAACAGCGTGATAGTCACTGGACCTCTGACCCGCACCCGCTTGAATTATGACTTTCATTCTGTAAATTGATATTTGAATTACAGTCTACATCCGTTATGTCAAAGTCGGTTATGTTGAATTCTCCGGTTATCTCGAAGTCGGATCAAAGTCCCGTTTCAGACACTATCATTTTACATATAACTGAATCTGTTTATATTAAGTCAAACTTTGGTTATGTCGAAGTATTTTATTCGGTCTGACGGAATTCGACATAGCGACTGTCGACTGTATATGCATTTTTTATGTTATTTTTATTTTATATATTTTTTATTATTTTTTATTATAAATTCCAACTAAGCTTGAATTAAAGCAATAATAGTATATTTTTAAATGTGAATTTATAACCAACGATACTAATATTATGCTAAAAGAAAATAAACAGGGAGTGGTCGAGTGATTAGGTGTCTTGACTTCAAATCACTATGTGCGCAGCTAGGCTAGCTTGCGGTAGGCCGTTCGTTCTACCTGTGTGTTTTACGTTTATTTATCGTCGCTACCGGTTGCCCATATGAGCGACACCTCCTGAAGAGATTAGTTATTTTTAGATTTTGGAGTGCATGATACAGACGGAGGCCCATTCTAGAATATCCTCTGGTTCTTTTACGTGCACGGTGTAGAGCACCGACACGAGACCTCGGTTTAACGTCCCATCTGAAAGACTGTTAGACGGGGGATCGAACCTGCTATCCCTGGATTACCAGTCCCGCATGTTACCTGTGTATCCGTTCGTGCCCGGAGGGGAACACAGAGTCTTCCTCCACCAATAATAGACGGAGAGTCACCATCTCACCTAAGCTGCTGGTGCGACTTGAAACCCAACAGAATATTAACTGCTCAACAATAACCTTGTGGAAACATATGAATAAATCATTATAAGCAGGTGCAACCGGTGTGATATATTATATATATAAAACAATAACAGAACACAATTCGCTATATTCGATTCACGTAAACAATATATTAATGTGGGTTACATATAAGTGTCGTGTGTGCGTGTGTGTGTGTGTGTGTGTGCGTGCGTGCGTGCGTGCCGTGCGTGCGTGCGTGCGTGCCTGCGTGCGTGCGTGTGTGCGTGCGTGCGTGCCCAACAACCCGTTGCCCGGCAACCGATAGCGAAGAGATTAGTCGTTTTAGAATTTGGAGGATACAGACATGTGCCCTTTCCAGAGTATCCACTGGTTATCTGGTAAAGCACACGAGACCGCGGTTTAAAATCCCATTTGAACGACTGTTAACGAATATTATTAGAATCAGGGATCGAACTTGTGGTCCCTGGAATTGTATGCCAATATGTTAACCATTGGACTACTGACCCGTGTCTGTCAATGGTAGATCAAGTACACACATGACTAAGATACTTAAATTCCATATTGCCTCTTCTAATAGCCTCGACTAATCTCTTCAGGAGGCGTCGCTCATATGGGCAACAGTTGGCAACCGGCAGCGACGATAAATAAACATAAAACGCATGCACGCAAGGCACGCACGCGCACGCAAGCACGCACGCACGAACGCGCGCGCGCTCACACACACACACAGCTGTCACGCTATATTGGACATTCCCGAAAATACCATCAATATTGAAGAGTACTAACGTATAGCTATTTTTAATTTGCATATCATCAAGTAAATAAATGTGGAAGTCGGGATAGCGCAGTGGATGCGCATTCGCTTCATGTGCGAAAGGTCCGCAGTTCGAGCCCCGCTGGAGCCGTTACGATTGTGCCCTTATAAACAAGGCATTTAAATTCCACGTTGCCTCTTCTCTCTCCCTCGTGGCGATGGATTCAATCAGGAATGAGGTCTCGAGAGTGATTAATATAAGTTGTAAGAACTTGTTTCGCAATCGAGCTAAAATAAATGTGTATAAACTAATTAAATAAATGCATGATATACAAAACTCCACATACAAGTCACACATAATTAATCACAGGGCTGCGTTATATATGAAAGCTCCAGGAGAAGAAATGTGGATGAACCAGATGCTCTAGATTAAATTACAGGAGAGACTAGAGCAATATTATGTGTGTTTTACGTTTATATATCGTCGCTACCGGTTGCCCATATGAGCGACGCCTCCTGAAGAGATTAGTCATTTTAGATTTTTGGAAGATAGTGCAATGATACAGACAGAGACACATTTTCCAGAGTGTCCTCTGGTTCGTTTACGTGCACGGTGTAAAGCACCGACACGGGACCTCGGTTTAATGTCCCATCTGAAAGACTGTTATTAGGGTCAGACGGGGGATCGAACCTGTGATCCCTGGATTACCAGTCCAGCGTTTTACCACTGGTCTCCAGATCCGTCTGAGCAATACTATTCAAACTATAGATGCTTTTATACAATATAGCCTATTTGCGTAGTAGATCTTTATTATCAGAGCGTTGCAAGTGCAATGGTGTAATTCTATACAGTTCTGCATGCTATATAAACATAGTACATGTAATAGTTTTTAACAGAACGTTCTAATATATGTCTTTCTTAAAGGCCCATATGCGTTTACTTAGAATGTGCTGCACACATAGATAATGTAAGGATCGAGTGATTATATTAGGACCTTTTGATTGATTGATTGATTGATTGATTGATTGATTGATTGATTGATTGATTGATTGATTGATTGATTGATTGATTGATTGATTGATTGATTGATTGATTGATTGATTGATTGATTGATTGATTGATGATTGATTGATTGATTGATTGTGATTGATTGATTGATGTGATTGATTGATTATTGATGATTGATTGATGATGATTGATTGATTGATTGATGATGATGATTGATTGGTGATTGATTGATGATGATTGATTGATGATGATTGATGATGATTGATTGATTGATTGATTGATTGATTGATTGATTGATTGATTGATTGATTGATTGATTGATTGATTGATTGATTGATTGATTGATTGATTGATTGATTGATTGATTGATTGATTGATTGATTGATTGATTGATTGATTGATTGATTGATTGATTGATTGATATCTAGGTTTCTGATTATATATTGTGATTATTTACTCTCTTTTTTTCATATTTCAATAATAAATTATTGCTGTAAAAAGATCTCATGCAAGTCTCCTTTGGTCGGCCTTTCTTTCTCTTTCCGATTGGTGGTCATCGCAGAGCAACCCTGACGATGGCAGACTCATCCAAAGGTGTTGCTAGGCTAACTGCCCGTCGCTCAAATGGGCAACCGGTAGCGACGTTAGATTAGTTCGATCCCCCGTCTGACTCTAATAAAATTAAAAGTTTTTCAATTGGGACTTTAAACCATTTATCACGTGTCCATAATTACTCATAATAGGGAACGAACTCATAACCCAAGAGGTTTGCGGGTGAAAGGCGAGTTCGAGCGACACCGCAGCTAGACCATTTTTTTAAATAATATTTTATTGCAACTTTTTTTAATGACGAATACAATTTACAATTACATATTAAAATAACATTACTGTCACATTAATAACATACATACAACCTTATATTCATATACATATACATGACATTTTCAAAGTGCAAAACGATTGGGCTACATGATTTGAAAACATTAGCAACAGCCCTTTCCAAAGAGTCAAATTTGCCATCAATTTGTTCCGATGTATGTAGTACTAATATAAGTAAGTCTTTCAAGAAAAGTATTGTTTAGATTGAATAAGAAAATGACGGGATACGCTTAACAGAATACTAAAAATGAACAAGAAGACCATTCGACCACGGGAGGCTCTGCCATGGGACGAAAACCCGTCAATGTTTTTGTTCTCTATAAAAAATACAAACGAGCAATTGCAACATTTTGAATTGTATATGTGTGAATATTGTCTGTAGTAGGCCATATTGTTGAATATACATGTACATGCATCAATAACATAATAATAATAATAATAATAATAATAAAGACTTTATTTAACGAGAGTACTCATTTAACAAAAGTTAATCTACCATGAGGCCCTCAACATATATACAATCAAATGCAATCAAAATATAACATATGGAGATAATCACAATAAGCTTTAACTCTTTCAGCGCCGAATAAATTCAGAGCATGTGCAAACAACATAGATCCAGATCAGCCACGGCGTAACGCCGCGTCTGATCAGGATCTATGTTGTTTGCTGTTCGGACATGTGCTTCAGCTCCACTGTCTGAAGAGTATTCAGCATATAGCCTGATCAGACGGCATGTTCTATTCTGTCCGATCGGGTTCTCTACTTTTTTACAAAGTCGCTTTTATGCGACATTGGCGCTGAAAGGGTTAAGCTTCCGATTAAAACCATTTTCGTTTGTATAGCTATACAATAGATATGTACTGTACATAATGAACGAATAAATATGTTTAAACCAATAACATATTGTAACATTTCTATATGAACATACGTGAACATGCGATATGTTAGCACGTTCGTGACGCATTTGTCGCCACCATACATGTTCCATACTCCCGGGTTTATACTGAAATAATAAAGTGGAGATTCGTGCATATACTGTAACAAGTTTCCTACATTCAGTAACAACATGGCAGATATATATTGTTATTAGATTTATGGAACATTGATGGCTACATGTTCTGGATAGTAAGTGGCTTGTTTGCGTTTTAACAAGTACCGATTATGCTGTGAAATTCCCAATTTTTTAGCGTCTCATGAGTCAATCAATGTAGCCTACGCAGTTCTCTGTCTTCACATTCTACTAAACTTAACATAGCACAATTTTATCTTATAACTTTGCTTGTATTCAGTGCAATACAGCCACGCCATACATTCTTATATGTCCACACGTTTAATAATACAGGATGGATTATGATTGGCCGTGACATTGACTGATTACAATGCACATTCGAAACATACATGTTGTTTGTGTTCATGCTTTATTTGTTGAAATCCAAATCTTAGATCAATAAGATGCTAAATATGCACTAGTGGTATTCAGTAATTACATATATAGTGCCATAAGTTGTTCGGTTATCAGGGACTATTTACTACGCCGTACGGATGCGTTAATGTGACAAAAACGTATGTTTTCTTCAAATGTATGGCTCGCTTCTCACCAATGCAAAACGGGTTCGATCCTCAGACTGGGAAGTAAGTGAGATGGTAAAGTGGTCGCCAGGTCGGTCGGTGGGTTTTCTCCGGTTACTCCGGCTTCCTACCACACGTATTACCACATATGCGCTGTCATCCGCGCCAACGAGAGTGATTAATATAAGTCGTTAAAGTTTGTTTCGCAATCGTTGTAAAATAAATAAAGTATATACATTGTACTTTAATATCAAGTCCGTAGCCACACTGAGGTTAAAATTTCCAAAGCAAAAAAATAAATAAATGAAAAATTAATTAAATAAAATGCAAACAATATTCCTTTGCTGTATAAAATGTTGACTGCTAGAGAGCTAAAAGGTCAGTACATAATTATACATCTAAGCTCATTAAATCAGAAAACGCAGGAAATCGCTTCTATACCCCAACAATTTTAAGAGGGGACATGCCCCCGGAACCCCTAGATTGCCTCGGTTGAAATTGGTCTCTGGCTACGGTACTGATGAAAGATTCAATAAACTAAGCCAACTATCGGTGTGTACATTACAAGCATATTTTAGTTCAAACCAAAATGGCTGCCTTGCTACTATAAATAGTTCGTGTTTAGCGATTTGCCTTTCGCTAAATAGCTTCGCTCGTAATATTCATGAAATGTGTCCAAACTACACCACTAACCATACACATGTCAAAAACGTTGTTTTTGTTTGTTTGTTTTGTTTTGATTTATTTTTTTAGTTGCCATGGAGAAACCCGTTTATTTGCTTGTTCATATTTACATACACAGAAACATAAATTCAATTTCACCTTACTACAGTTTAACATTTGATATACTCTTGAAGCACAGCTACAGAGTTCTAACATTATAGAGATTATATCTGTTTATGTAAACATAGGAGGATGAGGAACGGAGAGTAGAATATAAAAGATAGCACATAAAGTAATATATATATATATAAATTTAGATCACAGTTTATATACAGCAGAATAGAGGAGGATAATAAAAAACATTGTTGAATACTTGTATATATCTCTTTCCCACCGAACTGTTTCCATGGAGTGAAAAATTCCCATTCTATATGTTATTTAACTTATTTTCTATTATCTCTTGCCTGATTTCATTCTCCGTGCTTGATTTAGTGAGTTTTTGATTAATAACTTTGCCTTTGTCTTATCTACAATTTCAGATATATTTATCACCTTCATGTGTGTACCAAAAATACCCTTAACTACTCCCATCCTCTCCAGCTTGCTTATCAATTATATTGGCATTGGCATTTTCTATGATTTAGATATTCTGTTGTTTTTTTAAAGATTTGATACTCTGTTTGTAATTCGAGTTTTAACCCGTTCCCACATGGTGATATGGGCTAATATATTACTTCATCCCCATGCATATGACATTTAGCTATCAATCAGTGGATAAGCATTCAGCATATCTACCCCACCCACCCTCCCCCCACACCTCCATAGATATGAATGGGACTACATGAGATGCTGGCCTTTACTATGACTGTTATATGTGGGCTAATATATTACTTTACCTCCATGCATATGACAGCCATTTAGCTATCAATCAGTGGATAAGCATTCAGCATATCTACCCCACCCACCCTCCCCCCACACCTCCATAGATATGAATGGGACTACCTGAGATTCTGGCCTTTACTATGACTGTTATATGTGGGCTAATTATTACTTTACCTCCATGCCCCCCCCCCCCCACACACACATGGTATGAACTACATTGGGCGTGTTTAAGGTTAGCATGGATGCCTTTGGCCTCCACTCTAACCATAAGCCACGCCCAATGTAGTTCATACCCCGATGGAGGCTATTAACCTGCGTATATGTGGTGAGGGAGGAAACCGGAATACCCAGAGAAAACCCACCTGTCCGATCTGGCGGCCACCGTACCATCTCACATATATCCCGGTCCAAGAACCCGGGTTGCATTGATGAGAAGCGAGCTGAAATTGAATAGCGGTTACTGATTTGTGGAGCCCAACACACAGCTGTCCTCAATGGACTATACACAGTGCATTTAATGGGTCTTTTACCTTTGGCATAGCTCCACAGGGCGTGCACGTCGTGGTTTATGACACGCACTCCATCTAACGCGTATGCTTCGTAACGAAATATCACGATCCACTGCAAGTACTCGATCTACAACCGCCTCAGTTGTGGAGTGGTTACGGTCGCTGACTTGTATACCACTGTAACCTATCATCATTGATGGTCACTGGTTCGAGCCCCGTTCAGGCCGTGTCTGTTCATATGAAAACGTTGGCAGTGTTTTTTACAAACAAACAAACAAACAAACAAAAAACATACAAACAAAACAAACACACGCTACAGCATCGCGATACCTGCATTTGACTTCCAGTGTGTTAGCCATTAAGTGGACGACCGAACCAACCCCCGAAAAGTTGATACTGTAGGTTTCGATCTTGTGTTTATCCAGAATGCTCGGACGCTATAATCATGGAGCTATAATAGCTGTCTGATTGCTTTTCTGTTCCTCGGATTTTAAGAAGTGGTCATTATATGCCACCATGAATGGATTCGCAAAGTAAATGTTTTTGTCTATGTTACTTTCTCGTTTTATAAATAACTGTTACACTTGATTGAGTATACACAGTGTATTTATATCTCTGGCACAAGGGGCCTTTGTGACCGAGCGGTTACGATCGTTGGCTTTAAGCCGCTTGCCATTCGCCGTTGTGGGTTCGAATCCCGATGTGGGGTGTTGATTTCTTTCAATTGAGGAAGCTATCCAGTTGGCTTGCGGAAGGTCGGTGAGTCTACCTGGGTGTCCGTCCGTGCTAGTAAAAAGTATTGCTCGAAGTGGGCATCCGGGTTCTTCCTCCGTCACCCCGGATGCCCACTTCCACCACTAACAGAACTTCTCTCTCCCTCGTGGCGATGGATTCCATCAGGAATGAGGTCTCGAGAGTGATTAATATAAGTTGAAATAACTTGTTTCGCAATCGAGCTAAAATAAATTTGTATAAACTAAACTACTAACAGGTGAACAGTTGCCATATAAACTAAGCTATGTGTGGGACTTTAAAACCAGAATCAAGTAAACAAAAACTCAAGGTAATTAATTGTTTCCTGTATTTTGCATTGTAATTCTGTATTGCGATAGTTGGCAGGCAGGCGCGTAGCTAGGCTTACGCATGTACGTACGTGCGTAAGATTTATTTTGAAAATAAAAATTAAATAGATGCGAAAAATGCTATAAAAACTGGATCGTAAAGGGGTACGGGGGGACACTGCCATTGGTCATTCCCAAGAAAGCAGACATGAACGAAATGCCAACATATATTGATTGTAGCTGATGTTCATAGTAGGCAAAAGTCACCTGAGACCATTATAGCGATGGGAAAATCTCATGGTGGGACATGTCCCCGGACCCCCTAGAATGGTGCGTAATCCATATTTAGGTCTAGCTACGCGCCTGGCAGGGACTGTTATGAAAATCATACATCGAACACACGGATTCAAGAAGGTCGAACATAATAAATATGTTAGGTTTCCATTCACATAAGCGTTTGACCAGGCGTGATATGGACGTGCAAAATGGACACAAAATATCTTGAAAGTCCTGGAACCTTCTCTGATACTATATAATATACATATTCGAAAACATACAGCGATTAGTTTCCGTGATGAATGATGATGATGGTGATGATGGTGATAATGATGATAATGATGAATGAAGTATAATGGTGGCGGATGATGATGAGTGATGAATGATGGATGATGATGATAATGATGATGATGTGGATGATAATGATGATGATGATGATGATAATGGTGGATGATGATGATGAGTGATGAATGATGGATGGATGATGATGATGATGGTGGTGGTGGTGATGATGAATGATGATGTTACATGGTGGTGATGATGATGATGATGATGATGATGATGATGATGATGATGATGATGGTGATGATGATGATGATGATGATGATTGCTGGATGATGATGATTGCTGGATGATGATGATGATGATGATGGTGATGGTGGTGATGATGATGAAGTCAATACCCGCATAGCTATTTGTTCACAATATCACTGGAAGGCATCGTTACACCACTGTGAAATTCCAGCTGATGAAGAAAATGATGATTGAAAAATGATTGTCATTATTGACTGCCATTATATGACAAGTGACAGAACCAACATATCGATTCAGTTAATTTGCATACATTGCCTTCACTTCAGTAAAGATGAACGGACGTTCTCTGAACTTACATCGTCGCTACCGGCTGCCCATATGAGCGACGCCTCCTTAAGAGATTAGTCATTTTAGATTTTTGGAGGATAGTGCAATGATACAGACAGAGACCCATTCCAGAGTATCCTCTGGTTATTTTGCGTGCACGGCGTAGACATAACGCATATACACGAGCCCTCACAGATGGATCTGTAGTCCAGTGGTAACACGTTGTGGTAATCAATGGATCGCAGGTTCGATCCCCCGTCTGACCCTAATAAAATTAAAAGTCAAACCGAGGTCTCGTGTCGGTGCTGTACAACGTGCAAGTAAAAGAACCAGAGGAGACTCTGGAATGGGTCTCTGCCTGTATCATTGCACTATCCTCCAAAAATCTAAAATGACTAATCTCTTCAGGAGGCGTCGCCCATATGGGCAACTGGTAGCGACGATAAATAAACGTAAAACACACACACGTGCCTCATTTTCCTCAGTGTGGCTACGGGCCTGATATTCAGAATAAGTATGCGTGCATGATACTGTGTGGTTTCTATCATCATTTGTACAATTTATCACGAACTCTAGTGTACTTAACAGTAGACTATTATATAAATTGCCAGTGTGAGGTATAAAACGTACTTGACGCAAACGTAAATAACACTTGCCATGTATGATCTTCAACTTGGACAATACAGCATACAACACTATATGGAGTGGAGTGATAGAGTGGAGTGATGGAGTGGAGTGGAGTGATGGAGTGGAGTGGAGTGATGGAGTGGAGTGGAGTGGAGTGGTGGATGGAGTGGAGTGGAGTGATGGAGTGATGGAGTGAAGTGATAGAGTGGAGTGGAGTGATGGAGTGGTGTGGAGTGATGGAGTGGAGTGGAGTGATGGAGTGGAGTGATGGAGTGGAGTGGAGTGGAGTGATGGAGTGGAGTGGAGTGATGTAGTGGAGTGGAGTGAGTGGAGTGGAGTGGAGTGGAGTGGAGTGGAGTGGAGTGGAGTGGAGTGGAGGAGTGGAGTGGAGTGGAGTGGAGTGATAGAGTGGAGTGGAGTGATGGAGTGGAGTGGAGTGGAGTGGAGTGGAGTGATGAGTGGAGTGGAGTGGGGGTGGGTGGGTGGGTGGGTGTGGGTGGGTGATGGAGTGGAGTGGAGTGATAGAGTGTGAGTGGAGTGGAGTGGAGTGGAGTGATGGAGTGGAGTGGAGTGATAGAGTGGAGTGATGGACTGGAGTGATGGAGTGGAGTGGAGTGGAGTGATAGAGTGGAGTGGAGTGGATGGAGTGGAGTGGAGTGTGGAGTGGAGTGGAGTGGAGTGATGGAGTGGAGTGGAGTTATGGAGTGGAGTGGAGTGGAGTGGAGTGAGTGGAGTGATGGAGTGGAGTGGAGTGATGGAGTGGAGTGGAGAGTGGAGTCAGTGGAGTGGAGTGGAGTGGAGTGATGGAGTGGAGTGGAGTGGAGTGGAGTGGAGTGGAGTCGAGTGGAGTGATGGAGTGGAGTGGAGTGATGGAGTGGAGTGGAGTGGAGTGGAGTGATGGAGTGAGTGGAGTGGAGTGATGGAGTGAGTGGAGTGATGGAGTGGAGTGGAGTGATAGAGTGGAGTGATGGAGTGGAGGGTGATGGAATGGAGTGATGGAGTGGAGTGATGAGGGAGTGTGAGTGGAGTGATGGATGGAGTGGAGTGAGTGGAGTGGAGTGATGGAGTGGAGTGGAGTGATGGAGTGATGGAGTGGAGTGGAGTGGAGTGATAGAGTGGAGTGGAGTGATGTAGTGGAGTGGAGTGGAGTGATGGAGTGGAGTGGAGTGATGGAGTGATGGAGTGATGGAGTGGAGTGGAGTGATAGAGTGGAGTGGAGTGGAGTGGAGTGATGGAGTGGAGTGGAGTGGAGTGATGGAGTGGAGTGGAGTGATGGAGTGGAGTGATGGAGTGGAGTCGTGGAGTGATAGAGTGGAGTGGAGTGGAGATGGAGTGGAGTGATGGAGTGGAGTGATGGAGTGTGTGATGGAGTGGAGTCATGGAGTGGAGTCATGGAGTGAGTCATGGAGTGGAGTCATGGAGTGGAGTCATGGAGTGATGGAGGAGTGGAGGATGGGGTGAGTGGAGTGATGGAGTGGAGTGATGGAGTGGCGTGATGGAGTGGTGTGATGGAGTGGAGTGATGTGATGGAGTGGTGTGATGGAGTGGTGTGATGAGTGTGGAGTGATGGAGTGGAGTGATGGAGTGGAGTGGAGTGATGGGGTGGAGTGATGGAGTGGAGCGATGGAGTGTGATGGAGATGGAGTGAGTGAGTGGAGTGGAGTGATGAGTGGAGTGATGGAGTGGTGTGATGGAGTGTGGAGTCAGGAGTGGAGTGATGGAGTGGAGTGGAGTGATGGAGTGATGGAGTGGAGTGATGGAGTGGAGTGATGTAGTGGAGTGATGTAGTGGAGTGATGGAGTGGAGTGATGGAGTGGAGTGATGGAGTGGAGTGATGGTGTGGAGTGATGGTGTGGAGTGGAGTGATGGAGTGGAGTGATGGAGTGGAGTGATGGAGTGGAGTGGAGTGATGGAGTGGAGTGATGGAGTGGAGTGATGGAGTGGAGTGATGGAGTTGAGTCATGGAGTGGAGTCATGGAGTGGAGTGATTGAGTGGAGTGGAGTCATGGAGTTGGAAGTTTGAGTGAGATGCTGCGCAAAATCACTGTCATTGCAGCTCGTAATAGACTTCAGAGGTGTGGTAGCAGACCAAGACTCAGCCATGGTCCCGAGAATATCAAACGTTTCTCCAATCTCAAGCTCAGACTTAAGTTTCTGGTTGGTTGAGCCGAGTGTACATCTCGTGAGCTCGAGTTTGAGATCTGAGAAAAGTTTATATCTGCGGGTAGATCAGGATAGAGTGGCGGAAATACGAGTTAAAGACATTTGAACAGGTTTCGGAATTTTCTTTGGCATTTGTATAGTTTATGTATGCAATAACTGAATTCGTTTTGTAGTCAATGAGTTCTCAAATGTGCTGAGCCGCTGTTACTAACGTCTGTCGCAACCCACAGTTGGCCTGTTGGATGTCAGACGAACTGGGGACATTATCGAAGTGACATTATTTATTAATTTATGATCTATATATAACTTGTGATGCCAACATCTCTCAATCAACTCCGTAAATTCCCAGAAATGCAACAATTAAACGAAAGCTGGATTCCGATTTCTTTTGTTGGAACCGAATGAAATACAACATCCACTCCATGACTCCACTCCATGACTCCACTCACTCCATGACTCCACTCCATGACCATGACTCCACTCCATGACTCCACTCCATGACCATGACTCCACTCCATGACTCCATGACCATGACTCCACTCCATGACCCCACTCCATGACCATGACTCCACTCCATGACTCCATTCCATGACTCCACACCATGACTCCACACTCCATTCCATGACTCCACTCCATCACTCCATGACCATGACTCCACTCCATGACCATAACTCCACTCCATAACCATCCTCCTTTCCATGACTCTACTCCATGACTCCACTCCATGACTCCATTCCATGACTCCATTCCATGACTCCACTCCATGACTCCACTCCACTCCATGACCATGACTCCACTCCATGACTCCACTCCATGACTCCACGCCATGACTCCACTCCATGACTCCACTCCATGACTCCACTCCATGACCATGACACCACTCCATGACTCCACTCCATGACCCCACTCCACTCCATGACCCAACTCCACTCCATGACCCCACTCCACTCCATGACTCTACTCCATTCCATGACTCCACTCCATGACCCCACTCCACTCCACTCCAATGCAAAATACAATAAAATACAACATGATGAAGGCAATTGGTGGAGTAATTGTCACGTTGGTATGTAAATATCATGAGAGCATTACAAATGTGTAAAATATATAACCCTGCATTTCAAAATATGACGTAGGTCTAGTCGATCGCGTGGTAGCGCGTTCGCTTCAGGCGCGAAAGACCCGGAGTTCGAGCCGTTACGATTGTGCCCGTAGGTATTTAAATTCCACATATGCCTTTTCTTTCTCCCTCGTGGCGATGGATTCCGTCAGGAATGAAGTCTCGAGAGTGATTAATATAAGTTGTAAGAACGTGTTTCGCAATTGTAACGGCTATGTACAGCCGAGCGCGAACGCTGTGCCTCTCCGAACGCTGAAACCTGAAACGAATGCGCTACCACTGCGCTATCACGACGTCCACGAATTTTACTCCATGAGTCCACTAAATATACTGACACCAAAAAGAAACTGTGCACGTGCCTTGGAGGTAACAATTATATCCTTTTAGAAAAAAAATATATTCAAATTTGGTATCAAAATGTGCGAGATATTGAGTAAATTAGTGTAATTAGTGATGAATTATTTTGTTCACTCATAATTCTAAAATTTGCAATGAAAAAGTAACGCTCAATATAAAAGTGCACAGCTTTTTTGTGGTGTCAGTATACTTGCTTGCTGTATGTCGAACCCAACGACATAAAATGTTGCGTGCAACAAGATCTAGTGTAACATCTGAAGGCATAAATAAATTTAAAGACAATTAAATGCATCTTTTCTTTATGCTCCAGCGGTTAACCAGTACTTGGTGCACCAACCTCCGTACGAAACTGCCATCTTTTTCATATAAAGAGACACGGTCTGAGCGGGGCTCGAACTCGTGACCATCAGTGATGATAGGTTACATGCAGATGTATACGTCAAAGACCATAACAATTCGACCACGGAAGCGGTGAACAAATCCCTCCTTAGAAGAAATGCTTTTAATAGTAAATTAAATGTATGTACTAAGATACTGAAGTTTGTGCAAAGAAATATCCATACATCGAGGCAATATACAAATTTCAAAGTTCAGGAAAACCTCTAGCCTGGGTTCCAGTCTGTCGATTTTCCACTTTTTAGCTTCTGGCAAAATGACATTGATGTTATCAGAAACTCAATACGGCCCAATTAATAGTCTCGGTGTTTAAATATATTTATTTCACTGACCAGACACAAGATATCGACGCCTGTTCCCAGGCTAGAAAACATCATTTGTGACCGGATTATAGATAGATATGTGGCTCAAACAGATCCTATTAGAGGGAAGAGCGTCCAAATTATACATAAACTATGACTAAATTATTATGAAAAATTGAAGCACAAGACTGTAATCTCTGATTCTAATCACAATATCTCAACGCGCATAGAGTCCATTCCAAGTTAACACGTACATGGCTTTAAGGTTCAACGCAATGGTATTCTAGCTTTATCTACGGATAAAAGAAAGACGATATAATTATATTAACGGCACGTTGGTTGTAATGTAGCATGTAAACACGCTTTCGTTTATTGATGTTTACAATTAATTGCTGCCCCTTGCACACATTCTGTAAAACACAGATGCAGGCCTGCTCAAATTGGGCTTGAAAAGAGTTCACAATAATACTATTTATATGATATAAACACATCGATATACAGGCAGAATTAAACATCAATATGCAGGAAGAATTAGATAATCCAAACACTGTACGCGCGGCGGAAGGGTGCTGTCATTGAGGCAGCGTGAGCATCGTAAAGCCAGGGAGGATAGGGGGTTCTCCCTCAAGAACAATCTGGCTAACCAGAATTTCTCAGACGCGTGTGTTTTACGTTTATTTATCGTCGCTACCGGTTACCCATATGAGCGACGCCTCCTGAAGAGATTACTCATTTTAGATTTTGGAGGATAGTGCAATGATACAGACAGAGACCTATTATAGAGTCTCCTCTGGTTCTTTTACGTGCACGGTGTAAAGCACCGACACGAGACCTCGGTTTAAAGTCCCATCTGAAAGACTGTTAATTTTATTAGGGTCAGACGGGGGATCGAACCTGCGATCCCTGGATTACCAGTCCAGCGTGTTAAACACAACCACTGGACTACAGATCCGTCTTCTCAGACGCGATTTCCCGATACACAGGTAATATACAAATAATACACATATTTATGATAATACCCCATGTACTATAGCATGCACATTCATGTTGGTATAAGACCATTTTGATGCCAAAATTCCATTTCTGTAAATATATGGGGACGATCTGGTCAGGGTGGGGGGGGCTATGTTCTCCTTTATTGTTTCCTAGGTACACGCCGAGCGCTTGTGATCAAGCCAGGTATGAAAGACACATCAAAAATAAACATTAGAGAAAAATATGAAAATTATTATCTCGACTCAATAGCCCACGTGGATACGCAACTAACTAACCCCCCAGCTGACTTCCATCTAAACTATAACTAATCTAAAATGCTGTTGAATATTGACTGTGTTGGTATATTATGGAGAGCGTATGGGTTTATACAGGTGAATCAATCCCTGTAGAATCAATCCGTGTAACATACATTAAAAGCTGTCTGGGCTAGCGTTCGTTCTCCCGCTGTTCTCTGATGCCTGGCATTCCAGAACAGCATTCTACATCAGTGAGAAATCACTGCTTTAAACCATTTACGTTTGCTGGAAGTTCAGTGCCTATCAGTACCTATGGTTGTGGATATAACTTCCCGGGAATAACTGACATGTAGATCTACTGCGTAATTGATAAATTATAATTTATGTAAGTACTATTTTGTAGTGAATAGTAGATCTAGTGTAGTTACTAGATAGACACGCAGTTTACAAAGTAAGTCGCATTATATACTTTAATAGAGAAGTGTTGATTGACATCATTCAATTTATTGTCCGGAATATATCGCTTATGTTCTTTACGAAAATATGTTATTAATTTTCACCTGCGGAAGCATGGCTTGAAAATCGACACACGAAATCATCTTCATAACTGTGACCAGTTGAAACAATCTGGGACAGAAATACAATTGCTACAGATACAACGAACGTGGAAATCGATATAAAAACCTTCAACTCGCCTTTTCAGTTTTCATGGGTGTAGCTAGTCAAATATTTAGACTTGAAAAATGGAACATTTTACTATCAGTCATTTTTCAAATAACAGATCAAAATTTGTTTATGTAGAGGTCTTATATATCAGACTAACGTGTAGCGTTGGTTTTGATATGCATGTATGTGTTAAGATGGTGCAGGGTCACTCCCCCGGCATGTTTTGATGAGAAAGAGGAACATATTTCCACAAAAACAGTGGCGTAGCCAGAAGCTGAAAATAATCGCGGTGAACTGTCTAGGGTGGTAGAGGGGCTAGTCCTATATGTATGTATGTTCCATTAATGTCAAACCCATTGCGGGGACATAGACATGTTTTCCTGGGCAGGCTTAGCAGACCTAAGTGGTTAACCAGTACTAAGCAATGTGTGTGAGGTGCCTTGCTCAATGACACTACGTACGTGGACTGACCGAGTATCGAACACAGGACTGTTCGATTCCAAATCCGACGCTCTACCACTGAACCACGGACCTATATATAAGACCTCTACATAAAAATTTCAAGAAATGCCTGGATAGTAAAGTGTCATTTTTCAAGTCTAAATATTTGGACTAGCTACACCCATGAAAACTGAAAGGCGAGTTGAAGGTTTTTATATCGATTTCCACATTCCGTTGTATCTGTAGCAATTGTATTTCTGTCCCAGATAGTTTCAACTGGTCATGCCCCCCCCCCCCGGAATGTTTGTTTGTTTGTAGATGTTTGTCTGGTTTTTTTATTTAAGTTTATTTAACATCGCTACCGGTTTCCCATTTGAGGGACGGGCAGTTTACCTAACAACACCTTTCCTGGGCAGGCTCCAGCAGTTAACCAGTACTTGGTGCACCAACCTCCGTAAGAAACTGCCAACTTTTTCATATAAATGAGACACGGTCTGAGCGGGGCTCGAACCCGTGACCATCAGAGATGATAGGTTACAGTGGTATGCAAGTCAGCGACCATAACCACTCGATCACGGAGTGTATTCTGAAGACAATTTTATCCCAGATTTCTTACTCTTGTCGCTACTCGCGTCCGCCTCCGTGGTCGAGTGGTTAAGGTCGCTGACTTGTATACCACTGTAACCTATCATCACTGATGGTCACGGGTTCGAGCCCCGCTCAGACCGTGTCTCATTTATATGAAAAAGTTGGCAGTTTCTTACTGAGGTTGGTGCACCCAAGTACTGGTTAACCGCTGGAGCCTGCCCAGGAAAGGTGTTGTTAGGTAAACTGCCCGCTGGCGATATAGCCCAAAATGGTGCTGATGCTGGCGTAAAACCCGAAATATAACATAATTGTTGCTACTCTACACATTCTAATCGAGGCAAATGTGTGGCTACAGGCCTGTTGTATCATTTTATTCAGTTTCACCTGTTCAAATAAATGCATTAAAAATACTATTTTTGTTGGTATTTTTGCAAGGAAACTTTGTAAATATGTTTGAAAAAGTACAACTTATGTTTTTATTGGCTGTAGTTTATGTATTTATTATATATAAACATTTTAAACAGTAATTACTTGTGGGAAAAAGATGTTTTCACACATTTTCCTTGATTAACCCTGTAAAATGTTCACATTTAATTAATTATTTTAGAATTTTTTTACAGTTTTATGTAGAAAATTTTATAACCTTTCCATTGGTATATAATAAGATTATATTTATCAATACCATATATCTGTTATTTCATTATTTCCAACCCACCCAATAATCTTGAAAATTCCTACAACTTTGCAAAGATATCCAGCCAGCAGCTTTATCGGTAGATAATATACATAGCACCAGAAGGGTTAAAAAGTAATGAAATGGTGACATATTTTCCTATTCGCTGTGTTCACTGCACAGCATACCCCTCCACCCCCTCACCTTTCCTTTTTTTGTTGCATTTGTCACATAATTTTTGAAGAAATGTGTAGGCCTACAGCGCCTTATTGGAAGCTATGCCCCTGGTTTTTAGATTGATTTTTGTGTTCTGAATTTATATCAACTGCTAGTGAGTTCATTGTCGAGTCTGGATGCATAGGCTGGAAAGCATGTATTCCTTATTAGTGAAGGCCATGGTCTACTTGCCTATTGGAAGATATGTGCTACTGTATATATACCTGGCCCGTAGCCACACTGAGGCACAACGAGGCAGTTGCCTTGGTTAAAATTTACAAACCTAAAAAAAAAAAAAATGAAAAACAATATCACTGCTCTGTAAAATGTTGACTGCTAGAGAGCTGAAAGGTCAGTACATAATTATACGTCTAAACTCATTAAAAAAAACCCGCAGGAAATCGCTTCTATACCCCTACAATTTTAAGGGGGAACATGCTCCCAGACCCCCTAGATTGCCTCAGTTGAAATTTGCATCTGGCTACGGTACTGTATACATCTGTTGTAAGACGGGTTTAATAAAAAATAAATTCATACATTGCATTTACAATTAATTATACATACAATGAAATACGTGGAAAACAATTATAAATTAAATTAGGATTAATTATTATTGCTGTATACGATTTAATCTGGGAGAAAAGCAAATGGGTTGGGCTACACGTTATGACAACCAGGGGCGTAGCTTGGCTGGAATCGATGTGTAGGCCAACTTAAAACTTAAGATCGGAGGGGGGTCCGGTGTCATCCCCAGGAAAACTATTTATAGTGTATATAATTTAATCCTGGCCTCCCGATTTTTGTTGCAGATTTGGCATTTTAATTTTTTTTATATTTCGGGGAAAAGTGTAGGCCACGGCCTATAGGAAGCTATGCCAATGACAACACTATTTACAGCCCTCACCAAGACACATGTCAGTAGTACCATAGTTGGACTGCGGATCCAGGGATCGCAAGTTAGATAGCTCTTCTGACCCTAATAATATTAACAGTCTTTCAACAACATATACTTTATTTAGAATCAGGTTAAGACATAACAACATGATGCGACTATAACCCGCGGTCTTGTGTATCAGTGCTATGCTCCGGGGCATGTAAAACAAGAGATGCTTCTGCAATTGTAGTGTCTTCTGTATCTTGCACTATCCTCCAAAATATGATGACACTATATTGCATGATCCTCCCATATAATGATGACAGTATCTTGCAATATCCTCCAAAATATGATGACTACTATACTTCTGAAAGCGTCGCTCCGATTAACCAGGAGGCGAAGATTAATAATCGTTTCCAAAACAACCCCCATAAAAACAATTGTTGTCTATGATTTCTGTTTACTTTCATGTATAAAGTGTTGTGTGTCCGGCCACACTTATTGTCTATGATTTCTGTTTATAAAGTGTGTCCAGCCACAATTGTTGTCTATGATTTCTGTTTATAAAGTGTGTCCAGCCACAATTGTTGTCTATGATTTCTGTTTACTTTCATGAATAAAGTGTGTGTCCGGCCACAATTGTTGTCTATGATTTCTGTTTATAAAGTGTGTCCAGCCACAATTGTTGTCTATGATTTCTGTTTATAAAGTGTGTCCAGCCACAATTGTTGTCTATGATTTCTGTTTACTTTCATGAATAAAGTGTGTGTCCGGCCACAATTGTTGTCTATGATTTCTGTTTATAAAGTGTGTCCAGCCACAATTGTTGTCTATGATTTCTGTTTATAAAATGTGTCCAGCCACAATTGTTGTCTATGATTTCTGTTTACTTTCATGAATAAAGTGTGTGTCCGGCCACAATTGTTGTCTATGATTTCTGTTTATAAAGTGTGTCCAGCCACAATTGTTGTCTATGATTTCTGTTTATAAAGTGTGTCCAGCCACAATTGTTGTCTATGATTTCTGTGTACTTTCATGAATAAAGTGTGTGTCCGGCCACAATTGTTGTCTATGATTTCTGTTTATAAAGTGTGTCCAGCCACAATTGTTGTCTATGATTTCTGTTTATAAAGTGTGTCCAGCCACAATTGTTGTCTATGATTTCTGTTTATAAAGTGTGTCCAGCCACAATTGTTGTCTATGATTTCTGTTTACTTTCATGAATAAAGTGTGTGTCCTGCCACAATTGTTGTCTATGATTTCTGTTTACTTTCATGTATAAAGTGTGTGTCCTGCCACACTTGTTGTCTATGATTTCTGTTTACTTTCATGAATAAAGTGTGTGTCCAGCCACAATTGTTGTCTATGATTTCTGTTTATAAAGTGTGTCCAGCCACAATTGTTGTCTATGATTTCTGTTTACTTTCATGAATAAAGTGTGTGTCCGGCCACAATTGTTGTCTATGATTTCTGTTTACTTTCAGAATGTGGAAGTATGCCTTCAAAGAAAGAGTACGATTTAGTTTCGGATGACGGGTACGACAACAGGATTCCTCTTCACAACGAAGATGCATTTCAGCACGGAATACACTTCCAAGCAAAGGTTGGCTTATTAATTATAATACTCTACCGACAGGAACTAACGAGCGTAGCAGGTGTCCGAAATATGGAATCATTCTAGATATATAAAAACTCCAACTCTTCTAATTTGTAATTTTGTATCAACATTATCTAATCATTATATACATAGTATTCGATTAATTTAGATTTCTAGGAAATGCTAAATATTTCTAGGAAAGCATGACACTAAATTAGATTTTACTTTATAATATTACTTAATTTTACTATATATTTAATTTGCCGATTGCAATCTCATTCGCAATTACTACTTATTAACTCTGCATGCTGGGTAAAATAAAGCTATAAATAATTGTAGCTGTCGACAATTCATTAATGTCGTTTTCTTATTTGTAACTTGAAATCTCTGTAAATTTGTCATGGAGTTAACAGAACGTACCGTCTGATCAGACTCTATGCTGTTTGCTATTTGGATAGTGGAGCTAAAACATTTGGCTGAATAGCAAACAACATGGATCCTGATCAGACGTGGCGTTACACCCCGCGGCTGATCTGGATCTATGGTGTTTGCAAATTTGCTATTCAGATAGTGGAGCTAAAACATTTGGCTGAATAGCAAACAACATAGATCCTGATCAGACGCGGCGTTACACCCCACGGTTAATTTGGATCTATGGTGTTGCAAATTTGCTATTCGGATAGTGGAGCTAAAACATTTGGCTGAATAGCAAACAACATAGATCCTGATCAGACGCAGCATTACACTCCGTGGCTGATCTGGATCTATGGTGTTTGCAAATTTGATATTCGGATAGTGGAGCTAAAACATTTAGCTGAATAGCAAACAACATAGATCCTGATCAGACGCAGCGTTACACTCCGTGGCTGATCTGGATCTATGGTGTTTGCAAATTTGCTATTCAGATAGTGGAGCTAAAACATTTGGCTGAATAGCAAACAACATAGATCCTGATCAGACGCGGCGTTACACCCCACAGTTAATTTGGATCTATGGTGTTTGCAAATTTGCTATTCGGATAGTGGAGCTAAAACATTTGGCTGAATAGCAAACAACATAGATCCTGATCAGACGCAGCATTACACTCCGTGGCTGATCTGGATCTATGGTGTTTGCAAATTTGATATTCGGATAGTGGAGCTAAAACATTTAGCTGAATAGCAAACAACATAGATCCTGATCAGACGCAGCGTTACACTCCGTGGCTGATCTGGATCTATGGTGTTTGCAAATTTGCTATTCAGATAGTGGAGCTAAAACATTTGGCTGAATAGCAAACAACATAGATCCTGATCAGACGCGGCGTTACACCCCACAGTTAATTTGGATCTATGGTGTTTGCAAATTTGCTATTCGGATAGTGGAGCTAAAACATTTGGCTGAATAGCAAACAACATAGATCCTGATCAGACGCAGCATTACACTCCGTGGCTGATCTGGATCTATGGTGTTTGCAAATTTGATATTCGGATAGTGGAGCTAAAACATTTAGCTGAATAGCAAACAACATAGATCCTGATCAGACGCAACATTACACCCCGCGGCTGATCTGGATCTATGGTGTTTGCAAATGTGATTTTATTTACTCGGCAGGTAACGGGTTAAATATGTGTACTCCTGCATTGTGCATTTTCCATGTTTGCTTTCTAATTGTAGTACATTGGCACTCTGGATGTTCCACGACCCAGTAGCAGAGTGGAGATTGTGGCCGCTATGAGAAGATTCGAGTAAGATACTTCAACATATTTGTTTGCTTTGTCTGTTTCCGAGGTTATATAATACAGTCAAACCTGTGTTAGTGGTCATCTCTATGTGTGTGTTTTACGTTTATTTATCGTCGCTACCGGTTGCCCATATGAGCGACGCCTCCTGAAGAGATTAGTTATTTTAGATTTTGGAGGATAGTGCATGATACAGACAGAGACCCATTCCAGAATCTCCTCTGGTTCTTTTACGTGCACGGTGTAAAGCACCAACACAAGACCTCGGTTTAACGTCCCATCTGAAAGACTGTTAATTTTATTAGGGTCAGACGGGGGATCGAACCTGCGATCCCTGGATTACCAGTCCAGCGTGTTACCACTGGACTACATATCCGTCTGTAAGATCATCTCTATTAAGCAAGCAACCTGCATTAAGCAGCCAGTTTCAAGATTTCCAATATGTTGTTTTATTATGCATTTGGCCTCTATTAAGCAGCCATCTGTGCTAAGCAGCCACTTTCTGTGATTCCCTTGACTTGCTGCTTAAGACAGGTTTGACTGTACTTTTCTCAAAGCTCAAGTGATATGATTGGTTGATTCCGAAATTTACACTCAGCTCAACCAATCAGATTACTTGTTATTGAGTTTGATATTTGAAAAACGTTACTTAACCTCCATGCATGGACATACAAATATTTCATCTGATGCTGGAGAAACGTTACGTAACCTCCATGCCTGCACATGCAAATATTTCACCTGATGCTAGAGAAACGTTACCTAACCTCCATGCCTGCACATACAAATATTTCACCTGATGCTAGAGAAACGTTACCTAACCTCCATGCCTGCACATACAAATATTTCATCTGATGCTAGAGAAATGTTACTTAACCTCCATGCCTGCACATACAAATATTTCACCTGATGCTAGAGAAACATTACCTAACCTCCATGCCTGCACATACAAATATTTCACCTGATGCTGGAGAAACGTTACTTACCCTCCATGCCGGGACATACAAATATTTCACCTGATGCTGGAGAAACGTTACTTAACCTCCATGCATGGACATACAAATATTTCATCTGATGCTGGAGAAACGTTACCTAACCTCCATGCATGGACATACAAATATTTCACCTGATGCTGGAGAAACGTTACTTAACCTCCATGCATGGACATACAAATATTTCATCTGATACTGGCGAAACGTTACTTAACCTCCATGCATGGACATACAAATATTTCATCTGATACTGGCGAAACGTTACTTAACCCTTTCAACACCACAGGCCTCTAAATAGGCTTGCAAAAAGTGTAGATCCAGATGAACCGGCTCGATACGAGCCGTCTCATCAGGATCTGCACTTTTTGCCAGTAATAATTATCACTATTTTTAGATAAAATCACCCATTTTGATAAATGAACTGGTCCAAATGTAATTTTCTTATTAATTTATTGGTCTAAGAATATAATGCACCAGTCCATGTCAGTTACTTGGTGTTGAATGGGTTAACCTCCATGCCTGGACATACAAATATTTCTCCTGATGCTAGAAAGTTGTTGAAGATTTGCCAAGAATCAAAGACCAAGATTTGATATGCCGGCCATCTAGCATCTCTATCCATCTGTCAAACATTCTGTTTCTAAACAGACATATCCCCAGTGGCCCTAATATCGGCATTTAAATTCCACATTGCCTCTTCTCTCTCCCTCATGGCGATGGTTTCCATCAGGAATGAGGTCTCTCCCTCGAGTGATTAATATAAGTTGTAAGTACTTGTTTCGCAATCCCCCAGTGACACAAATATCGGCATTTAGATTCCACGTTGCCTCTTCTCTCTCCCTCATGGCGCTGGATTCCATCAGGAATGAGGTATCGAGAGTGATTTATATAAGTTGTAAGAACTTGTTTCGCAATCGAGCCAAAATAAATTTGTATATACTCCTTCTCTCCCTCGTGTCGATGGATTCCATCAGGAATGAGGTCTCGAGAGTGATTAATATAAGTTGTAAGAACTTGTTTCGCAATCGAGCCAAAATAAATTTGTATAAACTATCCTCTCCTTCATGGCGATGGATTCCATCAGGAATGAGGTCTCGAGAGTGATTAATATAAGTTGTAAGAACTTGTTTCGCAATATCAGAATAAATCCAAATGAACCGCACATATGCATTTTGTGTTTATTATTTACTATCTCCGTCAGAGTTCCGCAACTGTGAATAGCAAAAACATGCGGAAATGTCATATCTACTCGTAACACCTTCATTTATTCAAAGGTTGTTTAGTTTTCATTACTCTCTTGTCGTTCATGTAATCAATATTTCGGTGAATTTCAATCACTTGAGGATAGGCTGCATTCAACATTTGTAAAGTGCCCGCCACTCATGTGACGTCACATGATTGCCTTATACAGCATGTATTGCTACTGGTATTAAATTTAAATGCGAAATTTACATCGTCACCGATAATTGGTATCCTCGCGTAAATAAAAGATGGTGGTCAGTGTTGATGCTTTCACTTTGTTATTGATTCAGTCATAATTTATTTCTTACTACAATATAATTAAATATGAGTTAACATTAGTTGCACAGACTCTTTGAAACACAACTACACAGGTCGCCAGATAACTGACAATGTACAGTGCGTGAGGTTATGTTGTGTAAATACCCGGATAACTGACAATGTACAGTGCATGAGGTTATGTTGTGTAAATATTTGGTAACTGACAATGCACAGTGCATGAGGTTATGTTGTGTAAATACTCGGGGGGGGGGTAACTGACAATGCACAGTGCATGAGGTTATGTTGTGTAAATATTTGGTAACTGACAATGCACAGTGCATGAGGTTATGTTGTGTAAATACCCGGGTAACTGACAATGTACAGTGCATGAGGTTATGTTGTGTAAATATTTGGTAACTGACAATGCACAGTGCATGAGGTTATGTTGTGTAAATACCCGGGTAACTGACAATGCACAGTGCATGAGGTTATGTTGTGTAAATACTCGGGGGGGTAACTGACAATGCACAGTGCATGAGGTTATGTTGTGTAAATATTTGGTAACTGACAATGCACAGTGCATGAGGTTATGTTGTGTAAATACTCGGGGGGGGGGGTAACTGACAATGCACAGTGCATGAGGTTATGTTGTGTAAATATTTGGTAACTGACAATGCACAGTGCATGAGGTTATGTTGTGTAAATATTTGGTAACTGACAATGCACAGTGCATGAGGTTATGTTGTGTAAATACCCGGGTAACTGACAATGTACAGTGCATGAGGTTATGTTGTGTAAATATTTGGTAACTGACAATGCACAGTGCATGAGGTTATGTTGTGTAAATACCCGGATAACTGACAATTTGCTTGATTTATTGCAGTATGAATTTAAAGCCAAAGGTATTAAAAAGAAAAAAGTTGATCTGAGGGTGTCCGTAGATGGGGTCAAGGTGTCCATTAGCAAGAAGAAAAAGGTAAGAGCCTATATGAGTTCGTCTTAACCCGTAACCTGCTAAATAAATTTGACGGAATATGTTATCAACATAGATGCAGATTAGCCGTGGCGCAATGCAGCGTCTGATCAGGATCTATGTTGTTTGCCATCAAGTGTTTTAGCTTCACTACCCGAAGAGCAAACAGCATAGGGCCTAATCAGACGGAACTCTCGTTACGCTACACTACAAGTACGCCACTGGTCATAGTAAAATCCAGCAATAATTAATCACTTTATTGACTCAAAGTCCGTCTCCGTGGTCGAGTGGTTAACTCTGACTTGTATACCACTGTAACCTATCATCACTGATGGTCACTGGTTAGAGCCCCGCTCAGGCCGTGTCTCATTTATATGATAAAGTTGGCAGTTTCTTACGGAGGTTGGTGCACCCAAGTACTGGTTAACCGCTGGAGCCTGCCCAGGAAAGGTGTTGTTAGGTAAACTGCCCGCCGGTGATATAGCCCGAAATGGTGCTGATGCAGGCGTAAAACCCGAAATATAAATAAATTTATTGACTTAAGCAAAACAAAAATCGATCCAAAATAATGGTTTTGTACAAATGTCATTTAGCACTATTGCGAAACAAGTTTCTTACAGCAATAGTGATGTCTCGATAGCAACCAGCAAGGTCTCTCTTGTCATTAGAAAGAGGGGCGTTATTTCATACATCTTACGGGAAAAAAAATAGTCAAATTCTTGGAAGGAGAAGATTTATCCAATCATATCGTCATGACATTCAGATCGTTGCATCATGACCATATCAAGACCAATCAGAATTCACTTGGCTAACATCCCATTTAGTATCGAGACCAATCAGAATTCACTAGGATAACATCCCATTTAGTATCGAGACCAATCAGAATTCACTAGGCTAACATCCCATTTAGTATCGAGTTCCAATCGTACAATCAGCATTTTATAATGTCCTTCTATTGTGCAATTGCCAAGGTTTTTAATAACCTTGGGCTATATGCATTTTGGAAAACGTCACTAAATTAAGGAAATTAATTTACATACATGTACATGGCTGAATTTTAGTTTAACCCATTCAACACCAAGTAACTCACATGGACTGGTCCATGATATTCATAAACCAATAAATGAATCAGAAAATCACATTTGGACAAGTTCATTTATCAAAATGGGTAATTATGTCTAAAAATAGTCATATCACTGGCAAAAAGTGCAGATCCTGATGAGACGGCTCATCACGAGCCGGCTCATCTGGATCTGCACTTTTTGTAAGCCTATTTAGAGGTCTGTGGTGTTGAATGGGTTAAACACTATTTATTTCAGTATTTGTACATCAAGAAATGAACCTTTTACATATAATGTAACAGCAGTAGACTGAACGCGACTCGAACGAAAGAAAACTTATATAGGCCTTAGTTCTTCTCCCTATCAATTGATTGATATACAATAGGCAGGAGAATAATATATATAACAATGAAAATACGTGAAATATATTCTAGGTATATGCTAAAGAATTTCAGAACTTATTGTATTAGTGAGTCAATAGTTTTGGATGTAAAAAAGAAAATGGTTAATATGTAAAGGAATATTTGAAGAAAGTTCAAGAACGTGAACTATCAAATCGGAGCACGAGAAGAAAAGCGATTAGTATGGAGAAACGTGGTTGAATAGGATCGGCTGAATTTTGCATACGGGGAATAATTCTAAAACCAAAAATGCAGGATAATAAATATTTTCATGAAGCCTGCCAATGAGCGAGCTTCTTTGTATATAATAGAGTAGTATCTGGTCTGTCTTTTACCGTGGCGTCAGGATTGGAATTATCCACATCAGTTCTTTTTTTACTTTTACCCTCTGTAGTAATCCAATCTGTTTTCTTCTGTGTGGAAGAAGGCGAAAGAATTTGACAATGATTTGATTAAAATGGAATCGCGATAACCATGAAGCTTTCGACTGAATTCATTAATCACACGAGCTTTCAGTTAATTAATTCCTCGGAGAAATTGGTTCTCATTGTAACTGATAGTTTACTTCTAATCAGCAGTAAATGGATCTGTTCGATCATTATAAATTCGATGTCAGATTCTCTTCCCTCGCCACTGTCAGAGTGGCTCTTTTCTGCCACTGCTACAATAATTTGATTTAAGGAACGAATCACGAGTTAATAGTTTCCATTGAGGTATGAACTACATTGAGTGTGTTTGAATTGCGTGTAGGCTGAAGGTTTGATCTCCCCTCTGACGCTAGTCATATGAACAGCCTATCATAGGTCCAAGGTCATGTATATCGGTGCTACATGTATACACCGGGCACTACATGTGTACACCTGGCGCTACATGTATACACCTGGCGCTACATGTATACACCTGGCGCTACATGTATACACCTGGCGCTACATGTGTACACCGGGCACTACATGTATACACCTGGTGCTACATGTATACACCTGGCGCTACATGTATACACCTGGCGCTACATGTATACACCTGGCACTACATGTATACACCGGGCACTACATGTGTACACCGGGCGCTACATGTATACACCTGGCGCTACATGTATACACCTGGCACTACATGTATACACCGGGCGCTACATGTATACACTTGGCACTACATGTATACACCTGGCACTACATGTATACACCGGGCACTACATGTATACACCTGGCACCTGTTCGGTTTACAGGGGTAATTTACAATTGAAAATGTATATATCTTTTAAAAAATTGGTTCGGTATTCGGAAAAGATGGGTTCCGGTTTACAGAGGTATTCTTACAATGAACAAAGAAGGGAAACATTTGGGACCAAGAAATTTGTTCGGTTTGGAGGGAATTCCAGCTTAGAGGGGTTCCGGTTTTAAGGGGTTTCACTGTATAAGGAATAAAATCAATTAGCCTGGGTTCCAGTCTGTCGATTTTCACTTTTTAACTTCTAGCCAAATGACAGCCTGGGGAAACTGGATTTCCGATCGTAACGCCATCTACTTACACCCACTTTTTTGAGGGTGTAGATTTGAAGAACGACAACTCTTCTCTACAAGATAATATTGCTAAATATAGAAACGGAATTCTATTGGAAATCGCCGAACAGACACGATTATACACGATCATTTCCGAATATACACGAATGTTCCCGTAGACTCATTTACATATAATGTCCCATTTCTGTGTTGTATCGACGAGATGGCGGAAATCGCCGAACAGGCACGATTATACACGATCATTTCTGAATATACACAAATGTTCTCGTAGACTCATTTACATATAATGTCCCGTTTCTGTGTTATATCGACGAGATGGCGGATTTTAAATATTACATTTAGATGGCAATGGATCGATTCGGCGTAATTGAACTAAAGACGACTTAAATATTGAGTAAATATGTCAAATCAAACGCACATTGTACTTTTTGAAACTATTTATCGTTCCGTTGACTCATAAACAATGGCGGCCAATTATAAAGTTTTATCAGCATTGCAGTGCCTCGTTTTCGATTCAAGTACGTCATTACTTGAGTCACGTGCTAATAGGCCTATTAATAGGATTAATAATTTCACGGGAAACCCCGCCAGTTTCTCCAGGCGTTGATATGTTCAGAAACTCAATACGGCCCAATTAATAGTATCGGTGTTAAAATATATTTATTTGACTGACCAGGCAAAATATATCGACGCCTGTTCCCAGGCTAAAAATCAATCAGTGATTCATTAATTGGAGCATACAATACATTTGTTCAAATTAACGTGTATGTGAAGGCCGAAATTTTTGAAGCTGACTAATATACTTTTGGACGTTCCGGTTTACCGAGGGTATTTTATGGACAAAGACGGGAACAATTTGGGACACAGACATTTGTTCGGTTTGGAGGAAATTCAGGTTTAGAGGTGTTCCGGTTCCACTGTCATACATGTATATATTTTTGACCAGCTTGCCCACTATAGAGCTTGACCACTACAAAGCTTGAAGTTGACCACTACAAAGCTTGATCCCTACACAACTTGATCACTACACAGCTTGACCACTATACAAATTGACCGCTACACAGCTTGACCACTACATAGCTTAGCCACTATACAGCTTGACCACTGTGCAGCTTGACCACTACACAGCTTGACTGCTACACAGCTTGACCACTACACAGCTTAGCCACTATACAGCTTGACCACTGTGCAGCTTGACCACTACACAGCTTGACCACTACACAGCTTGACCACTACACATCTTGACCACTACACAGCTCGACAACTGCACAGCTTGCCACTATACAGCTTGACCAACCACTACACAGCTTGACCACTACACAGCTTAACCACTACACAGCTTGACCACTACAGTGTAACCACTATACAGCTTGACCACTACAGAGCTTGACCACTACACAGCTTGACCACTAAACAGCTTGACCACTATACATCTTGACCACTACACAGCTTGACCACTATACAGCTTGACCACAACACACCCTGATACAGCTTGACCGCTACACAGTGTGACCACTATTTTGAGGTTGGAGCATGTATTCTCTTCCGAGATAGAGGTTACAGTATTTAGAGTAAGTTTGCTGACATTACTGTACTTTTCTATTGTGTTTTGACAAGAAGAGAGAAAGAGTCATTCCATAATAATAACATGTCAATATTTATTAAGAAACGGAATTAAAACAAAAACGATTCCGAGAACTCGAGGCCGCTTTCTAATAACTTCCACTGGTTGTTCAATATCGAGTACTTTTCTTTACGGTGACATTTTGACATGGAACACTATTAAATGAGACACCAAGAGATCAATCATGTTATAGTTCATAATGTTCAATGCAGGGGCGTTCAATGCAGGGGCGTTCAATGAAGGGGCGTTCAATGCAGGGGCGTTCAATGCAGGGCGTTCAATGCAGGGGCTTCAATGCAGGGGCGTTCAATGCAGGGGCGTTCAATGCAGGGGCGTTCAATGCAGGGGCGTTCAATGCAGGGCGTTCAATGCAGGGGCGTTCAATGCAGGGGCGTTCAATGCAGAGGCGTTCAATGCAGGGGGCGTTCAATGCAGGGGCGTTCAATGCAGGGGCGTTCAATGCAGGAGCGTTCAATGCAGGGGCGTTCAATGCAGGGGCGTTCAATGCAGGGGCGTTCAGTGCAGGGCGTGCAGGGGCGTTCAATGCAGGGGCGTTCAATGCAGGGGCGTTCAATGCAGGGGCGTTCAATGCAGGGGCATTCAATGCAGGGGCGTTCAATGCAGGGGGCGTTCAATGCAGGGGCGTTCAATGCAGGGGCGTTCAATGCAGGGGCGTTCAATGCAGGGGTTTTGATATTGGGGCGTGCATATTTTTTCAAATAAATTTTTTGAGAACAGCAACAACAACAACAGCATCTAGAACCGATTCATATAAACGATCAATAAGTTTACTGTTTGCCAACAAATTTACCGAAAATAGTAATCTTCGTTTTTATGCAGCGCTACAGTTTATAAAATTAGAAATGGTTCCCCTATATACTACAGGAATGAGATTTTCCGTTTTTCCCCCCCCCCAGAATTCCGTTTTTTTTTCAGAGTGAAAATGTCCTTTTTTCTGAATCATGTAAATCCGGCTTAAAATTCTGGCAGGAATAAAAACGAAAAAGTCACATCAAAATTGGTCTGCGCTCACATTGTCCCCCAAAAATATTTCTTGTTTTTTTGGGATACCCACTCTCATCCCTAATACTGTTAATTTCGTGATGCCGGCGTAAAACCTGAACAAACAAGCAAACATATTGTTAATTTCGTGATGCCGGCGTAAAACCTGAACAAACAAGCAAACATACTGTTGTTCCATGTTGTATTATGAGAAATGTGACATTTTGTTTTCGATCTGTTTGTTTATCGTCGACCCGTGATTAATTAACCACTGCCCGCCACCTCCAGAATTATTTTAGTCATTTTCATATTTTGGGAGGATAGTGCAAGATACAGATACGCTCCAATTCCAGAAGCATCGCTGGTTCTTTTACATGCCTGGTTTAGTGCACCGATACACTAGACCTTGGATTATAGTCCCATCATAATAATATGGTCAGAGGGGGGATCAAACCTGCGACCCCTGGATTCGCAGTCCAATTAGTTTGATATTTGAGCTCAACTGATCTATTCTCAGATTAGGTTAGTTTATACAAATTTATTTTAGCTCGATTGCATATAAGTTCTTTCAACTTATATTAATCACTCTCTTGTGACCTCATTCCATCATCGAACCCATCGCCACTAGGGAGAGAGAAGAGGCAAGGTGGAATTTAAATGCCTTGTCTAAGAGCACAATCGTAACGGCTACAGCTGGGCGCGAACTTTGGGCCTTTTCGCACCTGAAGTGAATGCGCTACTACAGCGCTATCACGATTAGATGTGTTATAAGGTGGGTCATCGGGCGTCCATCAACAATTACTTCAAAGGTCATCTTCTCTAAAACTGCATGGTGAAGCTTGATAAAACTTGGTGTGGTGCTTTCTGGGAAACATTTTTTTTTAAACTTTATTTATTTTACAACGATCGCGAAGCAAGTTTTAACAACTTATAATAATCACTCTCGTTGGCTCGGATGAAAGCTTATATGAGGTCATTCATGTTGGAGGAAACTGGAGTACCCGGAGATAACCCACCTGTCCGATCCGCCGACCATCGTACCATCTCACATACTTCCCGATTCGAGGATCGAACCCGGGTTGCATTGGTGAGAAGCAAGCGCTAACCACTGCGCTAATCAGACACCAGCTAATCTGGGAAACTTAGTGTATTTTAGGACACTCGAAACTTTTCTTAGAATTGGAACAATACAAACCACCAGCTTTGTGAACGAGAAATTGTTCACTTATGTAAAAGCGAGAAAAGTAGTCCGGCTACAAACATGCTACGGATTCTGAAAACGTCGGGTGAGACACAAGTTTCTCTGATTCATGATTTATGTTGCTTTAAGAAGGGTTAATTTTACTATTTTCTAAAGTAATCAATATCTGCGTGGTTTAATTAATTAGAATTTGCTAATTCTTAGACATTAATTGTGTACATGTAATGAACAGTGATAGGTCTTTGACTCTTATAACGACATATTTCAAATGAAATTCCATGACATTCCAGATATTTTCCAGAGTTATATAAGAATAACACCGTAATGAAGTGTTGTCTGCTGCAATTATTTGAACTATTTATAGCTTTTATTTTACCCAGCATGCAAAGAGCTAAAAAAAATTCTCAAAGTAAATATGCTTTATAGACATTTTTATAAATAATTGCAAATAATTTTTGTTGTTTTTATAAATTGAGATATTTCCCCTGTAAACAATTACATTGCATTTCTAGTGAACTTCCGTGACATTTCAATGTTATTTACACCACTTGTGTGCAAAGCACATTTCTAGTGAAATTCTGTGACATATTTCACTGTTATTTACACCGCTTGTGTGCAAAGCACATTTCTAGTGAAATTCCGTGACATATTTCACTGTTATTTACACCGCTAGCGTGCAACGCACAATTCTAGTGAAATTCCGTGACACACATTTCAATGTTATTTACACCGCTAGCATGCAACGCACAAGTCTAATGAAATTCCAGGACATATTTTACTGTTATTTTCAACGCTAACGTGCAACGCACATTTCTAGTGAAATTCCAGGACATATTTCACTGTTATTTTCAACGCTAACGTGCAAAGCACCATTCTAGTGAAATTCCAGGACATATTTCAATGTTATTTTCAACGCTAAACGTGCAAAGCACCATTCTAGTGAAATTCCATGACATATTTCAATGTTATTTTCAATGCTAGCATGCAAAGCACCATTCTAGTGTCACACATTTCACTGTTATATTCACCGCTTGCGTGCAAAGTGCTAAGAAATAAATGCATATCCTGAAGCGTCTGCTAGCATATAAAATATTCTTCTATTAAAAGACAAACGCCTTTGGTCCCTGGTGGTAAATCAATCTGCTATTTTCTGGATTTAATGTTACTTGATTTGACGGAATTTATGTCCTCCTACAGAGAGATAAATATAGTAATCACAAGTACAAGATGGGAGGGAAAGATCATGTCACAAAAGGAGAAATTAATATTTAATTCATTCCCCCCCCCCCCCTACTTCCCATACCCGCATTTTGCTCAAATGGTACGCTTATTAGTTAAATATGGCTGTCTGCTTAACGCAGTGGCTAGCGCGCTCGCTTCTCACCAATGCAACCCGGGTTCGATCCTTGGACTGGGAAGTATGTGAGATGGTACGGTGGTCGCCAGATCTGAGAGGTTGGTTTTTCTCCGGGTACTTTTCATCCGAGCCAACGAGAGTGATTAATATAAGTTGTTAAAACTTGCTTCGCAATCGTTGTAAAATAAATAAAGTATATATATATATATAGAGAATGTATGTATATAAAGAATGTATGTATATAGAGAATGTATGTATATAAAGAATGTATGTATATATAGAATGTATGTATATATAGAATGAATGTATATAGAGAATGTATGTATATAGAGAATGAATGTATATAGAGAATGTATGTATATAGAGAATGTATGTATATAAAGAATGTATGTATATAAAGAATGTATGTATATATAGAATGAATGTATATAGAGAATGTATGTATATAGAGAATGAATGTATATAGAGAATGTATGTATATAGAGAATGTATGTATATAAAGAATGTATGTATATAAAGAATGTATGTATATAAAGAATGTATGTATATAGAGAATGCTTTCTGTAAGGAATATAGGACATTAATCTTGCAAGAAGTCTTGTCTGATTCAGCCTCGAGTCTGTGGAACACTGGAACCCGCAGGCTAAAAGTTTTCCAATGGCGAGAGAAAACTAATAAAAACAAATAACGTTACCTAAATGCGGAGACCATTTCGAGAGTATTAGGACTGATGTGCCAATAGAGGTTAGCATATTGATCGTTCACACTATTAAATTAACACATAAACATTTGCTACAGCCCCACACCAATACAAATGTGACAGTACATGCGACTGGATTCCATTAACACTGCAATAGGATTACCCAATTGGGACACAAAACGTCTTGGAAGTTATCGAATTTTGTTGAACAAGACCGACAGTTTATGTTCTTACTTGATTCTTTTTGTGTGGTTCTGTTGGAGACTGTATGATACAGGAGATGTCGGCATTGATAATGAATTTATACGAGGTCCGTAACGACCACTCACGGCAATGGCAACATAATGTGGTATTTGTTGGTTCTGTTGGAGACTGTATGATACAGGAGATGTCGGCATTGATAATGATTTCATAGGAGGTCCGTAACGACCACTCATGGCAATGGCAACATAATGTGGTATTTGTAAGACAGGTCAATACAGGATAACTATGCATTAGGTTTAATAATATTTTATTGCAACTTTTTCCATAATGACGAATACAATTTACAAATCACATTAATAACATACATAAAACCTGATAATATACAGGACATTTTCAAAGTTTAAAATGATTGGGCTACAAGTTTAAAAACATTAGCAACCGCTCTTTCCAAAAGGTCAAATTTGCCATCAATTTGTTTGGATGTATGTAGTACTAATATAAGTAAGTCTTTCAAGAAAAGTATTGTTTGGATTGAATAAGAAAATGACGGGATACGCTTAACCAATTTGATTCTGGATACCGTTCAAACAGTATTTGCAAAGAACATAGAGCCAGATCAGCCGCCATGGAATGTGCCGTCTGATCAGGCTCTATGCTGTTTGCTATTCAGATGATCTTGCTAAGACACTTGGCTATGTAGCAAACAACATAGATCCTGATCAGCACGCAGCGTCACGCTGCGGCTGATCTGGATCTATGTTGTTTGCAAAAGCCTTTAAATGTATCCAGAATGAAATGGGTTAAGAGAATACTAAAATGAACAAGAAGAATTGAAAAAACTGATGACTAGATTGGTAGGCCTGTGCTTAGCGGTGAATTTACGGATAATATCCATACAATTTCAACTATTTATAACCTTTCTTTTACCTAGAATACAAAGAGTCCCATAACGTACAAATGTCATGGAATTTCAACTATTTATAACCTTTCTTTTACCTAGAATACAAAGAGTCCCATAACGTACAAATGTCATGGAATTTCAACTATTTATAACCTTTCTTTTACCTAGAATACAAAGAGTCCCATAACGTACAAATGTCATGGAATTTCAACTATTTATAACCTTTCTTTTACCTAGAATACAAAGAGTCCCATAACGTACAAATGTCATGGAATTTCATTAGAATTGTGTTGTTACGACATGAAGACATATTTTTTAGTTTTCAGTTACAAATAAGAAAACAAAATGTTGTCTGCTACAATTATTTGAACTATATATAGCCTTTATTTTACCCAGCCTGCAAAGAATAAACTTCAACGATTGCGAAACATACTTTAAAAGCATGCATTAATTACTCTCGTTGGTGCCGATGAAAATGTATATGTGGTCATTCGTGTAGGTGGAAACCAGGGTACCGGGATAACAGTGACCACCAATCTAACATACTTCCGATCCAAGGATCAAACTCAGGTTGCATTAGTGAGAAGTGAGCACGTTAACCACTGCGCTGTGCTGATCTAGATAGCCTTTGTAGATAGGTGGTGTCTCATGACAAGAGAACGATACGCTACGATACCATTACTGGCCACCTTAGTCTATACAAATTTATTTTAGCTCAATTGCGAAACAAGTTCTTACAACTTATATCAATCACTCTCGAGACCTCATTCCTGATGGAATCCATCACCATGAGGGAGAGAGAAGAGGCAACATGGAATTTAAATGCCTTGCCCAAGGACACAATCGTAATGGCTCCAGTGGGGCTCGAACTCCGGACCTTTCGCACCTGAAGCGATCGTGCATCCACTGCGCTATCTCGACTTCCACAAGTTATTGCCATGGTTGTGCGCAAGAAGGAATTAAAAAGGCGAAGATATGTAAATGTAAGAGAGAGTTAGGCATAGTGCGTGGCAATGTGAGCTTTGAAAGCTACTGTGCCAACTGACACGATGTCTGGTGACAGCTTGTTCCATTCCCTGATGGTGCGTGGGAAGGATTGAAGTGTTGATGTAGTACTTCTTCTGGATGGTTCATGGAATCTGGATGGTTCTTGGAATCTGGATGGTTCTTGGAATCTGGATGGTTCTTGGAATCTGGATGGTTCATGGAATCTGGATGATTCTTGGAATCTGGATGGTTCTTGGAATCTGGATGGTTCTTGGAATCCAGTGGTTCTTGGAATCTGGATGGTTCTTGGAATCTGGATGGTTCTTGGAATCTGGATGGTTCTTGGAATCTGGATGGTTCTTGGAATATGGATGATTCTTGGAATATGGATGATTCTTGGAATCCAGTGGTTCTTGGAATCTGGATGGTTCTTGGAATCTGGATGGAGTTTGGTTGTGTAGCGAGAGAGTCTAATAAGTGGTAATAAGTATTTTGTCTTGTCGATGGCGACTAGGTTGATAATGGAATGGCTAGATTGGAGGAATTTAACGCCCAGCGTCCCACCCACGGGAAAAGAAGTGGTCTTTGTATACAGGATCGGTAGTCTCTCATTATAGGTTAATTTCATTGTTAATGGTTTTACAGGATTCCTAGCAACTGAAAAAAAGAACTCCAGATGACGCTTACAGGTGGTATCTCGTATACAAGATCAATATGCATCGATAATGGATTAAACAGTGATCCTTAGAAACATGTATTTAATGCTGAGAAAAATAAAGGCTAAAAAAAAAAGTTCTACTAATTGTAGCAGACGAATATTCATTACTGTTTTTCTTATTTGTAATTGAAAACTCTGGAAATATGTCCTGGAATTTCTTTAGACCTTTATTTATTTTACAACGATTGCGAAGCAAGTTTTAACAACTTATATTAATCACTCTCGTTGGCTCGGATGAAAGCGTATATGTGGTCATTCATGTGGGAGGAAACCGGAGTACCCGGAGAAAACCCACCTGTCCGATTTGGCGACCATTGTACCATCTCACATACATCCCTGTCCGAGGATCGAACCCGAGTCAAATTGGTGATAAGCGCTAATCGGACAGCCTATGAATGTCCAATTCCGTCGAACCAGACAAAATACTTTGTCATAACCAAAGTTTGACATAACCGATATTGACCATATTTCCCAAGATGGCGGTTCACGTAGATCACAAACCTTACATTACTTAATTATCCCTTAATAAATCATTTTCCAAGTTGTCATTGTCTGTTATCGCCGTTTGAACGAACAAAAACTCTTGTAATATCTTATTTAATAAACACAGCACATTTACATATATGTAAATGACAATTTACATATATGTAAATGACATTTATATTTTGGTTTACGAAACTGATCGAAAATCGCTGATGCAATATGGTGCACTTAGTTTGTATCAAATGATACGCGAAAAATATCATCTACTATTTTCTGTTGAATATCTCTATTGACAAGATGAATTATACTTTTGCGGAAATATTTTAATTTGAACCGAAACAAACTAATGAATTAATAGTAATTATTATGATGAGCCATTTATCCAAGTGCCGTCAGATCTGGCTCTATGCTCTTTGCAACAGCGACTTTTGGTCGTGATTGGCATTCAACCCCAAGTACCTGACATGGACTGGGGCATGGTATTTTCAGACCAATAAATTAATAAGAAAATTACACTTGGATCAGTTCATTTATCAAAATGGGTAATTTTTGTCTAAAAATAGTAATATTACTGGCAAAAAGTGCAGATCCTGACGAGCCGGCTCATCTGGATCTACACTTTTTGTAAGCCTATTGAGAGGTCTGTGGTGTTGAAAGGGTTAATGTCATATTTGAGCAACGACTTGTACAAGAAGCACATCATGCTAACTCTCACTTTGTTGTGATTCAAAAATATTTCTGAAGAGTTTCACCGGCGGACATTGCTTCTGTGATTGATGGGGTGGCATAGATTCATTTTTTTTTAATTTTTTTTTTTATACAAATTTATTTTAGCTCGATTTCGAAACAAGTTCTTACAACTTATATTAATCACTCTCAAGACCTCATTCCTGATGTAATCCATCGCCACGAGGGAGAGAGAAGAGGCAACGTGGAATTGAAATGCCTTGCCTAAGGGTTTGCTGTTTGCTGGTCGTTGATTTAGGTATTCACCCACCTCCGTTGGTGGGTCCTTCGCTAATTTGCTTGGCGCTAAGATTAATAGGATTTAGTTCTGCCATTGTTAATGAATAATTGATGAAGAAAAGACAAAATTGGTCGTTTATATTGAGATGCCGTAACTCTGGTCGTTTATATTGAGATGCCGTAACTCAATAAGTGTGTCATGCATTTATATTGAGATGCCGTATCTCTGGTCGTTTATATTGAGATGCCGTAACTATGTGTGTCTGGTTTATATTGAGATGCCGTAACTCAATAAGTGTGTCATGTGTTTATATTGAGATGCCGTAACTCAATAAGTGTGTCATGCATTTATATATATATGCCGTAACTCAATAAGTGTGAGAGAGAGAGAGAGAGAGAGAGAGAGAGAGAGAGAGAGAAGAGAGAGAGAGAGAGAGAGAGAGAGAGAGAGAGAGAGAGAGAGAGAGAGCGAGAGAGAGCGAGAGAGAGAGAGAGAGGAGAGAGAGAGAGAGAGAGAGAGAGAGAGAGAGAGAGAGAGATAGAGAGAGAGAGAGAGAGAGAGAGAGAGAGAGAGAGAGAGAGAGAGAGAGAGAGAGAGAGAGGAGAGGAGAGGAGAGGAGAGGAGAGGAGAGGAGAGGAGAGAGAGCAAAGCATAGCAAAGCAAAGCAAACACAGTCTCTAAGCAAACAAAGCAAACACAGTCTATAAGCAAACAAAACAAACACAGTCTAAGAAAATGCCTGATAAGCCTTTCAGGCTGTATTTCTTATAGCAAATTCTCAGTAATGTAAATATTATGCACTATAATAAAATGTGCAAAATCCTGTTAAACCTACTTGAAAAGTGCAACGCCCTTGAAACTCATCATGTGATCACATGCAGTAGTGGCATTGCAGATTTTTGATTGGCTGAAAATGTGTGGGGAGACCAATTTTCCTGGCTGATTGGTCCGCTTAGGACTAGTTTTTTATACAAATTTAATTTAGCTCGATTGCAAAACAAGTTCTTGCAACTTATATTAATCATTTTTGAGACCTCATCCCTGATGGAATCCATTGCCATGAGGGAAAGAGATAAAGCAACATGGAATTTAAATGCTCTTACCTAAGTGCACAATTGTAATGGTTCCAGCGGGGATCACCTGAAGCGAACGCGTTACCACAGAAGTCTGTTAGCAATTTATGGTCTGAGACCACTATTGAAATCTATATAGTCCACCATTATAACAGTGCCATTATAATTATGTTCCCCAGAAATAGTTTGGCACAAAAAAACTGTATTTTTCAAATGCCAAATTTCAATAGGGCTGACTAATTGCGTTTCCCACTAAAGGCACCCCCCCCCCCACTCTGAAGGGAATTTGGGGGTGAATGTTGCACTGACACCTGCATTTATAATACATGTATGTTGTTTATTTTTGACTAAATATGTTTCAAACATTTTAAAATAATCCAGAATGCAGCTGATATCATTTACATCCGTTATGACCGAACAAAATACTTCGACATAACCGAAGTTTGACGAAATTCGATATAAACGGAGCCATTTATATGTAAAATGATAGTGTCTGAAATCGGACTTTGATCCGACTTTGAAATAACCGGAGAATTCGACACAACCAACTTTGACAGACTGTATTTTAATTTTTAGAAGTCACTTTCACTATTGGGTGACAATACCTGCTCAGCCAATCAGCTGAT
>CM026400.1:45466493-45546491 GCA_014843695.1 Archivesica marissinica
GGAGAGGAGAGGAGAGGAGAGGAGAGGAGAGGAGAGGAGAGGAGAGAGAGCAAAGCATAGCAAAGCAAAGCAAACACAGTCTCTAAGCAAACAAAGCAAACACAGTCTATAAGCAAACAAAACAAACACAGTCTAAGAAAATGCCTGATAAGCCTTTCAGGCTGTATTTCTTATAGCAAATTCTCAGTAATGTAAATATTATGCACTATAATAAAATGTGCAAAATCCTGTTAAACCTACTTGAAAAGTGCAACGCCCTTGAAACTCATCATGTGATCACATGCAGTAGTGGCATTGCAGATTTTTGATTGGCTGAAAATGTGTGGGGAGACCAATTTTCCTGGCTGATTGGTCCGCTTAGGACTAGTTTTTTATACAAATTTATTTTAGCTCGATTGCAAAACAAGTTCTTGCAACTTATATTAATCATTTTTGAGACCTCATCCCTGATGGAATCCATTGCCATGAGGGAAAGAGATAAAGCAACATGGAATTTAAATGCTCTTACCTAAGTGCACAATTGTAATGGTTCCAGCGGGGATCACCTGAAGCGAACGCGTTACCACAGAAGTCTGTTAGCAATTTATGGTCTGAGACCACTATTGAAATCTATATAGTCCACCATTATAACAGTGCCATTATAATTATGTTCCCCAAAAATAGTTTGGCACAAAAAAACTGTATTTTTCAAATGCCAAATTTCAATAGGGCTGACTAATTGCGTTTCCCACTAAAGGCACCCCCCCCCCCACTCTGAAGGGAATTTGGGGGTGAATGTTGCACTGACACCTGCATTTATAATACATGTATGTTGTTTATTTTTGACTAAATATGTTTCAAACATTTTAAAATAATCCAGAATGCAGCTGATATCATTTACATCCGTTATGACCGAACAAAATACTTCGACATAACCGAAGTTTGACGAAATTCGATATAAACGGAGCCATTTATATGTAAAATGATAGTGTCTGAAATCGGACTTTGATCCGACTTTGAAATAACCGGAGAATTCGACACAACCAACTTTGACAGACTGTATTTTAATTTTTAGAAGTCACTTTCACTATTGGGTGACAATACCTGCTCAGCCAATCAGCTGATGTCTCAGTAACACCGGCTTCCCTAACACTTTTTGAACCAATCCTAGACCGCCATTTTCAATAACAGCATCTGATCTTGTCAAAATGTAGCTCTTTATAAAAGTGGTCTGCTCTGGAGATTCACTGTCCATACTCACCTATAAGACGACCTCCCCCTACTTTGGTCATGAAATCTGTGGGTTTTGGCATGCACTCGCATATAAAACGGGTTGATAAACAGTACCGTAGCCAAAGGCACATTTCAACCGAGGCAATCTAGGAGGTCCGTGGGCATGTTCCCCTTTAACATTTTTGGGGTATAGAAGCGATTTCCTGCGTTTTCTGATTTAATTAAATTAGATGTATAATTCAGCTCTCTAGCAGACAACATTTTATACAGCAAAGGGACATATTTTACATTTTTTTATTATTGTTTTGGACATTTTAGCCGAGGCTCAGTACGCTGACTTGTATACCACTGTAACCTATCATCACGGGTTTGAGGCCCGCTCAGACTTTGTCTCATTTATATGAAAAAGTTGGCAGTTTCTTACGGAGGTTGGTGCACCCATGTACTGGTTAACCGTTGGAGCCTGCCCAGGAAAGGTGTTGTTAGGTAAACTGCCCGCCGGCGATATAGCCCAAAATGGTGCTGATGCAGGCATAAAACCCGAAATATAACATATAATTTAGCCGAGGTAGCTGCTTCGGTGTGGCTACGGGCCTGATAAAATGGACACCAGACCATGTATAAATTGCATGTTTGGCCAGCAGTGCAAGTTGAAGAAATTGTTAGTGTCAGAGTGCTTTCTTCACTAGAACGTAATTATGGATACCATTTAAACACATGTAACCCTTCTCAACACTACAGACCTCTAAATTGGCTTACAAAAAGTGTAGATCCAGATGAGCCGGCTCGTAACGAGCCATCTCATCAGGTTCTACACTTTTTGCCAGTAATATTACTATTTTTAGACAAAATTACCCATTTTGATAAATGAACTGGTCCAAACGTAATTTACTTAATTTATTGGTCTAAAAATATCATGAACCAGTCCATGTCAGTTACTTGGTGTTGAATGGGTTAAATAAAAACATTACAGCCAAACTTGTGTTAGTGGTCACCTCCATTAAGCAGCCATCTTGTATTAAGCAGCCAGTTTCCATATTCCCAATATGCTGTTTTATTATACATATGACCTCTATTAAGCAGCCACCTGTGTTAAGCAGCCACGTTACATTATTCCATTGGCTGGCTGCTTAAGACAGGTTTAACTGTAATTATTTATTTAGCACTCATTTATAAGACAGGAAGCCACTTTGAGACCATAATATAATAGTAAAAAACTTGTCTTATAGGCGAGGTTGGACGGTAAACAACCGCTAAAAGTTGAAGCTCAGAGATCTTCAGACGAATTTTATGAATAACATGATTGGTACTTCCTTTGTTGTGATTTATTGACTGTAACTTTGCTCCATAATGCATGCTATTCTTGTTTTAGTGTGATATAATGACAGTTTGTCATGCAGTATAATGACAATGTGTGGAAAATCAAACTGCAATGTGAGATCATGTGCGTTTTAGTGCACAATTAATCATTTGCTCTCCATCGCTCCAGGTTCGAATCCCACTGGAGGTGTCATATTCATCCCTGTGAGGAAGCTATCCAGTTCATTCGGTAGTTCTACCTGAAATATTGCTCGGAGGGGCACCCGGGAGGATCTTCCTCCGCCAATAATAACTGGAGAGTCACCGTATTATGACCTAAGCTGTTGGTGCGACTTTAGACCCCAAAATCTAACAAATCAGAAATGAAGGAAAGTAGAGAAAGTGACTGATTAGCACAGTGGCGTCTTAAAGCGACATTACATCGCAAAAAGCAAATCAAATACATTTTTTCACGTATAAATGCATAGCTACTACACATTCTACTGAATACATTCGAACACTAACATTGAATAAATAAACAGTGTTTTTGTGGTACACACACTTTCAAAAGTGAAAGTAGGATTTCATATAAAGGTCATCCACGCTCCAAAATTTCATTGGATGTCAATACTAAACACACGATACTTTCGTTTAGAGATAATTTAACTAAGATTAGTCTACAAATAAATATGCATATGCACACATGTGAGATATCACGGTAAATATGTACAATACCGCGTGGTACTCAGGATACGCGTCTTGTATTACGCATGGATGTCGACCTTATTTACATTATTTTGTTATGTCAACAAACTGCGTTGTTTGTTTATTTGTTGAAATACAAATATTTGGAAACAAATTAAACCATATAATATGAAATTATATTCTACAGACATATGCGTTTTCACCGATGTAGTGTCGCTTTAATACTAATAGAGGTGAAATATACAAGAAAATTCAAGTTTACAAATCTGAAGGCTGGTTGCTTAATAGAGGTTGGTTGCTTAATAGAGGTGACTGTTTAACACAGCTCTGACTGTATATATATATACTGGTGTTGATAGACTGGTGATGTATTTTCAGAGGTTGCCGCAGTGGTATGATGATAAGAAGCTATTGATTGTGCACCATCCTATATACAGGTAAGCCAACACTAAATCTTTTACCAACCTATATACAGGTAAGCCAACACAATCTTTTACCAACCTATATACAGGTAAGCCAACGCTAAATCTTATACCAACCTATATACAGGTAAACCAACACTAAATCTTATACCAACCTATATACAGGTAAACCAACACTAAACCTTATACCAACCTATATACAGGTAAGCCAACACTAAATCTTTTACCAACCTATATACAGGTAAGCCAACACAATCTTTTACCAACCTATATACAGGTAAGCCAACACAATCTTTTACCAACCTATATACAGGTGTAACAACACTAAATCTTATACCAACCTATATACAGGTAAGCCAACACTAAATCTTTTACCAACCTAAGCCAACACAATATTTTACCAACCTATATACAGGTGTAACAACACTAAATCTTATACCAACCTATATACAGGTAAGCCAACACTAAATCTTTTACCAACCTATATACAGGTAAGCCAACACAATCTTATACCAACCTATATACAGGTAAACCAACACTAAATCTTATACCAACCTATATACAGGAAAGCAACACTAAATCTTATACCAACCTATATACAGGTAACCAACACAAATCTTTTACCAACCTATATACGGTAAGCCAACACTAAATCTTATACCAACCTATATACAGGTAAGCCAACACTAAATCTTATACCAACCTATATACAGGTAAGCCAACACAATCTTTTACCAACCTATATACAGGTAAGCCAACACTAAATCTTATACCAACCTATATACAGGTAAACCAACACTAAATCTTTTACCAACCTATATATAGGTAAGCCAACACTAAATCTTATACCAACCTATATACAGGTAAACCAACATTAAATCTGTTACCAACCTATATACAGGTAAGCCAACACTAAATCTTATACCAACCTATATACAGGTAAGCCAACACAATCTTTTACCAACCTATATACAGGTAAGCCAACGCTAAATCTTATACCAACCTATATACAGGTAAACCAACACTAAATCTTTTACCAACCTATATACAGGTAAGCCAACACTAAATCTTATACCAACCTATATACAGGTAAGCCAACACTAAATCTTTTACCAACCTATATACAGGTAAGCCAACACTAAATCTTATATCAACCTATATACAGGTAAGCCAACACTAAATCTTATACCAACCTATATACAGGTAAACCAACACTAAATCTTATACCAACCTATATACAGGTAAACCAACACTAAATCTTATACCAACCTATATACAGGTAAGCCAACACTAAATCTTATACCATCCTATATACAGGTAAGCCAACACTAAATCTTATACCAACCTATATACAGGTAAGCCAATACTAAATCTTATACCAACCTATATACAGGTAAACCAACACTAAATCTTATACCAACCTATATACAGGTAAACCACCACTAAATCTTATACCAACCTATATACAGGTAAGCCAACACAATCTTTTACCAACCTATATACAGGTAAGCCAACGCTAAATCTTATACCAACCTATATACAGGTAAACCAACACTAAATCTTTTACCAACCTATATACAGGTAAGCCAACACTAAATCTTATACCAACCTATATAGAGGTCAGCCAACACTAAATCTTATACCAACCTATATACAGGTAAACCAACACTAAATCGTATACCAACCTATATACAGGTAAGCCAACACTAAATCTTATACCAACCTGTATACAGGTAAGCCAACACTAAATCTTATACCAACCTACATACAGGTAAGCCAATACTAAATCTTATACCAACCTATATACAGGTAAACCAACACTAAATCTTATACCAACCTATATACAGGTAAACCAACACTAAACCTTATACCAACCTATATACAGGTAAGCCAACACTAAATCTTTTACCAACCTATATACAGGTAAGCCAACACAATTTTTTACCAACCTATATACAGGTAAGCCAACACAATCTTTTACCAACCTATATACAGGTAAGCCAACACAATCTTTTACCAACCTATATACAGGTGTAACAACACTAAATCTTATACCAACCTATATACAGGTAAGCCAACACTAAATCTTTTACCAACCTAAGCCAACACAATATTTTACCAACCTATATACAGGTGTAACAACACTAAATCTTATACCAACCTATATACAGGTAAGCCAACACTAACTCTTTTACCAACCTATATACAGGTAAGCCAACACTAAATCTTATACCAACCTATATACAGGTAAGCCAACACAATCTTATACCAACCTATATACAGGTGTAACAACACTAAATCTTATACAATCCTATATACAGGTAAGCCAACACTAAATCTTATACCAACCTATATACAGGTAAGCCAACACTAAATCTTATACCAACCTATATACAGGTAAGCCAACACTAAATCTTATACCAACCTATATACAGGTAAGCCAACACTAAATCTTATACCAACCTATATACAGGTAAACCAACACTAAATCTTATACCAACCTATATACAGGTAAACAACACTAAATCTTATACCAACCTATATACAGGTAAGCCAACACTAAATCTTTTACCAACCTATATACAGGTAAGCCAACACTAAATCTTATACCAACCTATATACAGGTAAGCCAACACAATCTTTTACCAACCTATATACAGGTAAGCCAACACTAAATCTTATACCAACCTATATACAGGTAAGCCAACACTAAATCTTACCAACCTATATACAGGTAAGCCAACACAATCTTTTACCAACCTATATACAGGTAAGCCAACACAATCTTTTACCAACCTATATACAGGTGTAACAACACTAAATCTTATACCAACCTATATACAGGTAAGCCAACACTAAATCTTTTACCAACCTAAGCCAACACAATCTTTTACCAACCTATATACAGGTGTAACAACACTAAATCTTATACCAACCTATATACAGGTAAGCCAACACTAAATCTTTTACCAACCTATATACAGGTAAGCCAACACAATCTTTTACCAACCTATATACAGGTAAGCCAACACTAAATCTTTTACCAACCTATATACAGGTAAGCCAACACTAAATCTTATACCAACCTATATACAGGTAAGCCAACACTAAATCGTATACCAACCTATATACAGGTAAGCCAACACTAAATCTTATACCAACCTATATACAGGTAAGCCAACACAATCTTATACCAACCTATATACAGGTAAGCCAACACTAAATCGTATACCAACCTATATACAGGTAAGCCAACACTAAATCTTATACCAACCTATATACAGGTAAGCCAACACAATCTTATACTAACCTATATACAGGTGTAACAACACTAAATCTTATACCAACATATATACAGGTAAGCCAACACTAAATCTTATACCAACCTATATACAGGTAAACCACCACTAAATCTTATACCAACCTATATACAGGTAAGCCAACACAATCTTTTACCAACCTATATACAGGTAAGCCAACGCTAAATCTTATACCAACCTATATACAGGTAAACCAACACTAAATCTTTTACCAACCTATATACAGGTAAGCCAACACTAAATCTTATACCAACCTATATAGAGGTCAGCCAACACTAAATCGTATACCAACCTATATACAGGTAAGCCAACACTAAATCTTATACCAACCTGTATACAGGTAAGCCAACACTAAATCTTATACCAACCTACATACAGGTAAGCCAATACTAAATCTTATACCAACCTATATACAGGTAAACCAACACTAAATCTTATACCAACCTATATACAGGTAAACCAACACTAAACCTTATACCAACCTATATACAGGTAAGCCAACACTAAATCTTTTACCAACCTATATACAGGTAAGCCAACACAATTTTTTACCAACCTATATACAGGTAAGCCAACACAATCTTTTACCAACCTATATACAGGTAAGCCAACACAATCTTTTACCAACCTATATACAGGTGTAACAACACTAAATCTTATACCAACCTATATACAGGTAAGCCAACACTAAATCTTTTACCAACCTAAGCCAACACAATATTTTACCAACCTATATACAGGTGTAACAACACTAAATCTTATACCAACCTATATACAGGTAAGCCAACACTAACTCTTTTACCAACCTATATACAGGTAAGCCAACACTAAATCTTATACCAACCTATATACAGGTAAGCCAACACAATCTTATACCAACCTATATACAGGTGTAACAACACTAAATCTTATACAATCCTATATACAGGTAAGCCAACACTAAATCTTATACCAACCTATATACAGGTAAGCCAACACTAAATCTTATACCAACCTATATACAGGTAAGCCAACACTAAATCTTATACCAACCTATATACAGGTAAGCCAATACTAAATCTTATACCAACCTATATACAGGTAAACCAACACTAAATCTTATACCAACCTATATACAGGTAAACCAACACTAAATCTTATACCAACCTATATACAGGTAAGCCAACACTAAATATTTTACCAACCTATATACAGGTAAGCCAACACTAAATCTTATACCAACCTATATACAGGTAAGCCAACACAATCTTTTACCAACCTATATACAGGTAAGCCAACACTAAATCTTATACCAACCTATATACAGGTAAGCCAACACTAAATCTTTTACCAACCTATATACAGGTAAGCCAACACAATCTTTTACCAACCTATATACAGGTAAGCCAACACAATCTTTTACCAACCTATATACAGGTGTAACAACACTAAATCTTATACCAACCTATATACAGGTAAGCCAACACTAAATCTTTTACCAACCTAAGCCAACACAATCTTTTACCAACCTATATACAGGTGTAACAACACTAAATCTTATACCAACCTATATACAGGTAAGCCAACACTAAATCTTTTACCAACCTATATACAGGTAAGCCAACACAATCTTTTACCAACCTATATACAGGTAAGCCAACACTAAATCTTTTACCAACCTATATACAGGTAAGCCAACACTAAATCTTATACCAACCTATATACAGGTAAGCCAACACTAAATCGTATACCAACCTATATACAGGTAAGCCAACACTAAATCTTATACCAACCTATATACAGGTAAGCCAACACAATCTTATACCAACCTATATACAGGTAAGCCAACACTAAATCGTATACCAACCTATATACAGGTAAGCCAACACTAAATCTTATACCAACCTATATACAGGTAAGCCAACACAATCTTATACTAACCTATATACAGGTGTAACAACACTAAATCTTATACCAACATATATACAGGTAAGCCAACACTAAATCTTATACCAACCTATATACAGGTAAGCCAACACTAAATCTTATACCAACCTATATACAGGTAAGCCAACACTAAATCTTATACCAACATATATACAGGTAAGCCAACACAATCTTATACCAACCTATATACAGGTGTAACAACACTAAATCTTTACAATCCTATGTACAGGTGAGGCAACACTAAATCTTTACAATCCTATGTACAGGTGAGGCAACACTAAATGTGTACCTTTTAACACTACAGACCTCTAAATAGGCTTACAAAAAGGTTAGATCGAGATCAGGATCTGCACTTTTTGCCAGTAATAATGATTACTATTTTTAGACAAAATTACCCATTTTGATAAATGAACTGGCCCAAATGTAATTTTCTTATTAATTTGTTGGTCTAAAAATAGCATGCACCATTCCATGTCAGTTACTTGGTGTTGAATGGGTAAATATGCCAAATAACGGGTAAATGGTGTATATTTTCAGGATCTTCTACGTGTCTCATGACTCACAAGACTTGAAGATCTGGAGCTACATAGCCAGAGATGGACCAACAAATGTGTTCAAATGCAATGTGTTCAAATCATATAAAAAGGTATACAATTTCCATTATCATTGCCCAAAATCACAATCCCTTGCTCCAATCCCTTGCTCCAATCCCTTGCTCCAATCCCTTGCTCCAATCCCTTGCTCCAATCCCTTGTTTAAATTTTTTTTTTTTAACGATTGCGAAGCAAGTTTTAACAACTTATATTAATCACTCTCGTTTGCGCGGTCATTCGTGTAAAATAAACTTGTGAAACTTGAATGTGTGATGTTGTTTCAGGAGCAGGCCATGCGGTTAGTGAGAACGATTGGTCAGGCTTTTGAGGTGTGTCACAAACTCAGCATAGCGCAGTCTGTTCCAAGTCCTGCGGAACCAGTCGAATCAACCAGCAACCAGTCTGTTGAAATGGAGAAACAAAGCGTAAACGGTATGCAAAACCAATCGTACGCAGTTGATTCCTTGAAACGAGAGTTATTTGTCCTAGTTTTGCTTTTCTTGTTGGTTCCCGCAGAAACTGTGATAAATGTTGGATGCTCTTGACCGTTTTTCTCGTGTTTTCTCCAAACTTGGCAGGAAGTTTTAGCATATCCAGGCCAACGTTTGGTGTTTAGGTGCTAATTATTTAGTAGAAAACTGTTGAAATGCTTCCAAGTTACTAGTATTAGGTTTTAGGAGATTTATGCAACACTTGACCCTTTCAACACTACATACCTCTAAGTAGGCATACAAAAAGTGTAGATCAATCAGAATCTGCACTTTGTGCCAGTAATTTTATTATATTTGGCCAGTAAACAGCTATCCAACCTCCAATTATATCCACTATTTTTCTGTTTGTGTCACTATAATGATTTAGTATTGTGATTAGCACCGAGAAGAGCTTTTATGTTGGAAAGTGTTAATTTAAATTAAGTACCGAGTCAACTGATTTTTGAAATTATTATTTGTAGATTATCTTCATTAGTATTTAGTTCTGAATTCATCAATAACTTTGTAAATGGTTGTTTATTTGTAGATTATCTTCATTAGTATTTAGTTCTGAATTCATCAATAACTTTGTAAATGGTTGTTTATTTGTAGATTATCTTCATTAGTATTTAGTTCTGAATTCATCAATAACTTTGTAAATGGTTGTTTATTTGTAGATTATCTTCATTAGTATTTAGTTCTGAATTCATCAATAACTTTGTAAATGGTTGTTTATTTGTAGATTATCTTCATTAGTATTTAGTTCTGAATTCATCAATAACTTTGTAAATGGTTGTTTATTTGTAGATTATCTTCATTAGTATTTAGTTCTGAATTCATCAATAACTTTGTAAATGGTTGTTTATTAACCCTTTGCACGCTAGTGGCAGATAAAATTACTTTTGCAAACAGCATAGAGCCAGATCAGTTGGCACTAAATGTGCCGTCTGATCAGGCTCTATGCTGTTTGTTATTGGGATAGTGGAGTGTAAAACATATGGCTGCATAGCAAACAACATAGATCCAGATCAGCCGTGTCATAGATCTGGATTTATGTTGTTTACAAATGTGATTTTCATTACTCAACAGTTGTCCGCCTCCGTGGTCGAGTGGTTAAGGTCGCTTACTTGTATACCACTGTAACCTATCATCACTGATGGTCACGGGTTCGAACCCCGCTCAGGCCGTGTCTCATTTATATGAAAAAGTTGGCAGTTTCTTACGGAGGTTGGTGCGCTCAAGTACTGGTTAACCGCTGGAGCCTGCCCAGGAAAGGTGTTGTTAAGTAAACTGCCCGCCGGCGATATAGCCCGAAATGGTGCTGATGCAGGCGTAAAACCCGAAATATAACAGTATAATATTTACTCAGCAGGTGAATGGTTAAATTAGTTAACGCTCGGATAAATTTGCATATGAATTATTATAAATCATATGTTATTTGTCTTCGTGACAGGTTATTGTGAGAATTTAATGATAACACAAGCTTTTCAGTCACATTGTTTTGGCTTCTGGATGTTCATCGATTTAATTTTATCATTTTTACCCCATTGACTACCTCAATTTAGTAATTTCACGAATGGGTGATTTTTACCTTGACACCGGCACGTCCGGATTTGGGATCCCATAAATGTGCATAGATATTCACATCGTATTTCGCTGTTAGTCTTATCGTGTGTTAAGAAATGCAACATATTTTAATGGTGTATAATGTGAAAAAAAATACCGCCATATTTATTTTGGCGTCTTGCACTGATTCATTGCCCATCATCAAACTACGCGTAGCTTCCTGTTTCATTTTTAAGAATCGTGAGGCACGCGAAAGTTTACGACAAAATCAAAATACTGGAAACTGCAGTGAGGCGTAATTAAGTGTTATATTTCCACTTACGCAACAAAACAAGCCAACAGACATTAATCACGCCCATTAATCATTATTCCAGGAAACATTCCACATTTAAAATAGTCTTTGACAGTTTGTTGATTGTTGATATGGGAAGAAATAGGCGCCATCTTTCATTTTTTGCAGGGCTCTTAACTTAATTGCTCTTTTCTCATCCCTCTGCATGGCAGGGTCCCCTAAATATTTTTGGAGAGAATTCGATTTCAATTTTAACCAACTTATCTTTATTGTGCATATAGTTTAGCCTGGGTTCCAGTCTGTTGATTTTTCACTTTTTAAATTCTGGCAAAATGACAGCCTGGGGAAACTTGATTTCCGATCGTAGCGCCATCTATTTACACCTAATTTATCAGGGTGTAGATTTGAAGATCAACAACTCTTCTCTACAAGATACTATCTCTAAATATAGAAATGGTATTCTATCGGAAATCGCCGAACAGGCACGATTATACACGATCATTTCCGAATATACACGAATGCTCCCGTAGCCTCATTTACATTGCAAACATATAATTTCCCGTTTCTGTGTTATATCAACGAGATTGCGGATGTTATCTATTACGTTTAGGTGGTAACGGGTCGATTCGGCGTAGTTGAAGTAAGGACGACTTAAATATTGAGTAAATATGTCAAATCAGACGCACAGTGTACTTTTTAAAACTATTTATCGTTCCGTTGACCTGTAAACAATGGTGGCCATTGTAAAGTTTTTATCAACATTGCAGTGCCTCGCTTTCGATTCAAGTACGTCATTAATTAAGTCACGTGCTAATAGGCCTATTAATAGGATTAATGCCAGTCAATAACTACACGGACAACCCCCCAAGTTTCCCCGGGCGTTGATATTATCAGATATATGTTGTAATTTGTGTGGGAGGAAACCCGGAGAAAACCCACCTGTCCAATCTGGCGACCACCGTACGTACCATCTCACATACTTCCTGGTCCAAGGATCGAATCCTGGTTGCATTGGTGAGAAGCGAGCGCGCTAACCACTGCGCTAATCGGACAGCCTTACAGTAATAATCGGAATTCCTAATAGTACATTAGAGAGATCAATGTGGTAGTCATTTAAGTATTCATTTATAGGAACTTCCGACCGTCTGTCTGTCCGTCCGTCTCTTATCTACAAGGATTTTCATTAAACTTGTATGAAATGTTCCCCCCTCATCAAGTGAATTCGCAGAACCCATGTTTCAGACATGTTCACACTTGGAGGTCAATGATGGTTATGATAAATTGGACGGAATGTGCAAACAACATAGATCCAGATTTATGTAGTTTGCTATTCAGACAAGTGTTTTAACTCAACTATCCGATTAGCAAACAGCATAGAGCCTGTTCAGACGGCACAGAATGTCTGATCTGGCTCTGTACTGTTTGCAAAAGCGACTTTTGTCGTGATTGACAGGTTTAGGATTTAATTCTCTATGTAATTCATGATCACTAAATATAATATGCCTGATATTTTATCTTACCAGTATCAAAATATAAACTTTATTTATTTTACAACGATTGCGAAACAAGCTATGACAACTTATATTAATCTCCTTCATTGTCGCGGATAAAAGCGTATATGTGGTCATTCGTGTGGGAGGAAACCAGAGTACCCGGGGAAAACTCACCTGTCCGATCGATCTGACAACCACCGTACCATCTCACATACTTCCCGGTCCAAGGATCGAACCCGGGTTCCAGTTGTGAGAAGAGAGCGCGCAATTAATCGGACAGCCGTTACTTTAAAGGGCTATGTTATCTTCAATGTGCTAGATATTGACCTGTCTGATCTGGCGACCACTGTAAAATGGCGACAAGCGTATTCATCTTCTTCAGTGATAGCTCTAGTTAACTGCTGCTTCTATTAAATAAATAGGTTTAAGCCAATAATGTTGAGAAAATAGAAAACAAATTAAAATGAGCAAATATTTTTTTTTTTCTTTTTCTAGAAAGTATGGTTTGACATTTCATGTATCGCTAAAGGTTAAAAAAATATACGTATGCTTACAATTCAAAATATAACATATCACCCCTACCCCAATCTCCACCCCCATCTTCACCCATCACCACCCCACCCATCTCCACCCACCCCTATCCCCATCATGTTGTTGAGAATCCAGAACTGACGCAAACTAAAAAAAAAAAATTAGTTACCAGAAACAAATTAAATAATTTGCTTGACCTAAATATGATTTCACCCAATGTTGTAGAAAATGATACATTTGATCAAGATTAATGATATAACTGTGCCAAATACCACTCTTTGTGCAGAGACCCTGTCTGTGATGTCAGAAGGATGCATGAAACAAGCAAATTGCTTATTGATTCAGATAGTTAATTTTGTAGTATTCTGGTAGGGCAAGTTTTTTATAAGTTTTTGGTGCTGTTGTTTACATAATTTTATGTGTCAGCCGTGTAGCAGGTTGCCGAAAAACATGAAAAAACTGGAGTATGGGTAATTATAAAGGCAAATGGAGTATGGGTAATTATAAAGGCAGGGTGAGTATGGGTAATTATAAAGGCAGAGGGAGTATGGGTAATTATAAAGGCAGAGGGAATATGGGTAATTATAAAGGCAGAGGGAGTATGGGTAATTATAAAGGCAGAGGGAGTATGGGTAATTATAAAGGCAGAGGGAGTATGGGTAATTATAAAGGCAGAGGGAGTATGGGTAATTATAAAGGCAAGGGGAGTATGGGTAATTATAAAGGCAGGGGGAGTATGGGTAATTATAAAGGCAGAGGGATAGGGTAAAAAACAGGAGTATGGGTAATTATAAAGGCAGAGGGAGTATGGGTAATTATAAAGGCAGAGGGAGTATGGGTAATTATAAAGGCAGAGGGAGTATGGGTAATTATAAAGGCAGAGGGAGTATGGGTAATTATAAAGGCAGAGGGAGTATGGGTAATTATAAAGGCAGGGGAGTATGGGTAATTATAAGGGAGGAGTATGGGTAATTATAAAGGGGGAGTATGGTAATTATAAAGGCAGAGGGAGTATGGGTAATTATAAGGAGGGGGAGTATGGGTAATTATAAAGGAAGGGGAGTATGGGTAATTATAAAGGGGGGGAGTATGGGTAATTATAAAGGCAGAGGGAGTATGGGTAATTATAAAGGCAGAGGGAGTATGGGTAATTATAAAGGCAGAGGGAGTATGGGTAATTATAAAGGAAGAGGGAGTATGGGTAATTATAAAGGAGAGGGAGTATGGGTAATTATAAAGGCAGAGGGAGTATGGGTAATTATAAAGGCAGAGGGAGTATGGGTAATTATAAAGGCAGAGGGAGTATGGGTAATTATAAAGGCAGAGGGAGTATGGGTAATTATAAAGGCAGAGGGAGTATGGGTAATTATAAAGGCAGAGGGAGTATGGGTAATTATAAAGGCAGAGGGAGTATGGGTAATTATAAAGGCAAGGGGAGTATGGGTAATTATAAAGGAGGGGGAGTATGGGTAATTATAAAGGGGAAAATAAAGGCAGAGGGAGTATGGGTAATTATAAAGGCAGAGGGAGTATGGGTAATTATAAAGGAAGAGGGAGTATGGGTAATTATAAAGGCAGATGGAGTATGGGTAATTATAAAGGCAGAGGGAGTATGGGTAATTATAAAGGCAGAGGGAGTATGGGTAATTATAAAGGCAGAGGGAGTATGGGTAATTATAAAGGCAGAGGGAGTATGGGTAATTATAAAGGCAGGGTGAGTATGGGTAATTATAAAGGCAGGGGGAGTATGGGTAATTATAAAGGCAGGGTGAGTATGGGTAATTATAAAGGCAGGGGGAGTATGGGTAATTATAGAGGAGGGGGAGTATGGGTAATTATTAAAGGATTAACGTTGTCCTCGTCCATGTAAACTGGTATAGAAACAAGCTCTAAGAACGTGCATATAAACGTGGCACGTGTGAACCAGTCCACGGCAATAGATTACAATAATCCTGTCTAGAATCTCGTTCCAAAACAAATAATGAAGCATAAAAAAGGGGATCAATGGAAGCAGGAAGCAGAGATGTTTCACTGTTAACGAAAAGGACAAATTGATCTGCTGCAAATCAAACTTTGTTATTTTAGGTTATTTAACGTTGCCCTACTAACAATCGGTTGCTCATTTGAGCGACGGGCAGTTTACCTAACAACACTTCATGTACAGGCTCCAGCGGTTAACCAGTATTTGGTGCACCAACCTCCTTTTTTAAGTTTATTTAACATCGATACCGGTTGCCCATTTGAGCGATGTGCAGTTTACCTAACAACACTTCCTGTACAGGCTCCAGCGGTTAACCAGTATTTGGTGCACTAACCTCCTTTTTTAAAGTTTATTTAACGTCGATACCGGTTGCCCATTTGAGCGATGTGCAGTTTACCTAACAACACTTCCTGTACAGGCTCCAGCGGTTAACCAGTATTTGGTTTACCAACCTCCTTTTTTAAGTTTATTTAACGTCGATACCGGTTGCTCATATGAACGACTGTTTACCTAACAACACTTTTCCTGGGCAGGCTCCAGCGGTTAACCAGTACTTAGTGCGCTAACCTCCGTAAGAAACTGTCAACATTTACATATAATGAGACACGGTCTGAGCGGGAATCGAACCATTGTCCATCAGTGATGATAGGTAACAGTGGTATACAAGTCAACGACCTTAACCACTCAACCACGGATAAGCAAGTCGCCATTTACAATGTCCATTTTGTAACTAAATATCATAGTGGGAGATAATTTAGAATTAAAAATAATAGATCATGTGTTCATCTAGTTCTCAATGATTTGTTTTATAAAATGAATCATTTATTTTTTCAACAGTAAGAGACAAATAACTATAATGTGGAAGTCGTGATAGCTCAGTGGATGCGCGTTCACCGCTTGAGCCATTACAATTGTGCCCTTAGGCAAGGCATTTAAATTCCACATACCTCTTCTCTCTCCCTCGTGGTGCTGGATTCCATCAGGAATTATGTCTCGAGAGTGATTAATATAAGTTGTAAGAACTTGTTTTGCAATCGAGCTAAAATAATTTGTATAAGCTAAAGATAACTATAAGACAGTATGCATGATTTGTAAGAATCCACACATTACACAAATTCCATGCGCAACCAATCTGCTCCTTAGACCATCTCCATGTGCAACCAATCTGCTCCTTAGACCATCTCCCTGTGCAACCAATCTACTCCTTAAACCATCTCCATGTGCAACCAGTCTACTCCCCATCTCAATGTGCAACCAATCTACTCCCCATCTCCCTGTGTAACCAATCTACTCCCCATCTCCATGTGCAACCAATCTACTCCCCATCTCCATGTGCAACCAATCTACTCCCCATCTCCATGTGCAACCAGTCTACTCCCCATCTCAATGTGCAACCAATCTACTCCCCATCTCCCTGTGTAACCAATCTACTCCCCATCTCCATGTGCAACCAATCTACTCCCCATCTCCATGTGCAACCAATCTACTCCTTAAGCCATCTCCCTATGCAACAAATTCCATGTAAAAAAGCTTTTAAGTATGCCAGGGTAAGAAAATAGGAACTAATCAGGTTAGGAGAAAAGTGCCTGTAGATGGACCTGTCACTTGCATGATAATTGGTTGCTATATTCATCACAGGGTTGAAAGCTAATAATAAAGAAACGTACAACCCCTTTATTATTATGTACATAGTTCTTCTGCACGGCTTCTGTGATATCGACAGTTATATAATTACCATTAAGTATGATTCTGGGGCTTTCAGGAAATGTAGTGTTTGAGATCTTTGCACGTAGTCATTGTCTGATAATGACGGGCGACTATCGTTTATTCTGATACAAATTTTTCTTTTAGCTTTATTGCGAAGTAAGTTCTTGCAACGCTAGATTAATCGCTCTCGAAATCGCATTCCTGATGGAATCCACCATGAGGGAAAGAGAAGAGGCAATGTGGGTTTCAGTTTCATGAATGAATCGCAGGTTAATAGTTTCCATCGGGGTATGAACTACATTGGGCGTGATTAAAGTGTGCGGAGGTCGTGTCTATTTATATGAACAAGTTGGCAGTTTATTATGGAAGTTGGCGCACATGTACTGGTTAACTTGCCAGGAAAGGTGTTGTTATGTAAATTGCCCAAAATTGTGCTAATGAAGGTGTAAAACCGAGGAAACCAATTAAAATACATAGTAAAAAGTAAAAACATGCAGTCTGTTCATTTATATTTCCAATCTTTCATTTCTTCTGATACCACATCCACTGGAAAGAGGTATTCAAATGAAACTGTAAAAGAGCAAAACTCTTCCGATTATAATGTTTTCCATATCCAATGTACTTTTATGGATTATTCAGGGGCAGTAACTGACTAATGTTTACAATTGACTAGATTTGACTCAGCCTCCCAATTGGTGTCTGCATTCAAAGATTAACACAAATTTAACTATATGCCATTGTAAATAACAAAACAAATGTACTTTCCTGACACAAATGACTGTGATAAATGTCTGTACTTACAAACACTCGGAAATGTCATGAAATGTTTGTGAGACATAATGTTTTTGGGAACGGAAGCAAAATAAGTGAGTTACGGGTGTGATATCATTCACAGTGTAATGATCAATAATGGTGAAATAATAAGAGGCCAAGATATGGGGTTTTATAATGGATTTAATTGAGAATATCAATATAAAAAGCAAGATGTCGGTATTTCTATTGGTTTTCTGAGTACCGTACATACTCGCCTATAAAACGTGTCTGCTACCACCAGATTATGGCCTCAATCGCCTGTAAAACGTGTCTGCTACCACCAGATTATGGCCTCAATCGCCTATAAGACGTGTCTGCTACCACCAGATTATGGCCTCAATCGCCTGTAAAACGTGTCTGCTACCACCAAATGATGGCCTCAATCGCCTATAAAACGTGTCTGCTACCACCAGATTATGGCCTCAATCGCCTATAAAACGTGTCTGCTACCACCAGATTATGGCCTCAATCGCCTATAAACCGTGTCTGCTACCACCAGATTATGGCCTCAATCGCCTATAAAACGTGTCTGCTACCACCAGATTATGGCCTCAATCGCCTATAAAACGTGTCTGCTACCACCAGATTATGGCCTCAAAGTGGCTTCCCGTCCATACTCGCCTATAAAACGTGTCTGCTACCACCAGATTATGGCCTCAAAGTAGCTTCCTGTCTTGTGAGTGCTAAAAAAAATTATTTTAATATATTCCTTTTATTTTCAGTTAAAAATTTTTTTTAATATATATTAAATGGTAGCCATACTTACGTTTTAGAAAAGAAAGCACTTTGACACTGAAAATGTCTTTAACCCATTTGATTCTGGATACCGTTCTAACAGTGTTTGTAAAGAACATAGAGCTATATCAGCCACCACGGAACGTGCCGTCTGATCAGTCTCTATGCTGTTTGCTATTCAGATGATCTTGCTAAGATACTTGGCTATGTAGCAAACAACATAGATCCTGATCAGCATGCAGCGTTATGCTGCGACTGATCTGGATCTATGTTGTTTGCAAAAGCCTTTAAATGTATCCAGAAAGAAATGGGTTAACTTGCACCTGACAAGCATACAATTTATTCATGGTCTGATGTCCATTTTATCAACCCGTCTTATATACAAGTGCCTGCCAAAACCCACAGATTTCAGGACCAAAGTGGGGGCGTCTTATAGGCGAGATGGTCTTATAGGTGAGTATGGACAGTATAGTGTTACAGAAGAATTTCTTGCACATCATCAATGTGGAAATCCATCATTTTATTCTTTGTGAACGACAGATTAATTTTATAACATAACTTTATGATGGTTTATATATATATATTGATTTTAACAATTACTTGACTATCGATAACTCTGCCTGGGCCTCAATTTGTTACTAGTATTGACGGGTAATATCACAGTAAAGCCCATGCATTGCTGTAGAGTTTGGATATTGTATGCTATCCAGTTAAGACGAAGAAACGATGCAATTCAAGACGACTATTTCGCCTAATGTGCCCTCTAGCTCCAACCATGATTATGCCATCTCCTGGTATGTGACATCTGACCCGAACGGCTCACGGTCTCTCGTCAATTTAGTAGTCTAACTACAGGGTATTAATGTCCTCGCTTTTATTTCCAAGGCAATTTGGACAATGCTCAATTCTTTAGATAGACCAAATCACTGCAAATATCTACATATGAATAGAAGCTTGTCAGAGGGTTTTTCTTGTGACCAGTCAATGGAAGGCAAACTCTGGCAAACAAGTTATTTATTTTACATATTACCGCTTGTTATCCGAGCCAACGAGAGTGATTAATATAAGTTGTTGCAGCTTGTTTCGTAATTGTTGTAAAATAAATAAAGTTTAAAGCAGGCATTTCTGTGTTAGGATGCCAATAATATGGTCATTGTTTGCAATACAGATAATTAACCCTTTCAACACCACAGACCTCTAAATAGGCTTACAAAAAGTGTAGATCCAGATGAGCCGGCTTTTTGCCAGTGATATGACTATTTTTAGACATAATTACCCATTTTGATAAATGAACTTGTCCAAATGTGATTTTCTGATTCATTTATTGGTTTATGAATATCATGGACCAGTCCATGTGAGTTACTTGTTGTTAAATGGGTTAACTGTGTTATATTATTTGTTATACCATTCTTATTGAGCGCCCTTATGCATGATATTTTCAGACCAATAAATTAATAAGAAAATTACATTTGGACCAGTTCATTTATCAAAATGGGTAATTTTTGTCTAAAAATAGTTATATTACTGGCAAAAGGTGCAGTCTGTAAGCCTATCGAGAGGCCTGTGGTGTTGAAAGGGTTAATAAGTCACTGAAAATCTCAAAATGGGGTAATATGTTTAATTTTGACAGCAAATAAAAACTAACTTGAAATTTATACTGGAACTATTTTTTATTACGGATGCTCACCCTAACAGAAGTGGTTGTGCAGCTGTGTATTGTACAGAAATGAGGCTCCCAACAGAGGCAGTTAAAATGAATTAAATTTGATAACAACCATTATATTAGCCAAAATCACTGGAATTCATAAAAGAATAAGAAGACTTTGGTTTATTATTATTATTATTACATATAAAAATTACACGTTCAAAAGCGCTTTACATAAACATGTAACATAACACACATATAACCATAAAAATCAAAATATTACAACATGTAGAATGCACGGTTAAAAGCATGTGATAAAAGTACGGAAAAAATGATATAATTTCGATTTATAAATGTAATAGTACACTTAAACTGATGAGGAACCTACTTAAAATATGGATTGTACATTAGATACACAAAATAAGAAATTATAGATTAAAACTACAACATATAAACCATATGATACAAACTTTAAGAAATGGAAGGATAAATGAAATTAAAGACATCACCCTAGGGCATAATAAAATTGTTTACAAAACTATCATGAATAAAGTACAAACAATATAATATAATTTTAAAGTAAAATGTTTTAGAGAAAACATAATAAATGGATAGTTCTAAAAGTGATAAGTCCGCCTCCGTGGTCGAGTGGTTAAGGTCGCTGACTTGTATACCACTGTAACCTATCATCACTGATGGTCACAGGTTCGAGCTCCGCTCAGGCCGTGTCTCATTTATATGAAAAAGTCGGCAGTTTCTTACGGAGGTTGGTGCACCCAAGTACTGGTTAACCGCTGGAGCCTGCCCAGGAAAGGTGTTGTTAGGTAAACTGCCAGCCGGTGATATAGCCCAAAATGGTGCTGATGCAGGCGTAAAACCCGAAATATAACATAGCATATAACTAAAAGTGATAAACGAAATATTGCAATGTCACTGTTTATGTTCCATAACATTGAATACAAAATTGTGTTTTCAGTCCTTTCTTAAATGAACACAATGTTGGCAATCCTCGAATCTTAGACTGAAGAGCATTCCATAACTTAGTTAAAGAAAGTGCAATGACTTAGTGTTAGCTGTCACCTCTATTCAGCAGCCATGTTCTGTTCCCTTGACTCACTGGATGACTAGTGTTATCTGTCACCTCTATTCAGCAGCCTTGTTCTGTTCCCTTGACTCACTGGATGACTAGTGTTAGCTGTCACCTCTATTCAGCAGCCATGTTCTCTTCCCTTGACTCACTGGATGACTAGTGTTAGCTGTCACCTCTATTCAGCAGCCATGTTCTGTTCCCTTGATTCACTGGATGACTAGTGTTAGCTGTCACCTCTATTCAGCAGCCAGTTCCCACCACAAAACCACCCCACACCACTTCCCTTGACTCACTGGATGACTAGTGTTAGCTGTCACCTCTATTCAGCAGCCATGTTCTCTTCCCTTGACTCACTGGATGACTAGTGTTAGCTGTCACCTCTATTCAGCAGCCATGTTCTCTTCCCTTGACTCACTGGATGACTAGTGTTATCTGTCACCTCTATTCAGCAGCCATGTTCTCTTCCCTTGACTCACTGGATGACTAGTGTTAGCTGTCACCTCTATTCAGCAGCCATGTTCTCTTCCCTTGACTCACTGGATGACTAGTGTTAGCTGTCACCTCTATTCAGCAGCCATGTTCTCTTCCCTTGACTCACTGGACTGTAACTATCTTCATTTTATAAGTTGGGTTTTTTTGTGTATGTTTTTCTTTCTTTAAATTAATCCATTCAACCCCAAAGTAACTGACATGGACTTGTGCATGATATTTTTAGACCAATAAATTAATAAGAAAATTACCTTTGGACCAGTTCATTAATTTATCAAAATGTGTAATTTTATCTAAAAATAGTAATAATTATTGCTGGCAAAAAGTGCAGATCCTGATGAGACGGCTCGTCATGAGCCGGCTCATCTGGATCTACACTTTTTGTAAATCTATTTAGAGACCTGTAGTGTTGAAACGGTTAAGAAATAATATTTTTGTCTTTCAGTTATTTATTGGCGAATAAAACATGGTATAGAGTTCTGACATGTAGGAATTTGTTCATTCTGGCATTGGGAACAACAAACCATGTTTTATTGGACTATAAATAAGGAAATTACAAATATAATTTCGATTCTAACATGACCGAAATATCGAAAAAGCTCAAAGATACTCAATGGTAAGTGACCTCGCAAAACTACACCAATGCTAATAACATGAACGCCAGGTTTCTACATCACTCGCCAAACCATGTTTTATTGCAGATTTAAACACGGTCAATTCCTTCGTTGCACATACAAAATGTGCAGTTGTTAGAATGGAAAATAAAAATATGCTTCCTATTTGACACTTTCCCTCATAGAGCCATTACCAATACCACATACATTGGCAATGTAGTAGCCAAACCAATGTTCAAACCCCATTAACCCTTTCCCTCATAGAAGCACCTCTTGACTCCATTACCAATACCACATACATTAACCATTTCCCTCATAAAAGCACCTCTTGACGCCATTACCAATACCACATACATTAACCCTTTCCCTCATAGAAGCACCTCTTGATGCCATTACCAATACCACATACATTAAACATTTCCCTCCTAGAAGCACCTCTTGACGCCATTACCAATACCACATACATTAACCCTTTCCCTCACAGAAGCACCTCTTGACGCCATTACCAATACCACATACATTAACCCTTTCCCTCATAGAAGCACCTCTTGCCGCCATTACCACATACATTGACAATGTAGTAGTCAAACCAATGTTCATTAACCCTTTCCTTCATAGAAGCACCTCTTGACGCCATTACCAATACGACATACATTGACAATGTAGTAGCCAAACCAATGTTCATAATAAACCCTTTCCCTCATAGAAGCACCTCTTGACGCCATTACCAATACGACATACATTGACAATGTAGTAGCCAAACCAATGTTCATAATAAACCCTTTCCCTCATAGAAGCAACTCTTGACGCCATTACCAATACGACATACATTGACAATATAGTAGCCAAATCAATGTTCATAATAAAGGCCAGAATCTCATGTAGTCCCAGTAATATCTATTGGAGGTGGGATAGATATGGCGACTACTTATCCACTGCATGATAGCTAAATGGCTGTCATTTGTATGGAGATATAATAGTATATTAACCTAAATCTCTATGTAGTCCCAGTAATATCTATGGAGGTGGGATAGATATGACGACTACTTATCCAATGCATGATAGCTAAATGGCTGTCGTTTGTATGGAGATATAATAGTATATTAACCTAAATCTCTATGTAGTCCCAGTAATATCTATGGAGGTGGGATAGATATGACGACTACTTTTCCACTGCATGATAGCTAAATGGCTGTCGTTTGTATGGAGATAATAGTATATTAACCTAAATCTCTATGAAGAAAAGGGTTAAATGGCTGTCGTTTGTATGGAGATATAATAGTATAGGTCACTGTCGTTTGTATGGAGATATAATAGTATATTAACCTAAATCTCTATGAAGGAAAGGGTTAAATGGCTATCGTTTGTATGGAGATATAATAGTATATTAACCTAAATCTCTATGAAGGAAAGGGTTAAATGGCTATCGTTTGTATGGAGATATAATAGTATATAAACCTAAATCTCTATGAAGGAAAGGGTTATTTTTTGGTACTTTGTAAATAAATATCTTTATATCCAGAATTTAATTTTTACAAATAGAGATTTCACAAAAATCAATTCCTTTAAACAATCTTCTAAATCTTAATTAAAACGTGAATAATGTATTACTGTAAAACGGAAATATCAGGACATAATCACAATTTCTAATCATCAGTTTCTTGGAAAATTGCCGTGTGCATGCATGCATACAGTACATTCTAAGAAAAGTTTAAACTTTATTTATTTTACAACGATTGCGAAGCAAGTTTCAACAACTTATATTAATCACTCTCGTTGGCGTGGATGAAAGCGTTAATGTGGTAGGAAACCGAAGTACCCGGAGCAAACCCACCTGTCCGTTCTGGCGACAATGGTACTTCCCGGTCTGAGGATCGAACATGGCTTGCCAACCACAGCACTAATCGAACTGCAGCTTACCGATAAAACACATTTGGCGATACCTTTGGTTTAACCATTTCGATCACATCCCAGCACGATTCTGCCCGAATGTCGATAATACAATCTCTGTGACATAATCTTTTCACAAAGTTTTGGTGTTCTTTAGCACACACCAGTATTTATTCGCTCGAATGCAGATAATACAATCGGTCAATTACACAGAGTCATGAAGGGGCAATTGCCCTTAATCAGTGAAGACGGTGGGAAATTACCCATGGGCATATGGTGATGTGATAATCCTGAATCCAGAGAATCATTGCCGTTCCAGAGAACATACATATGCATAATGTATGACTGTACTGTTAGCAACATATCTACTTAAGGCTGAATAGTACATATATACAGTCAGTGCTGTATTAGTGGTAACATACAGTCAGTGCTGTATTAGTGGTAACATACAGTCCTGTATTAGTGGTAACATACAGTCCTGTATTAGTGGTAACATACAGTCCTGTATTAGTGGTAACATACAGTCCTGTATTAGTGGTAACATACAGTGCTGTATTAGTGGTAACATACAGTCAGTCCTGTATTAGTGGTAACATACAGTCAGTGCTGTATTAGTGGTAACATACAGTAAGTGCTGTATTAGTTGTAACATATAGTCCTGTATTAGTGGTAACATACAGTCAGTGGTAACATACAGTCAGTGGTAACATACAGTCAGTGCTGTATTAGTGGTAGCATACAGTGCTGTATTAGCGGTAACATACAGTCAGTGCTGTATTAGTGGTAACATACAGTCAGTCCTGTATTAGTGGTAACATACAGTCAGTGCTGTATTAGTGGTAACATACAGTCAGTGCTGTATTAGTGGTAGCATACAGTGCTGTATTAGTGGTAACATACAGTCAGTGCTGTATTAGTGGTAGCATACAGTCAGTCCTGTATTAGTGGTAGCATACAGTCAGTGCTGTATTAGTGGTAACATACAGTCAGTGCTGTATTAGTGGTAACATACAGTCAGTGCTGTATTAGTGGTAGCATACAGTCAGTGCTGTATTAGTGGTAGCATACAGTCAGTGCTGTATTAGTGGTAACATACAGTCCTGCATTAGTGGTAACATACAGTCCTGTATTAGTGGTAGCATACAGTCCTGTATTAGTGGTAGCATACAGTGCTGTATTAGTGGTAACATACAGTCCTGTATCAGTGGTAGCATACAGTCCTGTATTAGTGGTAACATACAGTCCTGTAATAGTGGTAGCATACAGTGCTGTATTAGTGGTAGCATACAGTGCTGTATTAGTGGTAGCATACAGTGCTGTATTAGTGGTAACATACAGTCAGTGCTGTATTAGTGGTAACATACCGTAAGTGCTGTATTAGTGGTAACATACAGTAAGTGCTGTATTAGTGGTAACATATAGTCCTGTATTAGTGGTAACATACAGTCAGTGGTAACATACAGTCAGTGCTGTATTAGTGGTAACATACAGTCAGTGCTGTATTAGTGGTAACATACAGTCAGTGCTGTATTAGTGGTAACATACAGTCCTGTATTAGTGGTAACATATAGTCCTGTATTAGTGGTAACATACAGTCAGTCCTGTATTAGTGGTAACATACAGTCAGTGGTAACATACAGTCAGTGGTAACATACAGTAAGTGCTGTATTAGTGGTAACATACAGTCCTGTATTAGTGGTAACATACAGTCCTGTATTAGTGGTAACATACAGTCAGTCCTGTATTAGTGGTAACATACAGTCAGTGGTAACATACAGTCAGTCCTGTATTAGTGGTAACATACAGTCCTGTAATAGTGGTAGCATACAGTGCTGTATTAGTGGTAGCATACAGTGCTGTATTAGTGGTAGCATACAGTGCTGTATTAGTGGTAACATACAGTCAGTGCTGTATTAGTGGTAACATACCGTAAGTGCTGTATTAGTGGTAACATACAGTAAGTGCTGTATTAGTGGTAACATATAGTCCCGTATTAGTGGTAACATACAGTCAGTGGTAACATACAGTCAGTGCTGTATTAGTGGTAACATACAGTAAGTGCTGTATTAGTGGTAACATACAGTAAGTGCTGTATTAGTGGTAACATACAGTCCTGTATTAGTGGTAACATATAGTCCTGTATTAGTGGTAACATACAGTCAGTCCTGTATTAGTGGTAACATACAGTCAGTGGTAACATACAGTCAGTGGTAACATACAGTAAGTGCTGTATTAGTGGTAACATACAGTCCTGTATTAGTGGTAACATACAGTCCTGTATTAGTGGTAACATACAGTCAGTCCTGTATTAGTGGTAACATACAGTCAGTGGTAACATACAGTCAGTCCTGTATTAGTGGTAACATACAGTCAGTTCTGTATTAGTGGTAACATATAGTGCTGTATTAGTGGTAGCATACAGTCAGTGCTGTATTAGTGGTAACATATAGTGCTGTATTAGTGGTAACATACAGTCAGTCCTGTATTAGTGGTAACATATAGTGCTGTATTAGTGGTAGCATACAGTCAGTGCTGTATTCGTGGTAGCATACAGTGCTGTATTAGTGGTAACATACAGTCAGTGCTGTATTAGTGGTAACATATAGTCCTGCATTAGTGGTAACATACAGCCAGTGCTGTATTAGTGGTAACATATAGTCCTGCATTAGTGGTAACATACAGCCAGTGCTGTATTAGTGGTAACATACAGTCCTGTATTAGTGGTAGCATACAGTCAGTCCTGTATTAGTGGTAACATACAGTCAGTGGTAACATACAGTCAGTGCTGTATTAGTGGTAACATACAGTCAGTCCTGTATTAGTGGTAACATACAGTCAGTGGTAACATACAGTCAGTGCTGTATTAGTGGTAACATACAGTCAGTGCTGTATTAGTGGTAACATACAGTCAGTGCTGTATTAGTGGTAACATACAGTGCTGTATTAGTGGTAACATACAGTCCTGTATTAGTGGTAGCGTACAGTGCTGTATTAGTGGTAACATACAGTCAGTGCTGTATTAGTGGTAGCATACAGTAAGTGCTGTATTAGTGGTAACATACAGTAAGTGCTGTATTAGTGGTAACATATAGTCCTGTATTAGTGGTAACATACAGTCAGTGGTAACATACAGTCAGTGTTGTATTAGTGGTAACATACAGTAAGTGCTGTATTAGTGGTAACATACAGTAAGTGCTGTATTAGTGGTAACATACAGTAAGTGCTGTATTAGTGGTAACATATAGTCCTGTATTAGTGGTAACATACAGTCAGTGGTAACATACAGTCAGTGCTGTATTAGTGGTAACATACAGTCCTGTATTAGTGGTAACATATAGTCCTGCATTAGTGGTAACATACAGTCAGTGCTGTATTAGTGGTAACATACAGTCAGTGCTGTATTAGTGGTAACATACAGTCAGTGCTGTATTAGTGGTAACATACAGTAAGTGCTGTATTAGTGGTAACATACAGTCAGTCCTGTATTAAGGGAGGTAATAGTCTAATAGAACATTGTCTAATAGAGATGTCTCTCATTATACCTGGGTGCCAGCTCATACCTGAAGCAATACATGGAAGGGCACCTAGGTATATGAGATTGGGGTGTTGGCATGACTACAAATATCCTAGAAACATATTAACCTATTCAACACCAAGTAATTAACATGGACTGGTCAATGATATTTTTAGACCAATAAATTAATAAGAAAATTACAGTTGGACCAGTTCAATTATCAAAATGGGTAATTTTGTCTAAAAATAGTAATATTACTGGCAAAAAGTGCAGATCCTGATGAGACGGCTCATTATGAGCGGGCCGGCTCATCTGGATCTACACTCGTTGTAAGCCTATTTAGAGATCTGTAATGTTGAAAGGGTTAAATAAATCCAAAGGCCTTCAAAGCACACCACACATACACACTCAAAGACACTGTATAGAAAATACTTTATCCAATCTCATACAAACCTTTGAAAGTCATGATGCGGTAACTTAATTTTTGCCAGTTGATTCAATATCTCGGTCTGAAAGGAGCGCATTAAGCATTTTTTTTAGCAAATAGATAATAAGAATCATTTGAACTGTCGGAGATAAAGCTGATAGAGTGACGCAGCGGCATTAATTCTCTGATTTCAATAACCAGCACCGCTATTTACGGATCTACGGATATCAATTCTCTGTGTTGACAGGATATATGTGATCAATTTACTGGGATGGGAAGAGGAGCTGACAAGTGGTGTGTGTGATCACACATTAAGAAAATTTGTGTGTTTAGTGCGAAACTGTTCTTAGTACATTCATATAAAGAAGGCTGATAGAACGGTTTTGCAGTGGGTCGAAATAATTCAGAATTGTGCGTCCCCGTTTGATTTATACTGCCCTATTTGTGAACTGGCTATACGTTGCATTTATTATCTGATCTGCACTAAGTCAATCTAAAGTTGGCGGTTTTTTCGTTGATCATTTCCTCGTAAGTCTAAGCAATTAATTTGTTTTGGGTGAACTATGATATTTACTGATTCTAGCAAAACATTTCGTTTCTGAGAAAATGGAAGGAAAAACATGCAGTGTATGGAACTCTGGGAAAATGATCGTGCTGGGACTTTATCACCTGTCTTATAATAAAACTTCCATCAAATACTATTTTATGTTGATCCCATACTTATGTGTTCTTCAGTTTGTACAGAAAGAATACTTTATTAGCCCTATAGCTAAGCCGAAAATAATAAAGAGGATCTTTGTTCATTTCAGTGCATCAAATTATATAATTTTTTAAATTTTATTTATTTTACAACTACTGCGAAGCCAGTTTTAACAACTTATATTAATCACTTACAGTATATTAGCTATTGGTGTGTACTTTGCAAGCAGAATGATTTTAGTTCAAACCAAAATGGCTACCGCTACTATAAATAGTTTGTGTTATGAAATGTAAGGTTTAAACTTTATGTAAGGTTTAAACTTTAATTATTTTACAACGATTGTGAAGCATGTTTTAACAACTTATATTAACCCATTTCATTCTGGATATATTTAAAGGCTTTTGCAAACAACATAGATCCAGATCAGCCGCAGCGTGACACTGCGTGCTGATCAGGATCTATGTTGTTTGCTACATAGCCAAGTGTCTTAGCAAGATCATCTGAATAGCAACAGCATAGAGCCTGATCAGACGCCACATTCCGTGGCGGTTGATCTGGCTCTATGTTCTTTGCAAATACTGTTTGAACGGTATCCAGAATGAAATGGGTTAATCACTCTCATTGGCGAGGATGAAAGCATAAATGTGGTCTTTCGTGTGGGAGGAAACAGGAGTACCCGGAGAAAACCCACCCATCCGATCTGGCGACCACCGTACCATCTCACATACTACCCGGTATATTTCACTGAATGAATATTGAAAAGCATTATTATCACGAATTGTGCTCGCTTAATTAAACAAACAAATATTCTTTTTATTTTAGACTGTAAAGTGTTTTTATGATAGAAAACGATGCAACTGTTCGCTAAATGCCTACATAACCATAAATGACATCATAAAAGTTGTTAAATTTCACGTTGTCTCTTCTCTAAGAGTAAGTTGTAAGAACTTGTTTCGCAATCGAGATAAAATACATGTGTATATACGATTCATAGATCCGCATATATATATCCTTTGAATCATTGATTGTCAGAATTCCCAGACGGATCTGTAGTCCAGTGGTAACACGCTGGACTGGTAATCCAGGGATCGCATGTTCGATCCCCCGTCTGACCCTAATAAAATTAACAGTCTTTCAGATGGGACGTTAAACCGAGATCCAAAATCTAAAATAACTAATCTCTTCAGGAGGCGTCGCTCATATAGGCAACCGGTAGCGACTTGTCAGAATTCGATCAAACTGGATCATTAGATTGAATTCTCCCAGATTTCTTCCAATTAGCTAACTAAATCCATCAAAATGCTTTGGGTCATATTAAGGTTGTAAACCAACAAATAAATTGCCTATTAACCCTTTCAACCCCACAGGCCTCTAAATAGACTTACAAAAAAGTGTAGATCCAGATGAGCCGGCTCGTGACGAGCCCTCATCAGGATCTGCACTTTTTGCCAGTAATAATTATTACTATTTTTCAATAACATTACTCATTTTGATAAATGAACTGGTCCAAAGGTAATTTTCTTATTAATTTATTGGTCTAAAAATATCATGCACCAGTCCATGTCAGTTACTTGGGGTTGAATGGGTTAAATACATAGTAAAAAGTAAAACATACAGTCTGTTCATTTTTATAGAGCAAGAATATTCAAAATATAAGGTTTCACATAGCCAGTACTCACCTGCTAATAACGTCACTGTGTTTACACACTGTATTCCTCCGCCAAATAATACAGTATACCAACCTTCAGTTTGCAATGGCCTGAATTCCTATACCACATCTTTTCTACACATCAACTAGTCTCAAGTCACATAATTTCTCAAAAAACACAAAAACTATACACTGCCTGGAATTTACCCCCAAAAAAAGAGAACTTTATTAGTTATTGGGACTATATTCGAGTGGACCACGGATGCATCTCTGCCTGTTTAGCTATATACAAACTTAAGGACAACAGCATATTATTCAACACTCGTATCCAGCGCCAATTGGCAGACTTTCAAGAAACTTTGCTTGAAGCATCCGTTGTGACCGTTACCGTATACGGAACAACTAGAGGATAGCAAAATATACCGAGCAGCTGAAGCCATTTACCAAGTTATCTTACAGAGTTGTCTTTCCCTTAGAGTTACGCCTTTTTAATACTGTTAGCGCACTCGCTTTTCACCAATGCAACCCGGGTTCGATCCTCGGACCGGGAAGTATGTGAGATGGTACGGTGGTCGCCAAATCGGTCAGGTGGGTTTTCTCCCGGTTCTCCGGTTTCCTCCCACATTTACTTAATATAAGTTGTTAGAACTTGCTTCGCAATTGTTAATAAATAAAGTTAAAACTTAAAAGAATTTTCAGTTACAAATAAGAAAAACACATTTTTTATTGAATTGTCGTCTGCTACAATTACGAGAGTGATTAATATAAGTTGCTAAAACATGCTTCACAATCGTTGCAAAATAAATAAAGTTTAAAAAAATAACAATGTCGGATATTACTGACATAATACGCAGTAATTCATAAATTAATTTATTCTGAATTTCAGTTGAAATATATATCTTTGAATACATGAGATGCAAACTCACATGCTTGTATTTGACATAAGTTTCGTATACAAATGATAGTCCCTATGAGTATTTTTAGTATATAGCGGGTAGTGTAGGGGTCGAACTTGCGACCCATGGATTACATGTCCAGCGTGTTATACCACTGGACCACTGATCCTCCTCGAACATTGAGCCGGAAAGTAACGAGCATTTTCATACAAATTTATTTTTGCTCGATTGCAAAACAAGATCTTACAACTTATGTTAATCAGACCTCATTCCTGATGGAATACATCGCCAAGAGGGAGAGAGAATAGGCAATGTGGAATTTAAATGACTTGCCTAAGGGCACAATCATAACGGCTCCAACAAGACTTGAACTCCGAGCCTTTCGCACTTGAAGTGAACGCGCTATCACTGCACCTTGAAGCGAATGCGCTATCACTGCACCTTGAAGCGAACGCGCTACCACTGCACCTTGAAGCGAACGCGCTACCACTGCACCTTGAAGTGAACGTGCTACCACTGCACCTTGAAGCGAACGCGCTACCACTGCACCTTGAAGCGAACGCGCTACCACTGCACCTTGAAGCGAACGTGCTACCACTGCACCTTGAAGCGAACGTGCTACCACTGCACCTTGAAGCGAACGCGCTACCACTGCACCTTGAAGCGAACGCGCTACCACTGCACCTTGAAGCGAACGCGCTACCACTGCACCTTGAAGTGAACGTGCTACCACTGCACCTTGAAGCGAACGCGCTACCACTGCACCTTGAAGCGAACGCGCTACCACTGCACCTTGAAGCGAACGCGCTACCACTGCACCTTGAAGCGAACGCGCTACCACTGCACCTTGAAGCGAACACGCTACCACTGCACCTTGAAGTGAACATGCTACCACTGCACCTTGAAGCGAACGCGCTACCACTGCACCTTGAAGCGAACGCGCTACCACTGCACCTTGAAGCGAACGCGCTACCACTGCACCTTGAAGCGAACGCGCTACCACTGCACCTTGAAGCGAACGCGCTACCACTGCACCTTGAAGCGAACGCGCTACCACTGCACCTTGAAGCGAACGCGCTACCACTGCACCTTGAAGCGAACGCGCTACCACTGCACCTTGAAGCGAACGTGCTACCACTTCACCTTGAAGCGAACGCGCTACCACTGCACCTTGAAGCGAACGCGCTACCACTGCACCTTGAAGTGAACGTGCTACCACTGCACCTTGAAGCGAACGCGCTACCACTGCACCTTGAAGCGAATGCGCTACCACTGCACCTTGAAGCGAACGTGCTACCACTGCACCTTGAAGCGAACGTGCTACCACTGCACCTTGAAGCGAACGTGCTACCACTGCACCTTGAAGCGAACGCACTACCACTGCACCTTGAAGCGAACGCGCTACCACTGCACCTTGAAGCGAACGCGCTACCACTGCACCTTGAAGTGAACGTGCTACCACTGCACCTTGAAGCGAACGTGCTACCACTGCACCTTGAAGAGAACGCGCTACCACTGCACCTTGAAGCGAACGCGCTACCACTGCACCTTGAACGAACGCGCTACCACTGCACCTTAAAGCGAACGCGCTACCACTGCACCTTGAAGTGAACGTGCTACCACTGCACCTTGAAGCGAACGTGCTACCACTGCACCTTGAAGCGAATGCGCTACCACTGCACCTTGAAACGAACGCGCTACCACTGCACCTTGAAGCGAACGCGCTACCACTGCACCTTGAAGCAAACGCGCTACCACTGCACCTTGAAGCGAACGCGCTACCACTGCACCTTGAAGTGAACGTGCTACCACTGCACCTTGAAGCGAACTCGCTACCACTGCACCTTGAAGCGAACGTGCTACCACTGCACCTTGAAGCAAACGCGCTACCACTGCACCTTGAAGCGAACGTGCTACCACTGCACCTTGAAGTGAACGTGCTACCACTGCACCTTGAAGCGAACACGCTACCACTGCACCTTGAAGCGAACGCGCTACCACTGCACCTTGAAGCGAACGTGCTACCACTGCACCTTGAAGCGAACGTGCTACCACTGCACCTTGAAGCGAACGTGCTACCACTGCACCTTGAAGCGAACGCACTACCACTGCACCTTGAAGCGAACACACTACCACTGCACCTTGAAGCGAACGCGCTACCACTGCACCTTGAAGCGAACGCGCTACCACTGCACCTTGAAGCGAACGCGCTACCACTGCACCTTGAAGCGAACGCGCTACCACTGCACCTTGAAGCGAACGCGCTACCACTGCACCTTGAAGCGAACGCGCTACCACTGCACTATCATGACTTCCAAGTACAAGACTTAGTGCTTGATTTTACAGTTGTATGTATATATGACGATGGGAGGGGACATTTCTCTTACTGGCCAGACCACAGATAGTGTCAAAGACCAGCTCTGGGGGGTTTGCATTTCACCAAGCTATTCTCTAGTTCTATTTATAGTATATATAGTAATCATTGTAAAAAAATGTAGACGAAGACATATTTTCCGTCAAGGACTGGTTCGGTATTTATTCTATTGGGTAATCGTTGCAAGTAACGAGGAGGATGAAAACAAATGTTCTGCCAATGAGAGAACTGAGGTTCTGTATTTATTCTATTGGGTAATCGTTGCAAGCAACGAGGAGGATGAAAACAAATGTTCTGCCAATGAGAGAACTGAGGTTCTGTATTTATTCTATTGGGTAATCGTTGCAAGCAACGAGGAGGATGAAAACAAATGTTCTGCCAATGCGAGAACTGAGACTGGTTCTGTATTTATCCTATTGGGTAATCGTTGCAAGCAACGAAGATAAAGACAAATGTTCTGCTAATGATAGTACAGAGACTGGTTCTGTATTTATCCTATTGTGTAATCGTTGCAGGCAACGAAGATAAAGACAAATGTTCCAACAATGATAGTACGAAGACTGGTTATGTATATATCCTATTGTGTAATCGTTGCAGGCAACGAAGATAAAGACAAATGTTCTGCTAATGATAGTACGAAGACTGGTTATGTATATATCCTATTGTGTAATCGTTGCAGGCAACGAAGATGAAGACAAATGTTCTGCTAATGATAGTAAGGAGACTGGTTCTACGTGTAAAAGCCGGGCCACACCTCCAGATGAACTTCACATTAAGCAGGCACATCAAGTCATCTACCAGATGGCTGCTCCTCCGGTACCAGTAAGTATACAAGCCAGCACATCAAGTCATCTACCAGATGGCTGCTCCTCCAGTACCAGTAAGTATACAAGCCAGCACATTATGTCATCTACCAGATGGCTGCTCCTCCGGTACCGGTAAGTATCCAAGCCAGCACATCAAGTCATCTACCAGATGGCTGCTCCTCCAGTACCGGTAAGTATACAAGCCAGCACATCAAGTCATCTACCAGATGGCTGTTCCTCCAGTACCAGTAAGTATACAAGCCAGCACATCAAGTCATCTACCAGATGGCTGCTCCTCCGGTACCAGTAAGTATACAAGCCAGCACATCAAGTCATCTACCAGATGGCTGCTCCTCCGGTACCGGTAAGTATACAAGCCAGCACATCAAGTCCTCTACCAGATGGCTGCTCCTCCGGTACCGGTAAGTATACAAGCCAGCACATCAAGTCATCTACCAGATGGCTGCTCCTCCGGTACCAGTAAGTATACAAGCCAGCACATCAAGTCATCTACCAGATGGCTGCTCCTCCGGTACCCGTAATAATTAAGCCAGCACATCAAGTCCTCTACCAGATGGCTGCTCCTCTGGTACCAGTAAGTATACAAGCCAGCACATCAAGTCATCTACCAGATGGCTGCTCCTCCGGTACCAGTAAGTATACAAGCCAGCACATCAAGTCATCTACCAGATGGCTGCTCCTCCGGTACTGGTAAGTATACAAGCCAGCACATCAAGTCATCTACCAGATGGCTGCTCCTCCAGTACCAGTAAGTATCCAAGCCAGCACATCAAGTCATCTACCAGATGGCTGCTCCTCCGGTACTGGTAAGTATACAAGCCAGCACATCAAGTCATCTACCAGATGGCTGCTCCTCCGGTACCGGTAAGTATACAAGCCAGCACATCAAGTCATCTACCAGATGGCTGCTCCTCCGGTACCAGTAAGTATACAAGCCAGCACATCAAGTCATCTACCAGATGGCTGCTCCTCCAGTAACAGTAAGTATACAAGCCAGCACATCAAGTCATCTACCAGATGGCTGCTCCTCCAGTAACAGTAAGTATACAACCCAGCACATCAAGTCATCTACCAGATGGCTGCTCCTCCGGTACCAGTAAGTATACAAGCCAGCACATCAAGTCATCTACCAGATGGCTGCTCCTCCGGTACCGGTAAGTATCCAAGCCAGCACATCAAGTCATCTACCAGATGGCTGCTCCTCCAGTACCGGTAAGTATCCAAGCCAGCACATCAAGTCATCTACCAGATGGCTGCTCTTCCGGTACCGGTAAGTATACAAGCCAGCACATCAAGTCATCTACCAGATGGCTGCTCCTCTGGTACCAGTAAGAATACAAGCCAGCACATCATGTCATCTACCAGATGGCTGCTCCTCCGGTACCGGTAACTATACAAGCCAGCACATCAAGTCATCTACCAGATGGCTGCTCCTCCGGTACCAGTAAGTATACAAGCCAGCACATCAAGTCATCTACCAGATGGCTGCTCCTCCGGTACCAGTAAGTATACAAGCCAGCACATCAAGTCATCTATCAGATGGCTGCTCCTCCAGTACCGGTAAGTATACAAGCCAGCACATCAAGTCATCTACCAGATGGCTGCTCCTCCGGTACCTGTAATAACTAAGCCAGCAAAGCAAAAGTGGTTGCTACAGTGTCAATTGTTTAAATACACCAATAACGGCCTCGACAGTTATCAACTGTAATTCACTGCCACTTTTCACTCCTAAACAACTGGTGGAGTGAGACACTGAGAGAAATATATTTGATTTAATCTGATAACTGTGGCTGTTACAAACGTCAAACTTTAAAATCCATTAATTAGGGCCTCGACAGTTATCAACTGTAACCTCACTTTACTCACTACACTAGAAGACAATTATTAATCATGTATACAGTATTCAACCATGGTTCTGTCTCTTGCTCTCCCTTGCATGTTGCATACCATATATATACTCACACATAAGTCGACCTCACTCATAAGTCGAGGTGCTACCTTGGCAGCTAGAAAACATGTATTTTATATACACTCACTCATATGTCGATGTGGTACCTTGGCAGCTAGAAAACATGTATTTTATATACACTCACTCACAAGTCGAGGTGGTACTTTGGCAGCTAGAAAACATGTATTTTATATACACTCACTCACAAGTCGAGGTGGTACTTTGGCAGCTAGAAAACATGTATTTTATATACATAAGTCGAGGTGGTACCTTGGCAGCTAGAAAACATGTATTTTATATACACTCACTCATAAGTCGAGGGGGTACCTTGGCAGCTAGAAAACATGTATTTTATATACACTCACTCACAAGTCGAGGTGGTACTTTGGCAGCTAGAAAACATGTATTTTATATACACTCACTCACAAGTCGAGGTGGTACTTTGGCAGCTAGAAAACATGTATTTTATATACATAAGTCGAGGTGGTACCTTGGCAGCTAGAAAACATGTATTTTATATACACTCACTCATATGTCGATGTGGTACCTTGGCAGCTAGAAAACATGTATTTTATATACACTCACTCATAAGTCGATGTGGTACCTTGGCAGCTAGAAAACATGTATTTTATATACATAAGTCAAGGGGGTACTTTGACAGCTAGAAAACATGTATTTTATATACACTCACTCACAAGACGAGGGGGTACTTTGACAGCTAGAAAACATGTATTTTATATACACTCACTCACAAGACGAGGGGGTACTTTGACAGCTAGAAAACATGTATTTTATATACACTCATTCACAAGACGAGGGGGTACTTTGACAGCTAGAAAACATGTATTTTATATACATAAGTCGATGTGGTACCTTGGCAGCTAGAAAACATGTATTTTACATACAAGAACTGTCATATAAATAAGTCTACGTTTTTGCTGAAAATCATGTTCGTTATAACCTCTCAGTTACGATCAACAAATATTGTACCTGATTTGCATATTTTCTTCTTTACTGTATGTGACGTGACGTGACGTGACGTGCTCCTGGCATTTATTTTCAATAGTGCCTGCGGGCTGCCAAATCTCACGGCGTGTGAAAATTACGACACACCGCAAAATGATCTCCCTTATAAATAACAAAAATGTCGTCTGAAGAAGAAAGACGCTTCGCAACCTTAAATGAAACGGAATTGAACCGTATTGTTGACAACAAAGACTCTGATAAGACGAAGACGAATTTAAATAAAATTTGCTTGTCTAATATTCGGTATAATATAACAGATAGAACATGCTGTTTCGGGCGCCATGCAAATATATGGACTGGTCAGTCAGTCCTGAAGTAAGATATGGACCTCAGCGGATATCTTACTTCAGGTCTGACTGACCAGTCCATATAATTTGCATGGCACCCTCAACACCATGTTCTATATGTTAAATAGACGAGTTAAAAGATCAAAGTAATATAATATACAATATTAAACAACATATGACTAGAGTATTTTCAAAATCATATATTATTTATTTGTACGACTAAGTCATGGTCCGCCTCCGTGGTCGAGTGGTTAAGGTCGCTGACTTGTATACCACTGTAACCTATCATCACTGATGGTCACGGGTTCGAGCCCCGCTCAGGCCGTGTCTCATTTATATGAAAAAGTTGGCAGTTTCTTACGGAGGTTGGTGCACCAAAGTACTGGTTAACCGCTGGAGCCTGCCCAGGAAAGGTGTTGTTAGGTAAACTGCCCGCCGGCGATATAGCCCAAAATGGTGCTGATGCAGGCGTAAAACCCGAAATATAATAATATAATTAATTAATACGACTAAGTCATACCCTCGAGTTTCCGGTTTCCGTTATGATAAGAAATGATCGGCATTCAACCAAACGAATCTTAAAACTACATAGTTTCTAAATGTATGATGTAAATAAAGTAACGTTCCTCTTTTATTCCAAATAATTAGAAATGAATATAACTACGTAAATAACAACGGGCGCTGTCATTTTTACCATGACCCGAAACCGACATCTGTGGTGACTGGTACCGGAGTTTTCGTGACCTTTCAGAAAATCAATTTTGCGTAGCATCGAATGGGTGTAAATATAAAACGAACACGTTTTATGCAGCATAATGATAATTTCTATTATTTTGATGAATATTTCTTTTCACAGTTTAACAAGCATTTTCACAATGTGGACACCTGAATTCATCACCTATTCTTGTAAACCATGACTTTTGAACAGTAAATGAGGTGGGTCCAATGGTCACATATATCACACTATGCCCATTTGTAAGGGCTGTTGGTAAATATTGCCTGTAATTTCGCTTTGTAGGTGCTGGACTGCCATAAACCTACAACAAAATTAAAAACTATTCCTTTAAGTACACTACACTACAGGACACATCGTTTAGTTGACGACGACAGTAAACCACTGTATGGACCTCAAAACAATATAAGAGAAGTCTCCAAAACGATCCCCCCTTACACTAATTAAAATTGTAACCCAGTCTATTTTGACCTTCACATTAAATGACAGGTAGGTAAACAAATCAGATGACGCAAAACAAAACTGGAAATGGTCAATATTTTGCAGTAAATCCAATGGATAAATGGTGATGCAATATTGCATTATGAAAGATAGCATGTTTTATACCAATCCAAGGAAAATAACCGATTTCTTACGCCTCCAAGGATTATAGGGAGCATTTTTGTTGCCAAATATGGAAAATGACCTTTGACACTATCTATTCCTGATTGGTGACGTCAGGAAACACCGATCGCGTGCAGTATTGTAAATACTTACGGGGTAACGAAAACGAAGGTATCACGATTTGAGGACACTAGAGGATATAAGTCAATGGATCATTTTAAAGCACTTTTTAGAAGCAAAAAAGGTCGACTAATGGCCGAGTATGTACGGTATAATTCATGACCAATAACCAAACATGTGAAACGTGTAATATGTCGAGAGAACTGTTTTCTCGGCGGATCATTTAATGCATCATACGGTATTGATATGCGTGTAATATTACCACAAAATCAATCGCATTTGCATACTTTAGCTGTTTCGAATTTTCCAAGATTCGTTCACATGAGCTTTTGATAGCTTTTCCTTAAAATGTGACATAGTTTACGACTTGATGTCTCTTTTTATATCTTCCATTACTTTCATGATCAATAAAAACAGAGCGTTCCAGAGGCTAAGCCAGGTTTTAAGACGTTAGTCAGAAAGAGCGAAACCATTAGTCCTAATTGTTAAGTCTATAAGGCCTTTCTGTCCATTTACACTACGTAATCTTGATGTGAAACATCAATAACACTGGTACCTTGATCTGGTTCTCAATTAGGATCCTCAACTCTCTTGTATCAGACCAATTAGTATCCTCAACCCTCTTGTGTCAGACCAGTGAGTTGTGTGATTTGAGTAACGTTTTGTAACCTCCATGCCAGAGGTTATGTAGAGGTTATGCAGAGGTTATGTAGAGGTTGTGTAGAGGTTATGTAGAAGTTATGCAGAGGTTATGGGCAGGAAAGTTTGATATCTACATATTTGTATCAATCAAAGAGTTTATAGGGTTTGGGGATCTTAAATGGACAGATACAAGAGGGTTGAGAATCCTAATTGGTCTGACACAAGAGGATTGAGGATCCTAATTGGTCTGACACAAGAGGATTGAGAATCCTAATTGGTCTGATAATTCTGATACAGGAATGTTGAGGATCCAAATTGGTCTGACACAAGAGGGTTGAGAATCCTAATTGGTCTGATACAAGAGGGTTGAGCATCCTAGTTGGTCTGACATGAGGATTGAGGATACTAATTGGTCTGACACAAATGGGTTGAGGATACTAATTGGTCTGACACAAGAGAGTTGAAGATCCTAATTGGTCTGATAATTCTGATACAGGAATGTTGAGGATCCAAATTGGTCTGACACAAGAGGGTTGAGAATCCTAATTGGTCTGATACAAGAGGGTTGAGGATCCTAATTGGTCTGATACAAGAGGGTTGAGGATCCAAATTGGTCTGACACAAGAGGGTTGAGAATCCTAATCGGTCTGATACAAGAGGGTTGAGGATCCTAATTGGTCTGACACAAGAGGGTTGAGGATCCAAATTGATCTGATACAAGAGGGTTGAAGATCCTGATTGGTCTGACACAAGAGGGTTGAGAATCCTAATTGGTCTGATACAAGAGGGTTGAGAATCCTAATTGGTCTGATACAAGAAGGTTGATAATCCTAATTGGTCTGATACAAGAGGGCTGATAATCCTAATTGGTCTGATACAAGAGGGTTGAAGATCCTAATTGGTCTGATACAAGCAGGTTGAGAATCCTAATTGGTCTGATGCAAGAAGGTTGACGATCCTAATTGGTCTGATACAAGAAGGTTGAGAATCCTAATTGGTCTGATACAAGAGGGCTGAGAATCCTATTTGGTCTGACACAAGAGGGCTGAGAATCCTAATTGGTCTGATACAAGAGGGTTGAGGATCCTAATTGGTCTGATACAAGAGGGTTGAGGATCCTAATTGGGTCTGACACAAGAGGGTTGAGGATACTAATTGGTCTGATACAAGAGAGTTGAGGATCCTAATTTGTCTTACTCAAGAGGGCTGAGAATCCTAGTTGGTCTGATACAAGAGGGTTGAGAATCCTAATTGGTCTGATACAAGAGGGTTGAGAATCCAAATTGGTCTGATACAAGAGAGTTGAGGATCCTAATTGGTCTTACTCAAGAGGGCTGAGAATCCTAATTGGTCTTACTCAAGAGGGCTGAGAATCCTAATTGGTCTGATACAAGAGGGTTGAAAATCCTAATTGGTCTGATACAAGAGGGTTGAGGATCCTAATTGGTCTGACATGAGGATTGAGGATACTAATTGGTCCGACACAAATGGGTTGAGGATACTAATTGGTCTGACACAAGAGAGTTGAAGATCCTAATTGGTCTGATACAAGAGGATTGAGGATCCTAATTGGTCTGACATGAGGATTGAGGATATTAATTGGTCTGATACAAGATGTTTTAATTAATGAAATTCACGTGTACCCGATCCCTTAAGTAGAGGTATTCATAAAGAAATATTTGTTTGTTTTTGTAATGAGTGAAGCCTTATGGATTAATTTGCAAGGTTATATACCAATCATGCGAAAATGTCAAAATCTACTTACCTACTTATGGCCAAGATCGATTTATGGCCAAGATCTACATATGACCAAGATCGACTTATGGCCAAGATCTACATATGACCAAGATCGACTTATGGCCAAGATCGACGTATGGCCAAGATCGACGTATGACCAAGATCTACATATGACCAAGATCGACTTATGACAAAGATCTACTTCTGAACAAGATCGACTTATGACCAAGATCTACATATGACCAAGATCTACATATGACCAAGATCTACATATGACCAAGATCTACATATGACCAAGATCTACATATGACCAAGATTGATGTATGACCAAGATCTACATATGACCAAGATCGACTTATGACCAAGATCTACATATGACCAAGATCTACATATGACCAGGATCTACATATGACCAAGATCTACATATGACCAAGATCGACTTATGACCAAGATCGACGTATGACCAAGATCGACTTATGGCCAAGATCGACGTATGACCAAGATCGACTTATGACCGAGATCGACATATGACCAAGATCGACTTATGGCCAAGATCGACGTATGATCAAGATTGACTTATGACCAAGATCTACATATGACCAAGATCGACGTATGGCCAAGATCAACGTATGACCAAGATCGACATATGACCAAGATCTACATATGACCAAGATCTACATATGACCAAGATCTACATATGACCTAGCTCTACATATGGCCAAGATCTACATATGACCTAGCTCTACATATGGCCAAGATCTACATATGACCAAGATCTACATATGACAAAGATCTACATATGACCAAGATCTACATATGACCAAGATCTACATATGACCAAGATCTACATATGACCAAAATCTACATATGACCAAGATCGACGTATGACCAAGATCTACATATGACCAAGATCTACATATGACCAGGATCTACTTATGACCAAGATCGACTTATGGCCAAGATCTACATATGACTAACATCGACTTATGACCAAGATCGACTTATGACCAAGATCGACGTATGACCAAGATCGACGTATGACCAAGATCGACTTATGGCCAAGATCTACATATGACCAAGATCTACATATGACCAGGATCTACATATGACCAAGATCTACATATGACCAAGATCTACTTATGACCAAGATCGACTTATGGCCAAGATCTACATATGACTAACATCGACTTATGACCAAGATCGACTTATGACCAAGATCGACTTATGACCAAGATCGACGTATAACCAAGATCGACGTATGACCAAGATCGACTTATGGCCAAGATCGACGTATAACCAAGATCGACATATGACCAAGATCGACGTATGGCCAAGATCGACGTATGACCAAGATTGACTTATGGCCAAGATCTACATATGACCAAGATCGACGTATGACCAAGATTGACTTATGGCCAAGATCTACATATAACCAAGATATACATATGGCCAAGATCTACATATGACCAAGATCTACATATGACCAAGATCTACATATGACCAAGATCTACTTATGACCAAGATCGACTTATGGCCAAGATCTACATATAACTAACATCGACTTATGACCAAGATCTACATATGACCAAGATTGACGTATGGCCAAGATCGATGTATGACCAAGATTGACTTATGACCAAGATCGAATTATGGCCAAGATCGACGTATGACCAAGATCGACTTATGGCCAAGATCGACGTATGACCAAGATCGACGTATGGCCAAGATCGACGTATGACCAAGATTGACTTATGGCCAAGATCTACATATGACCAAGATCGACGTATGACCAAGATCGACTTATGGCCAAGATCGACGTATGACCAAGATCGACTTATGGCCAAGATCTACATATGACCAAGATCGACTTATGACCAAGATCGACGTATGACCAAGATCGACTTATGGCCAAGATCGACGTATGATCAAGCTTGACTTATGACCAAGATCTACATATGACCAAGATCGACGTATGGCCAAGATCGACATATGACCAAGATCGACTTATGACCAAGATCGACATATGACCAAGATCTACATATGACCAAGATCTACATATGACCAAGATCTACATATGACCTAGCTCTACATATGGCCAAGATCTACATATGACCAAGATCTACATATGACCAAGATCTACATATGACCAAGATCTACATATGACCAAGCTCTACATATGACCAAGATCTACATATGACCAAGATCTACATATGACCAAGCTCTACATATGACCAAGATCTACTTATGGCCAAGATCTACATATGACCAAGATCTACATATGGCCAAGATCTACATATGACCAAGATCTACATATGACCAAGATCTACATATGACCAAGATCTACATATGACCAAGATCTACATATGACCAGGATCTACTTATGACCAAGATCGACTTATGGCCAAGATCTACATATGACTAACATCGACTTATGACCAAGATCGACTTATGACCAAGATCGACTTATGACCAAGATCGACGTATAACCAAGATCGACGTATGACCAAGATCGACTTATGGCCAAGATCGACGTATGACCAAGATCGACATATGACCAAGATCAATGTATGGCCAAGATCGACGTATGACCAAGATTGACTTATGGCCAAGATCTACATATGACCAAGATCTACATATAACCAAGATCTACATATGGCCAAGATCTACATATAACCAAGATCTACATATGACCAAGATCTACATATGACCAAGATCTACATATGACCAAGATCAACGTATGGCCAAGATCGACGTATGACCAAGATCGACTTATGACCAAGATCTACATATGACCAAGATCTACTTATGGCCAAGATCTACATATGACCAAGATCTACATATGGCCAAGATCTACATATGACCAAGATCTACATATGACCAAGATCTACATTTGGCCAAGATCTACATATGACCAAGATCTACATATGACCAAGATCGACGTATGGCCAAGATCGATGTATGACCAAGATCGACTTATGACCAAGATCGACATATGACCAAGATCGATGTATGGCCAAGATCGACGTATGACCAAGATTGACTTATGGCCAAGATCTACATATGACCAAGATCTACATATGACCAAGATCAACGTATGGCCAAGATCGACGTATGACCAAGATCGACTTATGACCAAGATCTACATATGACCAAGATCTACTTATGACCAAGATGGACTTATGGCCAAGATCTACATATGACTAACATCGACTTATGACCAAGATCTACATATGACCAAGATTGACTTATGACCAAGATCGACGTATGGCCAAGATCGACGTATGACCAAGATTGACTTATGACCAAGATCTACATATGACCAAGATCTACTTATGGCCAAGATCTACATATGACCAAGATCTACATATGGCCAAGATCTACATATGACCAAGATCTACATATGACCAAGATCTACATTTGGCCAAGATCTACATATGACCAAGATCTACATATGACCAAGATCGACGTATGGCCAAGATCGATGTATGACCAAGATCGACTTATGACCAAGATCGACATATGACCAAGATCGATGTATGGCCAAGATCGACGTATGACCAAGATTGACTTATGGCCAAGATCTACATATGACCAAGATCTACATATGACCAAGATCAACGTATGGCCAAGATCGACGTATGACCAAGATCGACTTATGACCAAGATCTACATATGACCAAGATCTACTTATGACCAAGATGGACTTATGGCCAAGATCTACATATGACTAACATCGACTTATGACCAAGATCTACATATGACCAAGATTGACTTATGACCAAGATCGACGTATGGCCAAGATCGACGTATGACCAAGATTGACTTATGACCAAGATCGACTTATGGCCAAGATCGACGTATGACCAAGATCGACTTATGACCAAGATCGACATATGACCAAGATCGACGTATGGCCAAGATCGACGTATGACCAAGATTGACTTATGGCCAAGATCTACATATGACCAAGATCAACGTATGGCCAAGATCGATGTATGACCAAGATCGACTTATGACCAAGATCGACATATGACCAAGATCGATGTATGGCCAAGATCGACGTATGACCAAGATTGACTTATGGCCAAGATCTACATATGACCAAGATCGACTTATGGCCAAGATCGACGTATGACCAAGATTGACTTATGGCCAAGATCTACATATGACCAAGATCGACTTATGGCCAAGATCGACGTATGACCAAGATCGACTTATGACCAAGATCGACATGACCAAGATCGACGTATGGCCAAGATCGACGTATGACCAAGATTGACTTATGACCAAGATCGACTTATGGCCAAGATCGACGTATGACCAAGATTGACTTATGGCCAAGATCTACATATGACCAAGATCTACATATGACCAAGATCAACGTATGGCCAAGATCGACATATGACCAAGATCGACTTATGACCAAGATCTACATATGACCAAGCTCTACATATGACCAAGATCTACTTATGGCCAAGATCTACATATGACCAAGATCTACATATGGCCAAGATCTACATATGACCAAGATCTACATATGACCAGGATCTACATTTGGCCAAGATCTACATATGACCAAGATCTACATATGACCAAGATCGACGTATGGCCAAGATCGATGTATGACCAAGATCGACTTATGACCAAGATCGACATATGACCAAGATCGATGTATGGCCAAGATCGACGTATGACCAAGATCGACTTATGACCAAGCTCTACATATGACCAAGATCTACATATGACCAAGATCTACATATGACCAAGATCTACATATGACCAAGATCTACATATGACCTAGCTCTACATATGGCCAAGATCTACATATGACCAAGATCTACATATGACCAAGATCTACATGACCAAGATCTACATATGACCAAGATCTACATATGACCAAGATCTACATATGACCAAGATCTACATATGACCTAGCTCTACATATGGCCAAGATCTACTTATGACCAAGATCTACATATGACCAAGATCTACATATGACCAAGATCTACATATGACCAAGCTCTACATATGACCAAGATCTACATATGACCAAGATCTACATATGACCAAGATCTACTTATGACCAAGATCTACATATGACCAAGCTCTACATATGACCAAGATCTACTTATGGCCAAGATCTACATATGACCAAGCTCTACATATGACCAAGATCTACATATGACCAAGATCTACATATGACCAGGATCTACTTATGACCAAGATCGACTTATGGCCAAAATCTACATATGACTAACATCGACTTATGACCAAGATCGACTTATGACCAAGATCGACGTATGACCAAGATCGACTTATGGCCAAGATCTACATATGACCAAGATCTACTTATGGCCAAGATCTACATATGACTAACATCGACTTATGACCAAGATCGACTTATGACCAAGATCGACTTATGACCAAGATCGACGTATGACCAAGATCTACATATGACCAAGATCTACTTATGACCAAGATCGACTTATGGCCAAGATCTACATATGACTAACATCGACTTATGACCAAGATCGACTTATGACCAAGATCGACTTATGACCAAGATCGACGTATAACCAAGATCGACGTATGACCAAGATCGACTTATGGCCAAGATCGACGTATGACCAAGATCGACATATGACCAAGATCGACGTATGGCCAAGATCGACGTATGACCAAGATTGACTTATGGCCAAGATCTACATATGACCAAGATCTACATATAACCAAGATCTACATATGGCCAAGATCTACATATGACCAAGATCTACATATGACCAAGATCTACATATGACCAAGATCTACATATGACCAAGATCTACATATGACCAAGATCTACATATGACCAAGATCTACTTATGACCAAGATCTACATATGACCAAGATCTACATATGACCAAGATCTACATATGACCAAGATCTACATATGACCAAGATCTACTTATGACCAAGATCGACTTATTACCAAGATCGACATATGACCAAGATTGATGTATGGCCAAGATCGACGTATGACCAAAATTGACTTATGGCCAAGATCTACATATGACCAAAATCTACATATGACCAAGATCTACATATGACCAAGATCGACTTATGATCAAGCTCTACATATGACCAAGATCTACATATGGCCAAGATCTACATATGACCAAGATCTACATATGACCAAGATCTACATATGACCAAGAACTACATATGACCAAGATCTACATATGACCTAGTTCTACATATGGCCAAGATCTACATATGACCAAGATCTACATATGACCAAGATCTACATATGACCAAGATCTACATATGGCCAAGATCTACATATGACCAAGATCTACATATGACCAAGATCTACATTTGGCCAAGATCTACATATGACCAAGATCTACATATGACCAAGATCGACGTATGGCCAAGATCGATGTATGACCAAGATCGACTTATGACCAAGATCGACATATGACCAAGATCGATGTATGGCCAAGATCGACGTATGACCAAGATTGACTTATGGCCAAGATCTACATATGACCAAGATCTACATATGACCAAGATCAACGTATGGCCAAGATCGACGTATGACCAAGATCGACTTATGACCAAGATCTACATATGACCAAGATCTACTTATGACCAAGATCGACTTATGGCCAAGATCTACATATGACTAACATCGACTTATGACCAAGATCTACATATGACCAAGATTGACTTATGACCAAGATCGACGTATGGCCAAGATCGACGTATGACCAAGATTGACTTATGACCAAGATCGACTTATGGCCAAGATCGACGTATGACCAAGATCGACTTATGACCAAGATCGACATATGACCAAGATCGACGTATGACCAAGATTGACTTATGGCCAAGATCTACATATGACCAAGATCAACGTATGGCCAAGATCGATGTATGACCAAGATCGACTTATGACCAAGATCGACATATGACCAAGATCGATGTATGGCCAAGATCGACGTATGACCAAGATTGACTTATGGCCAAGATCTACATATGACCAAGATCGACTTATGGCCAAGATCGACGTATGACCAAGATTGACTTATGGCCAAGATCTACATATGACCAAGATCGACTTATGGCCAAGATCGACGTATGACCAAGATCGACTTATGACCAAGATCGACATGACCAAGATCGACGTATGGCCAAGATCGACGTATGACCAAGATTGACTTATGACCAAGATCGACTTATGGCCAAGATCGACGTATGACCAAGATTGACTTATGGCCAAGATCTACATATGACCAAGATCTACATATGACCAAGATCAACGTATGGCCAAGATCGACATATGACCAAGATCGACTTATGACCAAGATCTACATATGACCAAGCTCTACATATGACCAAGATCTACTTATGGCCAAGATCTACATATGACCAAGATCTACATATGGCCAAGATCTACATATGACCAAGATCTACATATGACCAGGATCTACATTTGGCCAAGATCTACATATGACCAAGATCTACATATGACCAAGATCGACGTATGGCCAAGATCGATGTATGACCAAGATCGACTTATGACCAAGATCGACATATGACCAAGATCGATGTATGGCCAAGATCGACGTATGACCAAGATCGACTTATGACCAAGATCTACATATGACCAAGATCTACATATGACCAAGATCTACATATGACCAAGATCTACATATGACCAAGATCTACATATGACCAGCTCTACATATGACCAAGATCTACATATGACCAAGATCTACATATGACCAAGATCTACATATGACCAAGATCTACATATGACCAAGATCTACATATGACCAAGATCTACATATGACCAAGATCTACATATGACCAAGATCTACATATGGCCAAGATCTACTTATGACCAAGATCTACATATGACCAAGATCTACATATGACCAAGATCTACATATGACCAAGATCTACATATGACCAAGATCTACATATGACCAAGATCTACATATGACCAAGATCTACTTATGACCAAGATCTACATATGACCAAGCTCTACATATGACCAAGATCTACTTATGCCAAGATCTACATATGACCAAGATCTACATATGACCAAGATCTACATATGACCAAGATCTACATATGACCAAGATCTACATATGACCAGATCTACTTATGACCAAGATCGACTTATGGCCAAAATCTACATATGACTAACATCGACTTATGACCAAGATCGACTTATGACCAAGATCTACATATGACCAAGATCGACTATGACCAAGATCTACATATGACCAAGATCTACTTATGGCCAAGATCTACATATGACCAACATCGACTTATGACCAAGATCGACTTATGACCAAGATCGACATGACCAAGATCGACGTATGACCAAGATCTACATGCCAAGATCTACATATGACCAAGATCTACTTATGACCAAGATCGACTTATGGCCAAGATCTACATATGACTAACATCGACTTATGACCAAGATCGACTTATGACCAAGATCGACTTATGACCAAGATCGACATATGACCAAGATCGATGTATGGCCAAGATCGACGTATGACCAAGATTGACTTATGGCCAAGATCTACATATGACCAAGATCTACATATGACCAAGATCAACGTATGGCCAAGATCGACGTATGACCAAGATCGACTTATGACCAAGATCTACATATGACCAAGATCTACTTATGACCAAGATCGACTTATGGCCAAGATCTACATATGACTAACATCGACTTATGACCAAGATCTACATATGACCAAGATTGACTTATGACCAAGATCGACGTATGGCCAAGATCGACGTATGACCAAGATTGACTTATGACCAAGATCGACTTATGGCCAAGATCGACGTATGACCAAGATCGACTTATGACCAAGATCGACATATGACCAAGATCGACGTATGACCAAGATTGACTTATGGCCAAGATCTACATATGACCAAGATCAACGTATGGCCAAGATCGATGTATGACCAAGATCGACTTATGACCAAGATCGACATATGACCAAGATCGATGTATGGCCAAGATCGACGTATGACCAAGATTGACTTATGGCCAAGATCTACATATGACCAAGATCGACTTATGGCCAAGATCGACGTATGACCAAGATTGACTTATGGCCAAGATCTACATATGACCAAGATCGACTTATGGCCAAGATCGACGTATGACCAAGATCGACTTATGACCAAGATCGACATGACCAAGATCGACGTATGGCCATGATCGACGTATGACCAAGATTGACTTATGACCAAGATCGACTTATGGCCAAGATCGACGTATGACCAAGATTGACTTATGGCCAAGATCTACATATGACCAAGATCTACATATGACCAAGATCAACGTATGGCCAAGATCGACATATGACCAAGATCGACTTATGACCAAGATCTACATATGACCAAGCTCTACATATGACCAAGATCTACTTATGGCCAAGATCTACATATGACCAAGATCTACATATGGCCAAGATCTACATATGACCAAGATCTACATATGACCAGGATCTACATTTGGCCAAGATCTACATATGACCAAGATCTACCTATGACCAAGATCGACGTATGGCCAAGATCGATGTATGACCAAGATCGACTTATGACCAAGATCGACATATGACCAAGATCGATGTATGGCCAAGATCGACGTATGACCAAGATCGACTTATGACCAAGCTCTACATATGACCAAGATCTACATATGACCAAGATCTACATATGACCAAGATCTACATATGACCAAGATCTACATATGACCTAGCTCTACATATGGCCAAGATCTACATATGACCAAGATCTACATATGACCAAGATCTACATGACCAAGATCTACATATGACCAAGATCTACATATGACCAAGATCTACATATGACCAAGATCTACATATGACCTAGCTCTACATATGGCCAAGATCTACTTATGACCAAGATCTACATATGACCAAGATCTACATATGACCAAGATCTACATATGACCAAGCTCTACATATGACCAAGATCTACATATGACCAAGATCTACATATGACCAAGATCTACTTATGACCAAGATCTACATATGACCAAGCTCTACATATGACCAAGATCTACTTATGGCCAAGATCTACATATGACCAAGATCTACATATGACCAAGCTCTACATATGACCAAGATCTACATATGACCAAGATCTACATATGACCAGGATCTACTTATGACCAAGATCGACTTATGGCCAAAATCTACATATGACTAACATCGACTTATGACCAAGATCGACTTATGACCAAGATCGACGTATGACCAAGATCGACTTATGGCCAAGATCTACATATGACCAAGATCTACTTATGGCCAAGATCTACATATGACTAACATCGACTTATGACCAAGATCGACTTATGACCAAGATCGACTTATGACCAAGATCGACGTATGACCAAGATCTACATATGACCAAGATCTACATATGACCAAGATCTACTTATGACCAAGATCGACTTATGGCCAAGATCTACATATGACTAACATCGACTTATGACCAAGATCGACTTATGACCAAGATCGACTTATGACCAAGATCGACGTATAACCAAGATCGACGTATGACCAAGATCGACTTATGGCCAAGATCGACGTATGACCAAGATCGACATATGACCAAGATCGACGTATGGCCAAGATCGACGTATGACCAAGATTGACTTATGGCCAAGATCTACATATGACCAAGATCTACATATAACCAAGATCTACATATGGCCAAGATCTACATATGACCAAGATCTACATATGACCAAGATCTACATATGACCAAGATCTACATATGACCAAGATCTACATATGACCAAGATCTACATATGACCAAGATCTACTTATGACCAAGATCTACATATGACCAAGATCTACATATGACCAAGATCTACATATGACCAAGATCTACATATGACCAAGATCTACTTATGACCAAGATCGACTTATTACCAAGATCGACATATGACCAAGATTGATGTATGGCCAAGATCGACGTATGACCAAAATTGACTTATGGCCAAGATCTACATATGACCAATATCTACATATGACCAAGATCTACATATGACCAAGATCGACTTATGATCAAGCTCTACATATGACCAAGATCTACATATGGCCAAGATCTACATATGACCAAGATCTACATATGACCAAGATCGACTTATGACCAAGATCTACATATGACCAAGCTCTACATATGACCAAGATCTACTTATGGCCAAGATCTACATATGACCAAGATCTACATATGACCAAGATCTACATATGACCAAGCTCTACATATGACCAAGATCTACATGACCAAGATCTACATATGACCAAGATCTACATATGACCAAGATCTACATATGACCAAGATCTACATATGACCTAGCTCTACATATGGCCAAGATCTACATATGACCAAGATCGACTTATGACCAAGCTCTACATATGACCAAGATCTACATATGACCAAGATCTACATATGACCAAGCTCTACATATGACCAAGATCTACTTATGACCAAGATCGACTTATGGCCAAGATCTACATATGACTAACATCGACTTATGACCAAGATCGACTTATGACCAAGATCGACTTATGACCAAGATCGATGTATGGCCAAGATCGACGTATGACCAAGATTGACTTATGGCCAAGATCTACATATGACCAAGATCAACGTATGGCCAAGATCGACGTATGACCAAGATCGACTTATGACCAAGATCTACATATGACCAAGATCTACATATGACCAAGATTGACTTATGACCAAGATCGACGTATGGCCAAGATCGACGTATGGCCAAGATTGACTTATGACCAAGATCGACTTATGGCCAAGATCGACGTATGACCAAGATCAACGTATGGCCAAGATCGACGTATGACCAAGATCGACTTATGACCAAGATCTACATATGACCAAGATCTACTTATGACCAAGATCGACTTATGGCCAAGATCTACATATGACTAACATCGACTTATGACCAAGATCTACATATGACCAAGATTGACTTATGACCAAGATCGACGTATGGCCAAGATCGACGTATGGCCAAGATTGACTTATGACCAAGATCGACTTATGGCCAAGATCGACGTATGACCAAGATCAACGTATGGCCAAGATCGACGTATGACCAAGATCGACTTATGACCAAGATCTACATATGACCAAGATCTACTTATGACCAAGATCGACTTATGGCCAAGATCTACATATGACTAACATCGACTTATGACCAAGATCTACATATGACCAAGATCTACATATGACCAAGATCTACATATGACCAAGATCAACGTATGGCCAAGATCGACGTATGACCAAGATCGACTTATGACCAAGATCTACATATGACCAAGCTCTACATATGACCAAGATCTACTTATGGCCAAGATCTACATATGACCAAGATCTACATATGGCCAAGATCTACATATGACCAAGATCTACTTATGACCAAGATCGACTTATTACCAAGATCGACATATGACCAAGATTGATGTATGGCCAAGATCGACGTATGACCAAGATTGACTTATGGCCAAGATCTACATATGACCAAGATCTACATATGACCAAGATCTACATATGACCAAGATCGACTTATGACCAAGCTCTACATATGACCAAGATCTACATATGGCCAAGATCTACATATGACCAAGATCTACATATGACCAAGATCTACATATGACCAAGAACTACATATGACCAAGATCTACATATGACCTAGCTCTACATATGGCCAAGATCTACATATGACCAAGATCTACATATGACCAAGATCTACATGACCAAGATCTACATATGACCAAGATCTACATATGACCAAGATCTACATATGACCAAGATCTACATATGACCAAGATCTACATATGGCCAAGATCTACATATGACCAAGATCTACATCTGACCAAGATCTACATATGACCAAGATCTACATATGACCAAGCTCTACATATGACCAAGATCTACATATGACCAAGATCTACATATGACCAAGCTCTACATATGACCAAGATCTACTTATGACCAAGATCGACTTATGGCCAAGATCTACATATGACTAACATCGACTTATGACCAAGATCGACTTATGACCAAGATCGACTTATGACCAAGATCGATGTATGGCCAAGATCGACGTATGACCAAGATTGACTTATGGCCAAGATCTACATATGACCAAGATCAACGTATGGCCAAGATCGACGTATGACCAAGATCGACTTATGACCAAGATCTACATATGACCAAGATCTACATATGACCAAGATTGACTTATGACCAAGATCGACGTATGGCCAAGATCGACGTATGGCCAAGATTGACTTATGACCAAGATCGACTTATGGCCAAGATCGACGTATGACCAAGATCAACGTATGGCCAAGATCGACGTATGACCAAGATCGACTTATGACCAAGATCTACATATGACCAAGATCTACTTATGACCAAGATCGACTTATGGCCAAGATCTACATATGACTAACATCGACTTATGACCAAGATCTACATATGACCAAGATTGACTTATGACCAAGATCGACGTATGGCCAAGATCGACGTATGGCCAAGATTGACTTATGACCAAGATCGACTTATGGCCAAGATCGACGTATGACCAAGATCAACGTATGGCCAAGATCGACGTATGACCAAGATCGACTTATGACCAAGATCTACATATGACCAAGATCTACTTATGACCAAGATCGACTTATGGCCAAGATCTACATATGACTAACATCGACTTATGACCAAGATCTACATATGACCAAGATCGACTTATGACCAAGATATGACCAAGATTGACTTATGGCCAAGATCTACATATGACCAAGATCGACGTATGACCAAGATCGACTTATGGCCAAGATCGACGTATGACCAAGATCGACTTATGGCCAAGATCTACATATGACCAAGATCGACTTATGGCCAAGATCGACGTATGACCAAGATCGACTTATGACCAAGATCGACATATGACCAAGATCGACGTATGGCCAAGATCGACGTATGACCAAGATTGACTTATGGCCAACATCTACATATGACCAAGATTGACGTATGGCCAAGATCGACGTATGACCAAGATTGACTTATGGCCAAGATCTACATATGACCAAGATCTACATATGACCAAGATCAACGTATGGCCAAGATCGACGTATGACCAAGATCGACTTATGACCAAGATCTACATATGACCAAGCTCTACATATGACCAAGATCTACTTATGGCCAAGATCTACATATGACCAAGATCTACATATGGCCAAGATCTACATATGACCAAGATCACTATGACCAGATCTACATTTGGCCAAGATCTACATATGACCAAGATCTACATATGACCAAGATCGACGTATGGCCAAGATCGACATATGACCAAGATCTACATATGACCAAGATCTACATATGACCAAGATCGACATATGGCCAAGATCTACATATGACCAAGATCACTATGACCAGATCACACCAAGTCTACATATGACCAAGATCACTATGACCAAGATCACATATGACCAAGTCACTTATGACCAAGATCTACATATGACCAAGATCTACATATGACCAAGATCTACTATGCCAAATACTATGCCAAATCGACTTATGGCCAAGATCTACATATGACCAAGATCGACATATGACCAAGATCTACATATGACCAAGATCGACTTATGACCAAGATCGACGTATGACCAAGATCGACTTATGGCAAGATCGACGTATGACAAGATCGACGTATGACCAAGATCTACATATGACCAAGCTCTACATATGACCAAGATCTACTTATGGCCAAGATCTACATATGACCAAGATCTACATATGGCCAAGATCTACATATGACCAAGATCTACTTATGACCAAGATCGACTTATTACCAAGATCGACATATGACCAAGATTGATGTATGGCCAAGATCGACGTATGACCAAGATTGACTTATGGCCAAGATCTACATATGACCAAGATCTACATATGACCAAGATCTACATATGACCAAGATCGACTTATGACCAAGCTCTACATATGACCAAGATCTACATATGGCCAAGATCTACATATGACCAAGATCTACATATGACCAAGATCTACATATGACCAAGAACTACATATGACCAAGATCTACATATGACCTAGCTCTACATATGGCCAAGATCTACATATGACCAAGATCTACATATGACCAAGATCTACATGACCAAGATCTACATATGACCAAGATCTACATATGACCAAGATCTACATATGACCAAGATCTACATATGACCTAGCTCTACATATGGCCAAGATCTACATATGACCAAGATCTACATCTGACCAAGATCAACGTATGGCCAAGATCGACGTATGACCAAGATCGACTTATGACCAAGATCTACATATGACCAAGATCTACATATGACCAAGATTGACTTATGACCAAGATTGACTTATGACCAAGATCGACATATGGCCAAGATCGACGTATGGCCAAGATTGACTTATGACCAAGATCGACTTATGGCCAAGATCGACGTATGACCAAGATCAACGTATGGCCAAGATCGACGTATGACCAAGATCGACTTATGACCAAGATCTACATATGACCAAGATCTACTTATGACCAAGATCGACTTATGGCCAAGATCTACATATGACTAACATCGACTTATGACCAAGATCTACATATGACCAAGATTGACTTATGACCAAGATCGACGTATGGCCAAGATCGACGTATGGCCAAGATTGACTTATGACCAAGATCGACTTATGGCCAAGATCGACGTATGACCAAGATCAACGTATGGCCAAGATCGACGTATGACCAAGATCGACTTATGACCAAGATCTACATATGACCAAGATCTACTTATGACCAAGATCGACTTATGGCCAAGATCTACATATGACTAACATCGACTTATGACCAAGATCTACATATGACCAAGATTGACTTATGACCAAGATCGACGTATGGCCAAGATCGACGTATGGCCAAGATTGACTTATGACCAAGATCGACTTATGGCCAAGATCGACGTATGACCAAGGTCGACTTATGACCAAGATCGACATATGACCAAGATCGACGTATGGCCAAGATCGACGTATGACCAAGATTGACTTATGGCCAAGATCTACATATGACCAAGATCGACGTATGGCCAAGATCGATGTATGACCAAGATCGACTTATGACCAAGATCGACATATGACCAAGATATGACCAAGATTGACTTATGGCCAAGATCTACATATGACCAAGATCGACGTATGACCAAGATCGACTTATGGCCAAGATCGACGTATGACCAAGATCGACTTATGGCCAAGATCTACATATGACCAAGATCGACTTATGGCCAAGATCGACGTATGACCAAGATCGACTTATGACCAAGATCGACATATGACCAAGATCGACGTATGGCCAAGATCGACGTATGACCAAGATTGACTTATGGCTAACATCTACATATGACCAAGATTGACGTATGGCCAAGATCGACGTATGACCAAGATTGACTTATGGCCAAGATCTACATATGACCAAGATCTACATATGACCAAGATCAACGTATGGCCAAGATCGACGTATGACCAAGATCGACTTATGACCAAGATCTACATATGACCAAGCTCTACATATGACCAAGATCTACTTATGGCCAAGATCTACATATGACCAAGATCTACATATGGCCAAGATCTACATATGACCAAGATCTACATTTGGCCAAGATCTACATATGACCAAGATCTACATATGACCAAGATCTACATATGGCCAAGATCTACATATGACCAAGATCTACATATGACCAAGATCTACATATGACCAAGATCTACATATGGCCAAGATCTACATATGACCAAGATCTACATATGACCATGATCTACATATGACCAAGCTCTACATATGACCAAGATCTACATATGACCAAGATCTACATATGACCAAGCTCTACTTATGACCAAGATCTACATATGACCAAGATCTACATATGACCAAGATCTACATATGACCAAGATCTACTTATGACCAAGATCGACTTATGGCCAAGATCTACATATGACTAACATCGACATATGACCAAGATCTACATATGACCAAGATCGACTTATGACCAAGATCGACGTATGACCAAGATCGACTTATGGCAAGATCGACGTATGACCAAGATCGACGTATGACCAAGATCGACTTATGACCAAGATCGACATATGACCAAGATCGACGTATGGCCAAGATCGACGTATGATCAAGATTGACTTATGACCAAGATCTACATATGACCAAGATCGACGTATGGCCAAGATCGACTTATGACCACGATCGACATATGACCAAGATCGATGTATGGCCAAGATCGACGTATGACCAAAATTGACTTATGGCCAAGATCTACATATGACCAAGATCTACATATGACCAAGATCTACATATGACCAAGATCGACTTATGACCAAGCTCTACATATGACCAAGATCTACATATGACCAAGATCTACATATGACCCAGATCTACATATGACCAAGATCTACATATGACCAAGATCTACATATGACCAAGATCTTCATATGACCTAGCTCTACATATGACCAAGATCTACATATGACCAAGATCTACATATGACCAAGCTCTACATATGACCAAGATCTACTTATGGCCAAGATCTACATATGACCAAGATCTACATATGGCCAAGATCTACATATGACCAAGATCTACATATGACCAAGATCTACATATGACCTAGCTCTACATATGGCCAAGATCTACATATGGCCAAGATCTACATATGACCAAGATCTACTTATGACCAAGATCGACTTATGGCCAAAATCTACATATGACTAACATCGACTTATGACCAAGATCGACTTACGACCAAGATCGACTTATGACCAAGATCGACGTATGACCAAGATCGACGTATGACCAAGATCGACTTATGGCCAAGATCTACATATGACCAAGATCTACATATGACCAAGATCTACATATGACCAAGATCTACTTATGACCAAGATCGACTTATGGCCAAGATCTACATATGACTAACATCGACTTATGACCAAGATCGACTTATGACCAAGATCGACTTATGACCAAGATCGACGTATAACCAAGATCGACGTATGACCAAGATCGACTTATGGCCAAGATCGACGTATGACCAAGATCGACATATGACCAAGATCGACGTATGGCCAAGATCGACGTATGACCAAGATTGACTTATGGCCAAGATCTACATATGACCAAGATCTACATATAACCAAGATCTACATATGGCCAAGATCTACATATGACCAAGATCTACATATGACCAAGATCTACATATGACCAAGATCTACATATGACCAAGATCTACATATGACCAAGATCGACTTATTACCAAGATCGACATATGACCAAGATTGATGTATGGCCAAGATCGACGTATGACCAAAATTGACTTATGGCCAAGATCTACATATGACCAAGATCTACATATGACCAAGATCGACTTATGACCAAGCTCTACATATGACCAAGATCTACATATGACCAAGATCTACATATGACCAAGATCTACATATGACCTAGCTCTACATATGGCCAAGATCTACATATGACCAAGATCTACATATGACCAAGATCTACATATGACCTAGATCTACATATGACCAAGCTCTACATATGACCAAGATCTACATATGACCAAGATCTACATATGACCAAGCTCTACATATGACCAAGATCTACTTATGACCAAGATCGACTTATGGCCAAGATCTACATATGACTAACATCGACTTATGACCAAGATCGACTTATGACCAAGATCGACTTATGACCAAGATCGACGTATGACCAAGATCGACGTATGACCAAGATCGACTTATGGCCAAGATCTACATATGACCAAGATCTACATATGACCAAGATCTACATATGACCAAGATCTACTTATGACCAAGATCGACTTATGGCCAAGATCTACATATGACTAACATCGACTTATGACCAAGATCGACTTATGACCAAGATCGACTTATGACCAAGATCGACGTATGACCAAGATCGACGTATGACCAAGATCGACTTATGGCCAAGATCTACATATGACCAAGATCTACATATGACCAAGATCTACATATGACCAAGATCGACTTATGGCCAAGATCTACATATGACTAACATCGACTTATGACCAAGATCGACTTATGACCAAGATCGACTTATGACCAAGATCGACGTATGACCAAGATCAACGTATGACCAAGATCGACTTATGGCCAAGATCGACATATGACCAAGATCGACATATGACCAAGATTGACTTATGGCCAAGATCTACATATGACCAAGATCGATGTATGACCAAGATCGACATTGACTTATGGCCAACATCTACATATGACCAAGATCGACTTATGACCAAGATCTACATATGACCAAGATCGACGTATGGCCAAGATCGACGTATGACCAAGATTGACTTATGACCAAGATCGACTTATGACCAAGATCTACATATGACCAAGATCGACGTATGGCCAAGATCGACGTATGACCAAGATTGACTTATGGCCAAGATCTACATATGACCAAGATCTGCATATGACCAAGATCAACGTATGGCCAAGATCGACGTATGACCAAGATCGACTTATGACCAAGATCGACATATGACCAAGATCGATGTATGGCCAAGATCGACGTATGACCAAGATTGACTTATGGCCAAGATCTACATATGACCAAGATCGACGTATGACCATGATTGACTTATGGCCAAGATCGACATATGACCAAGATCGACTTATGACCAAGATCGACATATGACCAAGATCGATGTATGGCCAAGATCGACGTATGACCAAGATTGACCTATGACCAAGATCGATGTATGGCCAAGATCGACGTATGACCAAGATTGAATTATGGCCAAGATCTACATATGACCAAGATCGACGTATGACCAAGATTGACTTATGACCAAGATTGACTTATGGCCCAGAATATATTATACTTGATTTGACCCATCATTTTCACAAATACATTGTGATTGGCCATCATGCATCGTTATAAGTATTTTGTTCACCTTTTTCAGGACCCAATTGGGGCTGCAACAACTGTCTCCACCATTACTGACGACAACGATGTAATTGATTCTCCACATCCAATGAGCTCGCAGCATCAGGTGCAGTTTTTACGGCAACAAGCGGAACACGAGCATCAGCAGACGCAGGTTGCCGTGGCGCAGGTGCATCTTCTCAAGGACCAGCTGGCTGCAGAGACTGCCGCTAGGATTGAGTCACAGGTCTAACCACTTACCATTTCATATTAATTACTACAAGTTTGATTCTCACTGGGGGTGTGGAATTCTTTCATGTGAGGAAGCGATCCAGCTGACTTGTGGAAGGTCGGTGGTTCTACCATTTCATTTGATTGGTAGAGTCTAAGAGTTACACTCCGCTGAATCTTGAGACCGATATAGAGATTTGAGAAAAGTTTTATTACCTACGTTTAAGCTTGATTTATTTTACAACGATTGCGAAGCAAGTTCTAACAACTTATATTATTCACTCTCGTTGGCGTGGATGAAAGCGTAAATGTGGTCATTCGTGTGGGAGGAAACCAGAGTACCCGGAGAAAACCCACCTGTCCGATCTGGCGACCACCAACATCTCGCATACTTCCTGGTCCGAGGATCGAACCCGGGTTGCATTTAGTGAGAATGTATGACCTATGGGCCTGACCTCAATCTTCAATGTGAAGGTTACACTTAGAGAGATCAACGGTCAAATTGTCTTATTTTGTGGATTTGCAATTCACAAAATAAGACGACCTTTGGTTGAATCCTTTTATGTTAAATAGCTGGCTTGTGTGAGGTTGGTGGTTCTACTTGGGAGCCTGCCCGTGCCTGAAATACTGCTCGCAGTAGCGGCACCCGGGAGCTTGCTCCACCACAGATAGCGGGAGATTTGCACTAATGGTGTAAGCTGTCAGTACGAATTTAAACCGCAACAAATCAATCAAATATCAAAGAGATGACATGTTGCTTACATTTCTACCTTCACGGTCGAAATTAGTTTATACAAATTTATTTTAGCTTGATTCCGAAACAAGGTCTTACAACTTATTTTAATCACTCTCACTCATTCGTGATGGAATCCATGTGGAAATTAAATGCCTTGCCTAAGGGCACAATCGTAACGGCTCCAGCGGGGCTCGAACTCCGGACCATTCGCACATGAAGCAAAAGAGCATCCACTGCGCTATCATGACTTCCAAGGTCAAAATTAGAGGTTGGTTACATGTCAAAGGGTCTTATTTCATGATTCATATTGTGATACGTGCAAATTCCATTAAGGGATTAGGCTGATGTTTGTAAGCAAACGGTCCTGTGTCCAAGCACCGGGTTGGCTGCACATTTTTTTTGGGTGCCGAACGAGGGGCCATGACTGAATATTTACTTTGAGATCATGTTTACGTTGATCTCCATTCCTGTGACCGTCATACCGGCCAACATATATTACTGGCACGTTCTTTTACCTTGCATATTACAGGCACGTACCCATCAACTCCTGATGCAAAACCGAGATTTACTAGACCACATGAAGCAGATTTTGTCTCACCTTCAAAGACTAGAAGTGGAAGCCAACAGTACACAGGAACTGCAGAAGTTAATCACACAGGTAAACTATGTGCCAAGTTTCATTGGGAATCACACAGGTAAACTATGTGCCAAGTTTCATTGGGAATCACACAGGTAAACTATGTGCCAAGTTTCATTGGGAATCACACAGGTAAACTATATGCCAAGTTTCATTGGGAATCACACAGGTAAACTATGTGCCTAGTTTCATTGGGAATCACACAGGTAAACTATGTGCCAAGTTTCATTGAGAATCACACATGTAAACTATGTGCCAAGTTTCATTGGGAATCACACATGTAAACTATGTGCCAAGTTTCATTGGGAATCACACAGGTAAACTATGTGCCAAGTTTCATTGAGAATCACACATGTAAACTATGTGCCAAGTTTCATTGGGAATCACACAGGTAAACTATGTGCCAAGTTTCATTGGGAATCACACATGTAAACTATGTGCCAAGTTTCATTGGGGAATCACACAGGTAAACTATATGCCAAGTTTAATTGGGAATCATGCAGGTAAACTATGTGCCAAGTTTCATTGAGAATCACACAGGTAAACTATATACCAAGTTTCATTGGGGAATCACACAGGTAACCTATATGCCAAGTTTCATTGGGGAATCACACATGTAAACTATATGCCAAGTTTCATTGGGGAATCACACAGGTAAACTATATGCCAAGTTTCATTGGGGAATCACACAGGTAAACTATATGCCAAGTTTCATTGGGGAATCACACAGGTAAACTATATACCAAGTTTCATTGGGGAATCACACAGGTAAACTATATACCAAGTTTCATTGGGGAATCACACAGGTAAACTATGTGCCAAGTTTCATTGGGAATCACACAGGTAAACTATATACCAAGTTTCATTGGGGAATCACACAGGTAAACTATGTGCCAAGTTTCATTGGGAATCACACATGTAAACTATGTGCCAAGTTTCATTGGGGAATCACACAGGTAAACTATATGCCAAGTTTAATTGGGAATCATGCAGGTAAACTATATGCCAAGTTTCATTAGAAATCACACATGTAAACTATGTGCCAAGTTTCATTGGGAATCACACAGGTAAACTATGCGCCAAGTTTCATTGCGAAGTTAGCGCGCTCGCTTCTCACCAATGCAACCCGGGTTTGATTCTCGGATCGGGAAGTATGTGAGATGGTACGGTGGTCGCCAGATCGGACAGGTGGGTTTTCTCCAGGTACTCCAGTTACCCCCCACATTTACGCTTTCATCCGCGCCAATGAGAGTGATTAATATAAGTTGTTAATGCTTCGCGATCGTTGTAAAATAAATAAAGTTTAAACTTTTTACGGTAATACTTTCAAATACAGTACACATACCGAAGACTGTCGGTGTATAAATATCTAGAACTATTAAAAGCATCCGATAAATCTAGCAAGAGCTTTCTACCTCAGAAACTCTCTAATGACAGTATAATGTCTTCCTTGATAAATAATTTCCATTTACATAGTTATGTTAAAGACCAAAAACTGTAATAATTTGTGTCTAAGAAAATTGTTTCTTCTTTTTAAATGTACTTGATATTTCGGGTTATTCTGCGATATACCACGGTTGATACTTATTATTTCGATTCTAACACGACTTACTTCTAATAATTTTAGACGAGAATCAAAGGAGTATTTTCTTCAAACACGGTGCTACTCTGCTGCATTTGGCTTTCGAAATGTCCTCCTGCATAAGGGGTGATGACGTTATTTTTTATGGAAAATATCAATCTAGTGCATAAATGAACAAAAGTTGTAACTGATCAATAATTTTATTTATTTTGTCAAATAAAACTGTACAGAATAGTAACTGAACCATTACTTAACAGAAAAACAAGACGGACAAGAGATTATCTGATTCTAAAAATAGCTCACTTCTGCGAATTCCCACGGTAGTATTTACAAACATCACGTGACTTTCATTCATAAAACTTTACACTCATTGTATAAATGGAATAGCCAAAACACGATGTGCGCGCAGCATAGTTCAAGGTAGGTATATCGCAGAATAACCCGAGGTAGATTTTACTCTACAAGTATGTATGTTATTAGCTGAGTCGTGTTAGAATATACGATATTCTGCTTAAATATAATGTTCATCCTCTGTTACTAATACAATGATTCTTACGTCTTTATAACTTCTTAGTATTAATTTTTACGTAATGCATATACTTATATAGAATTTTATTTCATACACTCGACAATAAACATAACTTTAATGCGCGCTACATGACCTTAGATGTCGATGCGCTGTAAAACGCCATTCATTCATTCATTACTAATACAATGAACACACTTGAATATGTAACTAACAAGTCACATGATGTAAATAAAGATATTATATAGTATGTATATATGATAATAAAATGTTGTTCTTTGTGTGTATTTACGTTTATTTATCGTCGCTACCGGTTGCCCATATGAGCGACGCCTCCTGAAGAGATTAGTCATTTTAGATGTTTGGAGGATAGTGCAATGATACAGACAGAGACCCATTCCAGAGTCTCCTCTTGTTCTTTTACATGCACGGTGTACAGCACCGACACGAGACCTCGGTTTAAAGTCCCATCTGAAAGACTGTTAATTTTATTAGAATCAGACGGTGGATCGAACCTGCGATCCCCGGATTATCAGTCCAGCGTGTTACCACTGGACTACAGATCCATCTGTTGAATGTTGTTCTGTTCTGTTCATATTATATCATTATACATGGTACTAATTTCAGGGAAGTATCTTTCCTGATGCAACAACTGCACAGAGTGGACCGGTCTTCCTGCCGAGAACATTGCTGCCTCACTCCGGTGCACAGATTGAGAGTGAGCAGCTGTGTATAATGGAGGATACCGACTCTCCGGACAGCGGGCACCGGGAGATGTCCAGCGACAGCCTCTGTCTACAGCAGGCCGAATTCCCATTCTGGACCATGTCACAAGACGAACGCTTGCAATATAGTGTGGGCTTTAGCTCTCCTGTGAGGTACAAGCAGACGAGCTATGAAATGACTGCTGTTGTAAATAGTAACCCATTTGCTAACAGTCGGGAAGACATCTGTGACGAGGATATTTTGGACTTTTCGAGTCTTGGGACGGCAATGAAAGAACTAGATACCGACCAAAAATGTTGTGTTGTTGGACAAACTCCGAAGATTCAGCCTCCTCCGGAGTTCAGAAATTTTGACTCGTTCAGAAATTCACAAATATCTGACGATTCGAGTAACTCTTCAAATTCTGAAACGGATTCTTTGAAGGATGGAATTGTAAATTTCACGGATAGTGATTATTACAGTCACACCGGTAGTAGCTTTCTCAATCATTCATTGGCTGATTCAGCAGCTCAGTCTATCAACAATAGGCACGTGAAGCAATCTACTGGTTTATTGAAGCCTAAGCTGGAATATCATTTTAATAATTTCACAGAAGATCAGACAATAATGCACAAGTATTTCGAGCATATCAGCTGTCCAATGAGACGTGCAAGTTTCTCGGATGAAGATAATACTGAGAGTTATGAGGAATGTTTAGTTCCGTCCCCGCCACCACCACCGACTGAGCTCGAGGAGGCATTTGAAGACTGAACATTCTTCATTATTTCCGGTCTGGAGGTCATCCAACTTTTCTCCAATCTCAAACTCTCTAGTCGCAACTCTTGAGGTTCAGTTGAGCTGAGTGTTTAATCTTTCATTCAACTAATCAGATTACTGTGTGTGTTTTACGTTTATTTATCGTGATTCGTCGCTACTGGTTGCCCATATGAGCAATGCCTCCTGAAGAGATTAGTCATTTTAGATTTTTGGAAATGAGATTACTTGAGTTTGAGAACAGTGCTATAACCTCTGTTCTCTAACTGAAATGATATGATTGATTCAGAATTATAATCTCAGAATCATCCAATCATATCGCTTGAATAATCTCAGAATCATCCAATCATATCGCTTGAATTTGATAAAAAATGTTTTTGAATCTTCGGGAATGTAAACTCGGTGGTACGGCTGTATATATCTCTGATATAAATCTATAAATAAATTCAGAATCACTTTTCTGGTAGAAATAGCCAATTAGTTTAACCCTTTCAACACCACAGACCTCTAAATAGGCTTACAAAAAGTGTAGATCCAGATCAGGATCTGCACTTTTTGCCAGTGATATGACTATTTTTAGACATAATTACCCATTTTGATAAATGAACTTGTCCAAATGTGATTTTCTGATTCATTTATTGGTTTATGAATATCATGGACCAGTCTATGTGAGTTACTTGGTGTTGAATGGGTTAAGCAATACTTTGTATCTATTACATAATAATTTATGCATTATATACTTAATACATTTTCTAAATTATGAAATGAAAAAAACAGGATAAAAATGGGTTCTGCTGCATCTAATACTAATATTAAAATGCAAATTAACCGTTTGCCTGCTGTAATAAATGTAATATGCAAGTTCTTGAGTCTGAATATCACTTGTTATTGGTTTGTCCATTTTATTCCAACTTGGGACCGCTTTCGCTAAAAAGGTGTTATTATACATGGCCCAATGTAGATAAGTTTGTAAATAATATCTAGCAAGTGGTAATTAACCCTTTGCCTGCTGAGTAAGTAAAATCACATTTGCGAACAACATAGACCCAGATAAGCCGCGGCGTAGCGCCGCGTCTGATCAGGATCTATGTTGTTCGCTAATCAGCCAAATGTTTTATATCCACTATCCGAATAGCAATCAGCATCGAGCCTAATCAGATGGAATGTTCTATGACGTCTGATCTGGCTCTGCTGTTTGTAAAAGTGATTTTATCTGCCCTGCCGCTAGCGTGCAAAGGTTTAAACGGCTCAGGTGGTACAGTAAGTATTTATAGGTTGGTTGGTTCTGCCTCAAGCAACGATCATGGTGCAAATCTCGAGGCGGCAATGATATAGTCTTTCGCCCCGCGGAGTTAGGAACATTGTAAATTGCATTTAGAGAGTTAAAAATAAATACATGTACATTTCTATTTATATTATTCAATTTATTGTTGATATTTTATCGTATCAAAATACGATAATGTCCAATTATGTTGTGGAAAGAAAGGTAGCTGGAAAAGCTTTGCAACACACCCATTTACATTTTATGATTATTAAATTATTAAATCAAAACTGTTTACTGTAAAATAAAATGATTTTGATAAATTACATTTATTCTACTGCAACATTTGGTTAGAAAACAACAGTAAAAACAAAGGGATTCCAAATAAAAAGACCAATACTAGTATCCATTCCGGGATGAATCGGATTTTATCTCTCTATCAAGGGAGGTAATACAAAAAACCAGCAATGTTGCTCGGTGTATATAAAGGAACCGTATCCATTCCGGGATGAATCGGATTTTATCTCTGTCAAGGGAGGTAATACAAAAAAACCAGCAATGTTGCTCGGTGTATATAAAGGAACCGTATCCATTCCGGGATGAATCGGATTTTATCTCTGTCAAGGGAGGTAATACAAAAAACCCAGCAATGTCGCTCGGTGTATATAAAGGAACCGTATCCATTCCGGGATGAATCGGATTTTATCTCTGTCAAGGGAGGTAATACAAAAAACCCAGCAATGTCGCTCGGTGTATATAAAGGAACCGTATCCATTCCGGGATGAATCGGATTTTATCTCTGTCAAGGGAGGTAATACAAAAAAACCAGCAATGTCGCTCGGTGTATATAAAGGACCAGTATCCACGGGATAAATTTTTTTTAAAAATCCGGGATAAATCAGATTTTATCTATCAAGGGAGGTAATACAAAAAAACGCAATAAAGAAAAACCAACAACGTCTCATTAATTTGTGCAATACATTTGTGTATTCATCGAGGAAATTCATTTTAGACTGGCAAAGGTTAAATAAATTGTTCAGACAGAATAGTGACCGCTGTTCGTAACATGTGCATGGTTTATGTGGTACATGCAAGAACAGTCAAACAGGAAAATGTGCATGGTTTATGTGGTACATGCAAGACCAGTCAAACAGGAAAATGTGCAAAACAATCAGATAAATATTCACATTTTATTTCGAAAATATGTAAATGTTGATGTTTTCATTAATCTCATTTATGTGTACCTTAATACCCCCCCTTAAAATAGTAAATGATTGATAAAACAGTAAATGATTGATAAAACAGTAGATGATTGATAAAACATACAGTAAATGATTGATAAAACAGTAAATGATTGATAAAACAGTAGATGATTGATAAAACAGTAGATGATTGATAAAACAGTAGATGATTGATAAAACAATAGATGATTGATAAAACAGTAAATGATTGATAAAACATACAGTAAATGATTGATAAAACAGTAAATGATTGATAAAACAGGAAATGATTGATAAAACATACAGTAAATGATTGATAAAACAGTAAATGATTGATAAAACAGTAGATGATTGATAAAACAGTAGATGATTGATAAAACAGTTAATGATTGATAAAACAGTAAATGATTGATAAATCAGTAAATGATTGAATTAATGATGTAATAACTTGTTTCTAAATTAAGCTAGAAGGAGCCTCCGAGGTGTAATGGAGGATATGGTGTCTGCCTTGTAGCCCAGAGGTTGTGAGTTTGAGCCACCTCAGAACCATAAATCCACATTGTCTCTTCTCTCTCCCTCATGGCGATGGATTCCATCAGGAATGAGGCCTGGACAGCGATTGAATAAATGATGTAAGAACTGGTTTCGCAATCAAGCTAAAAATAAATTTGTATAAACCAAGAGAAAGTTTGGAGAGGTAGAAAGGATGGACTTGTTTCGCAATCAAGCTAAAAATAAATTTGTATAAACCAACAGAAAGTTTGGAGAGGTAGGAAGGATGGCCTTGTTTCGCAATCAAGCTAAAATAAATTTGTATAAACCAAGAGAAAGTTTGGAGAGGTAGGTAGGATGGACTAGTTTCGCAATCAAGCTAAAAATAAATTTGTATAAACCAAGAGAAAGTTTGGAGAGGTAGAAAGGATGGACTAGTTCCGCAATCAAGCTAAAATAAATTTGTATAAACCAAGAGATGAAGTTGTGGTAAAGATTAATGTTTGGAGATGTAGGAAGGATTGATAACCAGATGTCAATCAAGTCATCGCAATAACTTTGGCATTTAACTTTTTGCACACTAACTATTGAATTAAATTAGACGTCATACAACGACACAATTCTAATGCAATTCCAGGACATATTTCCAGAATTTTCAGTTACTAATAAGCAAAACATTTTAATGAATTGTCATTGCTATAGTTATTTCATCTATTTTGAGCCTTTATTTTACCCAGCATGCATAGTAAAAAAAAAAGGAAGAGCAAAGTTAATAAAATTCAACAACTGACAATGCATCAGCCATACCTGACATGAAATAAGTCATTGCTTCTAATTTCTGTTATATTATCATTTCATTATTTTTGCAGGCCCGTAGCCACATTGAGGCAGTTAATTGCCTCGGATAATATTTCCAAAACCAAAAAAAATAAATGAAAAATTAAATAAATAAAATGCAAACAATATCCCTTTGCTGTATAACATGTTGTCTGCTAGAGAGCTGAAGGGTCAGTACATATGTATACGTCTAAACTCATTAAATCAGAAAATCGCTTCTATACCCCAATAATTTTAAGGGGGAACATGCCCCCGGACCCCCTAGATTGCATTGGTTGAAATTTTCCTCTAGCTACGGTACTGTTTTGGACTGCTGTTTTGCCTCATCTGTGGGCGCAGTATTTATAACAGGTTACCTCATCTGTTCTATGTCACTTCTGGGCTAGATCTTGCCTCTTTCATTGGGTTTCCAGTATTCAACAGAATACCCCATCAGTTCTGGGCTAGATCTTGCCTCTTTCATGGGTCTCCAGTATTCATAACAGAATACCCCATCAGTTCTGGGCTAGATCTTGCCTCTTTCATGGGTCTCCAGTATTCATAACAGAATACCCCATCAGTTCTGGGCTAGATCTTGCCTCTTTCATGGGTCTCCAGTATTCATAACAGAATACCCCATCAGTTCTGGGCTAGATCTTGCCTCTTTCATGGGTCTCCAGTATTCATAACAGAATACCCCATCAGTTCTGGGCTAGATCTTGCCTCTTTCATGGGTCTCCAGTATTCATAACAGAATACCCCATCAGTTCTGGGCTAGATCTTGCCTCTTTCATGGGTCTCCAGTATTCATAACAGAATACCCCATCAGTTCTGGGCTAGATCTTGCCTCTTTCATGGGTCTCCAGTATTCATAACAGAATACCCCATCAGTTCTGTGCTAGATCTTGCCTCTTTCATGGGTCTCCAGTATTCATAACAGAATACCCCATCAGTTCTGGGCTAGATCTTGCCTCATTCTTGGGTCTCCAGTATTCAACAGAAAACCCCATCAGTTCTGTGCTAGATCTTGCCTCTTTTGTGGGTCTCCATTATTCAACAGAAAACCCCATCAGTTCTGTGCTAGATCTTGCCTCTTTTGTGGGTCTCCAGTATTCATAACAGAATACCCCATCAGTTCTGGGCTAGATCTTGCCTCTTTCATGAGTCTCCAGTATTCAACAGAATACCCCATCAGTTCTGTGCTAGATCTTGCCTCTTTTGTGGGTCTCCATTATTCAACAGAAAACCCCATCAGTTCTGTGCTAGATCTTGCCTCTTTTGTGGGTCTCCAGTATTCATAACAGAATACCCCATCAGTTATGGGCTAGATCTTGCCTCTTTCATGAGTCTCCAGTATTCAACAGAATACCCCATCAGTTCTGGGCTAGATCTTGCCTCTTTCATGGGTCTCCAGTATTCATAACAGAATACCCCATCAGTTCTGGGCTAGATCTTGCCTCTTTCATGAGTTTCCAGTATTCAACAGAATACCCCATCAGTTCTGGGCTAGATTTTGCCTCTTTCGTGGGTCTCCAGTATTCATAACAGAATACCCCATCAGTTCTGGGCTAGATCTTGCCTCTTTAATGGGTCTCCAGTATTCATAACAGAATACCCCATCAGTTCTGTGCTAGATCTTGCCTCTTTCATGGGTCTCCAGTATTCATAACAGAATACCCCATCAGTTCTGTGCTAGATCTTGCCTCTTTCATGGGTCTCCAGTATTCATAACAGAATACCTCATCAGTTATGGGCTAGATCTTGCCTCTTTCATGGGTCTCCAGTATTCATAACAGAATACCCCATCAGTTCTGGGCTAGATCTTGCCTCTTTCATGGGTCTCCAGTATTCATAACAGAATACCCCATCAGTTCTGTGCTAGATCTTGCCTCTTTCATGGGTCTCCAGTATTCATAACAGAATACCCCATCAGTTCTGGGCTAGATCTTGCCTCTTTCATGGGTCTCCAGTATTCATAACAGAATACCCCATCAGTTCTGGGCTAGATCTTGCCTCTTTCGTGGGTCTCCAGTATTCATAACAGAATACCCCCATCAGTTCTGGGCTAGATCTTGCCTCTTTCATGGGTCTCCAGTATTCAACAGAAAACCCCATCAGTTCTGTGCTAGATCTTGCCTCTTTCATGGGTCTCCAGTATTCATAACAGAATACCCCATCAGTTCTGGGCTAGATCTTGCCTCTTTCATGAGTCTCCAGTATTCAACAGAATACCCCATCAGTTCTGGGCTAGATTTTGCCTCTTTCGTGGGTCTCCAGTATTCATAACAGAATACCCCATCAGTTCTGGGCTAGATCTTGCCTCTTTCTTGGGTCTCCAGTATTCAACAGAAAACCCCATCAGTTCTGTGCTAGATCTTGCCTCTTTTGTGGGTCTCCATTATTCAACAGAAAACCCCATCAGTTCTGTGCTAGATCTTGCCTCTTTTGTGGGTCTCCAGTATTCATAACAGAATACCCCATCAGTTATGGGCTAGATCTTGCCTCTTTCATGAGTCTCCAGTATTCAACAGAATACCCCATCAGTTCTGGGCTAGATCTTGCCTCTTTCATGGGTCTCCAGTATTCAACAGAAAACCCCATCAGTTCTGTGCTAGATCTTGCCTCTTTCATGGGTCTCCAGTATTCATAACAGAATACCCCATCAGTTCTGGGCTAGATTTTGCCTCTTTCGTGGGTCTCCAGTATTCATAACAGAATACCCCATCAATTCTGGGCTAGATCTTGCCTCTTTCATGGGTCTCCAGTATTCATAACAGAATACCCCATCAGTTCTGTGCTAGATCTTGCCTCTTTCATGGGTCTCCAGTATTCATAACAGAATACCCCATCAGTTCTGGGCTAGATCTTGCCTCTTTCATGGGTCTCCAGTATTCATAACAGAATACCCCATCAGTTCTGGGCTAGATCTTGCCTCTTTCATGGGTCTCCAGTATTCATAACAGAATACCCCATCAGTTCTGGGCTAGATCTTGCCTCTTTCGTGGGTCTCCAGTATTCATAACAGAATACCCCCATCAGTTCTGGGCTAGATCTTGCCTCTTTCATGGGTCTCCAGTATTCATAACAGAATACCCCATCAGTTCTGGGAGATCTTGCCTCTTTCGTGGGTCTCCAGTATTCATAACAGAATACCCCCATCAGTTCTGGGCTAGATCTTGCCTCTTTCATGGGTCTCCAGTATTCAACAGAAAACCCCATCAGTTCTGTGCTAGATCTTGCCTCTTTCATGGGTCTCCAGTATTCATAACAGAATACCCCATCAGTTCTGGGCTAAATCTTGCCTCTTCCATGGGTCTCCAGTATTCATAACAGAATACCCCATCAGTTCTGGGCTAGATCTTGCCTCTTTCATGGGTCTCCAGTATTCATAACAGAATACCCCATCAGTTCTGTGCTAGATCTTGCCTCTTTTGTGGGTCTCCAGTATTCATAACAGAATACCCCATCAGTTCTGTGCTAGATCTTGCCTCTTTCATGGGTCTCCAGTATTCATAACAGAATACCCCATCAGTTCTGGGCTAGATCTTGCCTCTTTCATGGGTCTCCAGTATTCATAACAGAATACCCCATCAGTTCTGGGCTAGATCTTGCCTCTTTCATGGGTCTCCAGTATTCATAACAGAATACCCCATCAGTTCTGTGCTAGATCTTGCCTCTTTAGTGAGTCTCCAGTATTCATAACAGAATACCCCATCAGTTCTGTGCTAGATCTTGCCTCTTTCATGGGTCTCCAGTATTCATAACAGAATACCCCATCAGTTCTGGGCTAGATCTTGCCTCTTTCATGGGTCTCCAGTATTCATAACAGAATACCCCATCAGTTCTGTGCTAGATCTTGCCTCTTTCTTGGGTCTCCAGTATTCAACAGAAAACCCCATCAGTTCTGGGCCAGATCTTGCCTCTTTTGTGGGTCTCCAGTATTCAACAGAAAACCCCATCAGTTCTGTGCTAGATCTTGCCTCTTTTGTGGGTCTCCAGTATTCATAACAGAATACCCCATCAGTTCTGGGCTAGATCTTGCCTCTTTCGTGGGTCTCCAGTATTCATAACAGAATACCCCATCAGTTCTGGGCTAGATCTTGCCTCTTTCATGGGTCTCCAGTATTCATAACAGAATACCCCATCAGTTCTGGGCTAGATCTTGCCTCTTTAGTGAGTCTCCAGTATTCATAACAGAATACCCCATCAGTTCTGTGCTAGATCTTGCCTCTTTCATGGGTCTCCAGTATTCATAACAGAATACCCCATCAGTTCTGTGCTAGATCTTGCCTCTTTAGTGAGTCTCCAGTATTCATAACAGAATACCCCATCAGTTCTGTGCTAGATCTTACCTCTTTCTTGGGTCTCCAGTATTCAACAGAAAACCCCATCAGTTCTGGGCCAGATCTTGCCTCTTTTGTGGGTCTCCAGTATTCAACAGAAAACCCCATCAGTTCTGTGCTAGATCTTGCCTCTTTTGTGGGTCTCCAGTATTCATAACAGAATACCTCATTATCTTGCGTGGGGTCAGAATACCCCATCTATTCTGGGCTAGTGTTTATCTATTGTTCACAACTCGACTGCTCACTTTGGCACTTTTTGTTCAAACATTTTCTTATAAAGTTGGTTGAAAATGTTCATGGAGTTTGTCCATATAACAGCTATAAACCTACTCGAGGGAGTTGTTTCACTCTCCACATATTTTGGGGAAAAGGATAAACATATTTGTTCCAGTAAAACTGTCTTTTGGCATGCAACAGTACTCCTAGCACATTAATTTGCATTTCTTCCCATCACATGCTTCATTTCCAGGGGCGTAGCTGGCAAATTTGATGGCTCGACTAATAAATTGGGCACTGAAGGTTCAATACTGATGGAAGGGTTTGCGGCATGCTTCCCCGGAAAAGTATGAAACCTAGAATGCCAATGGTGCACCCCGACACATTATAAATGTGCATTCAGAGATGAAATGTCGCATTGACAAAATAAACAAAATAAACTCTATAATCGTGTGTTGAGATATCATCTGGTCTAGTATATCCCATATGAGCTGGGTCTGGTATATCCTATATGTACTGTGTCTGGTATATCCTATATGTACTGTGTCTGGTATATCCTATATGTACTGTCTGGTATATCCTATATGTACTGTGTCTGGTATATCCTATATGTACTGTGTCTGGTATATCCTATATGTACTGTCTGGTATATCCTATATGTACTGTGTCTGGTATATCCTATATGTACTGTGTCTGGTATATCCTATATGTACTGTGTCTGGTATATCCTATATGTACTGTGTCTGGTATATCCTATATGTACTGTGTCTGGTATATCCTATATGTACTGTGTCTGGTATATCCTATATGTACTGTCTGGTATATCCTATATGTACTGTGTCTGGTATATCCTATATGTACTGTGTCTGGTATATCCTATATGTACTGTGTCTGGTATATCCTATATGTACTGTGTCTGGTATATCCTATATGTACTGTGTGGTATATCCTATATGTACTGTGTCTGGTATATCCTATATGTACTGTGTCTGGTATATCCTATATGTACTGTGTCTGGTATATCCTATATGTACTGTGTCTGGTATATCCTATATGTACTGTGTCTGGTATATCCTATATGTACTGTGTCTGGTATATCCTATATGTACTGTCTGGTATATCCTATATGTACTGTGTCTGGTATATCCTATATGTACTGGTCTGGTATATCCTATATGTACTGTGTCTGGTATATCCTATATGTACTGTGTCTGGTATATCCTATATGTACTGTGTCTGGTATATCCTATATGTACTGTGTCTGGTATATCCTATATGTACTGTGTCTGGTATATCCTATATGTACTGTGTCTGGTATATCCTATATGTACTGTCTGGTATATCCTATATGTACTGTGTCTGGTATATCCTATATGTACTGTGTCTGGTATATCCTATATGTACTGTCTGGTATATCCTATATGTACTGTGTCTGGTATATCCTATATGTACTGTCTGGTATATCCTATATGTACTGTGTCTGGTATATCCTATATGTACTGTGTCTGGTATATCCTATATGTACTGTCTGGTATATCCTATATGTACTGTGTCTGGTATATCCTATATGTACTGTGTCTGGTATATCCTATATGTACTGTGTCTGGTATATCCTATATGTACTGTGTCTGGTATATCCTATATGTACTGTCTGGTATATCCTATATGTACTGTGTCTGGTATATCCTATATGTACTGTGTCTGGTATATCCTATATGTGCTGTCTGGTATATCCTATATGTACTGTGTCTGGTATATCCTATATGTACTGTCTGGTATATCATATATGTACTGGGTCTGGTATATCCTATATGTACTGTGTCTGGTATATCCTATATGTGCTGTCTGGTATATCCTATATGTACTGTGTCTGGTATATCCTATATGTACTGTGTCTGGTATATCCTATATGTACTGTGTCTGGTATATCCTATATGTACTGTGTCTGGTATATCCCATATGAGCTGGGTCTGGTATATCCTATATGTACTGTGTCTGGTATATCCTATATGTACTGTGTCTGGTATATCCTATATGTACTGTGTCTGGTATATCCTATATGTACTGTGTCTGGTATATCCTATATGTACTGTGTCTGGTATATCCTATATGTACTGTGTCTGGTATATCCTATATGTACTGTGTCTGGTATATCCTATATGTGCTGTGTCTGGTATATCCTATATGTACTGTCTGGTATATCCTATATGTACTGTGTCTGGTATATCCTATATGTACTGTCTGGTATATCCTATATGTGCTGTGTCTGGTATATCCTATATGTGCTGTCTGGTATATCCTATATGTACTGTGTCTGGTATATCCTATATGTACTGTGTCTGGTATATCCTATATGTACTGTCTGGTATATCCTATATGTACTGTCTGGTATATCCTATATGTACTGTGTCTGGTATATCCTATATGTACTGTCTGGTATATCCTATATGTACTGTGTCTGGTATATCCTATATGTACTGTGTCTGGTATATCCTATATGTACTGTCTGGTATATCCTATATGTACTGTCTGGTATATCCTATATGTACTGTGTCTGGTATATCCTATATGTACTGTGTCTGGTATATCCTATATGTACTGTGTCTGGTATATCCTATATGTACTGTGTCTGGTATATCCTATATGTACTGTGTCTGGTATATCCTATATGTACTGTGTCTGGTATATCCTATATGTACTGTGTCTGGTATATCCTATATGTACTGTCTGGTATATCCTATATGTACTGTGTCTGGTATATCCTATATGTACTGTGTCTGGTATATCCTATATGTACTGTGTCTGGTATATCCTATATGGCTGTCTGGTATATCCTATATGTACTCTGTATATTATGTGTGTCTGGTATATCCTATATGTACTGTGTCTGGTATATCCTATATGTACTGTGTCTGGTATATCCTATATGTAGTGTCTGGTATATCCTATATGTACTGTGTCTGGTATATCCTATATGTACTGTCTGGTATATCCTATATGTACTGTGTCTGGTATATCCTATATGTACTGTGTCTGGTATATCCTATATGTACTGTGTCTGGTATATCCTATATGTACTGTCTGGTATATCCTATATGTACTGTGTCTGGTATATCCTATATGTACTGTCTGGTATATCCTATATGTACTGTGTCTGGTATATCCTATATGTACTGTGTCTGGTATATCCTATATGTGCTGTCTGGTATATCCTATATGTACTGTGTCTGGTATATCCTATATGTACTGTCTGGTATATCCTATATGTACTGGGTCTGGTATATCCTATATGTGCTGTGTCTGGTATATCCTATATGTGCTGTCTGGTATATCCTATATGTACTGGGTCTTGTATATCCTATATGTGCTGTGTCTGGTATATCCTATATGTACTGTGTCTGGTATATCCTATATGTACTGTGTCTGGTATATCCCATATGAGCTGGGTCTGGTATATCCTATATGTACTGTGTCTGGTATATCCTATATGTACTGTGTCTGGTATATCCTATATGTACTGTGTCTGGTATATCCTATATGTACTGTGTCTGGTATATCCTATATGTACTGTGTCTGGTATATCCTATATGTACTGTGTCTGGTATATCCTATATGTACTGTGTCTGGTATATCCTATATGTACTGTGTCTGGTATATCCTATATGTACTGCCTGGTATATCCTATATGTACTGTGTCTGGTATATCCTATATGTACTGTGTCTGGTATATCCTATATGTACTGTGTCTGGTATATCCTATATGTACTGTGTCTGGTATATCCTATATGTACTGTCTGGTATATCCTATATGTACTGTGTCTGGTATATCCTATATGTACTGTGTCTGGTATATCCTATATGTACTGTGTCTGGTATATCCTATATGTACTGTGTCTGGTATATCCTATATGTACTGTGTCTGGTATATCCTATATGTACTGTCTGGTATATCCTATATGTACTGTGTCTGGTATATCCTATATGTACTGTGTCTGGTATATCCTATATGTACTGTGTCTGGTATATCCTATATGTACTGTGTCTGGTATATCCTATATGTACTGTGTC
>CM026400.1:45547491-45592421 GCA_014843695.1 Archivesica marissinica
GTCTGGTATATCCTATATGTACTGTGTCTGGTATATCCTATATGTACTGTCTGGTATATCCTATATGTACTGTGTCTGGTATATCCTATATGTACTGTGTCTGGTATATCCTATATGTACTGTGTCTGGTATATCCTATATGTACTGTGTCTGGTATATACTATATGTACTGTGTCTGGTATATCCCATATGAGCTGGTTCTGGATATCCTATATGTACTGTGTCTGGTATATACTATACTCAGAGAAATAAGTTTAGCAAGTTTTTCAGAGTACCGATAGGTTTATATGTACAGTGGTATATATACATGTAATGTGTTAATTATGACCGTCTGGCTCTAAACAATAGATCCCCAGTACAAGTTTCCGCATCAGTGGTTTTGCTACGTCAAAACGGCTAATTATTGTTAAACCATGGAGAGCACGTGCAGCACGAAATCTTACCTGTGTGGAATCTTAAAACCAACATAATCTTGTCATTCGTATACCATAACCAAACTAACCGCTTTAAAATTTGTAAATTATTCAATGGGGCGTGCTCCAGGAATGACGTTAGGTCGACGTCAAATGGCTATTGGCATGTTAACTGCTGGTGTGATGGCAAGGGAAGTTGCACGACAATTTAACGTTCATGAATCGACTATTAGTCGTCTAAACACTAGATATCAACGAACAGGGGATGTAAAAGATATGCCACGTTCGGGCCGACCAAGAAACACGACGTTGGCGGAAGACCGTTATATTGTTGTGACGTCAAGACGAAATAGGTTTATGTCTAGTCGCAGGTTAGCTGATCATGTCAGGAATGCAACCGGCACAAGAGTTTGTAACAGGACCGTCCGCAATAGACTTCGCGCTGCCAGACTTCATGCACGCCGGCCTCACGTTGGGATAACGTTAACGCAACGTCATCGACAGGATCGGGTCACTTGGGCAAGACTTCATCATAGATGGAACCGTGCTCAGTGGAACGACGTTCTTTTTACGGACGAATCAAGATTTAACCTTTCCTTTGCTGATGGAAGGTTACGTGTATGGAGACTAACGTGTGAACGATTTGATCCGCAAAACGTCATTCAACATGATCGCTATGGTGGGGGCAGTGTGATGGTATGGGCGGGAATGTGTCACCGTGGTAAAACTAAACTTGTTACAGTTGCTGTGAACCTTACTGCAGTGCGATATTGCAACGAGATAGTGGTGCCAGTGGTTGTACCTTTTTTACTACGACATGCACAACTTTTTCAACAGGATAACGCCCGCCCACACACTGCCAGGCACACCCAGGATGTTCTCAGGCGTAACACTATCGCCGTTCTTCCCTGGCCGTCCACATCGCCAGACCTTTCGCCCATTGAACACATGTGGGACCACCTAGGACGTAAGATAAGAGAACGTAATGACGTCATAAACGTACGTGACCTTGAGCGAACGTTGCATGAAGAATGGCGCGCCGAATCCCTCTACAAGTTGTAAGGAAGCTTATCAACAGCATGAGACGACGATGTGCGTCTGTACTTGCTGTTAGCGGAGGACACACTCGATATTGACACATTTGTGACTTTTCTCTTTGAACCCTACCATTTTCAGCGTGACGGATTACAGAGGAAATAAAGTATTTTTTCAATGAAATTGTTGAATTTAAATTAGAATTAACTGATTGAAGATTTAAGAACTTGAGATTTTGGTCAATTTAGTATAAATTTAACTAATTTTAGCATTTTATACCAACTTGCTAAACTTATTTCCTTCAGTATATATGTACTGTTTCTGGTATATCCTATATGTACTGTGTCTGGTATATCCCATATGAGCTGGGTCTGGTATATCCTATATGTACTGTGTCTGGTATATCCTATATGTACTATGTCTGGTATATCCTATATGTACTGTGTCTGGTATATCCTATATGTACTGTGTCTGGTATATCCTATATGTACTGTGTCTGGTATATCCTATATGTGCTGTGTCTGGTATATCCTATATGTACTGTCTGGTATATCCTATATGTACTGTGTCTGGTATATCCTATATGTACTGTGTCTGGTATATCCTATATGTGCTGGTCTGGTATATCCTATATGTACTGTGTCTGGTATATCCTATATGTACTGTGTCTGGTATATCCTATATGTACTGTGTCTGGTATATCCTATATGTACTGTGTCTGGTATATCCTATATGTACTGTGTCTGGTATATCCTATATGTACTGTGTCTGGTATATCCTATATGTGCTGGTCTGGTATATCCTATATGTACTGTGTCTGGTATATCCTATATGTACTGTGTCTGGTATATCCTATATGTACTGTGTCTGGTATATCCTATATGTGCTGTGTCTGGTATATCCTATATGTACTGTGTCTGGTATATCCTATATGTACTGTGTCTGGTATATCCTATATGTACTGTGTCTGGTATATCCTATATGTACTGTGTCTGGTATATCCTATATGTACTGTGTCTGGTATATCCTATATGTACTGTCTGGTATATCCTATATGTACTGTGTCTGGTATATCCTATATGTACTGTGTCTGGTATATCCTATATGTACTGTGTCTGGTATATCCTATATGTACTGTGTCTGGTATATCCTATATGTACTGTGTCTGGTATATCCTATATGTACTGTGTCTGGTATATCCTATATGTACTGTGTCTGGTATATCCTATATGTACTGTGTCTGGTATATCCTATATGTACTGTCTGGTATATCCTATATGTACTGTGTCTGGTATATCCTATATGTACTGTCTGGTATATCCTATATGTACTGTGTCTGGTATATCCTATATGTACTGTGTCTGGTATATCCCATATGTGCTGTGTCTGGTATATCCTATATGTACTGTGTCTGGTATATCCTATATGTACTGTGTCTGGTATATCCTATATGTACTGTGTCTGGTATATCCTATATGTGCTGTGTCTGGTATATCCTATATGTACTGTGTCTGGTATATCCTATATGTACTGTGTCTGGTATATCCTATATGTACTGTGTCTGGTATATCCTATATGTACTGTGTCTGGTATATCCTATATGTACTGTGTCTGGTATATCCTATATGTACTGTCTGGTATATCCTATATGTACTGTGTCTGGTATATCCTATATGTACTGTCTGGTATATCCTATATGTACTGTGTCTGGTATATCCTATATGTACTGTGTCTGGTATATCCTATATGTGCTGTCTGGTATATCCTATATGTACTGTGTCTGGTATATCCTATATGTACTGTCTGGTATATCATATATGTACTGGGTCTGGTATATCCTATATGTACTGTGTCTGGTATATCCTATATGTGCTGTCTGGTATATCCTATATGTACTGTGTCTGGTATATCCTATATGTACTGTGTCTGGTATATCCTATATGTACTGTGTCTGGTATATCCTATATGTACTGTGTCTGGTATATCCTATATGTACTGTGTCTGGTATATCCTATATGTACTGTGTCTGGTATATCCTATATGTACTGTGTCTGGTATATCCTATATGTACTGTGTCTGGTATATCCTATATGTACTGTGTCTGGTATATCCTATATGTACTGTGTCTGGTATATCCTATATGTACTGTGTCTGGTATATCCTATATGTACTGTGTCTGGTATATCCTATATGTACTGTGTCTGTATATCCTATATGTCTGGTCTGGTATATCCTATATGTACTGTGTCTGGTATATCCTATATGTACTGTGTCTGGTATATCCTATATGTACTGTGTCTGGTATATCCTATATGTACTGTCTGGTATATCCTATATGTACTGTGTCTGGTATATCCTATATGTACTGTGTCTGGTATATCCTATATGTACTGTGTCTGGTATATCCTATATGTGCTGTCTGGTATATCCTATATGTACTGTGTCTGGTATATCCTATATGTACTGTCTGGTATATCCTATATGTACTGTGTCTGGTATATCCTATATGTACTGTGTCTGGTATATCCTATATGTGCTGTCTGGTATATCCTATATGTACTGTGTCTGGTATATCCTATATGTACTGTTCTGGTATATCCTATATGTACTGTGTCTGGTATATCCTATATGTACTGTGTCTGGTATATCCTATATGTACTGTGTCTGGTATATCCTATATGTACTGTGTCTGGTATATCCTATATGTACTGTGTCTGGTATATCCTATATGTACTGTGTCTGGTATATCCTATATGTACTGTGTCTGGTATATCCTATATGTACTGTGTCTGGTATATCCTATATGTACTGGGTCTGGTATATCCTATATGTACTGTGTCTGGTATATCCTATATGTACTGTGTCTGGTATATCCTATATGTGCTGTGTCTGGTATATCCTATATGTACTGTGTCTGGTATATCCTATATGTACTGTGTCTGGTATATCCTATATGTACTGTGTCTGGTATATCCTATATGTACTGTGTCTGGTATATCCTATATGTACTGTGTCTGGTATATCCTATATGTACTGTGTCTGGTATATCCTATATGTACTGTGTCTGGTATATCCTATATGTACTGTGTCTGGTATATCCTATATGTACTGTGTCTGGTATATCCTATATGTACTGTGTCTGGTATATCCTATATGTACTGTGTCTGGTATATCCTATATGTACTGTGTCTGGTATATCCTATATGTACTGTGTCTGGTATATCCTATATGTACTGTGTCTGGTATATCCTATATGTACTGTGTCTGGTATATCCTATATGTACTGTGTCTGGTATATCCTATATGTACTGGTCTGGTATATCCTATATGTACTGTGTCTGGTATATCCTATATGTACTGTGTCTGGTATATCCTATATGTACTGTGTCTGGTATATCCTATATGTACTGTGTCTGGTATATCCTATATGTACTGTGTCTGGTATATCCTATATGTGCTGGGTCTGGTATATCCTATATGTACTGTGTCTGGTATATCCTATATGTACTGTGTCTGGTATATCCTATATGTACTGTGTCTGGTATATCCTATATGTACTGTGTCTGGTATATCCTATATGTACTGTGTCTGGTATATCCTATATGTACTGTCTGGTATATCCTATATGTACTGTGTCTGGTATATCCTATATGTACTGTGTCTGGTATATCCTATATGTACTGTGTCTGGTATATCCTATATGTACTGTGTCTGGTATATCCTATATGTACTGTGTCTGGTATATCCTATATGTACTGTGTCTGGTATATCCTATATGTACTGTGTCTGGTATATCCTATATGTACTGTGTCTGGTATATCCTATATGTACTGTGTCTGGTATATCCTATATGTACTGTGTCTGGTATATCCTATATGTACTGTCTGGTATATCCTATATGTACTGTCTGGTATATCCTATATGTACTGTGTCTGGTATATCCTATATGTACTGTGTCTGGTATATCCTATATGTACTGTGTCTGGTATATCCTATATGTACTGTGTCTGGTATATCCTATATGTACTGTGTCTGGTATATCCTATATGTACTGTGTCTGGTATATCCTATATGTACTGGTCTGGTATATCCTATATGTACTGTGTCTGGTATATCCTATATGTACTGTGTCTGGTATATCCTATATGTGCTGGGTCTGGTATATCCTATATGTACTGTGTCTGGTATATCCTATATGTACTGTGTCTGGTATATCCTATATGTACTGTCTGGTATATCCTATATGTACTGTGTCTGGTATATCCTATATGTACTGTGTCTGGTATATCCTATATGTACTGTGTCTGGTATATCCTATATGTACTGTGTCTGGTATATCCTATATGTACTGTGTCTGGTATATCCTATATGTACTGTGTCTGGTATATCCTATATGTACTGTGTCTGGTATATCCTATATGTGCTGTGTCTGGTATATCCTATATGTACTGTGTCTGGTATATCCTATATGTGCTGTGTCTGGTATATCCTATATGTACTGTGTCTGGTATATCCTATATGTGCTGGTCTGGTATATCCTATATGTACTGTGTCTGGTATATCCTATATGTACTGTGTCTGGTATATCCTATATGTACTGTCTGGTATATCCTATATGTACTGTGTCTGGTATATCCTATATGTACTGTGTCTGGTATATCCTATATGTACTGTGTCTGGTATATCCTATATGTACTGGTCTGGTATATCCTATATGTACTGTGTCTGGTATATCCTATATGTACTGTGTCTGGTATATCCTATATGTACTGTGTCTGGTATATCCTATATGTGCTGGGTCTGGTATATCCTATATGTACTGTGTCTGGTATATCCTATATGTACTGTGTCTGGTATATCCTATATGTACTGTGTCTGGTATATCCTATATGTACTGTGTCTGGTATATCCTATATGTACTGTGTCTGGTATATCCTATATGTACTGTGTCTGGTATATCCTATATGTACTGTGTCTGGTATATCCTATATGTACTGTGTCTGGTATATCCTATATGTACTGTGTCTGGTATATCCTATATGTACTGTGTCTGGTATATCCTATATGTACTGTGTCTGGTATATCCTATATGATGTGTCTGGTATATCCTATATGTACTGTGTCTGGTATATCCTATATGTACTGTCTGGTATATCCTATATGTACTGTCTGGTATATCCTATATGTACTGTCTGGTATATCCTATATGTACTGTGTCTGGTATATCCTATATGTACTGTGTCTGGTATATCCTATATGTACTGTCTGGTATATCCTATATGTACTGTGTCTGGTATATCCTATATGTACTGTCTGGTATATCCTATATGTACTGGGTCTGGTATATACTATATGTACTGTGTCTGGTATATCCCATATGAGCTGGGTCTGGTATATCCTATATGTACTGTGTCTGGTATATCCTATATGTACTGTTTCTGGTATATCCTATATGTACTGTGTCTGGTATATCCCATATGAGCTGGGTCTGGTATATCCTATATGTACTGTGTCTGGTATATCCTATATGTACTGTGTCTGGTATATCCTATATGTACTGTGTCTGGTATATCCTATATGTACTGTGTCTGGTATATCCTATATGTACTGTGTCTGGTATATCCTATATGTACTGTGTCTGGTATATCCTATATGTACTGGGTCTGGTATATCCTATATGTGCTGTGTCTGGTATATCCTATATGTACTGTGTCTGGTATATCCTATATGTACTGGGTCTGGTATATCCTATATGTACTGTGTCTGGTATATCCTATATGTACTGTGTCTGGTATATCCTATATGTACTGTGTCTGGTATATCCTATATGTACTGTGTCTGGTATATCCTATATGTACTGTGTCTGGTATATCCTATATGTACTGTGTCTGGTATATCCTATATGTGCTGGGTCTGGTATATCCTATATGTACTGTGTCTGGTATATCCTATATGTACTGTGTCTGGTATATCCTATATGTACTGTGTCTGGTATATCCTATATGTACGGTCTGGTATATCCTATATGTACTGTGTCTGGTATATCCTATATGTACTGTGTCTGGTATATCCTATATGTACTGTCTGGTATATCCTATATGTACTGTCTGGTATATCCTATATGTACTGTGTCTGGTATATCCTATATGTACTGTGTCTGGTATATCCTATATGTACTGTGTCTGGTATATCCTATATGTACTGTGTCTGGTATATCCTATATGTACTGTGTCTGGTATATCCTATATGTACTGTGTCTGGTATATCCTATATGTACTGTGTCTGGTATATCCTATATGTACTGTCTGGTATATCCTATATGTACTGTCTGGTATATCCTATATGTACTGTCTGGTATATCCTATATGTACTGTGTCTGGTATATCCTATATGTACTGTCTGGTATATCCTATATGTACTGTGTCTGGTATATCCTATATGTGCTGTCTGGTATATCCTATATGTACTGTGTCTGGTATATCCTATATGTACTGTCTGGTATATCCTATATGTACTGTGTCTGGTATATCCTATATGTACTGTGTCTGGTATATCCTATATGAGCTGGGTCTGGTATATCCTATATGTACTGTGTCTGGTATATCCTATATGTACTGTGTCTGGTATATCCTATATGTACTGTGTCTGGTATATCCTATATGTACTGTGTCTGGTATATCCCATATGAGCTGGGTCTGGTATATCCTATATGTACTGTGTCTGGTATATCCTATATGTACTGTGTCTGGTATATCCTATATGTACTGTGTCTGGTATATCCTATATGTACTGTGTCTGGTATATCCTATATGTACTGTGTCTGGTATATCCTATATGTGCTGTGTCTGGTATATCCTATATGTACTGGGTCTTGTATATCCTATATGTGCTGTGTCTGGTATATCCTATATGTACTGTGTCTGGTATATCCCATATGAGCTGGGTCTGGTATATCCTATATGTACTGTGTCTGGTATATCCTATATGTACTGTGTCTGGTATATCCTATATGTACTGTGTCTGGTATATCCTATATGTACTGTGTCTGGTATATCCTATATGTACTGTGTCTGGTATATCCTATATGTACTGTGTCTGGTATATCCTATATGTACTGTCTGGTATATCCTATATGTACTGTGTCTGGTATATCCTATATGTACTGTGTCTGGTATATCCTATATGTGCTGTCTGGTATATCCTATATGTGCTGTGTCTGGTATATCCTATATGTACTGTGTCTGGTATATCCTATATGTACTGTCTGGTATATCCTATATGTACTGTGTCTGGTATATCCTATATGTGCTGTCTGGTATATCCTATATGTACTGTCTGGTATATCCTATATGTACTGGGTCTGGTATATCCTATATGTGCTGTCTGGTATATCCTATATGTACTGGGTCTTGTATATCCTATATGTGCTGTGTCTGGTATATCCTATATGTACTGTGTCTGGTATATCCCATATGAGCTGGGTCTGGTATATCCTATATGTACTGTGTCTGGTATATCCTATATGTACTGTGTCTGGTATATCATATATGTACTGGGTCTGGTATATCCTATATGTGCTGTCTGGTATATCCTATATGTACTGTGTCTGGTATATCCTATATGTACTGTGTCTGGTATATGACCGTATATCATATATGTACTGTGTCTGGTATATCCTATATGTACTGTGTCTGGTATACCCCATAGGAACCGGGCATCATAATACTGTCGTCCAGTGGTTAACACGCTAGATTTGCTATGGGTCGCAGGTTCGATCCTCTGACTGACCCTAATAAAATTAACAGTCTTTCAGTTGGGACTTTAAACTGAAGTATTGTGTCGGTGCTTTACACTGTGCACGTATATTTTGTAAAAGAACCAGAAGAGACTCTGGAATGGTCTTAGAATGGAATTGCACTATCCTCCAAAATGATTAATTTACATAGTAAAAATATAGTCTGTTCATTTATATTTCCAATGTTTCGTATCTTTTGATACCACATCCACTGTGAAGAGGTATTCAAATCAAACTGAAAAACAGCAACAATATCCAATAGGTAATGGGTCGCATAGCCAGTGCTCGTCTGATAATAACGTCACTGTGTTTACACACTGTATTCCTCCGCTAAATAATACAGTATACCAACCTTCAGTTTGCAATGGCCTGAATTCTTACACCACATCTTTTCTACACATCAACTAGTCTGAAGTCTTCTCAAGTCACATAATTTCTCCAATAAAAACACAACTACTATACACTGCCTGTCATGAAACCTGGTGTTTTACAGTATTTGGAGCAAACTAATAACCATATAATATCAATATTCGTATCATCTTATTTGTTATAATTTATTTCAGATCGTTGTGCATAATTTAATGCATTAACCCATTCAACACCAAGTAACTGACATGGACTGGTCCATGATATTTTTAGACCAATAAATTAATAAAAAAAATTACATTTGGATCAGTTCATTGATCAAAATGGTTAATTTTATTTCTAAAAATAGTTATATTACTTGAAAAAAGTGCAGATCCTAATGAGACGGCTCGTCACGAGCCGGCTCATCTGGATCTACACTTTTTTGTAAGCCAATTTAGAGGTCTGTGGTGTTGAAAGGGTTAAATGACAATAAGAAAATATTTACATTGTATGATTATTAATTCGCTCCAAACATTATAAACTACCAGGTGACCGATTAGGAATTGTGTCTGGTTAGCGCAGTAGTTAGATCGCTTGCTTCTCACCAATGTAACCCGGTTCGATCCTCGGGACGTATGCGAGATGGTACGGTGGTCGCCAGATCGGACAGGTGGGGTTTCTCCAGGTTCCTCCCACATATACGCCTTTATCCGCGCCAACGAGAGTGATTAATATACAATGTAAGTTGTTAGAACTTGCTTCGCAATCGTTATAAAATAAATAAAGTTTAAACTAAAGGAATTTTGTTGACTGTATATTAGTTATTGGGACTATATTTGAGTGGACCTCGTGTGTTTTTACGTTTATTTATCGTCGCTACCGGTTGCCCATATGAGCGACGCCTCCTGAAGAGATTAGTTATTTTAGATTTTGGAGGATAGTGCATGATACAGACAGAGGCCCATTCCAGAATCTCCTCTGGTTCTTTTACGTGCACGGTGTAAAGCACCGACACGAGACCTCGGTTTAACGTCCCATCTGAAAGACTGTTAATTTTATTAGAGTCAGACGGGGGATCGAACCTGCGATCCCTGGAGTGGACGTTTGCTTATTTACAACCTAAAAAGGGAAATAACTTTTGCACAACTTGCTATATTTCACACCATGAAGGTACATATAACATTTGGTTTACAGAATAGTCATACTTCCACGTTGTTTGCTCATGCAAATCATCGTGTTAATTAGGTACAAAAATATATCAAACATAAAAATCGAGGCAGATGGTCGGTGGTTCTACCAGGGTGCCTGTCCAACCTTGAGATACTGTTCAGAGGATCTCTCGGGGTCTTCCTCTGCCAATAACAACCGGAGAGACTTGCAATATGACCTATGTATGTTCCATTAATGTCAAACCCCTCTCTGGGACCTAGACATGTTTTCCTGGGCAGGTTTAGCCAACCTAAGCGATTAACCAGTACTAAGCAATGTGTGTGAGGTGCCTTGCTCAATGACACTACATACGTGGCATGTCAGAGTATCAAGCATGGGACCGTTTTATTCCAAATCCGACGCTCTACCACTGGACCATGGACGACCTAATCTGTTGGTGCGACTTGATACCCAAAAAACAAACGATTAGGCATCAGTTTAGTTTTGTGTTTTACGTTTATTTATCGTTGCTACTGGTTGCCCATATGAGCGACTCCTCCTGAAGAGATCAGTCACTTTAGATTTTTGGAGGATATAAGATCTAGCCCAGAAGTGACATAGAACAGATGAGGTAACCGGTTATAAATACTGCGCCCACAGATGAGGCAAAACAGCAATGATACAGACAGAGACCCATTCCAGAGTCGCATCTGGTTCTTTCACGTGCACAGTGTACAGCACCGACACCAGATTTTGGTTTAATGTCCCATCTGAAACTGTTAATTTTATTAGGGTCAGACAGGGGGGGTCGAACCCGCGATCCCTAGATTACCAGTCCAGCGTGTTACCACTGGACTACAGATCCGTAATAAATGTGTGGTATTTATCAACACGTAGCTGCGTATGGGTAATATGGTTAATAACACATCAGACATAACATAATTGTCTGTATTTTCCTGATATGTTATGCATTACTCCGTGTATTTGACTGTACATAAGAGATTCCAATATTCAAAAAATTCTTAGAATTGTCTTAATGCTCACTTCTCTAACATCGCTTGGTTACCTTGGGGACCAATCTGAAGGATGATGTGTATTATCCATGGGCATCATGGGAAATGTCCTAGACTGTATTAGATTCGGGAACACAAGTGCCAAACTGAATTATAATGTTATTTTCGATATCTAATTCTACTTTTTGTGAGACTAAGAGGACGTAACTCAGTTGAAGAATCAGTATGACTGAATAATGTTGGTGTCGATGACTCTCGGTGAAACTCTTCCAAGCAACAATGTTATCTTCACACTGTGGACTGTTTACATCTATTGCATTTCCTTCGATGAACGTATGTGCCCTGATTGTATTCATTTTCGTATGAGTGTTTCCAACTAATGATATGCAGCTGACATGCGTACTAGGCAACGTCCGTCGTGAGAAAAGGTGTGTTACAGCTTACGTTGTTCCAGTGATGATCTATTTACCTGTTTCGGTGTCATATAGAATATTGACCCGCCAAAATAATGGGGGGGAGGTCAATATGCTATATGACACTGGCAAGATGCAACTTTGGACTAAAAACATTTTAAATGCAAAGTGTGCTGTATTTTCTTTGGTGTAATTGAAAAGAATAATTAATGTAAATATAAGTAATGAATCACTGGTTAAGTTTCCATCGGGGAAATGAACTACATTGGGCGTGTTTAAAGTTAGCGTGGATGCAGTTCATACCCCTATGGAAACTATTAACCATCGATTCATTCCTTAAATGTCTACACTTGGTACGAACCGGTGGGGGAACTAGAGTTAACGTAACACAGTGGATGTAGTTCATACCCTTATGGAAACTATTAACCATCGATTCATTCCTTAAATGTCTACACTTGGTACGAACCGGTGGGGGAACTAGAGTTAACGTAACACAGTGGATGTAGTTCATACCCTTATGGAAACTATTAACCATCGATTCATTCCTTAAATGTCTACACTTGGTACGAACCGGTGGGGGAACTAGAGTTAACGTAACACAGTGGATGTAGTTCATACCCTTATGGAAACTATTAACCATCGATTCATTCCTTAAATGTCTACACTTGGTACGAACCGGTGGGGGAACTAGAGTTAACGTAACACAGTGGATGTAGTTCATACCCTTATGGAAACTATTAACCATCGATTCATTCCTTAAATGTCTACACTTGGTACGAACCGGTGGGGGAACTAGAGTTAACGTAACACAGTGGATGTAGTTCATACCCTTATGGAAACTATTAACCATCGATTCATTCCTTAAATGTCTACACTTGGTACGAACCGGTGGGGGAACTAGAGTTAACGTAACACAGTGGATGTAGTTCATACCCTTATGGAAACTATTAACCATCGATTCATTCCTTAAATGTCTACACTTGGTATGAACCGGTGGGGGAACTAGAGTTAACGTAACAACACAAAAAGTATCTAAACATGTATAAACTTGTTCAACTATTTTCAAAACATATGCGATTATCTCAACAACCAGATAGTGTCGTCTGCTTTTTTAATACGGTCAGCCGGTGGGTCGAAACTGCGATCCCTGCATTCATAGCCCAACATGTCAAGCACAGGACCAACAAGTATGCGAGATGGTACGGTGGTCGTCAGATCGGACAGGTGGGTTTTCTCCGGGTACTCTGGTTTCCTCCCACATGAATGACCACATTTACGCTTTCATCAGCGCCAACAAGAGCGATTAATATAAGTTGTTAGAACTTGCTTCACAATCGTGGTAAAATAATTAGTTTAAAAAAATAAATATAATTTGATCATGCACTGAAACAAGCAAATATCCTCTTTATAATTTTCGGTTTAGTTATAGGCAGGGATCATTCTAGAGGGCGAAATAGTCGCCTAGGGACTCTGACTTCGCCCTAAAAAATTTCAAACAAAATGTTGTCTAGTAAGATACACTGGCCCATTATAAAGCACTTCTTCTATTCAAATGTTGTATTTAATGGCTGTACTGTGCATTTAACCCTATTTTGCAGAAGTATATTAAAGAACACCATTTAAGGAAGCGATCACTCACTTCTCCCAAAAATTCGGACCTAGAATGAACCCTGTATAGGGCTAATAAAGTGTGCTAATATAAATAAAGTTTAAGCTAAACAAGACTACTGACCCGTTTATTACATAAAATCTATAAATTCATTTAGTTTATACAAATTTATTTTAGCTCGATTGCGAAACAAGTTATTTCAACTTGTATAAATCACTATTGAGACCTCATTCCTGATGGAATCCATCGCCACGAGGGAGAGAGAAGAGGCAACGTGGAATTTAAATGCCTTGCCTAAGGGCACAATCGTAACGGCTCCAGTGGGGCTCGAACTCCGGACCTTTCGCACCTATGCGCTATCACGATATAAATTAATTTGCAAAACAATTCTAGTGCTAACTTTATAAACCACCATTGAGTGTGTAAATAATTATACATAAAGGGGGGGGGGGGTAATTTACAAATAGTAATTTCACAAAAACAAGATCATTCCAGACAGAGCTTCAAAATTTTTACTTCAAATCTGAATAATTGATTGTATTGAAAAATGGAAATATAAAGCAGGAATTGCTAGTTCTCCTTAGAATGTCCCAGTGTGCAGCACATTCTCGGTAAAATGCATCAATTGGTTTATGGTCTAGAATTTGGATCAGTCACTCGCAGTTGAAATGGGTATTTTGCTGAAGAACCAGCAGAATAGCAAATAGTGATCGATCTGTTAACTCAGATAATTACATGTATATTAACACCATGCTTAATAACCGCTCTCAAGCTCCCCGATGGGAATTTTACTTTCTCAAGGATGTTGAACTTTCTCAAGGACGGTTTACTTTTTCGAGGTTTTACTTTTTCAAGGTCTTACTTTCTCAAGGTTTTATTTTTTCAAGAGGGAGATTTTATTTATTCAAGAGGGAGGTTTTACTTTCTCAAGAGGGAGGTCTTACATTCTCAAGAGGGAGGTTTTACTTTCTCAAGAGGGAGGTTTTACTTTTTCAAGAGGGAGGTCTTACTTTCTCAAGATGGATGTTTTACTTTCTCAAGAGGGAGGTTTTACTTCCACAAAGAGGGAGGTCTTACATTCTCAAGAGGGAGGTTTACTTTCTCAAGAGGTAGGTTTTACATTCTCAAGAGGGAGGTTTACTTTCTCAAGAGGGAGGTTTTGATTCTCCAGAGGAGGTCTTACTTTCTCAAGGAGGGAGTTTTGATTCTCCAGAGGGAGGTTTTACTTTCTCAAGGAGGGAGTTTTGATTCTCCAGAGGGAGGTTTTACTTTCTCAAGAGGGAGGTTTTACTTTCTCAAGGAGGGAGTTTTGATTCTCCAGAGGGAGGTTTTACTTTCTCCAGAGGGAGGTTTTACTTTCTCAAGGAGGGAGTTTTTATTCTCCAGAGGGAGGTTTTACTTTCTCAAGGAGGGAGGTTTTACTTTCTCAAGAGGCAGGTTTTACTTTCTCAAGGAGGGAGTTTTGATTCTCTGGAGGGAGGTTTTACTTTCTCAAGAGGCAGGTTTTACTTTCTCAAGGAGGGAGTTTGATTCTCCAGAGGGAGGTTTTACTTTCTCAAGGAGGGAGGTTTTACTTTCTCAAGGAGGGAGTTTTGATTCTCCAGAGGGAGGTTTTACTTTCTCAAGAGGGAGGTTTTACTTTCTCAAGAGGGAGTTTTGATTCTCCAGAGATTACTTTCTCAAGGAGGGAGTTTTGATTCTCCAGAGGGAGGTTTTACTTTCTCAAGAAACCAAACTTCTCCAGAGGGAGGTTTTACTTTCTCAAGGAGGGAGTTTTTATTCTCCAGAGGGAGGTTTTACTTTCTCAAGGAGGGAGGTTTTACTTTCTCAAGAGGGAGGTTTTGATTCTCCAGAGGAGGTCTTACTTTCTCAAGGAGGGAGTTTTGATTCTCCAGAGGGAGGTTTTACTTTCTCAAGGAGGGAGTTTTGATTCTCCAGAGGGAGGTTTTACTTTCTCAAGAGGGAGGTTTTACTTTCTCAAGGAGGGAGTTTTGATTCTCCAGAGGGAGGTTTTACTTTCTCCAGAGGGAGGTTTTACTTTCTCAAGGAGGGAGTTTTTATTCTCCAGAGGGAGGTTTTACTTTCTCAAGGAGGGAGGTTTTACTTTCTCAAGAGGCAGGTTTTACTTTCTCAAGGAGGGAGTTTTGATTCTCTGGAGGGAGGTTTTACTTTCTCAAGAGGCAGGTTTTACTTTCTCAAGGAGGGAGTTTTGATTCTCCAGAGGGAGGTTTTACTTTCTCAAGGAGGGAGGTTTTACTTTCTCAAGGAGGGAGTTTTGATTCTCCAGAGGGAGGTTTTACTTTCTCAAGGAGGGAGGTTTTACTTTCTCAAGAGGCAGGTTTTACTTTCTCAAGGAGGGAGGTTTTACTTTCTCAAGAGGCAGGTTTTACTTTCTCAAGAGGCAGGTTTTACTTTCTCAAGGAGGGAGGTTTTGATTCTCTGGAGGGAGGTTTTGTTATGTTATATTTCGGGTTTTACGCCTGCATCAGCACCATTTTGGGCTATATCGCCGGCGGGCAGTTTACCTAACAACACCTTTCCTGGGCAGGCTCCAGCGGTTAACCAGTACTTGGGTGCACCAACCTCCGTAAGAAACTGCCAACTTTTTCATATAAATGAGACACGGTCTGAGCGGGGCTCGAACCCGTGACCATCAGTAATGATAGGTTACAGTGGTATACAACTCAGCGACCGTAACCACTCGACCACGGAGGCGGACTGGACCATTATAAGGCACACGTTCTATTCAAATGTTATATTTAATGGTCACACTGTGCATTTTAACCATATTTTGTTGAAATTTATTAAATAACACCATTTTAGGAAGCATTCTCAGTTCTCAAAAAACAATTCTGACCTAGAATGAACCTTGATGCATACCAAGTTTTATTTGAACTTTATTGAAATTAACTAATAATATTAACAGTACAAATATATTTTTTATCCTATGGAAATTTTGTGTGCCTCAGTGTGGCTACAGGCCTGGTTAACGTTTAACATAATCTTCATCAATGTAAATTCTTAACTCCAACACTTTTTTATGATTAACAAATGTAAGCTCTATTGCCCGAGCATCATCTCTGCAACGCAACAGATAAGGCTAACGAAATGCTTGTATCTACATCAATGATATGTATGAAACTGTTGCCGGGTTACGTACTAAGAAGGTAAGAGTATGAGCGGAAATAAGTTCATAACCCATTCAACCCCAAGTAACTGACATGGACTGGTCCATGATATTTTTAGACCAATAAATTAATAACAAAATTACATTTGGATCAGTTCATTTATCAAAATGGGTAATTTTCTCTCTCTAAAAATAGTTATATTACTTGAAAAAAGTGCAGATCCTGATGAGACGGCTCGTCACGATCTACACTTTTTTGTAAGCCAATTTAGAGGTCTGTGGTGTTGAAAGGGTTAACTTCAACACTTTTTTTGCGGTCAACAGTAACAGATAAAGATTAATGGAAAGCTCACCAAACAATTTCCTTCTGTATAATATTAAAAATAACGATTACATTTCTTGCTGCCTCGTGTTAGTGCTTAAAGCGACATTACATCGCAAAAAGCTCCACAAATGCTTTTTACGTATAAATAGCATTGCTACTATAAATTCTTCAGAAATAATTTGATCACTAACATTCTATACATAAACAGTGTTTTTGTGGTATACAAACTCTCAAAAGTGAAAGTAGGTTTTAAATAACGGTCAGTTACTCTCCTGAATTGATGTTTGTTTACTATTGGAGTCTATACCATGCGCGTGCTACTGTTGTTTTTTAGAGATATTTTAAATCGTCTTAGTCTAATAAATAAATATGCACATGCATAAAGGGTGAGATACAACGTTAAATCTGTACCATAAATTGTGTTATTCAGGATACACACATGGATGTTGACCATATTTACATTATTTCGTATATGACAGTTGTTTATTTAGTTCGGCTTTTGAGGTAAATATTCGGAATACAATTATACATTATAATAGGAAAACACAGTCTGTAGAAATTTGCGTTTTCACCGATGTAGTGTTGCTTTAAGTTGATCTTCAGAACGAGATAGAGGTGTTGGTTGATTAGGGAGATGCTTGGCGAGTTGAACAGCGAACAGTGCCCTCTCGATATCTACATATATACATTAGTCTCCCCCACAGCAGAAAATAGGAAGAAGTGAGACAGCTCATGGATATTATTTCTCCTGTGTCACCGTCAAGCTCAAGCCCTGACCGTCAAGTTCTAAAATCCGTCGCTGTACAAAACTTAATGAAAACAAAATTGATAGAATTTGCTAAATCTGTCTAAAATACTGCAGCACCAACAATATTACTAATATTGTTGGTATTCATGATTCATTGCTGTTAGCGGTCCGTAGTTCATCTAAGCGTTTGAGGCAATTTTCGCAAGGCCATTTCAAGAAATCATCTTTCCCTTTCTCAGCGACCTTCAACCCTCGCTCACATGCCGACTGAGCTTCTGAATACCTGTTTGTCCTTATATACAATGCTCCCAGGTTAGATAAAAAGGCTGCTTGCATTACACTCTCTGCTTGTCCACTAAGTTTAATGCCTTCTATCAATACACTTTCGGCTTTTTCATAATCTTTAAGCATGATGTGACATGTGGCTATATCATTCATAATTGCCAACGTGTTATCGTTACTACCTCCTAAAACTGATTCAGAAATTTCCAAAGATTTCAGCATGAGTGATCCAGCCTCTTTAAATTCTTGTTTCTGTAGATGGTGGTTTGCTAAATGCTTGAATGCCTGTCCAAGTAATACTCTTGTATTATCCATCTCCTCCTTGTCTTTAGCATCATCAATCGGTGTCTCAGCAGCTGTATCAGTTTCAGTCCAAGCCTGCAGTTTATTTTGTTGCTCAGCAATACAGTGCTTTAGTCCTATAACGGCAGTATCCGTCCGACCAGTATATAGGTAAATTGCAGCTAGCTTCAGTGACATCTCAATCATAGCATTATCATTCTTATCCATTCCTAATTGTAGAGCTAATTTCATAGTGTCTTTAAATACAATTTCTGCTGCTTTCATGTCACCTGCATCCATTGCTAAATTAGCAATCTGGTCATATATAAATACCCTATGATTCAAATGTTCGTCTTTCGTTATCTTATTTTCATCGAGGAAATCTGTAGACTTTGTCAATGCGTCGTGAAAAGCTTGACTAGCCGTTGCTAGGTTACCATCCTTCTTGGCAACTATTCCTTTGGAAACTATTCGTCTCACTTGGTCATTTTCGCTTAATTCTTCTTCCTTATTAAAAATAAAGCCAAGGAATGCCAATGATGGTCCAACCCACACAACTGTCCCGAATACATGTCTCGTCTTGCTGAAAATACACAGAATTAATATTATACAGTTTACCATGTAAGGCCAATCAAAAATAATGTAGTGCTTTCGGTGACCACACTGGTCCTAATCTCGAATGTCAAACCATGACAGTTGAGTGAGGGAGAAATCTCCATAATCAAATTATACATGTCTTGCCGACTCAAAATAAATTGATCTTATCTTATGTATTTCACTCATAGAAAACTATAATCACTCATTCAGAGAAACAAATATCCTGGTGTATTCAGGGTTCCCATTGGAGAAATAATTTTTTTTTTTACCCCCCCCCGATCCCATTACCCCACCCCTCATCCCGAGTAATACAAAAATGGGGCGAAATTCAGGAAAGCCATGGCTGAAAAATATTTTTTCTGGTTTGGAATAGGCGATGAATTCACCAATATGTGGCCAAACCTGGAGAAATGTCCGTATTAAATAATGAATTTAGACATTAAAATCGTCGTCTTACAGCGATTGTACTGGCATGAAAATCAAGTTTCGTGAAAACACGGATATTCCGCATCTATTTTTAGACGTGCACCTGCTATGATTAGTTTCAGAGCGGTTACTTCCCTTACAACTGTACTTTCGTTTTGGCAGCATATTGGCCATTCCCTACCAAACTTCCATTTCAGTCGGAATTTACGGCCTGTGGTTGGTGTCGATGGTTTGATACATGTATTTTCGGTGATGGGTATGTCAACGGCGGAGATTTCACTGGGTGTTGTTTACAGACCCTATACTTTGACTCTTTGTAAATAACTCCGATATTTTCCTACATTTGATTTGTGTCGATGTAACCTCACGTTTTCAACCCATGGTAAATACTAACTAAATTAAACTCTTGATTGATTCAGTAATGATATACGTCCGAGATAATTGTTTGAAAACAAGTGATTTTGTGTGTGCTTGTGTGATTTTGTACATTGAATGTTTGATTTAAATACATGTCACTGGGTCATCTTATTACTACATGATTAACTAATTATAATTGCATTTATTTAGGCAGAATGGTGATCATCTTATTATCACATTACCATTGGATTAACATCATCTTGTGGTATCATTAATTATTTGCTGAAAGAAGTTCAATGACAAATTGGTCATCATATTTTTATTTGTGCCACCTAAACTTGGCGAGTTTCAAACGTCACACGGGACCATTGATCATTATTGACATGTAAAACTGTGATGCTCTGGCAACGCTCCCAACAATTATCGTGTCATATATAATAATTGAGGTCAATCGATACTGCGGATACGCATTGGGGTGTAGTCTAATTAACATCCTGTCAAAACTTTATGGCTTAGCTGCCATGTCATTTTTGAAAATTGCAGTCGCCAGCAGGAACCCTGTGAATTATATCTAATAGGATCTTTGCTTACATACTTACGAACAATGCTACTTGGCAAATAAACAACAACAATCAACGTATTTGTTTTGGCACATTTTAGAAGACATAGATCTTTAAAGGAAGATAGATAGAAACGTCCAAACTGGATACATATACGAAATGGTTTCTTCCGGAAAAAATAGGTATGAATTTACTTAGGACGAAACATTCAAACAGCTGCAGATACTGAGATACTTAGAATACACACCTCTTGCTGAAAGATGGACTTATTTGCGGAGTGGTGAAACAGATACGCCTGAGCGTTGAAATGATGAAGACAGGTTGCAAACGTTTCACACTACAAATTCTTTGCGATAGTTGCAGTAACCGGGAGGTCAACACTCTGGAGGCTGCCATGTTTGTTTATACAATAGAAGTTACCGTTTCGAATTTAAAGTTATTGCTTTAAAGTTTAGATTATGAAATATTTATACCATATTTACTTTTCTAATAATAAAAACAATACAATTCGATATAATAATTCCTTCAACTTCCTAGATTACAAGTAATACGTGAAGATAATAATTCGAATAGGTGAGCTTAATTTAAAACCTAAATATATTTTCATAGCAAACGGTCACACACCGCTATTGTAATTTCCATAGGCTACCATTATAACACACAGTGCCCAAAAATAATTTGGCACAAAATACAGTAGTTTTCAACAGACTGGCCTTTGAGCCACAGGAAAATGTCAAATTTCAATGGGGCTGACCAATTGCGTTTTTTCTCCCACTAAAGGCACACACACCCTACTATGAAGGTAATTTGGTAGTCCTATTAATAAGACCTCTACATAAACATTTTTTAAATGCCTGGATAGTAAAATGTCACATTTTTCAAGTCTAAATATTTGACTAGTAATTTGGTGGTGAATGTTGCACTGACACCTGCATTTATAATATGCTGTTTATTTGTCACCAAATAGTCTGCAAATATTTTTTAATACTCCAACATGCAGCTCATACATATATTGTATTTTAATATTTAGAAGTCATTTTCACTATTTGTGACAATACCTACCAATCAGTTCATGTATCAATTACTCTTAATGGCCTTTTCAACCAATCCCAGACCACTATATCAATAACACCGTCTGGCCTCGCAAAACAGGAAAACATGGGAAGAAGTTGGTAAGCCTACGATTCGTCTGTTCAGCTATCCTGACATTATATCTATTCCCCGGCCATTCTCCGTACCGTATCGCACGCAAACCAACTGTGACATCAACTTCATCTGGGATATATTCAGAGATGGCTGCCAACACATCGCCAACAATGAGGTCCCATCACACCATCGATTCAACCAACCATGGATCAACAACAAGAGTATCCGTCGTGCCATCAGATTGAAGAGACGCTGGTTTAAACGAACTAAGAAGTCCAACTCTCCTGAACACTGGGCGAAATACAAGGACATCAAACGGAAAGCCCAGCGAGCCTGTCGATCAACCCATGACAATCATATATCGGACATGCTGAAGGAGGACAATATAAAACCCATTGAAGTCTTCTGGAATTACATCAAGTCCAGGAAAACGGATAGCCTTGGTGTGTCCTCCCTGAAGGATGGCCTGACATATTGTGACGCCAAACAGAAAGCTGACATCTTGAACGACCAGTTCTCCTCAGTATTCACCAAGAAAGATACAATCCATCAGCCAACCTACACCTACACAAAACCCTTAACACTCAGACGCGAGTATGACAGGGAGGCGCTTGTCAAGGATAGTGGTTAAAAATCTCAATTAGTGAGATAGAGAGAGTTAAAAAGAACTACATACTAAGGTTAAAAAACAGACACCATGTTACATGAGTGGTACCGTGGCCAGCCGCTCAGCAAAAATGGTTACGCTGGGGCTGGACTGTACATAGTAGGGTATATTACGGATGATTGTATGCGTCGATATTCAAGTGTTTGCCAGTTCAGGGAGTTAATCATTTTTGTTACACTGCTTGTATAGTTATAGTCATTGCAGACATAACGTGCGGCTGATCTTTGCACTCTTTCTGCTTTATAGGTGAGAGACTTTGCCAGGGGTGCCAGACGGTTGAGCAATACTCGAGTTGAGGACGTACATAGGTGTTATAAGCTTTTTCTTTGACCTTCTTGTTACTGGTCTTTACATTCCTTTTGTGAATCTGAGAGAATTAGTAGCTTTGGAGGAGATGTTGTTTATGTGGGTACACCAGTTTAAATCTTTACTAATTGTAATACCATATTTGGCGGCATCGTTTGATTTTAGTACCATGTTATGGAGTGTGTAAGGGAAAATAAGTGGTATTCTTTTGCGAGTTATTCTCAGCACCTCACACTTGTCCGGATTGAACTCCATGGTCGAGTCCCATTCCCACTGTTCAAGAGCATTCAGGTCACTTTGGAGGATTTGTACATCAGAGGAGGATTTTACTGTGAGATACACTATGGTGTCATCTGCGAACAGTCTAGCTTTACTCTTAATGGAGTTGGGGAGGTCATTAATGTAGGTTAGAAAGAGGCAAGGTCCTAAGACAGAGCCTTGCGGGAGAGACAGGCAGTATATCAGAAGTGCAGCCATCCACAACTACTTTTTGGGATCTGCCCGTTAGGAATGACTTGATCCACCGTGATGCCAAGGTGTGGACGCCAAGCTCATTAGGTTTGTATATTAGTTTGTTGTGATCAACCTTGTCAAACGCTTTACTAAAATCTATAACAATAACATCAGTTTGTTTACCATTTTCAAAGTTGTCGTATACTTGTTGTGTGAAGCTGATAAGCTGAGATTCACAACTATGTTTTGATCTGAAGCCATGCTGGAATTGGCTTTGGAGGTCATTATTGTCAACATGGGTCATGATGTGGGAGACCAAAATATGCTCAATAGTTTGGAAGCAATGCAGGTGGGATAAATTGGCCTGCAGTAACTGGCCTTGGACTTTGGGCCTTTCTTATAGACAGGGGCTACTACAGCACTTCTCCAATATGATGGAACACTGTCCGTTTCTAAGGATAGTTTAAAGATGGTTGTGATAATGGGAGTGATCTCGTGGTGTAGCTCTTTAAGGATCTTAGGGGATATTTCGTCCGGACCTGAGGCTTTATTTGGGGAACCTTGCCGCCAAGTCACACTCCAAGCGTTAACCCCATAACAGTCACAGTAAATGGTGTCCAGAAACTATTCTCCAACCTGAAATCACACAAGGCTGCTGGCCCTGACAAGATACCCACCAGGCTCCTTAAACTTGCCGCTGACGAATTAACCCCAGGCTTCGCCAACATGTTCCAGCTTTCCATAGACCTTTGAAAATTACCACTAGACTGGAAATCAGCCTTAGCCTCTCCCGTCTTCAAGAAAGGGAACAGATCAACCCCTTCCAACTACCGCCCCACCTCAGTGTGACGCCCGTGGTCAAGTGGTAGAGCGTCGGACTTGGTATCGAACGGTCCCGGGTTCGATACTCGGTCAGGCCACGTATGTGAAATATAAATATCCGCATAGTAGCTTCAACACGTGACAAAGATTTCTCTACTATTGAATATATGGATTGCAGTGTTGAAATAAAAGACTACTCACTCCGATTGGTTGTCATATACAGACCTCCTCCATCTAAAGAAAATGGTTTAAAGACCAGTGTTTTCCTTAATGATGAATGGCCTCAATTTCTGGCAAGATACGCAACAATAGACAAAAATGTTATCATAACTGGAGATTTAAACCTACATCTAGATAATATAGCAGTTTACGATACCACCAAGTTTACAAATGTTTTACAGTCCTGTGGAATGTAACAGCATGTGCACGAACCAACACATGTGCATGGACACACACTAGATGTGGTCATTACCAGAGATACGGACACAACTGTTTCGAACATTGGTGTTAAAGACCCGGGATTATCAGACAGTTCTGGGAAGGTGGCAAAAGATCATTATGCAGTGATATTTAATGCAACCACTGCAAAACCATTGCCAGTTAGGAAAACCATATCATTTAGAAAACTTCGGTCCATCAACGTTGATTCGTTCAAAAACGACATTCTAACATCTGAAGCTCTGTGTAGTAGTATGCAATGTACTGATACCGAAGACCTTGTGAGTACATATACAAATGAACTATCAGCTTTGATAGATAAGCATGCCCCCTTACGTACAAAAACAATAACACAAAGACCTACTTGCCCTTGGTACACAGAAGAGCTTCATGAACTAAACACACCAGGCGTAAGCTTGAACGCAAATGGCGTAAAACTAGACTCACAATTGACCACGAAATTTATAGGAGACAATGTGCCGATGTATACAAAATGCTTCGCAAAACGAGAGTAGACTACTTCGCAGATAAAGTTGCGTCTTGTGGACGTGATCAAAAGAGTCTATTTAAGATCACTAAACACCTATTGGAAGGTCCTAGTGCAGTTTCACTACCATCTGGCAAAACATCTGAGGAACTGGCACAGGATTTCAGTGACTTCTTTATCAATAAGGTAGAAGGCATTCGAAATGATATAACATCAAACAATCATTCCAATGCAAGTGCTGTAGACACAGAAACTGAACATCAAGCTGATATTAGCCGTTTGCTAGAACTCAGTCCCGCATCAGAGGAGGAAGTAAAAAAACTGATAGTTCGTTCACCAAATAAATCCTGCGAGCTTGATCCAATCCCGACTTGGCTCCTGAATTCTTGCTTGACAGAACTTTTACCTATATTGACAAAGATTGTAAATATATCTATGGAAACTTCCAATGTACCAAAGTCTTTCAAAAGCTCTCATGTACGACCACTTTTGAAAAAACCAAGTCTTGATGAAAACACACTTAAAAACTACAGACCTGTATCAAATCTACCTTATGTCTCAAATATTCTAGAAAAAGTAGCCAGCTCTCGCATTGAAGAACATTTGACACAAAACAATCTCCATGAAGAGTATCAATCAGCATACAGAAAATTACATTCAACAGAAATCGCATTACTGAAAGTTCAACATGACATCCTTCAATCTCTGGACCAGAACAATGTTACAATATTAGTTCTACTCGATCTGTCAGCTGCATTCGATACAATTGATCACGACACGCTGCTACACCGCCTGGAACACCATTTTGGTATTACTGACCAACCTCTCTCATGGATACGATCATATTTGACCGATCGTAGTCAAACTGTGTGCATTGATGACAAACGTTCAAAACCAGTTAACATGCATTTCAGTGTGCCCCCAAGGATCAGTGTTGGGTCCAAAATTGTATACACTGTATACAAAACCTGTTGGTTCTATTTGCAAAAGGCATGGACTTCACCATAATTTCTGTGCTGACGATTCACAGCTATACCTATCTTTCAAACCAACAGACAATCTATGTCAAACAGAAACAATACACCGCATTGAAAGCTGTCTTTAGGAAATTGTATCTTGGATGCATAACAATATGCTAAAATTGAACTCTGACAAAACAGAAGTTATCGTTTTCGCTTCAAACCAAAATGCCAAAATGATTGAAAACATGTCAGTAACTGTTGGAAACTCCACAGTTGAACCATCTTCATGTGTTAGAAACCTTGGGGCAATGCTCGACTCAAGGCTGAACATGGAGCAGCATGTCAACTCTGTCTGCAGGTCCTGCCATGGCCAAATACGGCAAATCGGTCATATTAGAAAAAGTCCCAACAGCTGATGCAACAAAAACGCTAGTCAACTCATTAGTTTCACCACGGTTAGACTATTGTAATATGCTGCTGACTGGGGTACCAAATACAATTCTGAACAAATTACAGAACGTCCAGAATACAACAGCGCGCCTAATTACAAAAACGTCCCGATACGACCACGTGTCTCCAATCCTGAAGGAGCTCCATTGGCTGCCAATACAATATAGGGTCCAGTATAAGATCCTTACTCTGACCTACAAAGCACTACATCATCAGGCACCGGAGTATATCACTAACCTCCTGAGTGTATATCAACCAACACGAAACTTAAGATCAAAGAATAGCTCACTTCGACTCGTGACACCAAAAAGTCGAACAGTAACATACGGAGACAGGAGTTTCGGAACAGCTGCGCCGAAATTATGGAATGCGCTATGTACCACCAGGAATAAGAGACTCTGAGACACTGTGTTCATTCAAAAGATCATTGAAAACTCACTTTTTTGTGCAAGCACATGGAGATTAATGTTCGACAATACTCTGGACGTGCATAACGTGACTGTGTGTATATAACATATCATTAATTATTTTGGATTTGTAACTATACTTATTTAATTTCGGATATACATGTTTTTTATCACTGCTAAAATGACTTTTGTTTATCTATGTATAATAGATTTATTTTACTTCGTATTGTAATGTTGAAATACTTTTTGTTTTATTAGTATGTCCTTTTGTATTTGTTCTTAAACTTTATCTGTAAATTGCAATCATTATTTTAAGTATAAGGTTTATCTGTACTTTTACCACTTGACTTCTATTTTTGTACTTTTTATTCTATATGTGTTAATTGTTACATGAACATGTAAAGCGCTTTTGAACGTATAATTTTTATATGATAAAGGCGCTATATAAATATGGTATAATAATAATAATAATAATGTCAGGCCACGTAGGCGCCTCATACACGTTGCTTAGTATTGGTTAACCACTTAGGTCGGCTAAGCATGTCCAGGAAAACATGTCTATGTCCCCTCAAGGGGTTTGACATTAATGGAACATAATTATGTCATATGGTGAATTACTTTCAGTATTCTGGTATATATTTCATATTTTTGATTGTGTATTAACTTAATAAGAGATATATCACGTGAATAAGTCAGGCCACGTAGGCGCCCATACACGTTGCTTAGTATGGTTAACCATTAGGCGGCTAAGCGTCCAGGAAAACACCCCCAAACAAAACAAACAAAACCAACAAACAAAAAACAAAAAAACACCAACACCACACAACCCAAAAAACAACAAAACACCACAAAAAACAAACAAACAAAAAAAAACACACCCAACCACAAACAAACCCAAAACACCCACACACACCAACACACAACCCCATTGTGGAAGATGTAAACAGAAGCCATAAGTTTATGTGCTACAACTAATTATCCATCCTTGTGGATATATATTTAAATACCTACAGGTAAAAACGTATTCTTAAATCATGAATGTATTACGGAAGTTGGTGCACCCAAGTACTGGTTAAACGCTTGAGCCTGCCCATGAAAGGTGTTGTTAAGTAAACTGCCCGCCGGCGATATAGCCCGAAATGGTGCTGATGCAGGCGTAAAACCCGAAATATAACATATATATAACAATACTATTTGAAGTGTATTGAATTATTTGTACAATATCGCCCTTGATCAAATGTGATTTGTTAAATCGTTATGTATTGTCTGGTAAGAATGTGTACGTATGTTTTACAGGATCGTATCTGTCGTTTGCAAATACAAAGTTGAACATGAAACCCCAGTCTTGTTGTTTAATCCGGTATGGCTGAGCGGGCCGGCGACACACACACACACACACACACACACACACACACACACACACACACACACACACACCCTGTAAGCTTACTCCTAGAACACATCATCTTCAGCAACATCATATCCCACTTAGATCCTCATCATATCATCACTGATAACCAGCATGGCTTCCGGAAAAAACGACCCTGTGACACATAGCTTATCATTACCATCAACGACCTGGAAAAAGGCATTGACAACAACCATCAGATCGACACCGTCCTACTTGGTGTCTCCAAAGCGTTTGATAAAGTCTCTCACTCACACCTTCTACAGAAACTAGATCACTATGACATCCGTAGAAACATCCGGTCTTTCTGGGATATCGTACCCTGCTAGTTGTAATTGACGGCTCATATTCAGCCACGTCACCTCTGGCGTCCCACAAGGTAGCGTTCTTGGCCCTTACTCTTCCTGACCTACATCAATGACGTTCCCTCTAAGGTAATGTCTACCGCTCGTCTTTTTGCTGATGATTGTCTGATATACAAATCTGCCGAAGACTCGCGCCAGCTCCAAGAGGATCTTGACAACCTCCAGTCCTGGGAATGCGATTGGCAGATGTCCTTCAACTCAGACAAGTGCGAGGTAGTCCACATCACCACAAAGAAGCACCCTGCCATTACATCATACACGGAACTCCTTTACAAGCAACTGACCGTGCTAAATATCTTGGCGCCACTATATCACAAGATCTATCCTGGAATAAGCACATCAACAACGTCACGAAGAAAGCCAAATCCACCATGTCCTTCATCCGAAGAAACATTCGCTCAAGACTACCATCAGCCAAAGCCAATGCATTCAATACCTATGTCCGTCCGTATGTGGAGTATGCATCTTCTGTCTGATCGCCCCACTCAGAAAATCTCATCAAGCAATTGGAAATGGTCCAGTGGAGAGCTGCTAGGTTTGTCAAGAACGACTACTCTACAACAGCAGTGTAACAAACATGACATGGACCACTTTACGACAACGCCGCGAAAACACATGTCTAACCATGCTATACAAGACCCTCCACAACCTAGTCGACATCAATCCAAACCCACCTTTAGTTACGACCAGGACCAACCGAGGCCACAACCAACGCTATTGCCAAATCAGAGCTCGTACAAACACATACCAGAATAGCTTCTTTCCTGCATCCGTAGTACAATGTACTCTGGAACAATCTACCCCAGAACGCTATTGACCAGACGACCAGATCACCTTGGGGTGTTTCCAATTGGTACTGCCCAATCGCTATGTCCACTAAACACACATGGACTCTTGTATCCGTTTTTAAGAACTACTTGTAAATATGGAAAATTTTAATTTTTTGAAACGCCTACCCTGCCTGTTGCAGGTGTTGACTTTTTTAACGATATTGCGAGTATACAGAGTGACGCAATCACTATAGACAAGGCTCACGCTAGAGATCGCCATAAGCTTATATATATGTATAAGCCTTAACAGGTGCCTTCGGGCAGGTGTACACATCTATGGCTTGGAACTCGACCGCCGTTTTCACCAGTATGGCATTGTACTGCCTTACTGCCTCATTGATCAATCACTCAAATTTAGCAAATGTTCAAGGAGCTAACCCCAAAATACCGCCTCCCGCACCTCATCGCGGCACTAAATGCACCCAGGGCTCACGCTTGGGAGCGAGTTGAGCGAAGTGGTCGCTTCCCCCTCCCACTTCGCCTAAAATAGACATCAGGGCGACATCCACTTCGCCTTATTTCTGGAGGGTATACTTCCTAATTAATGATAATCCGTATCGTCGTATGACATTTTGACAGTCGAAAATACCACCTTGAGCCATAAGTTAATCTCCCCCGATTTCCGGATAATCAACTTAATAAAACCGATCAGACGCCGATGTAAATACAATTTTACATAAGTATCGATGTTTTCTAATTTGTTTGCTTTGTCGTTTGGAATACACACTGCCAGGATACCAATTTATAACAGTAAGTGTTGAAATACAGGTAAGATAGATAGATAGATAGATAGATATCTTTTATTCCACCATATGATGAGATACATGTACATAATAAACACAGACAATTGATAACAAAATGAACAGATGAAATGGAACAAAGAACGTTTTACACATATATGCACTATAATATATTATGTGTGTATATTTCTACATCTACACACATAATATACACATACACACAGATACACAATACATACATACATACCTACCTACATGCATATATTTATATACATATACATGTATACATATATACATATACACACATACACCCATGCATATACATACATATACACAGACATACAGACTACTGGATATGTCATTGACATTAATATATGAACTATATTAACCATTTTATTAGCTATGTATACATATCTTTGTAGATCTGAGATCTTGTATTCATTATATTCATGAATACTTTCATGAAGTATGTGTACGTTACTTAGGAAAAGGTTCGTCTTTTCAACTACAGAAAAGTCGTTGTTATTTCTAAGACCGACTCGAATTAATTCCAAAGCATGTCCAAAGTAGCAACCCTAAACGAAAACGAAAACATTAGGGAATCAGAATTGGACAATTTTAATTGTTTTCAAACCCAGTTTGTAAGGGTATATTACATTAATAAATAGTTTAAGCATTTTGCTAAATGATGCATATATCTTAACATTAATTTGAAACATTGCACTCTCTGTGACTCACTTATAATTGAAGTTGAAAATCCGGATAACATTTCAAGGTATTATGTCCCAGAGAGTTATGAAAACTCTTCACATATTTTGTCTGGTAGCGTCGTTTACTCGACAAAATGGATTGCTATGGAGTCCGTTACGAGTTTACAGTTTGGACATATTATTGCATATGGTCTGCTAAACAGTTTACTAGCCATCAACACAACTGTCCTACAATATGGTAAATAATTACGATATAGTTGGCTAAAACGCCATAGACTACATGGGATCAGCTCACCGTGTATACTTAAAAAGCTTTGTAATGTATCATCACTAATTAAATTTGTCCTGTATTGAAAGTTTGCATAATTGTATACATACTTGTTGACTATAGTTTTCCAGGTAACAACACTTGGAAATATAGCAGTGTTTATAAAATCGTAAAAATAACTTCCTAGACCATATTTCCCCAAAATACGATATAGGTCTGGTATATATCCCAATGTTTTACTAGGTTTAATTTTGAATTGCATAAGTCGAGTGGAAAATAAGACTTTAGCACTCTTTTTAACATCCATATTACATAATTGACCGAAAAATAAGAGCTTCCGCTTATCGATCTCTTGTTCAAGCGAGAGAGCACCAATACAACCTAACGCAATATCCGTCCGTGTACATCGTGGCATTGATTGCATGAATTTAATACATTGGCGATGCACTCTTTCAAGGGACTGTAATTGAGCTTCAGACATGTTACATAGTTCACACCCGAACAATGCCTTTGATTGATTGATATAGGTGTTTTATTGATAGCGGGTGTAAACCATTTCTGTGCACACCGAAGTCGGCCATGCTAAAGAATGTTTTGCGTATTTTTGAACAGGCTTGCTTAATATTATCATCAAGATTCAAGTACTTATTACAATTTACCCCTAAATGAACACAAGATTCAGATTCCTCCACTGATGTACTACCTAACTTCCAATTTCTAGAACTATTTTTAAAATCACCTTCTGTCTCGTTGAATACAATTACGCTACATTTCCCAGCATTATACATGTACCGTTCTTTTGTAGAATTTTTATAGCATATATCAATTAATTTTTCTAGACCAGATTTGGAGCAAGATAGTAGCGCCATGTCGTCAGCATGAGTTGGACATCCGTAACAAGTATCATGTATATTCAAACAGTATTTCGACGAAGCAATTTCGTTCATCAGATCATTGATGAAAATTAAATAAAGCCATGGGCTGATACATTGACCTTGTCGTGTTCCTTGCTCAACATTGAACCATTCGGATGTAATTCCTTGAGTCCTAACACAACTATGTACATTGTTGAGCATGTTTGATATTATTTTATACATTTGATAATTTACTATTTTGTGAAGTTTAAGCATAAGCAGAGCATGGGTAACTCTGTCAAATGCTTGACGGACGTCCAAAAAACATGAATATAATTTGGAGTTATTTTCTTTTGCAAAATGAATGCTTTCACGCAATACAAATGATGTCATAGTACAACTAATCTTTTTCTGGAAACCACCTTGTAAGGCATTTACTTGAAAACTGTTGTTACTTTCAATAGCATTCAATATGACCTTTTCGTATAACTTTAAAATATTTGAACATAAAGATATTGCCCGATAACTGTTTGGATCATTCTTTCGCTTTTTACCGCCTTTATAAAGTGTTGATATGACACCTTTTTTTAGATTAATCGGTATATAGCAAAATTCGGACATTTTCTGGAAAAGTTTGGTGATTACACTTATAAGTAAATCTCCCCCATGTTTAACATGTTCATAATTAACGCGATCATATCCGCACGCTTTTCCATTTTTACAATGGCGTAGCTGTTTTCGAACGATTGATTCATCGATATGGACATTATTAAAATTATGTATACACGAATCCGAATTAATAGTTTGTAAGTCAACCGAGCGACCTATCAAATAGTCGTCATCAAATTCGACGTTACACGTTGGCGTGTAAAGATCTGCAAAATAATCACGCCAACAACGGCTTATATCATCGGGATTGTTGTACGTTTTCCCGCCAAAATTCATTTCGAAAACAGCGGATTTATTACGCTGTTTTCTCCCTTTATTAACTAAGCGCCAAAATTCATTACTGTCTATTTCGGCGGCTGTATCGATTTCTTTTTCTAGCCCCTCAATGAATTTTTGTACTATATTTCGATGACAGTTTCTAAATAATGCTTTACATCGTTTGTATTCCGTATAACTTAATGATTCTGAATTTCTTGGACGATTTTCAGATAACCACATAATTCTTTTAGTTTGCATATTTTTATGAAGATGAGTCAGTTCGTTGTTCCAATATGGTTTGATGTACGGTTTAAATTTAGATTTCGGAATGCATTGATCAGACGCCGACTGTATAGCATTTACAATTATATAGTAGAGTTCATCGATATCGCTTGTCAAGGAAATATCCATATATAGCCCCACTTTTAACCTATCGTCATTATTTAATTGTAGAGCGATTTTTTCAACACAATAAGGTTTTTCCAATTTATTATGCTATTAGTACTTAAACCTTGTATGCTTTCACTCAGTGGCATTGTCAACGTACAAAGAATCAGGCGATGATTTGAGACATTTAGACAATTATCGTCTAGAATCGAACACGATTGAATATACTTTACATCATTTTCAAATATTAAAATGTGATCCATGAGAGTTTCTCGAGTACTGTTATACGGTACATTACTGTAAAGCTCACCGGTGCATAAATCTAAGCCGTCTAAAGCGATCAACTGATTTCTGATCATAAGATCAACAAGTAAATTACCACGATTGTCAAACCGAAAACTGCGCTCGTGTCTGGTTGGGAGTTCGATGTTATAATCGCCCATCACTATCACCATACCATGTTTTTTATATTGACATATTATATTTTCTACATCATTAATACTATTTGTAAATTGTGCAATGGAATGATTTTTACATGGCAGATACACTTGGAAGATATATAGGTACTCTCCAATGCCTATATTCACCTCAATGCCAATGATATATCTAGAATTCAAAACTAAAGGTGAAACAATATTATTTAATTTTCTATTCCAAAGAATAGCAATCCCGCCTTTTCCCACTCGTCTGTTTCCCGGTAAGCTGAGGTCAGGGTCTGCTATAGCATGACTACTATATTTATTATTAATCTGGTTTAAGAATCGAAGGTTGTGATTGTATAACCAGTGTTCAGAGATTCCGCACACCTGGATATTATAGTTTTCAAGTAAATCACTAAAATAGCTAGCACTTGACATGATACCCGTTGCGTTCCATGTGGCGAGTTATATATTATTAATCAAGTGAGCCATCATTATATATGTCATCATCTTTGTAATCTAATACCGAGTATCGGTTGTTATCATTATAATATGAATTGGTATTCCATGCTTTAGACATGGTTTTCTTTCGACCACGTTGTAACGTGTAAGTGTCATCATCGTGGATATTACCCGCATTGAACCGCGAGCGATATCGATCATGAGTGAGCCAAGGACGACAACTGACACCATTCGGCCAAAAGTGAGGGTCATTCGTCATTTCGCTTGCATTTTCGTCATCCTCATCTTTGTTTCTTAATTGAAACTTTTGTTACTTTTGGTCCGCGCCTATTTACATAATTTGCAATTTTGGCTTCGGTAATTGTCGGTTTAAAACCGCCAACGTAAAATCTTTTCGTTCGCTTACGGACATAATTTCCAAAATCTTCGTCGTTTGACCTCACGTCGTCAGGATTTTCTTCGGATATATCATAATAGTTATGGTATTTATAGTTATCATTAAATTCGCGATCACGGCGGCGCTTTGTGTCGGCAATTTCTCTATTAATAATATCGAAATTTAATTTCCTTTTGTCATCGCGCATATTACGGCGATTGCTACTGGGACCTGACGTAACATGAGTCGGTATTTGCAAACCACCAAAGGTTGTATCTTGTTCGCGTTCAATTGAATTCGCTAATACGGCTGAATATAAGTAAGTCTGAGTTGGTAGGGGCGGATGGGATTCTGCTTCAGTAGAGGTTGCATGGTCCGTTTCACGGGATGGACTAATATGTTGGGATACTTTAGCATGGCTAGAGTCTGACTCGGGCGAAGGTGACTTATGGGTTTGGGCGTATGATTGCTGCATGTGAGCAGCGTCCGTGACACCATGCAACGTGTAGCTGTTACAAAGATTATAACAATCGGAGACAGATTTAGCACGTTCTGAAATTTCTTCAGCATCATATACTCTGAGTTGTAATGCTTTTACATTCTTGAGAATGTTATTCAGCTCTGATTTACATGTCACTGTGTCATCTGACAGAGAAATGTGGATATCTGAAATAGACTTTCGCACACAGTTTATATCATTAGACAGTTTGTTTTCAACATCAAGTAAGCATTGCTTCAATGTATCAATCGAAGACTTATTTGTTTTCATCTCATTCTGTCTAATATTTTCAGTAGCAATGTGTCTTTGCTTCATTAACAGAATTTCAGCCTGGAGTGATGATACAGTTTCCTTCATTGTCTTTATTTCTGTTTTACATTGACACTTTTCCGCCAAAATGGTTGATGATGTCGAAATCATTGATCGACGACGATTCTTGGTTTTCTTTGGTATGCTGAGAAGGTCATGCAAGCTGCGAATGTCCGTGGATTAGGAGGACAAAGCTTCTATAATTCCTCACTGGATTCAATTTGCTTGTCCCGATCGAGAATAACACCGTCAGTAGTCCAAACACTTTCAACGTGATGCTGTCCGATTAGCGCAGTGTTTAGCGCGCTCGCTTCTCACAAATGTAACCCGGGTTCGATCCTCGGACTGGGAAGTATGCGAGATGGTACGGTGGTCGCCAGATCGGACAGGTGGGTTTTCTCCGGGTACTCCGGTTTCCTCCCACACGAATGACCATATATACGCTTTCATCCCCGTCAACGCATAACGAAAACCCTGGCTTACGATCATTAGCAAAACTCATGGTGAATTCATTTTGGGGGAAATTTGGACAACGCACTAACTTGACCCAAACAACTTATGTCACAGAGCCTGGTGTGTATTTTGACATGATGACAAGTGACCAGCAAGATATAAAGAATGTACGATTCATCAATAACGAATCAGTTCAAATTGACTGGGCAGAGATGTTGGTATAGTGAGTCATAGACTCACATTTAGTAAATGTCATTGCGGTGTTGCATCAATAAGAACAGTCTGGGTGCCAGTCTGTCGATTCTTCATTTTTTTAACTTCTGGCAAAATGACAGCCTGGGGAAACTTGATTTCCGATCGTAGCGCCATCTACTTACACCCTCATAAAACCCTCATTTTATGAGGGTGTATATTTGATGAACTATTAACTCTTATCTACAAGATAATATCGCTAAATATAGAAACGGAATTCTATCGGAAATCGCCGAACAGGCAAGGAAATCTCCGAACATGCACGATTGTACACGATCATTTCCGAATACAGAGGCTTTTAGCTCTAGAGAGGTTTTACATGTATACACAAATGCTCCCGTAGACTCATTTACATTGCAAACATATACTTTCCCGTTTCGGTGTTATATCGACGAGATGGCGGATTTTAAATATTACGTTTAGATGGTAATCGGTCGATTCGGCGTAATTTAACTAAGGACGACTTAAATATTGAGTAACTATGTCAAATCAGACGCACATTGTACTTTTTAAAACTATTTATAGTTCCGCTGACCCATAAACAATGGCGGCCAATTATAAAGTTTTATCAACATTGCAGTGCCTCGCTTTCGATTCAAGTACGCCATTAATTAAGTCACGTGCTAATATGCCTATTAATAGAATTAATACGAGTTAATAATTACATGGACACTCCCCCAAGTTTCTCCAGGCGTGATGTGATCAGAAACTCAATACGGCCCAATTAATAGTATCGGTGTTAAAATATATTTATTTGACTGACCAGGCAAAATATATTGACGCCTGTTCCCAGGCTACAATAAGAATAGAGGTATGAGAAAATAAGTGTAGATCAAAGGAAATGTCCATTCTGTGATTTCACTGAGAATGAAATACATTTTATAGGTTGTAATTTATATAAATATATTTAGGGTGTACATACTGTATCTCAATTGTTTCATAGTATTATGAATACTTTTCATTGTCATTTAAATAGCCTATGCTAATCAGTTCATGCCTGATCTGGTTATCTTTCAGTATATAGCCTTGACAGTGACGGGGTGTTATTTTATAACTTGCTTGGAATGGCGTAATTTGTGTATGTCTCAAGCCTATAGTATATCATAGTGTTTTGAACCAGCAAACATTTGTCCAGACCCCAAGCGTCTGTGTCTCTTATAACTCATCATTCAGTGGCAATGCACATCGATATGTTTTTATTATATAGAATGTCGTTTCTTGTACAGTTATGAGAGGTTAATAAAGAATACATTCTAGCATGTGATGTTACGTTTATTTATCGTCTTTACAGATTTCCCATAATTATGAGCGAAGCCTCATGTAGATACAAATGTATAGTCATTTTAAATATTGGAGGATATATTTACATAGGTCAGACGCTTAGATCTATATAGGTCAGATACATAGATCAAAAATTACAAAAATCTAAAATTACTAATATCTTTACAGTCTTGTTCTTTTACATGTACGGTGTAAGGCACCGATACGAGACCTCGGTTTAAAGTCCCACCTGAAAGAGACTATTAATTGTATTAAGGTCAGGCGGGGGAACGAACTCGCGATCCCTGGGTTACCAGTCCAACGTGTTAACCACTATAAGTTATAATGACACATAATACAATAATGCATACTACAATACACGACAATGTAAAAATAGAGATGCACACTTAAATTAACACTCTCTGAGTCACTATGAACAAACCATAAGCTCATATTTTGAAATCTTTTCCGTTTTTTGTCGTGACCAATTATCCAGTTATTATGCACGACGACAACATTAGAACGTTGAACATCAGTGTATTCCACAAAATATTGCTTTCCTGAAGGAAATTCTTTGGTGTCCAAAGCCGAAAGTCGCACACGTGACTTTACAATGATCTTATTAAACGCAGTTTGGTCAAGCTCGAGATGATCATGCATCGATTGTTCCCAATTTCGTATTAGATGTATGGTCACAGCATTACTTCTAATGGCTATTAAGCCCGTGCAGTATACGGGTACGTTATCGACAACATGGTCTAGCTGCATCCACATGTCGAAATCTCCATTAAAATACGGAAATGGATTCTGTAACCAAACCGCGTCAATATCTGCATATAGGACGTCGATACCGCGTGTAATATATTTTAAAATATGTGTAGGCCGCTGGGAGACAAGTTCGCTAAAGGAATTACTTCCATAGCTTACCGCTTGTTTTGCGGCTGTGAATTCACTCTTTTCAATATGAATTATATCCGAATAAAATGTTTTCAACTTCATGTAAACAAGATTATCTTCCGCAATTGCTACGATTGGAAATGTTATGTTCATGTTTCGGTACGACCGGAACCAGTTTAGGAAGAAGTCCCAATATCCATTGTTGACTGTCACAATAACTGTCCAGTTGATATCATGGTTACTACCGTAGTTAATTTCACTGGCTCTGGTCAGTTTATATTTACGCACACTTTCATTTGGTTTAGCTAATGCATCGTTATCCGTATATATTATATCCTCATGTTTTGCATGTAAAGCAGAAGTTCGTTCAGAGATATTTACGCTTCTAGTGTGTTCCTTTAATTGTGAATTAATCAACTGTCTATGGTTTGGAATATCCTTATTGCAGTAGTTCCAACTACGTATACTTCCTATTATTAGGACCAACAGACACAGAGCCAGATATCCCAGCATTCGCGTAAATTGCATTTTCATATTTATTTATTCCCGAGTATAACGCCGCGCGTGATGTCGTGTTGATGTTTTCTCAATATTCACGGCACAGGTGTAACTATATGTTCGCGGGTCATTCAAAAAGTAATTCACATGTGTGTTTTACGTTTATTTATCGTCGCTACCGCTACTGAACCTCCGAGCAGTATTTCAGGGCCCCCATATGAACCTCCGAGCAGTATTTCAGGGCCCCCATGTGAACCTCCGAGCAGTATTTCAGGACCTCCATGTGAACCCCGAGCAGTATGTCAGGCATGGTATGAATCACATACTGTTATTTGATTATATATTCAAACACAATGAGATGGCGGCCCATTGTATCTATGAATCACATAGGTGTGTGTGTGTTACGTTTATTTATCGTTGCTATCGGTTGCCCATATGAGCGACGCCTCCTGAAGAGATTAGTCATTTTAGATTTTTGGAGGATATTGCAATGATACAGGCAGAGACCCATTCCATAGTCTCCTCTCGTTCTTTTACGTGCACGGTGTAACCACAGGGATTCGGCACGTTTGGGGGTACTAGTATATATATTTAAGTACAGGGATTCTACTCTGTGGGATGTCAGATTTCGCATCCATCAGTAAAATGGCCCTATCTGAAACAATGTTGTACAAAGCTGTCCAAATATAACGCCTATCCCGAGTCTTTATATTGTTCTTCAAATAAAACACAACTTTAAGCTGCATGCATGTATACTTTGCAAACAATTGCCACATACATTGGCCATAGCAGGTCACATTTCCATACTAGGACACGGGTTCTGTCAGCAACAACAAAAAATCTTCGACGGGAGAGTTTTAACTGTGAATAACATTATCAATAAAATGTGTTTCCACTAACTGTAGGTTTATTCGGCAAAAATGTACGTCAAAAAGAGATTTCGTAGCATTTTCAATTTGTTTTGAAAATTTCTAAAGCGGCGCAATTCGCGTTGAAACCAGCGTTGAAACGAGCGTTCTGATTGGATTATTAGAATGTAACAAGATGTTTTTTTATATATGAAGAACAATCATAATCCAATCAGAACGCTCGTTTCAACGCGAATTGCGCCGCTTTAGAAATTTTCAAAACAAATTGAAAATGCTACGAAATCTCTTTTTGACGTACATTTTTGCCGAATAAACATACAGGTTAGTGGAAACACATTTTATTGATAATGTTATTCACAGTTAAAACTCTCCCGTCGAAGATTTTTTTTTGTTGCTGACAGAACCCGTGTCCTAGTATGGAAATGTGACCTGCTATGGCCAATGTATGTGGCAATTGTTTGCAAAGTATACATGCATGCAGCTTAAAGTTGTGTTTTATTTGAAGAACAATATAAAGACTCGGGATAGGCGTTATATTTGGACAGCTTTGTACAAAATTGTTTCAGATAGGGCCATTTTACTGATCGATGCGAAATCTGACATCCCACAGAGTAGAATCCCTGTACTTAAATATATATACTAGTACCCCCAAACGTGCCGAATCCCTGTGGGTGTAACGCACCGACATGAGACCTCGGTTTAACGTCCCATCTGAATGACTGTTAATTTGATTGCAAACTCGTAGGATGTGATTAATTTACCCTCGAGATTCTATACTTTAATTTTAGTTTAAGTGATAGTATTGCTTGCTTTTCAATGGTGTTGATTCGCTTACTTGATATTGAGGATGAACGATTTAGGCAATGTTACAACATATCCACTTTGTTTGCGTTACATACTTATTTCATGCAACCATTGCAGTTCGCGAAGATGAGTGTGTTTCCTCTGAGGACGAAACATACCCAGAACCATTATTTTATCATGATATATTGAGCGATTGCATTGCAGCGTAGAAACTGATCGCCTGGCGACCCGTGAACGTTAGTAGCAAAAACTCCACGAAGAAGAGGAAGTCTGGAATAATAAGATATACTAGTAATGTAATTAGTTTTTAATATTGGAATCCCATCGGGTCTACTTTCGTGTTCGCCTACACAGAGACGTATATCTCATTGCCAACGCAAGGCATCCTCTCCATCGTACGTTTTCTTGTGCTCCATCGGAAGGACAAAACGGTCAGGTCCTTCTAAAGAGTAGATTAAACAATGAATCCATCCGGACACTCGGACAGTTTATCGGTATCATTCTGAATGCCAATCAGAATTCACTAGCCTAATGAGAGACATTACTGCTTTTTCTATTACCTCTCTTGATGGATAAAGTCAGATTTATCCCTAAAAGTATATTGATCCTTTAGTTGGAATCCTTTGTTTTTACTGTTGTTGTCTAAACAGATGTTGCGTTAGGATAAATGTAATTTGATAAAAATTGTGTTAATTAATTGAACCAATTTTTACAGTAAGGTATCCATTGGAAATGCTAAATGATATCTGTCGAGATTTAATAAGTTCATATTTATAAGATGCGGATACGAATGGAAAACATGTGGTGCAAAGGAAACAGCGATACAAACAGAGGAAACCAATTAAGAGGACCAATATACTATTTGGAGTATTCAGGTGCAGTAACTGACTAATGGTTCTCATTATTCCACAAGTGAAATATAACGTATTGTGCCACATGCTAATTTAATAAAGACGAAGCGTTGTGACAGTTTTGCAGTTGTTTATTTTCAAAATAGTTTGTGTGCGTGTGTCAGACGGCAGGTGATGGTTGAATGTGGTTATATCGGTTTCAATTGCAATTGTATACTATGACGTCGTCATATAACCCGCTATATTCAGTTACAGTGGTAACGTGAGCTTTATATAATAACATCATATCAAACGAATTGTGAGATTGCATGCGGTAGACAGACGGATCTGTAGTCCAGTGGTAACACGCTGGACTGGTAATCCAGGGATCGCATGTTCGATCCCCCGTCTGACCATAATAAAATTAATAGTCTTTCAGATGGGACGTTAAACCGAGGTCTCGTGTCGGTGCTTTACACCGTGCACGTAAAAGAACCAGAAGAGATTCTGGAATTGGTCTATGTCTGTATCATGCACTATCCTCCAAAATCTAAAATAACTACGGTAAGGCGGCGTCAGGAGGCGTCGCTCATATGAGCAACCGGTAGCGACGATACATAAACGTTAAACACACACAGTGCATGCGGTAGCCTTGTTGTACCCCTCCCATCGAGCGCAAATCCACATACACTGTGAACTATTAATTATGTCTGGTTATTCTGATGACAAACGTGCAGCCATCAAAACTTGCAAGTGTACACCTTCCCATCCCCGTGGCGTCATCTAGTTAAATAATGGTTACCGATTGCCAATCAACCTAGCGACCTGGCCTGCAATGATATGATTCAGGAAGTTCATATAAGGTGTCTCGAAAGTCATAAATGGCTGGCCGTTTCAATAAGGGCGACAATATATTATAAACAAAGCACTACAGACAACTATGTTCTAGTGGACCAGGTGACACTATAATAAACAAAGCACTACAGACACTTGTGTTCTCGTGGACCCAGTGACACTATAATAAACAAAGCACTACAGACACTTGTGTTCTCGTGGACTCGGTCACACTATAATAACAAAGCACTACCGACAATTGTGTTCTCATGGACTCGGTGACACTATAATAAACAAAGCACTACAGACAATTGTGTTCTCGTGGACCCGGTGACACTAATAAACAAAGCACTACAGACAATTGTGTTCTCGTGGACTCGGTGACACTATAATAACAAAGCACTACAGACACTTGTGTTCTCATGGACTCGGTGACACTATAATAAACAAAGCACTACAGACACGTGTGTTCTCGTGGACTCGGTCACACTATAATAAACAAAGCACTACAGACAATTGTGTTCTCGTGGACTCGGTCACACTATAATAAACAAAGCACTACAGACACGTGTGTTCTCGTGGACTCGGTCACACTATAATAAACAAAGCACTACAGACAATTGTGTTCTCATGGACCCGGTGACACTAATAAACAAAGCACAACATACAATTTTGTTCTCGTGAACCCGGTGACACTATAATAAACAAAGCACTACAGACAATTTTGTTCTCGTGGACCCGGTGACACTATAATAAACAAAGTACTATAGAAAAGTGTGTTCTCGTGGACCCGGTGACACTATAATAAACAAAGCACTACAGACAACTATGTTCTAGTGGACCCATGGCACTATAATAAACAAAGCACAACATACAATTTTGTTCTCGTGGACCCGGTGACACTTTAATAAACAAAGTACTATAGAAAAGTGTGTTCTCGTGGACCCGGTGACACTATAATAAACAAAGCACTACATGCAATTGTGTTCTCGTGGACCCGGTGACACTATAATAAACAAAGCACTACATACAATTGTGTTCTAGTGGACCCAGTGACACTATAATAAACAAAGCACTACAGACAATTGTGTTCTCGTGGACCCAGTGACACTATAATAAACAAAGCACTACATGCAATTGTGTTCTCGTGGACCCGGTGACACTATAATAAACAAAGCACTACAGACAATTTTGTTCTAGTGGACCCGGTGACACTATAATAAACAAAGCACTACATACAATTGTGTTCTCATGGACCCAGTGACACTATAATAAACAAAGCACTACAGACAATTGTGTTCTCGTGGACCCAGTGACACTATAATAAACAAAGCACTACATACAATTGTGTTCTCATGGACCCAGTGACACTATAATAAACAAAGCACTACAGACAATTGTGTTCTCGTGGACCCGGTGACACTATATAATAAACAAAGCACTACAGACAATTGTGTTCTCGTGGACCCAGTGACACTATAATAAACAAAGCACTTCAGACAATTGTGTTCTCGTGGACCCGGTGACACTATAATAAACAAAGCACTACATACAATTGTGTTCTCATGGACCCAGAGACACTATAATAAACAAAGCACTACAGACAATTGTGTTCTCGTGGACCCGGTGACACTATATAATAAACAAAGCACTACAGACAATTGTGTTCTCGTGGACCCAGTGACACTATAATAAACAAAGCACTTCAGACAATTGTGTTCTCGTGGACCCGGTGACACTATAATAAACAAAGCACTTCAGACAATTGTGTTCTCGTGGGCCCGGTGACACTATAATAAACAAAGCACCACGGGCCCGGTGACACTATAATAAACAAAGCACCACGGGCCCGGTGACACAGTTAGTTTATCTGTCAAAATATTTAAAACAATATTTAGCTTAAAGCAGCATAACATCGTTTGAAATAAAAGATATTTGAAAAATTCAAATTTTACGTATGGGTAGCAATGCTGCTACACATTCTAACATTACACTTTGTATGCTTATGTTCATTTGGTAAACAGTGTTTTTTTGCGATAAAACAAACTCGAAACCGAAAGTAGGACGTTCCGAGTCGATCGGCCACGCACTTGTTTACAACCGGAACGCACCATCCGCACTTGTTTACATTCGGAATGCATCGTTCCCATTTGTCCCACGTTGTCTTTTTAATTAAATTACTTGACATGTTGATTCATACCTCTGTTAGCTAAGTCTTTTAGGGACATTTCTACATCTCCGCGAGGGGTTCGACAGAGGAAGATAGATAGATAGTCTTTCATGTTCAAAATGTATACGTTGTTTTCTACATCCTCTGTTGTTTCACGCATGCGCGCTGTGCGTGTTTACATTTCGTGTGTTGATAAACGCACGCGCGCGCGCGCGCGCCCACACAGACAGACAGACAGACAGACAGACAGACAGACAGACAGACAGACGCACATTATTTTACCCAAAACATCCTTTATTACGATGTAATGCTGCTTTAAACATAAATATTTTCACTTTGAAAATTGTTTTGTTATTTCATTCCTTCCTATTCCGTCCCAATCCCAATTTTGTTAGTTTTTCACTTGATACAAAACTATATTTTCATACACTTATTATATATATATCAAAATATTATGTTGGTATTACATTGTACTACATAATACGTTTATCTCTTTAACTTAATTGCCGATAGTGCACACTTATATTCAGTTCAATATTTGGTGCGCGGTCCTGCGATATATAGCTTCATTCAGCTGTTTGATTACGGGTATATAGCTTCATTCAGCTGTTTGATTACGGGTATATAGCTTCATTCAGCTGTTTGATTACGGGTATATAGCTTCATTCAGCTGTTTGATTACGGGTATATAGCTTCATTCAGCTGTTTGATTACGGGTATATAGCTTCATTCAGCTGTTTGATTACGGGTATATAGCTTCATTCAGCTGTTTGATTACGGGTATATAGCTTCATTCAGCTGTTTGATTACGGGTATATAGCTTCATTCAGCTGTTTGATTACGGGTATATAGCTTCATTCAGCTGTTTGATTACGGGTATATAGCTTCATTC
>CM026400.1:45593421-45611251 GCA_014843695.1 Archivesica marissinica
CCCATGTAGTCCTAGCCAGCCCATGTAGCCCTAACCGACCTATGTAGTCCTAGCCAGCCCATGTAGCCCTAGCCAGCCCATGTAGTCCTAACCAGCCCATGTAGTCCTAACCAGCTCATGTAGTCCTAGTCAGCCCATGTAGCCCTAGCCAGCCCATGTAGCCCTAGCCAGCCCATGTAGCCCTAGCCAGCCCATGTAGCCCTAGCCAGCCCATGTAGTCCTAGCCGACCCATGTAGTCCTAGCCAGCCCATGTGGTCAACCAGTGCTAAATAGTGTGTTTGGCTTATGAAGATTGTATGCATGTCGTTACCCAGTATCGAGCACAGTGCATCTCTATCTGAAATTGGATGCTCTACCACTACACTATAGATACCGTACAACGGCAATAACCACTGTGGATTCTACAAACTTAGAAATTCTTAGTTTGGGGGAAATAATCACCCTTAGCTACCTCATGTCTCCCTATACATGTACTTACCTCACGGATGATGATTTCTTTTAATGAAAAAGTTGGCAGTTTCTTACGGAGGTTGGTGCACCAAGTACTGGTTAACCGCTGGAGCCTGCTCAGGAAAGGTGTTGTTAGTAAACTGCCCACTGGCGATATAGCCCAAAATGGTGCTGATGCAGGCGTAAAACCCAAACAAACATTTATTAGACAGATGAGGGTGAAACCGGCAGAGCTTTCTACGAAGGCTACCTACTGGCAAGACCGTCCACCAACTGATGATGATGATGATGACAGTGGTGATGAGGAAGTCATGGAAGAGAATTTCAAATTAGACCATACCCCTGAGGATACTGTAAATATCTGCATAGTATTCACTTAGGGGAGGGGGGGTGTTCATATTGCAGTTTTCATGAAAAACTTTTTGAGACACTTGCCCGAAGGCTTGAAAAATTTACTTGCCCGAATGAACTTCTAGGTGCCCATATATTTGCAGAATTTTACCCGCTTATTGGCGGTTAAATGTATAGTAGTATATGTAGCATAATGTGGCATATCATGCATTTATTAGTAATACTTATAATATGGCCATATGAGTAAACAATGTATAAAGACAAACTAATGTTTTATTATTATTAATATTTTACGATTGTTCAATCATTGCGACTGGAAGCTACGTTTTCTTTTTGCTTCATACTCTGTTTTTGATGACGCCTGTCATTCAGATGGCCGTGTCTTCCCCGGCTTTGCGCCCTCGACATATCGCAAGAAACCCGACATGTTTCCATGCAGTTGTTTTCATTTGTTAACAGGAAATGACCTAAGCAGTATCGGATCGTTTCGCCCTAATTCCCGTTCGCACCGGGTTGTTTCGCCATAAACATAGATATCGGGCAGAATGTGTGAAAATAGTCTGGAGGTGGGTCGTTTCACCCCAGAATTATAGATTTCGTACTGAGCGACACGACGCGTGATTTTTTTAAAACAAATTTGATGATATAATGCATCGATCGGCCGAGATGTCAGTAAGCAAAAACGCGAATTTACACCTGTCCGCTCTAGACGACTTTCAATTCCGGTGTAAACAATTCGTAATTGTAAAGAATTTAGAAAAACATTTCTACTGTCCAGTTTATTACAGGGGCCTCCGTGGTCTAAAGCGCTGGCTGTGAGATCACTAACCTCTCACCGCGGTGGTTCGAGTCCCGGGTAAAACCCCAATTAATAAATAAAACAAATTAATAAAAAAAAAACAGGTGCCCGTCGGGCATGTGAGATTGCAAAATTTACACGTCCGTCCCGATTTCTACACGTCTCGGGCATCGGGCACCCGGATAATTTCGCAGACTGATATTGTATATTTTCACTGTTGACGATTGTAAAGTTGGTAGTTGTTGTGGCATTCCTTATGTATTATTAGTTTAAGCACATTCTTTTTAGCTTGATTGCGAAACAAGTTTTCACAATATTACCGTAGTTTAATCACTATTGAGACCTCTCATTCCTGATGTAATCTATCGCTATGACGGAGAGAGAAGAGGCAATGTGGAGTTAGGTGCACAAGGACACCACCATTGTGGTTGTGACAGGGCTCAAACTCGTAGCCTCCTGGTTTAAATTTTTAATAACGATTATATTAATCACTCTCGTTGGGTCGTATGAAAGCATATATGTGGTCATTTGTGTGGGAGGAAACCGGAGTACCCAGAGAAAACTCACATTTCCGATCTGGCGATCACCGTACCATCTCACATAGTTCCCGGTCCGAGGGTTTTCTTGGTATTCCCGAGTCGCAGTGTGTTATAAACAATCTGTTTATGAGATTTTCTTCTTGTTTTTTTAGGAACACCCGGATTCTCCGTGTCCGGTAAACAGTGTATTTGATGATGTGCTGTTGCGGATATTCACCCTGCTCTCCTGGAAGGAACGTATGGCGATAGAGCGTGTCTGCTGGCGATGGAAACACCTCGTACAGAGAACATGGGTCTCCCAGAAACATCTGCACTTCCAAAATATATTTAGACAGTTTCAAGGTATTTTTGTTTTTACTGCCAATTAAATGTAATTTGACTGGAATTGCTTTGGCATTGCTTTACACGCCACACATTCTAGGTCAGAATTTTTGGGAGAAGTGAGAAAGCGCGTGATGTCGTGGAAGTCGTGATAGCGCAGTGGATGCGCGTTCGCTTCAGGTGCGAAAGGTCCGGAGTTCGAGCCCCACTGGAGCCGTTACGATTGTGCCCTTAGGCAAGGCATTTAAATTCCACGTTGCCTCTTCTCTCTCCCTCGTGGCGATGGATTCCATCAGGGATGAGGTCTCGAGAGTGATTTATATAAGTTGAAATAACTTGTTTCGCAATCGAGCTAAAATAAATTTGTATAAACTAAAGCGCGTGATCGCGTCCTTTAATGGTGTTCTTTAATATACTTCTGCAAAATAGGGTTAAAATGCACAGTACAACCATTAAATACAACATTTGAATAGACGGAGTGCTTTATAATGGGCCAGTGTATCTTACTAGACAAAATTTTGTTTGGAAATCGTAAAAACCAAAAAAAAGGGAGACTTTTAGGGAGACTTTTTTTAGGGAGAAGTGGGGCCCCCAGAGGGCGAAGTCAGGGTCCCTAGGGCGACAATTTCGCCCACATCGCCTTCTAGAATGATCCCTGCCACATGGTTGCATTTTACCCATGTACTGTATTTACCTGTTTAGGAGGCCATGTGTAGTTACCGTGTACCCAGGTATTTTACAATTGTGAAGATTGTGTGCATGATATGCGAGGATAGTGGTAAGCTATTTAACCCTTTCAACACCACAGACCTCTAAATAGGCTTACAAAAAGTGTAGATCCAGATGAGCCGGCTCGTGACGAGCCGTCTCATTAGGATCTGCACTTTTTGCCAGTAATGTTATTATTTTCAGACAAAATTACCCATTTTGATAAATGAACCGGTCCAAATGTAATTTTCTTAATAATTTATTGATCTAAAAATATCATGTACCAGTACATGTCAGTTACTTGGTGTTGAATGGGTTAACTATCAGTCCATGATCATACAGTGCCAAGTAGTTATGTGGGTGAGCAAAGTGGTTAATCTAAAGGGTGCGGTGCGTCATAAAACCCCAACCTAAAATATACAGTCGTGATAGCGCCTTTGATTCAGGCAGGAAAGGTCCAGAGTTCGTGCCCCGCTGGAGCCGTTACGATTGTGCCCTTAGACAAGGCATTTACATTCCGCACTGCCTCTTCTCTCTCCCTTGTGGCGATGTATTCCATCAGGAATGAGATCTCGAGAGTGATTAATATAAGTCGTAAGAACTTGTTTCGCAATTGAGCTGAAATAAATTTGTATAAACTAAGACATACATGTACATTTAAATGATAGCGTGGGGCTTAACGAAAACCAATTTATCTGCCCTGATCTATATACACATAGAACATTTTCGTACTACAAGTAAAACCACAAACACTAGTATAAAACCAGGGGGATATAAATGTCTATATTGCAATATATTTATAGGGATTTTCTAGAGCGGAATGGCAGGGTACACCATCCTGCCCTTTATAGCCCCATCCCTTTGCCCATTAGCCCCGCCCCATTTACCCATTAGCCCCGCCCCTTTACCCCCGCTCCTTTACCCATTAGCCCCGCCCCCTTTACCCCTTAGTCCTGCCCCTTTACCCATTAGCCCCGCTCCTTTACCCATTAGCCCCGCTCATTTACCCATTAGCCCGGCCACGTTTCCCATTAGTCCCACCCTGTTACCCATTAGCCCCACCCCTTTACCCATTAGCCCCACCCCTTTACCCATTAGCCCCACCCCTTTACCCATTAGCCCCACCCTCCTGCATTTGTTTTAGAACTTGTCCACCCTTTTCACCAATATGTACTGCCTTACTGCCTCTTTCATCAATCACCGTAATTTAGCAAAATGTTCTCTGGGCTAACCCCAAAATACCCCCTCCCGCACAATATCGCTGCTCAAAATGCACCCTACCCCTTTTCTGACCCACCCTGCCCTTTTCTGACACACCCTGTGATTTTTCTGATCCACCTACCCTTTTTCTGACCCACCCTACCCATTTACTGACCCACCCTACCCTTTTTCTGACCCACCCTGCCATTTTTCTGACCCACCCTGCCATTTTTCTGACCCACCCTGTCCTTTTTCTGACCCACCTTGTCCTTTTTCTGACCCACCCTGTCCTTTTTCTGACCAACCCTGCCATTTTTCTGACCCACCCTGCCCTTTTTCTGACCCACCCTGCCATTTTTCTGATCCACCCTGCCCTTTTTCCACTCTAGAATAAACCCTATATTTAGCTGTTTATCCTCCATCCAGGTCTGAGCGACAAGATGTTAAACTCTCTTCTTCTGAGATGTGGACAATACTTGGAATCTCTCGATTTATCAGCATCGCCCAGATTTCTCACAGACTTTTCCATGGATATCATAGGTAAAGGTTTGTAACCCTGCCTCCCTCAGAGGTATGGCAGGACTTAGCTCTAATCTGTACTCTCTGCATAGCATGTGGAGTCACAGGGTTCCCTCTGTCTGAATTTTTGTCTGCACAACTTCTGTCACCTATTGAAAAAAACTGTCAACTTGAAAATCTTGGAGGCAACTAAGAGCCATATAGTTTAATACAGATAATTATTTGTAGCCATGTATTTGACAAAACATGTGCCCCCCCCCCCCAAAGATTGCGGCACAAATTTTCGTCAATTCACAAAATGTAGCACCAGTATTTGATTTTTGTCGCCATTGGCGACCGACAGCGGGAACCCTGAGTCTGCTTAATGGTAACGTAGACATATACATAGTTTATTAAATTTCAGTTAGGCTTTCAAGCCCATGAGGACATACATACATATTAATTATTTACAGTTAGCGAACATAATGCATACATTATATACAAATCAATGTGAGCTCCCACAATCATAGCCATGTATATTTATTTCTATGTGTAAATACATGTAATATTTATCGGATATGTGTCTTATGAGTAAAGCAAAACAGTTCTTTATTTCTAACACGGAGAAGGTCAAAAGACGCAACAAAAACAAACATACAAAATTTGTAAGTTGTAACATATATTGAAAGTTGTTAATTAATATCAAAATGTAATTGTGCCTACACTTGTGTAAATGTTGCAAACTTGTATAACATGGCCGATCAGTAAACCCCTCGATCAGTAAACCCTTCTATCGGTAACCCCTTCCATCAGTAAACCCTTCCATCAGTAAAGCCTGCGATCGGTAACCCCTTCCATCAGTAAACCCTTCCATCAGTAAACCCTTCAATCAGTAAACCCTTCAATCAGTAAACCCTTCCATCAGTAAAGCATGCGATCGGTAAACCCTTCCATCGGTAAACCCTTCTATCGGTAAACCCTTCCATCAGTAAAGCCTTCCATCAGTAAACCCTTCCATCAGTAAACCCTTCCATCAGTAAACCCTTCCATCAGTAAATCCTTCCATCAGTAAACCCTTCCATCAGTAAACCCTTCCATCAGTAAACCCTTCCATCAGTAAACCCTTCCATCGGTAAACCCTTCCATCGGTAAACCCTTCCATCAGTAAACCCTTCCATCAGTAAACCCTTCCATCGGTAAACCCTTCCATCGGTAAACCCTTCCATCAGTAAACCCTTCCATCAGTAAACCCTTCCATCAGTAAACCCTTCCATCAGTAAACCCTTCCATCAGTAAACCCTTCCATCAGTAAACCTTCCATCAGTAAACCCTTCCATCGGTAAACCCTTCTATCAGTAAACCCTTCCATCAGTAAACCCTTCCACCTGTAAACCCTTCCAGCCCTTCCATCAGTAAACCCTTCCATCAGTAAACCCTTCCATCAGTAAACCCTTCCATCAGTAAACCCTTCCATCAGTAAACCCTTCCATCAGTAAACCCTTCCATCAGTAAACCCTTCCATCGGTAAACCCTTCCATCAGTAAACCCTTCCATCAGTAAACCCTTCCACCGTAAACCCTTCCACCGTAAACCCTTCCATCAGTAAACCCTTCCACCAGTAAACCCTTCCATCAGTAAACCCTTCCATCAGTAAACCCTTCCATCAGTAAACCCTTCCATCAGTAAACCCTTCCACCTGTAAACCCTTCTATCAGTAAACCCTTCCATCAGTAAACCCTTCCACCTGTAAACCCTTCCATCAGTAAACCCTTCCATCAGTAAACCCTTCCATCAGTAAACCCTTCCATCAGTAAAGCCTTCCATCAGTAAAGCCTGCGATCGGTAAACCCTTCCATCTGTAAACCCTTCTATCAGTAAACCCTTCCATCAGTAAACCCTTCCATCAGTAAACCCTTCCATCAGTAAACCCTTCCACCTGTAAACCCTTCTATCAGTAAACCCTTCAATCAGTAAACCCTTCAATCAGTAAACCCTTCCATCAGTAAACCCTTCCATCAGTAAACCCTTCCATCAGTAAACCCTTCCATCAGTAAACCCTTCCATCGGTAAACCCTTCTATCGGTAAACCCTTCCATCAGTAAAGCCTGCGATCGGTAAACCCTTCCATCAGTAAACCCTTCCATCAGTAAACCCTTCCATCAGTAAAGCCTTCCATCAGTAACCCTTCCATCGGTAACCCCTTCCATCAGTAAACCCTTCCATCAGTAAACCCTTCCATCAGTAAACCCTTCCATCAGTAAACCCTTCCATCAGTAAACCCTTCCACCAGTAAACCCTTCCATCGGTAAACCCTTCCATCGGTAAACCCTTCCATCAGTAAACCCTTCCATCAGTAAACCCTTCCATCAGTAAACCCTTCCATCAGTAAACCCTTCCATCAGTAAACCCTTCAATCAGTAAACCCTTCTATCGGTAAACCCTTCCATCGGTAAACCCTTCCATCAGTAAACCCTGCGATCGGTAAACCCTTCCATCAGTAAACCATTCCATCAGTAAACCATTCCATCAGTAAACCCTTCCATCAGTAAACCCTTCGTATATACAGGGAAGTACTGCCCGGATATCCGGGAGCTGGATATTTCTGCCGTGAAGATAACGGACGTCTCCGTGAGAAACCTCGTCTCCAGGTGTACAAACTTGCACAAAGTCAAGTTGAAACGATGCCTCCATGTTACAGATAATGGGTATGTTCGTCTGTCTGTGTGTGTTTGTTGTCCGTCTGTCTGTGTGTGTTGTCCGTCTGTCTGTGTGTGTTGTCCGTCTGTCTGTGTGTGTTGTCCGTCTGTCTGTGTGTGTTGTCCGTCTGTCTGTGTGTGTTGTTCCGTCCGTCTGTCTGTGTGTGTTTGTCCATCTGTCTGTGTGTGTTGTCCGTCTGTCTGTGTGTGTTGTCCGTCTGTCTGTGTGTGTTGTCCGTCTGTCTGTGTTTGTTGTCCGTCTGTCTGTGTGTGTTGTCCGTCTGTCTGTGTTTGTGTCATAATTGATTTAATTGGGTGTATGATCAGTTTCATGGTGGTATGTTTGTTGCAAGGCGCACATATGATTGATTTCATGATAAATATGATTGATTTTGTGATAAATATGATTGATTTTGTGATAAATTGATTTCATGATAAATATGATTTGTTTCATGATAAATATGATAGATTTCATGATAAATATGATTGATTTCATGATAAATATGATATATTTCATGATAAATATGATATATTTCATTATAAATTATTGATTTCATGATAAATATGATAGCTTTCATGATAAATATGATTGATTTTGTGATAAATATGATTGATTTCATGATAAATATGATTGATTTTGTGATAAATATGATTGATTTCATGATATATATGATTGATTTCATGATAAATATGATAGATATCATGATAAATATGATTTGATTTGGTGATAAATATGATTGATTTCATGATAAATATGATTGATTTCATGATAAATATGATAGATTTCATGATAAATATGATTGATTTCATGATAAATATGATAGATTTCATGATAAATATGATATATTTTATAGATTTCATGATAAATATGATAGATTTCATGATAAATATGATTGATTTTTATAGATTTCATGATAAATATGATAGATTTCATGATAAATATTATTTGATTTGGTGATAAATATGATTGATTTCATGATAAATATGATAGATTTCATGATAAATATGATTTGATTTGGTGATAAATATGATTGATTTCATGATAAATATGATAGATTTCATGATAAATATGATTGATTTCATGATAAATATGATTTGATTTGGTGATAAATATGATTGATTTCATGATAAATATGATAGATTTCATGATAAATATGATTGATTTCATGATAAATATGATTGATTTGGTGATAGATATGATTGATTTCATGATAAATATGATAGATTTCATGATAAATATGATTTGATTTGGTGATAAATATGATTGATTTCATGATAAATATGATAGATTTCATGATAAATATGATTGATTTCATGATAAATATGATTTGATTTGGTGATAAATATGATTGATTTTGTGATAAATATGATTGATTTTGTGATAAATATGATTGATTTCATGATAAATATGATAGATTTCATGATAGATATGATTTGATTTCATGATAAATATGATAAATATGATTGATTTCATGATAAATATGATTGATTTCATGATAAATATGATATATTTCATGATAAATATGATTGATTTTATAGATTTCATGATAAATATGATTTGATTTGGTGATAAATATGATTGATTTCATGATAAATATGATTGATTTCATGATAAATATGATATATTTCATGATAAATATGATTGATTTTTATAGATTTCATGATAAATATGATAGATTTCATGATAAATATGATTGATGTCATGATAAATTTCATGATAACTATGATAGATTTCATGATAAATATGATAGATTTCATGATAAATATTATTTGATTTGGTGATAAATATGATTGATTTCATAATAAATATGATAGATTTCATGATAAATATGATAGATTTCATGATAAATATGATAGATTTCATGATAAATATGATTTGATTTGGTGATAAATATGATTGATTTCATGATAAATATGATAGATTTCATGATAAATATGATAGATTTCATGATAAATATGATTTGATTTGGTGATAAATATGATTGATTTCATGATAAATATGATAGATTTCATGATAAATATGATTGATTTCATGATAAATATGATTGATTTCATGATAAATATGATAGATTTCATGATAAATATGATTTGATGATAAATATGATTGATTTCATGATAAATATGATTGATTTCATGATAAATATGATTTGATTTGGTGATAAATATGATTGATTTCATGATAAATATGATTGATTTCATGATAGATATGATTTGATTTGGTGATAAATATGATTGATTTCATGATAAATATGATAGATTTCATGATAAATATGATATATTTCATGATAAATATGATTGATTTCATGATAAATATGATAGATTTCATGATAAATATGATTTGATTTCATGATAAATATGATTGATTTTGTGATAAATATGATTGATTTTGTGATAAATATGATTGATTTCATGATAAATATGATTGATTTCATGATAAATATGATTGATTTCATGATAAATATGATTGATTTCATGATAAATATGATTTGATTTCATGATAAATATGATTGATTTATGATAAATATGATTGATTTTGTGATAAATTGATTTCATGATGAATATGATTTGTTTCATGATAAATATGATTGATTTTGTGATAAATATGATTGATTTCATGATAAATATGATTGATTTCATGATAAATTTCATGATAAATATGATAGATTTCATGATAAATATGATTGATTTCATGATAAATTGATTTCATGATAAATATAATTTGTTTCATAATAAATATTATAGATTTTATTTTAAATATGCTACTGTTATACACAATTTTTGGAATGCTGTGCCAAACAATGTCTTCACTCCCCACTAGGGATGTCAAATTCTTTCATGCGAGGAAGCTATCCAGCTGGCTTGGAGACGGTTGGTTAGTTCTACCTGGGTGCCCATCTATGCTCAGAGGGGCACCTGGGGTCTTCTTCCTCCACCAATAATCGCTGGAGAGTCGCCATATAACCTAAGCTGTCGGTGCGTCTTTAACCCCCCCCCCCTTCAATGTATTTACGCTCGCAATGTTTTCTTTTCACTCACAACAATGTCGTTACACTTGATTATTTTCAAGTCCGCTTCCGTGGTCGAGTGGTTAAGGTCGCTGACTTGTATACCACTGTAACCTATCATCATTGATGGTCACGGGTCCGCCCGCATGGTCGAGTGGTTACGGTCGTTGACTTGTATACCACTGTAACCTATCATCATTGATGGTCACGGGTCCGCCCGCATGGTCGAGTGGTTAAGGTCGCTGACTTGTATACCACTGTAACCTATCATCACTGATGGTCACGGGTTCGAGCCCCGCTCAGGCCGTGTCTCATTTATATGAAAAAATTGGCAGTTTCTTACGGAGGTAGGTGCACCCAAGTACTGGTTAACCGGTGGAGCCTGCCCAGGAAAGGTGTTGTTAAGTAAACTGTCCGCCGGCGATATAGCCCGAAATGGTGCTGATGCAGGCGTAAAACCCGAAATATAACATAACATAATTGATTATTTTCAGAATAAATACAATATTGCTGTCACGTCAACCACTCACTCTCCTAGATATCTCCGACAATTCTCATCTAACAGGACAGGTATACCCAAAACTAGGCAATAAGCCAACATACATTCTTTTGTGGAAGTCGTTATAGCGCAGTGGATGCTCGTTAACTTCATGTGCGAAAGGTCCGGAGTTCGAAGGCATTTAAATTCCACGTTGCCTCTTCTCTCCCTCTTGGCCGTGGATTCCATTAGGAATGAGATATCGAGAGTGATTAATATAAGTTGAAGAACTTGTTTCGTAATCGAGCTAAAATAAATTTGTATATACCGTAATCGTCTATATATAAGTCGCAGATTTTTTCATCCAAAATTGTATCCAAAAATCTGCTGCGTCTTATGCTCCAATTTCGAACTAAATGTCATTGTAATCACGACTCGTAATGCTTATGAATCACCGTCAGTGTTTAGATATTTTTGTTTTCAAAAGATTTGGTCATTTTCTGCATTCTAAGATCATGTGCGTTTTATACAGCAAATAAGCTTTTTTCCCTGGAATTTCTCCGTTTTTTTAAATGCATCTTATACTCCTGTACGACCTATATATAGATGATTACGGTACTATACATTCTTTTCGTATTTCTCCGTCACAATTACAGTTTACTAAATGTCAAGGTCGATACACTACAGCTGCACATGATTAATTGAATGTTCACACATTTCACATGTCACCTGGCCGTTTAATGCCGTGGGAATATGGCATTTGGGATGAAATATACCGGTCGCTGGCCGCAGACACCAGGTGACACATGGCCACCTAATGCCGTGGGAATATGGCATTTGGGATGAAATATACCGGCTGCTGGCCGCAGACACCAGGTGACACATGACCGTCTAATGCCGTGGGAATATGGCATTTGGGATGAAATATACCGGCTGCTGGCCGCAGACACCAGGTGGCCGCTACTACCAGGTGTAATTGTTAAATATAGAGTTATTTTCAATGGGGGGAGTTCGAACTGGCCGTTGACACCAGGTGATCGCTCTTTCCATGTGACCTAATGTATTTTCATGTCTATGAAGTGGGATTCTTCATGTCTCTTGAAGTGGGATTCTTCATGTTGTCCATGAAGTGGGATTCTTCAGGTCTATTGAAGTGGGATTCTTCATGTTGTCTATTAAAGTGGATTCTTCAGCGTCTATTGAAGTGGATTCTCAGTCATTGAAGTGGGATTCTTCAGCAAAACCAAAAACCACAAAACCCCAAACCACAAAGTGGGATTCTTCATGTTGTCTATTGAAGTGGGATTCTTCAGGTCTATTGAAGTCGGATTCTTCATGATGTCTATTGAAGTGGGATTCTTCATGATGTCTATTGAAGTGGGATTCTTCATGTTGTCTATTGAAGTCGGATTCTTCATGTTGTCTATTGAAGTGGGAGTCTGTATATGTATTGAAGTGGGATTCTTCAGGTCTATTGAAGTGGGATTCTTCATGTCTATTGAAGTGGGATTCTTCATGTCTATTGAAGTGGGATTCTTCATGTTGTCTATTGAAGTGGGATTCTTCATGTCTATTGAAGTGGGATTCTTCATGCTATTGAAGTGGGATTCTTCAGGTCTATGAAGGGGATTCTTCATGTTGTCTCTTGAAGGGGATTCTTCATGTTGTCTATTGAAGTGGGATTCTTCTGTTGTCTATTGAAGTGGGATTCTTCATTGTCTATTGAAGTGGGATTCTTCATGTCTATTGAAGTGGGATTCTTCATGATGTCTATTGAAGTGGGATTCTTCAGTGTCTATTGAAGTGGGATTCTTCATGTGTCTATTGAAGTGGGATTCTTCATGTTGTCTATGAAGTGGGATCTTCATGTCTATTGAAGTGGGATTCTTCATGTTGTCTATTGAAGTGGGATTCTTCATGTTGTCTATTGAAGTGGGATTCTTCATGTTGTCTATTGAAGTGGGATTCTTCATGTTGTCTATTGAAGTGGGAGTCTGTATATGTATTGAAGTCGGATTCTTCATGTTGTCTATTGAAGTGGGATTCTTCATGTTGTCTATTGAAGTGGGATTCTTCAGTCTATTGAAGTGGGATTCTTCATGGTCTATTGAAGTGGGATTCTTCATGTCTATTGAAGTGGGATTCTTCATGTCTATTGAAGTGGGATTCTTCATGTTGTCTATTGAAGTGGGATTCTTCAGGTCTATTGAAGTGGGATTCTTCATGTCTATTGAAGTGGGATTCTTCATGTTGTCTATTGAAGTGGGATTCTTCAGGTCTATTGAAGTGGGATTCTTCATGAAACCAAACACCAAACCACAAAACCATGTCTATTGAAGTGGGATTCTTCATGTCTATTGAAGTCGGATTCTTCATGGTGTCTATTGAAGTGGGATTCTTCATGTTGTCTATTGAAGTGGGATTCTTCATGTTGTCTATTGAAGTGGGATTCTTCATGTTGTCTATTGAAGTGGGATTCTTCATGGTGTCTATTGAAGTGGGATTCTTTATCTGTATGCCGTCAGGTATTTTATTTTAACAATGTTTCATATTTGTTGCAGTGTTTTAAGTCGATAAACAGTGACCTAGATACGTTACAGACGTTGGTGCTGACAGATTGTTATAAGGTACATACGGTTATATGGTTGGTGGTGTGCACGGTATGTCATTTGTGTTTGTAAATTGTCACATTTAGATTATGTGTAATAGGAAACAGCAGTTGATCTGGCTCTATGTTCTTTGCACATTTCTTCGAATTTATTCAGCATTTAGTATATATTAGGCTGTCTCTGTGGCCTAGTGGTTAAGGCGTCCGCCTTTGGAGCGGGAAGTCGAAGGTTCGAATCTCGTTAGAGATCGTTCTGATATGGTCGGTTGGTGAGCTGCCAGCTAGTTAAATAGTAGTTACCGATTGCCTACCAGCCTGGAATACAAGCATAGGATTCGGAAAGTACCTATGTTCATAAAGATGATGATGATTGAGCTTATTTACCCTCGCCTCCAGCGAACCATATGGGCGAGTGGATGTTCATAAAAAAGAGGCTGGATTCATTCTGGATACTTTTATAAGGTTTTTGCAAACAACATAGATCCAGATCAGCTGCAGCGTGAAGCTGCATGCTGATCAGGATCTATGTTGTTTGCTACATAGCCAATTGTCTTAGCAAGATCATCTGAATAGCAAACATCATAGAGCCTGATCAGATGGCACGTTCCATGGTGGCTGATCTGGCTCTATGTTCTTTGCAGATACTGTTTGAACGGTATCCAGAATGAAATGGGTTAAAAAGATGTGACACTATAATAAACAAGCACTTTACTTTACTTTTATATATAACAAAGGTGATCATTTGATATAATAATTTAAAAAAAACAATAGAAAATAAAAAAAGTTGGATAATGAAAATACATGCTGTGTGCAAGGCTTGAACTCACGTCCCTAGAGGATGACTTTCCTGATATCCTGCAGCAGTTCAACGCCTGCACTATCTCACCTTTTTCGGCTTGCGGGTTAACTAATATTCACTATCAACTATTGAAGCCGTTACGATTGTGCCCTTAGGCAAGGCATTTAAATTCCGCATGCCTCTTCTCTCTCCCTCGGTGCCGATGGATTCCGTCAGGAATGAGGTCTCGAGAGTGATTAATATAAGTTGTAGGAACGTCAAAGTCACTTGCCCTCATTGCTGTAGGATCAACTCCCACTTAGGGTGTCAATTTCTTTCAAGTGAGGAAGCTATCCCGCTTGTTTATGGTAGGTAGGTGGTTCTACCCTTGTGCCCGCCCGTACCTGAAATACTGCTCGGATGTGCATCCGTGGTCTTCCTACAACAATAATAACTGGAGAGTCGCCACTTGGTCTAAGCGGTTTGTGCAAAATTAATCAAACACAAAAATAAATTTGTATATATTTGTAGTATGTGTATGGGTGGAGTCCGCCTCCGTGGTCGAGTGGTTAAGGTATATCGCTGACTTGTATATCACTGTAACCTATCATCACTGATGGTCACGGGTTCGAGCCCCGCTCAGGCCGTGTCTCATTTATATGAAAATGTTGGCAGTTTCTTACGGAGGTTGGTGCACCCAAGTACTGGTTAACCGCTGGAGCCTGCCCAGGAAAGGTGTTGTTAGGTAAACTGCCCGCCGGCGATATAGCCCAAAATGGTGCTGATGCAGGCGTAAAACCCGAAATATAACATAACATATGTGTATGGGTGGATTCAGTGAATTTGCTTGTTTTTAAACATCTACCGTGTTCATGGTAACACTTAAACAGGCATTTTAAAATTCAGGTGAAGGACAACAGTTTTATGTGCCTGCTGAAACACAGTAAAAACTTGGAGGAATTGTATATAAACCACTGTCGTAATGTGAACAAGGTCTCTCTCAGGCAAATCTGTCAGGTAAATGTGCATGGATTCGTGCAATGTGTTTAGTTTAATCATATTTGTGTGTGTATGTGTGTGTTTTACGTTTATCTATCGTCGCTGCCGGTTGCCCATTTGAGCGACGCCTCCTGAAGAGACTAGTCATTTTAGATTTTTGGAGGATAGTGCAATGATACCGACAGAGACCCATTCCAGAGTCTCTTCTGGTTCTTTTACATGCACGGTGTCAAGCACCGACACGAGATCTCGGTTTAAAGTCCCATCTGAAAGACCGTTAATTTTATTATGGTCAGACTGGATTACCCGTCCAACATGTTATTTAATCATATTTTATTATAAAATCAATAGTAAATATGTCATACACATAAAGATACAATACATAGCATGACAATACAAATGGTTTGGGCCACAAGTTTTAACAACATTAGACAACGGCCTGCACCAACATGTTAACCACTGGACTACAGATGCTGATCCGTGTAATGTGTGTGTGTTTTAGAGTTTATAAAGGTCTTCCCACCTGAATGCACTGTTAGTTTTAGGGGCTTGAAACCACTGTGTTGCCCGCACAACAAAGAGACCTTTTATTTGAGGCTAAAAGGGTCAATTTGCCGCTCAAAGTAGAGACTATTTACCATAGAGTGAATTTTGAAGCCAAAAGTGGACCTGTGTACTGCTTGCCACTGAGATCCATAAACGTTTCGGCAGTCCCAACATGCCCGACAATTCTGCATGTATCGTAGCTTCGAGTAGTCCGGAATAGAGCCGTTGGTGATCCTGCTTGGGATCCATTGATTGTCGTCTGTTGGGGGTACATCCTTCAGGGGGTACATCCTTCAGGGAGATACATCCTTCAGTGGGGTACATCCTTCAGGGGGTACATCCTTCAGGGAGATACATCCTTCAGACACCCAACACCCAAACACCCAGGGGTACATCCTTCAGGGGGATACATCCTTCAGGGGGGTACATCCTTCAGGGAGATACATCCTTCAGGGAGTACATCCTTCAGGGAGGTACATCCTTCAGGGGGGTACATCCTTCAGGGAGGTACATCCTTCAGGGGGGTACATCCTTCAGGGGGTACATCCTTCAGGGAGGTACATCCTTCAGGGGGTACATCCTTCAGGGGGATACATCCTTCAGGGGGGTACATCCTTCAGGGAGGTACATCCTTCAGGGGGGTACATCCTTCAGGGAGGTACATCCTTCAGGGGGGTACATCCTTCAGGGAGGTACATCCTTTAGGGCTCGAGCTAGACCCAAATTTTTGGGAGAAGTGAGAAAGCATCATCTAATGGTATTATTTAATAAATTGTAACATAATAGTGTTAAAATACACAATATGACTGTTGTGTACAATATTTGAATAGGAGTGCTCTGCAATGGCCAGTGGACAATAAATATTTTGTCTGAAAATTGTATAAAAAAAATATATATAGAGAAGTTGTCAAGGTCTAATGGGCGACTACTTCGCCCATGTTGGCGTCTAGAATAAGCCCGTCCTTGTGTCCCTTGTGATATATGCCAACGATCGATTGTCCCGTGAAAAACACATGTAGAAGTGGTTGTGTCATCTTTCCTCATTGACGCTGCCATCGTTGCCGCTCGTGGTCGCTCGGATACCCAATCTTCTGATTGTTGTGGTATGGAGATGAGATGCTCTTCAGAAGGAGAGTTGAGGCGAGTCATTTACTACCTTCTCGACGTCCTTTGCTTTTCATATCCACTCCCATGATGTTTATCTGCGGAGAAATTGTAGTTAGACTAAGATTTTTTTCTTCGTAGTGCAGGATCTGAGTGGAGGATCTGAGTGGAGGATATGTTTTGAGGATCTGTGTTGAGGATCTGTGTTGAGGATTTGTGTTGAGGATCTGAGTGATTACAGACCCTTCACCACTGGGTTCGAAACCCACCTGGGATTTGTCGAATTCTTTCCTGTGAGGAATCTATTCAGCTGACTTGTGGAAGGTCGGTGGTTCTACCTGGGTGCTTGAAATGCTGTTCTGAGGGGCACCAGGGGTATTCCACTAACCATATGACCTAAGCTATTGGTGCGACTTTAAGCCCCCAAAAAACAAAGGATTGCAAGGATTGTGTTTGTATTGTTTTCAGACGTGTACACGCCTGCGGTTACTGCATGCCCCTGGTATCAATTGTAAGTTACTAGTACCTTTTCTATGCTTTACTTCCAATGAATGATCGAGTATCCTCAGTCAGAGAAATGTCTATCTTTCACTGTTTTGAAACAGTGGAAGATTGCAGGTTCTTTTCCACTGGAATCCGTGACATTTGCCCCCCGTACATCTGCCCACAGTCCAAAAAATGGATAGGTGGACATCTGCCCCCAAGTGAAATGTAAGGTAGGACATTAGCCCCCCAAATGTTGGCTAGGA
>CM026400.1:45612251-45723906 GCA_014843695.1 Archivesica marissinica
GTTTGATTACGGGTATATAGCTTCATTCAGCTGTTTGATTACGGGTATATAGCTTCATTCAGCTGTTTGATTACGGGTATATAGCTTCATTCAGCTGTTTGATTACGGGTATATAGCTTCATTCAGCTGTTTGATTACGGGTATATAGCTTCATTCAGCTGTTTGATTACGGGTATATAGCTTCATTCAGCTGTTTGATTACGGGTATATAGCTTCATTCAGCTGTTTGATTACGGGTATATAGCTTCATTCAGCTGTTTGATTACGGGTATATAGCTTCATTCAGCTGTTTGATTACGGGTATATAGCTTCATTCAGCTGTTTGATTACGGGTATATAGCTTCATTCAGCTGTTTGATTACGGGTATATAGCTTCATTCAGCTGTTTGATTACGGGTATATAGCTTCATTCAGCTGTTTGATTACGGGTATATAGCTTCATTCAGCTGTTTGATTACGGGTATATAGCTTCATTCAGCTGTTTGATTACGGGTATATAGCTTCATTCAGCTGTTTGATTACGGGTATATAGCTTCATTCAGCCGTTTGATTACGGGTATATAGCTTCATTCAGCCGTTTGATTACGGGTATATAGCTTCATTCAGCCGTTTGATTACGGGTATATAGCTTCATTCAGCCGTTTGATTACGGGTATATAGCTTCATTCAGCCGTTTGATTACGGGTATATAGCTTCATTCAGCCGTTTTATTACGGGTATATAGCTTCATTCAGCCGTTTGATTACGGGTATATAGCTTCATTCAGCCGTTTGATTACGGGTATATAGCTTCATTCAGCCGTTTGATTACGGGTATATAGCTTCATTCAGCCGTTTGATTACGGGTATATAGCTTCATTCAGCCGTTTGATTACGGGTATATAGCTTCATTCAGCCGTTTGAGTACGGGTATATAGCTTCATTCAGCCGTTTGATTACGGGTATATAGCTTCATTCAGCCGTTTGATTACGGGTATATACAATACAATACAATACAATACAATAAGTTTATTGCATAAAACAGACACATGTTTATAGCAATTAAACAGTAGAAACAGGCAGTGACATGGAATTTTACAAAAGAGCATAATTATAAGTTATTAGTATTCAAATACATGTATATGATATAAAAAGGTGTTAGGTTCGTTGTTTATTTCCAAAATATATAAATTTGGAAAGATAGTGATTTTTTGGGATTTGCATGACAAGAGATTAATAAATTTCTGTATAGTCGGCCAGGTATGGTAATATCTTTTAATAAATTTCGATCTTAAAGTTGCATAATGTGGGCAGATTAGTATGAAATGATATTCATTTTCCAAAATTCTCGAATTACAATAAATACATAATCTTTCGTTTCGTGGCAGGTGTAGGTAACGACCACGCTCAATAGCTAAATCATGCGATGATGTTTTAAATCGTGTAAGGGCAATTCTGTATTTGTTTTCTTTAATAAAATCAAGGTAAGTTTCAAAGATAAATTCATTTTTAAACAAACTGTATGTCTCTAGACGTGCAGAGTTATTGATAGCAGTATATCAGCGTTGATAATATATGTCTAATATGCGTGATTTTATAGTATTGTAATTAATAAGCATTCTTGACTGGTTTTGCCACAAATAGGACAGTCCGCATGTATCGATAATATTTTTTAACTGATAAGCCCAGTTCATTTTGTTGTGATAATTTTTGTTTTCAACATCCATTTTCAACAGTTGGTAAGTTTTATAAAGTAAGGAATCTTCTGGTAAAGTCAATAATTTTAAGCAATATTTGACCATTAGTAGTTGTCTGCGTATCGACATGGGAAGACAACCAAGTTCTCCATATAGTGCATTTAGGTTTGTTGAGCGCCTTACGCATAATATTTTTCTGCAAAATGTTGAAAGTATTAATTCAACATCGGGTGCATCATGGTAGCCCCATAATTCTGCTGAATAGTTTAAAATTGGTGCGACAAGAGAATCAAACAAGCAATAAATAATTTATGTAAAGAAAAAGAGGCGTGCTTAGCTACAAGTTTTTGTGTTCGATTCCAATTACCGTTCTTGTATAGATGAACACCTAAATATTTAAACGATTCTACAATATCAATACGTGAATTATATATGTAAAAATCATGTCGAGAATGTCGACCATTTTCAAAAATCATAATTTTTGTTTTATTAGTATTAAGGCGTAAGCCCCATGTATTACAATAAGTCTCAATATCGTTCAACATAGATTGTAATGCTTCAGGATCTTGCGCAAACACAACAGCATCGTCAGCAAATAATAGTAAGAATATTTGTAGGTCACCAATGTTCATTATTCCATTCAGATCTGCATTAATATTATTTAATATATCATTCAAAAAAAATAAACACAAAATGCTACTGGACGGGTCTCCTTGCTTTACGCCAATATTCGATGTGATACAATCAGACGTGTTTGACCCATAGCGAATATACGATCGTACTACTGTATACATAGATTTTAGAGCAGTTATAAATCTAGTGCTAACATTTGAATTAAGCAGTTTCCCCCATAAGTAAACCCTATCAATTATATCAAACATCATTTGCCAGTCCAAGTAGGCTACATAGAGTTTTTTCTTGGCAGCAAGAGTTTTACATATAAGGGCATGCAAAATAAAAATACAGTCACTAGTGGATTTATTCTTCTGAAAACCAAATTGATTATCAATAAGTGTGTCATGTTTATCAGTCCATTTTATTAATCTATTGACCAATAGTTTTGAATATATTTTTGAAATTATATTATTAAGTGTGATTCCTCAAAGTGTTTGGCTTCACGATTACCACCCTTGAATATCGGTATAATGATACCTTCTCCCCAACTTTGTGGGAAAACCCCAGAGCTAAATATAGTATTGTATAGTTTAGTCAGGTAAGGCGCGATTATATCGAACGAATACTTAAAAACTTCGGCAATTAATTGATCTGTTCCCGGGCTTTTCGAGTTATTTTGCGCGAATACAGCATTTCTTACCTCCGACTCAGTAAACTCAGTATCTAGGTCATTATCATAAATAAGAGTGTCCGTGTTTTCAAAATTATCTTGATCATGTTCTGGTTGCGAGCCGTACAGGTTAGTAAAATGAGTAAACATATCTTCAATTGAAACATTATCTATATTTGAACCTTTTGTTTTATATTGAGCTTTTACATTTTTCCAAAATGCTTTTGGATTTGATTTAGCTAAGTTATTTATACGTTCGCTTTCCTTACGATTAAACTGCCATTTGTGCAAACGCTTTAAATTAACATAATCTCGCCTTTTACTTAGAAATATTAATTTACTTTCTTGTGTTTTGTTTCTTAAAAATGCATTTCTTGCTATATTAAATTGCTTTCTAGCAGCAATACAATCATTATTAAACCACCTCTTTCTATTTTTACTTATTATATAGCTTCATTCAGCTGTTTGATTACGGATATATAGCTTCATTCAGCTGTTTGATTACGGGTATATAGCTTCATTCAGCCGTTTGATTACGGGTATATAGCTTCATTCAGCTGTTTGATTACGGGTCTGTCAGCGTCCATTACCAGAAGTTCTTTTGACAACAGTTTCTTCTGGCAGGCCCGTCGCTGGGCATACGCAAGTACGCATGTGCGTATCATTGGTCTCAGAAAATGAAAAAAATGAAAGCTCCAAAAATGCAATAAAACCCCAGGGGGGAGGGGGTAGTAGGGATACATAGGCGCCGTGATGTGTGGAGTGGTGGAATAATTGAGCACATTGCAAATAGGGTGCATCTCGAAATTTAGTTTGTGCTATTTTACATGCTTGTTTAATTGATAAGGGCGATAGATCATGTATATTATACATCTAGCCTTAGTATATACGGTTTGAACTTTAGTCCTGCACTTGTATGTTACAAAATGCACTGAAATGCAGGATATTGCTTCATTTCAAACGAAGCATATTTGGCCGTGCGTATCATAAAAATAGCTCCAGCGACGGCCCTGTCTGGAGTGGTAGTATTATAAAAAAAATATTATAGAAGCTGTTGGTAATGTTTATAAACGCATACCTGGATTATAAAATATCTCCTTCTTGGTTTCTGTAACTAAATGCTGTTTATATCTCGCGCCATTTTGATCGCTGAAGTGATGCTGTTTTTCCAAAGGACAGGTCACTCTTATGGTCTAAGTATAACATACTGTTATACAGAGTTATCTTTAGTAGTTAATATTACATAAAAGAATGGATGTTGTGATACAGAAATTAATTTACGTCCAGCTTGGACACAAACAGTACAAAGACTCCACTTAAAAACAAAGGACGATCTTTTAAGAAATAACTGACGGGAGCTATTCTCAAATTGCTAAATTAGTCAGGAAAATAAAATTAAACGTTGTGGAAGTCGTGATAGCGCAGTGTGCGCTTCAGGTCCGGAGTTCAAGCCCCACTGGATCCAATACGATTGTGCCCTTAGGCAAGGCATTTAAATTCCACATGCCTCTTCTCTCTCCTTCATGGCGATGGATTCCATCAGGAATGAGGTCTCGAGAGTGATTCATATACGTTGAAAGAACTTGTTTCGCAATCGAGCTAAAATAAATTTGTATAAAAGTTAAACGTTATATATACCGTATCCACAGTTTCATCAAAATTCATTTGCACATGCACACGCACACACACACGTAGCCAAAATCAGTAATCCCAGTTCCTAACAAGGACTGGACTGGTTTAATAACACCCTTGCTTAACCCATATTCCATACTGACGGATCTGTAGGTCAGTGTTTAACACGTTGGACTGGTAAGCCAGGGATCGCAGGTTCGAACCTAAATCTCTATGAAGGAAAGGGATATACGTTGTTCTGATCTTTATTTAAAGCAGCATTACATCGTAATAAAGGATGTTTTGGGTAAAATATATATATTAATGTGTGTGTGTTTACAAAAATCGAAATAGTCGCTCAGAAACGATAAAATTCCAATAAATTTAAACCGTCGTATATGCGAATTTGTTTATCAACAAACGAAATGTAAACACGCACAGCGCGCATGCGTGAAACAACAGAGGATGTAGAAAACAACGTATATATTTTGAACATGAAATACTATCTATCTATCTCCCTCTAATGTCGAACCCCTCGCGGGGATGTAGAAATATCCCTAAAGACTTTGCTAACAGAGGTATGAATCAACATCTCAAGTAATTTAATTAAAAAAGACAACGTGGGACAAATGGGGACGATGCATTCCGAATGTAAACAAGTGCGGCGATGCATTCCGGTTGTAAACAAGTGCGTGACCGATCGACTCGGAAAGTCCTACTTTCGGTTTCGAGTTTGTTTTATCGCCAAAAAAACAGTCTACCAAATGAACACAAGCATACAAATTATAATGTTAGAATGTGTAGCAGCATTGCTACCCATACGTGAAAATTGAATTTTTCAAATATCTTCTATTTCATACGATGTAATGCTGCTTTAAGCTTTATTTGAGCTTGCTGGATTACTAATGCGGTAATCTATTTAATCTTTCGATTAAATCCATTATCATTCTGTATACAATTTAATAGATATGTACTGTACATTATGAATGAATAAATATGTATTAACCCATTTGATTCTGGATACCGTTCAAACAGTATTTGCAAAGAACATAGAGCCAGATCAGCCGCCACGGAACGTTCCGTTTGATCAGGCTCTATGCTGTTTGCTATTCAGATGATCTTGCTAAGATACTTAGCTATGTAGCAAACAAATAGATCCTGATCAGCATGCAGCGTCACTCTGCGGCTGATCTGGATCTATGTTGTGTGCAAAAGCCTTTAAATGTATCCAGAATGAAATGGGTTAAACCACTCTATGTGGAATCAGTATTGTCGTCGAGAGACGCTTCAAGCACGGAAATGGCCAAGACAAATAATAAAACATTGCTAGTCTACTGTGCTATACAATCTTTATTTCCCTAGATATACAAGTGACTTCTATTACCCCAAATTGCAATAAGCAACCTACCGGTACAATTACACGCATAATAATATTTTCCGAAAAAATATTTTCGGACAGTCTGATATTGCAATTATGTTAAGTGATTAAACCCTTTCAACACCAAGTAACTGACATGGACTGGTCCATGATATTGTTAGACCAATAAATGAATCAGAAAATCACATTTGGACAAGTTCATTTATCAAAATGGGTAATTATGTCTAAAAATAGTCATATCACTGGCAAAAAGTGCAGATCCTGATGAGACGGCTCGTCACGAGCCAGCTCATCTGGATCTACACTTTTTGTAAGCCTATTTAGAGGTCTGTGGTGTCTCTATGTAGTCCCAGTAATATCTATGGAGGTGGGATAGATATGGCGACTACTTATCCACTGCATGATGGTTAAATAGCTGTCGTTTGTATGGAGATATAATAGTATATTGACCTAAATCTCTATGAAGTCCCAGTAATATCTATGGAGGTGGGATAGATATGGTGACTACTTATCCACTGCATGATAGCTAAATGGATGTCATTTGTATGGAGATATAATAGTATATTAACCTAAATCTCTATGAAGGAAAGGGTTAAGCAACCACCTGTGCAAAGCCTGTTGTTCCAGTCTGTCGATTTTTCACTTTTTAACTTCTGGCAAAATGACATTGATATGATCAGAAACTCAATTAACGGATTGAGTGTTAAATTAAAATATATATGCATATATGACGGACAAGGCAAAATATATCCTGGGAACCATCCTCAGCCTGGGGACCGTCCCCAAACTGGGAACCGTCCTCTTTGCCCGGGAACCGTCCTCAACCTGGGAATGGTTCTCAGCGTGGGAACACTTCTTGTAGCCTGGGAACCGTCCTCATCCTGGGAACCGTCTCAGCGTGGGAACCGTCCTCTTAGCCTAGGAACCATCTCAGCGTGGGAACCGTTCTCTTGGCCTGGGAACCATCCTCAGCTTAGGGACCGTCCCCAACCTAGGAATCGTTCTCAACCTGGGAATGGTTCACATCCTGGGAACCGTCCTCACGCTGGGAATGGTTCTCGGTCTGGGAACTGTCCTCGCTTGGGGAATGCTTCTCGGCCTGGGAACTGTCCTCACCCTGGGAATGCTTCTCGGCCTGGGAACCGTCCTCCTAGCATTAGAACCATCGTCGCTATGTATCAATGCAAGGACAATATCTACAGACATAAAGGCTGAGAGTGAAATCTCCACCAGGTGATTGAAGCATAGTCCTACATCATAACACTTTTACAACGAACATCAATACTATTATTTGGCAGTACATTAGTGATATATTACATGAATACACACAATCAACAACAAAACTACATGCATAATCGTACAAGTATAAGTTGGGTTTCACACCTGCATCGCCACGGCGACGTTGCCTAGGAACAATAATTCGGACCACTCCACCATTGCTTCAACACCAATACGGTTTCAGCATGCAACGCTGAAGAGTTTTCCCAGAAAGAACTTCAAGAGCTTGATTATGCTTTGGGAACAATTCCTATCCACAGAGAATTTGTCAATTTAAAATTGACGAGTTTACATTCGAAAATAATGCTTATTTCAATATTATTCAGATGCATTGTTTTCAATTTAAGTCAAAGTTTATTTATTGTAGTATTATTTACAAATAACATTAGCATTAATACAGGTATTTATCGACAGTGCATCCGCACAAAAAGCTAATTAGTTCATCTCCGCAGTTTTAATATGATTTCTTAATTATCCACTTGGAAATTCAAGTGCTGTATTTTAGACATTTTGAAATTCAAGCGCTGTATACTTCAGCTCTTAAAGGGGCTGGGAAAAGCCCTAAGTTGCTGATACAGCAGGGGTCATTCTATGTCAGAATGTTTGTGAGAAGTGAGGAAGCGCGCAATTATGTCCTAGTGTTAGTTAATAAATATAAAAAAATAGGGTTAAAATAAAACAGTATGGCCATTCAATTTATTTGAATAGAATGAGTGCTTTATAAATGGGACAGTGCACAAAATTTGGTATGAAAATTGCAAAAAATAATTTTTTTAATTTTTAATATTTTTTTTAGGGAGAAGTGGGGCCCCCAGGGGGGGGGGGAAGTGGTCCCTAGGGCGACTATTTCGCCTAAGTCGCCCTCTAGAATGAGCCCTGTACAGTGATGAATGCATCACACCAATGACAGGTACATGTATATGATGATTAAAGCAAGACTGTAAGCACGAGGAGATGTTGTACGTCCGCCACACTACACAACTAACATTATATATACCCACAAACCAAGTCTTTGAACTTGGACAGTTACAGCAACATCGCCCATCAATAACATACCTGACCACTCTACCAATACCGGTAAACCCATCGCAGCAAAGACTAACAACTCCCGCAACAAAGTGCCCAACCATCAGATCTAGACATTTTGTTTCTTAGCATTAAATGTAGGTCAGGTTTTAAAGGCGCCCAACGCAACTAAACATTTTGGTTCATCTCAATCATCAAACTAAACATATGACAATGTACTAGAACTACAGAGATGTATTTTTCGTTTTGAGGGTTTCGCACCAACAGCTCAGCTCGCTTCTGACAACATGCAACCCGGGTTTGATCCTTGGACCGGGAAGTATGCAAGATGGTACGGTGGTCGCCAGTTTGGACAGGTGGATTTTCTCCCACACAAATTATGCTTTTATCCGCATAAACGAGTGATTAATATATAAGTTGTTAAAACTTAACCCGTTCCCTCATAGAAGCACCTTTTGACACCATTACCAATACGACATACATTGACAATGTAGTAGCCAAATCAATGTTCATAATAATGGTCAGAATCTCATGTAGTCCCAGTAATATCTATGGAGGTGGGATAGATATGGCGACTACTTATTCACTGCATGATAGCTAAATGGCCCCACTGGAGCCGTTACGATTGTGCCCTTAGGCAAGGCATTTAAATTCCACATTGCCTCTTCTCTCTCCCTCGTGGCGATGGATTCCATCAGGAATGAGGTCTCGAGAGTGATTTATATAAGTTGAAATAACTTGTTTCGCAATCAAGCTAAAATAAATTTGTATAAAAAATAAATAAATGGCTGCCGTTTGTATGAAGATATAATAGTATATTAACCTAAATCTCTATGAAGTCCCAGTAATATCTATGGAGGTGGGAGAGATATGGCGACTACTTATCCACTGCATGATAGCTAAATGGCTGTCGTTTGTATGAAGATATAATAGTATATTAACCTAAATCCCTATGAAGAAAAGGGTTAAATGGCTGTCGTTTGTATGAAGATATAATAGTATATTAACCTAAATCTCTATGAAGGAAAGGGTTAAAATAAATAAAGTTAAGAAAGTCTCCAGTTATTATTGGTGGAGGAGGATCTAGGATGCCCCCTCCGAGCAGTATTTCAGGCATGAACAGGCACCTGGGTAGAACCAATGACCTTCAGCAAGCAACTTGAAATAATTTGACACCCACAGTAGGATTTGACAAGCAGCATTGGGCAAGTGATTTGAAGTCAACGACTATTACCATTCAGTCACGGAAATCCCTCTGTTGGATCAATCTTTCAAATAGAGTCAGGTTGCATAGAGTAAATTTAAGTAAAAGCACCCACAGAATACAAGCACACAAAAATCTTCTGTATAAACACTGGTCCCAATTATTGAGAGTTCAGTTTCCAAAACTGACTCGGCAAGTTATAAAATTTCCTTAACCGACTCGGCAAGTTTTAAAATTTTCTTAACCGACTCGGCAAGTTTTAAAATGAACAGAGCATCAACTACACAATGCTTCGGTCTCGGCATGCTACTAAAGCATTCAGTATCGTCCTACACTAGCGGAATCACCAGCGCCTACACTTAAACCGGGATGACTCTCGCGAAAATATTTGCCATCACGAAAAGGGATCACTTGGAACCCATATGCCCATTAAATGCAACATTAGAATAGGGAACAGTTTACAATGCCCAGTGTAGCTTACTGGACATTTTGTACGAACATTTTAAATAATATCTTCGATTTTTCTCTTTTTTTTTTAAGGTCGAGGTCACAGAGGTCATAGCCTAGGATGAGCCAACCATGAAAGCAACTTGAACTACTGTTGTACAATACACATAGAATGCTAGAGCGTACAGTCTGTGTCGATGGTGAACCTCTATTAACCAGCCACTTTCTGTGACTCCCTTGGCTGGCTCATTAAGACAGGTTTGACTGTATTTTCATTCATATAATATTAGTTCCTAAATATATTTACGCTTATTTTCGATCTGGCTGCATTGAAAAAAAATTTTTACGGTCGAGGTCACAGTCCCTGGGGTCATAGCGTAGGATGAGCCCTACATGAAAGCAACGTTGATCTACTGTTATACTATACACATAGAATGCTGGAGATAACGGTCTGTGCCGATGGTGGACTGGTACTGGTATGATGAAATTTGAAAATAGTGAACATACATGAGAAACATTAACATTTACTAAAAATGATTTAATGAGCGCCGATGTGCGATTCCCGACCTCTCCTAAAACAGCCTTGTGCTTGGGAAAACGTCTTTAACCCATTCAACACCAAGTAACTGACATGGACTGGTCCATGATATTTTTAGACCAATAAATTAATCAGTTCATTTATCTAAAAATAGTTATATTACTTGAAAAAAGTGCAGATCCTGATGAGACGGCTCATGATCTGGATCTACACTTTTTTGTAAGCCAATTTAGAGGCCTGTGGTGTTGAAAGGGTTAAACGACATCACTATGCACAATATACAAGATTCATTGTACATCTAAATTTTCGGTTAGATAGCAGAGAAATCGGTGTTTTTCTCACGAAATGAACACTCGATGCGAGTATACATTATTTATATTAAACATAGTCAAACCTGTGTTAGTGGTCACCTCTATTAAGCAGCCAACCTGTATTAAGCAGCCAGTTTGCAGATTCTCAATATGTTGTTTTATTATACATTTGCCCTCTATTAAGTAGCTACCTGTGCTAAGCAGTCACTTGCTGTGACTCCCATGGCTGGCTCCAGGTTTGACTGTATTTTCATTCATTTAATATTAGTTCCTAAAGATATTTACGTTTATTTTCGATCCAGCTGCATTGAAATATTACGTTGACGTTTTTACGCTCATTGTTTCATGAAGTCGTACTGTAGTCATAGCAACATAAAAAATAAGTACATCGAGTATTGCACAGGTTTATACGTATTTAGATTGAGGCAGACTTGCATAATACATGTTATGCTAACATTTAAGGAATGAATCGCGGGTTAATAGTTTCCATCGGGGTATGAACTATATTGGGCATGGATAAAGTGTGTGGAGGCCAAAGGCATCCACGCTAACATTAAACACGGCCAATGTACTTCATACCCCGATGGAAACTATTGACCCGCTATTCATTACTTATATTTACATTAATTATTCATTTTAATGACGCAACGAAAATATAGCACACTTTGCATTTAAAATCTTTTTAGTCCAGATTTGCAACTTACCGTGTCACGGTAAATAGATCATCCTTGGAGCAGCGTAAACTATAAGACACCTTTTCTAACGACGAACATTGCCTAATACGGAAATACGAATGCGCATAGCTGCAAGTGCGTGTGCAAGCTGCATATCATTAGTTGGAAACCCTCATGTGAAATAATATGTAATCAAGGCACATACATTTATCTAAAGAAATGCAATAGCGATGTAAATATTGAAATATTAACCACAAGATCGAAAATCGCACAACGCCGCTGCTCAAATGGAATTGATGAACACAAAAGAAAACCTGAAATAAACATATAGAATGAACAAACTTTAACTGGAATACAATGTTGGATATACTGGCTAACATCTATACAATAAATACTAATCCTCTTATTGCCTCAAAACAACGATCTGTATAAAAATTAGTCAATGAAATGCCCTTAGAATAGACTTGTATATTAACCCATTCCCTTATAGAAACACCAGTATGCAAGATGGTACGGTGGTCGCCAGTTTGGACAGGTGGATTTTCTCAGGGTACTCCAGGTTCCTCCCACACGAATTATGCTTTTATCCGCATAAACGAGAGTGATTAATATATAAGTTGTTAAAACTTAACCCTTTCCCTCATAGAAGCACCTCTTGACACCAATACGACATACATTGACAATGTAGTAGCCGAAACAATGTTCATAATAAAGGCTAGAATCTCGTGTAGTCCCAGTAATATCCATGGAGGTGGGATAGATATGGTGACTACTTATCCACTGCATGATAGCTAAATGACTGTCGTTTGTATGGAGATATAATAGTATATTAACCTAAATCTCATGTAGTCCCAGTAATATCTATGGAGGTGGGATAGATATGGTGACTACTTATCCACTGCATGATAGCTAAATGACTGTCGTTTGTATGCAGATATAATAGTATATTAACCTAAATCTCATGTAGTCCCAGTAATATCTATGGAGGTGGGATAGATATGGCGACTACTTATCCACTGCATGATAGCTAAATGGCTGTCGTTTGTATGGAGATATAATAGTATATTAACCTAAATCTCTTGGAGGTGGGATAGATATAGCGACTACATGTATATATACTAGAGACTAGTTCCCTCACCGCCTCAGAAGAAAGATCTACATGTATATATATATACCAGAGACTAGTTCCCCCACTGCCTCAGAAGAAATATTTTTATATTAAAAACAAGTCCTTCAAAACTAACTCTCGAGATGGGACGTAACTAACATTGGCAGAAGTTGTGGCCCGACCTGTTTGCTTTTCTATAAATCGTCGTGTTTTTTTATCCACATTCTGTACATATGTAAAATGAATCATGCAGTAAAATAAACTGTTATAAAAATTGTATTTAGTAGGGATGGCAACGAATATTCGCTCAAACGTCCTATTAACCCTTTCAACACCACAGACCTCTAAATTGGCTTACAAAAAAGTGTAGATCCAGATGAGCCGGCTCGTGACGAGCCGTCTCATCAGGATCTGCACTTTTTTCAAGTAATATAACTATTTTTAGGAAAAAAATTACCCATTTTGATAAATGAACTGATCCAAATGTAATTTTGTTATTAATTTATTGGTCTAAAAATATCATGGACCAGTCCATGTCAGTTACTTGGTGTTGAATGGGTTAATACTGGAATAGTATTCGGAAAAAATATTATATTTGCCAAATTGAAATAAACTGTCATTAAAATCATTTGAAACCATCATAAACAAATTAATTACCCCAGGATGTGTAAATAAACCATGGCAGGTTCTGTTCGTAGCCTCATCCGGCCGAAATATCTCCGAACGAAACGTCTTTTCAACGTATTGTTGTCATCTAGTAGATGTCACACAGATTGGTTTTAATTGACACTTTGTGCCATCAGATAATTACAGTAGGTGCTAAGGTAGGTAGTATTTAATTATGATGTCAAAAACTGTTTTCCTTTGAAATATTACAGACACTTTACAACAACATCCACCCCCATATATCTTAAATAATTAATTAACTGCTCAATATTACCAAAAAGTACTATTTAAAGTATAATTTAAATGATATTGTCCTCAAAAATGCCGCCCGCTCTGTCACACGTTTGGAAAGACTTCAATCGCTCTGAGAATAACAAAACTGCTAGGTGTAATCTATGCAAATTGGATTTAACATATTCGAGTACAATATCAATCTGAATAAGCATTTGAAAAAGAAACACCTGTCAACGGAAAGCAGTTCAAGTGACAATGGCTTCATTTGTGAAAACTCCCATGAATGTAGTGGCCGATAACAATAACTGAATGAGTCGTCGTCATATTTGCATGGCCTTAAAAGGAAGAAGATAATGTTTACACGTAAAACAGAAATTAGGTTATTTTGGCACATTTTTATAAGAGTTTAGAGAGATTTTGAGTTTTTGATAGAATTCTATCGAATATTCGAAAACCTTCCAGACAGAATATTCGAAAAGTAAAATCGATATTAGTTGCCCTCCCTCGTATTTAGACTAGTCCACCAATTGCCTCACCAGACCCGGCGTGACTAGGATTCGCAATCAGGCTAAAAGAAATTTGCATACACCTAACGTAATTGAGAGATTCCAGTCTGTTAAAGACAAAATGAACGCTGCATGAAAATAGAGAAAACTTAACAAGCATCATGACAATTTCAATAATAAAGCAACTATTGACCCTGATGAAGACAGTGGAAAATCAAAATGTTGATCCTTTAATAAAAATTACACGCAACCATTCCTGTTGTTGGTCGCAACCTTTCATGTTGTTGGTCGTGTATTCCATTAATGTTGAAACTGTTATATGAGAATCACAATGAAGATGACATCTGTGTCGGTAGATCACTTCAATGAGGTGTTGCTATTCTGCAGCTGGTCCAGTCCAACTAGCCCCGCATTCATTTCTACATCCTTTTTTTGTGGTGTAAATGTGTTCCCCGCCATTTCTTGTCGACTAGCCCTGAGAAATCAAAATATTCAGTTTCATTAACTCTTTGCATGCTGGGTAAAATAAAGGCTATAAATATATCTGGGTATTACTACATAATACGTTTATCTCTTAATCGCCGATAGGGCACACACTTATATATCGGATTGGACACATTCGGCAGTATTTAACAACAGATGCCACGAAAACTCTCATAAACTCACTCGTTACATCCAGGCTCGACTACTGTAATTCACTGTTGTACGGCGTGCCAAAAAACACTTCCAATAAATTACAAACTGTTCAAAACACAGCAGCTCGCATCATAACCAGAACATCCCGTTTCAGTCATGTAACGCCCATTCTAAAAGAACTTCATTGGCTACCAGTTCAAGAAAGAATAAAGTATAAAATACTGACTCACACATATAAAGCATTGAATGGAGAAGCACCGATTTATATGCGAAAGTTGCTTGAGGTTTATATACCAAGGAGAGTCTTAAGGTCTAAAAATGAAGCAGCTACTCTTGTGTTACCAAGAAGTCGGACTGTCACATACGGAGATAGACGTTTCATGACTGCTGCCCCAAAACTTTGGAATTCTCTTCCATCAAATCTTAGAAGTGCAACAACATTGTGTTCTTTCAAAAAGGCTTTGAAGACACACCTTTTTAAATGTCCATATGGAACATAAATATCGAACTGTGTCTGTCCTCAATCAGGATTAAGACTGCAAATGAACACATTTTATTTAATCATTACCTATATTTTAATTGTTATAATTTTAGATCCTAATATTTTATAGCATATTTAGAACCCATTGTAATTGTGTTTGCTAATTTTGTCTTGTTTTATCTCATTGTATGTGGAAGTTTTTATCAATATTTGTGATATTTTAGGCTGTAAAGCGCTTTTGAACGTTTTATTTTTAGATGAAAAGAGCGCTATATAAGTTTGGTATATAATAATAATAATAATAATATCTAATGGAGATAATCTCAATAAACTATAAGCAATTGATTTATCCATTTTTCGCTTTGAACACAATAGATCTACAGAAGTATTGTATACATTCTCTACTCAATCCTGGCGACACACTGTATATAATAAATGACAATGTATGTACATTGTACACATATTGAAATAAAATATTAACTATGAAAAACATGGAAAATGGACATCAGCATTTGACATTGAAAAAATGTGCAGCAGGGTTCCCACTGTCGGTCGCCAATGGTGCCAAAAAACAAATATTGGCGCTAAATTTTGTGAATTGGCCCAATTTTTTTTTTATGGGCACATGTTTTTCAAATACATGGCTTCAAATATTTATTTGTGAACTATATGGCTCTTAGTTGGCTCCAAGTTTCTTAAATTGGCTCCAGTGTTTTTCAATTGGCGACAGAAGTGGCACAGACAGAGGAAACCCTGCACGCTATATGTCAAGGTGGAGCATTAGCAAAATGAACTATGCTTGAATACTAGCTAAATCTGTAAATCAACTTGAATACTAGCTACATCTGTAAATCAACTTGAATACTAGCTACTAGGAATATCTGTAAATCAACTTGAATACTAGCTACTAGGAATATCTGTAAATCAACTTGAATACTAGCTACCGGTATATCTGTAAATCAACTTGAATACTAGCTACTAGGAATATCTGTAAATCAACTTGAATACTAGCTACATCTGTAAATCAACTTGAATACTAGCTACCAGTGTATCTGTAAATCAACTTGAATACTAGCTACTAGGAATATCTGTAAATCAACTTGAATACTAGCTACCGGTATATCTGTAAATCAACTTGAATACTAGCTACCGGTATATCTGTAAATCAACTTGAATACTAGCTACTAGGAATATCTGTAAATCAACTTGAATACTAGCTACCGGTATATCTGTAAATCAACTTGAATACTAGCTACTAGGAATATCTGTAAATCAACTTGAATACTAGCTACATCTGTAAATCAACTTGAATACTAGCTACCAGTGTATCTGTAAATCAACTTGAATACTAGCTACTAGGAATATCTGTAAATCAACTTGAATACTAGCTACCGGTATATCTGTAAATCAACTTGAATACTAGCTACCAGTAAATCTGTAAATCAACTTGAATACAGTTTACTAGGTAAATCAGAGAAGATGAAATACATTACAATCATTGTTATGGTTTCATATTTTGTGTCAGAGGAAAGTCCCGCGGCAAAATCACAAAAGTATACTCACTTTTTACCAAGAGCCATCATGCCATACAAAACTCCTGTACCAAACACAAGTGCACTCCCCAACACAGTTGATGTAGAAATACATAACAAAATTGGCACTATAGCAATTCTGAAAAATAAAAGCGTTTTAACTATGCTATTTTTATTTACTAAGGATGGCAACGAGTAGCAATATTGATACTCGAGTACTCAGACACAGTTCCGATGACTTTAAAGCGACATCACATCGCAAAAATTATTATTGACAGTATTGACAGAAAATAAATATGTTTAAACTAAAAAATAAATTCATATATGATTTCATATAACGATCAGCCACGCTCCTGACATGGCGTCTGCTTTGGGTTATGCAGTAGTCATTCTGGCATACAGCAATTAAGGCTAGTGCTGTGAAACAGCTACAGCAATTAACCCATTCAACACCAAGTAACTGACATGGACTGGTCCATGATATTCTTAGACCAATAAATTAATAAGGAAATTTACATTTGGACCAGTTCATTTATCAAAATGGGTAATTGTGTCTAAAATTAGTAATATTACTGACAAAACGTGCAGATCCTGATGAGACGGCTCGTCACGAGCCGGCTCATCTGGATCTACACTTTTTGTAAGCCTATTTAGAGGTCTGTGGTGTTGAAAGGGTTAACCAGTCGTGAAATGCCCTATCACTCCGCCCCTACGCGAAACCTCCGACAAACAAATACAATATTACTATAATGATATATGGAACTATATGGATTGAACAAGGACTATATATAGATAAAATAGGCCCTAATTGAATATATTATATTTAGAATTTTCCAGAAATACGCTGTAGCTATTTATGTTATGCTAGTACTACACTAAAATAATAAGATGGGTGTCAGTGGCATATAAAGCAGTAACTATTGCTGATGGATGGTCAGGATTATAGTACGTAGATATTGTGTAGCACAAAGAGTGGGAACGAGGAAATACCTGCCATTTATTTGTATAAAACATCAATGCAACTATCAATTTCCTGTTGTATATACACACACTTTATTTCCCTCGACATACACGGATTACAAGTAAATAAACATAAATTTATATATGAAATTTAAACAATGCCTGGCTATAATATAAATTGTTTGTTTGAACAATGTTAAATTAAAATGTTATGCTGCAGTAGATAATTCCAGTATAAGAACAAGCTACTTGTTAATAGACAATACAAAATTATTGTGTTACAATTCAAACTATCTACTACTCTAGTATAATGTTCTACGTTCAATGATGCATATTCATGCTATTTAAAACTGTTAGCATAAGGAGACTTATAAGCCTGTTGGGCCGGGTGTTAAAATATTTCACATTATATTGAATACATGTTGTAAATTTGTTGGACACTATAATAAACAATTATCTTTGCTTATATGTCACTGGCATGAATCATTTAGAACTTATATAACTACTAAGACATTACAGATGGATATGTAGTCTAGTGGTAACATGATGGACTGGTAATCCAGGGATCGTTGGTTCGATCCCCCGTCTGACCATAAATTAACAGTCTTTCAGATGGGACTTTAAACCGAGGTCTCGTGTCGGTGCTTTACACCATGCACGTAAAAAGAACCAGAGGAGACTCTGGAATGGGTCTCTCTCTGTATCATTGCACTATCCTCCAAAAATCTAAAATGACTAATCTCTTCAGGAGGCGTCGCTCATATGGGCAACCAGTAGCGACGATAAATAAACGTAAAACACACACAGTAAGACATTTACTGAAAATGATCCATATAACATTGTAATAATGTAATAATTCTGTTTATGAGTTCATAATAATTAAAACAAATTTACATGTAAATTTTGTGTTTTTTTACGTTTATTTATCGTCGCTACCGGTTGCCCATATGAGCTACGCCTCCTGAAGAGATTAGTTATTTTGGAGGATAGTGCATGATACAGACAGAGACCCATTCCAGAATCTCCTCTGGTTCTTTTACATGCACAGTGTAAAGCACCGACACGAGACCTCGGTTTAACGTCCCATCTGAAAGACTGTTAATTTTATTAGGGTCAGACGGGGGATCGAACCTGCGATCCCTGGATTACCAGTCCAGCGTGTTACCCGTTCCACAGAGTTCCTCTGCAGAGTTTATATATATCCCCAAATAATGGTGAAGCCAGCCCATCAATTACTAGAATGGCTTCTAATGATCCCCAATTAAATAATTGTAATTGATCCAATTGACTAGAGAATGGCTTCCAATGATCCATAACAATTGCAATTGATAAACTAGCTTCTAATGACAATTGATCCACTGAGGCATGGATGATCCATGTGTTAGTTGATATGAAATTCTTAGTAAAATACCTTCCCCAGTAAAAAAGAGTTTCAAAGTTAAAAATAAGTAAATAATGTTCCAAGTTATTATAAATAATATTTTTTGATAATGATGGGGGTTATGTCCATTTTTCCAATAAGGCAGTGGGGGTTTTCACCTAGGTGACACTGACCAGTGGGGGTATTGACTTAGGGGGTATTGTCCGGTGGGGGTATTGTCTGGACACCGTTGAGCAAACATAGAAATATTTATTTCATTGTTATTGGCAATAAAGACCATCATTCTTTTGTTCAATTTTAATTGGTGATGATATTTTACTAACTGAATGCTCCAGGCTATGTGATGCATCATATTTGAAGTGTTTAATCACAATATACCATTATACTGATTAGGGACACTCAGACTGATTGTATGTTTAGACAGCTGTCATCGACCATACTTATGAATATATATCGATAAATAGTAAAATTTACAGTGAACAAAGCATCGATACAAAGTGAAGTACATGTATTGTATAATGAAGAAACATTTCTGTGTGTGTTTGTTTTACGTTTATTTATCATCGCTATCGGTTGCCCATATGGCAGATCTGTCTGTATTTCATTTCTGTGAGAGACATGTCACCATTGTTATCAATTGAGCCAACAAAGTATAACATTATGTCATATAACAAGAATTATAAAACGACTACCTGCCACAGACGGATCTGTAGCCCAGTGGTAAAACGCTGGACTGGTAATCCAGGGATCGCAGGTTTGATCCCCCGTCTGACCCTAATAAAATTAACAGTCTTTCAGATCCTCCAAAATCTAAAATAACTAATCTCTTCAGGAGGCATCTCTCATATGGGCAACCGGTAGCGACGATAAATAAACGTAAAACACACTCTGTGTAACGTTCACGACATGACACTGGCTGGAGGATCCCGCACCAACAACATTTGTGAGGTGTGGAATAACTCCTTCATCAAGCTCATTGGCCATGCGCACCCGTCTGTGTGGCGAGCCATTGATTCTCTCCGCAAGGACCACGCCTCAGTAGCCACCCTGCTGCTACGGGATCAGCGAGGGCAACCATCAGCTAAACGCCAAAGCCGTGCTGTGACGGATCTCCAGACCAGGCTCAAGAACATCTGTCTCGCCCGCAGCAAGGGAGAGAAGTCTGTCGAGGAGACACTCCGTGGTGCTGGACACTGTATCAGGTTCAAGTGAACCCAACAACTCTACTTGAAATTGTTACATGTATATATTGTTATGTTTTACTTGTTGCAATAAATACTGAGAAGGAGAATAGTGGGTGTTTTGTCCGGTGGGTGTTTTGACTGGTGGGGGTTTTGTCCAGTGGGGTATTGACCTAGGGGGTTTTGACCTAGGGGGTATTGTCCGGTGGGGATTTTGTCCTACCAACTTGCTCAACAAGCATGAATATCGTTAATCTTTGTACCAATTTATCTTTAAATGTATCTAGCTAGTATTTTTTGTCTGTAGTCTATAAATAAAATTAAATGTTTACATACAATTAATTTCCATATCTATATCTAATAAAGGGTTAACCATTATTTTCTAAGTATAAAACGGCAGTTTTCCCGTTATTATAATGTAGTTTTCATGGTAGCTTGTCGGAGGGAGACATGTTGTCTGGGTATGTGTGAAATAATGATATCCGATTGGATTATTGATTAGTTTGATTGACAGGCAGCGACTGATCAATTAAGACTGATACACACAAGAACTCACTATACTAGGGGTGGGTATTGTCACAAACTTTGATATTGCGATATTTTAATTGATATTGCAATATATATTTTAGTTTTCCAAATATTAATCTATATAATAAATTTAATATTACTTAATACATTCTTAATAATTGCATGAAATAGGTGTATTATTTATAAAAATAAAAACATTTAAAGTAAGTTAACATGGCATGCATATGTTATTAAAGCTGGCCCGTAGCCACACTGAGGCACATCGAGGCAGTTGCCTCGGTTAAAATTTCCAAAGCAAAAAAAATGATGAAAAATTAAATAAATAAAATGCAAACAATATCCCTTTGCTGTATAAAATGTTGACTGCTAGAGAGCTGAAAAGTCAGTACATAAGTATTCGTCTAAACACCATTAAATCAGAAAACGCAGGAAATCGCTTCTACATGTATACCCCAACAATTTTAAGGGGGCACATGCACCCCGGACCCCACTAGATTGCCTCGGTTGAAATTTGCCTCTGGCTACGGTAGTGTAAAGCATTTTTCTTCTATTATAATCACATATTATCACATATATATGTATATATATGTATATCACATAAGCTTTAGTGTTACATAATTAATTAGATATATTGATATAATGAATTGCTGTCGGCATATTTGTTTATATGTACATTTATGCCACATGGGTCTGACACCTTCTGGATTTAAACAAATAAACTTCAATATCTTGAACTGTGTTCCGCTGAAGAAAATAAGTCAGAAACACAAATTACGTTACGGAAATGGACGGTACTTCCACTCATTTCGACGTATTTAACTATTGTCCACAATTCAACACCTGAACAGCTTATAGTGTTGTTAAATTTGACAAATGTAAATATTTTGCACGTAGACATTTTAAATACAGGTATTTGAAAATATAATCGCGATATGATATTGTCGAGAAACATACCGCAATAATCGGCTTACTGCAGTACATGGATATGATATTGTCGAGAACCCTACCGTAATAATCGGCTTACTGCAGTACATGGATATGATATTGTCGAGAACCCTACCGCAATAATCGACTTACTGCAATACATGGATATGATATTATCAACAAACCTACTGCAATAATCGGTTATACGTGGTACATGGATATCATATTGCTGAGAACCATACTGCATTAATCGGTTTTACGCGGTACATGGATATGATATTGTCGAGAACCATACCGCAATAATCGGTTTACTGCAGTACATGGATATGATATTGTCGAGAACCATACCGCAATAATCGGTTGTATGCGGTACATGGATATGATATTGTCGAGAACCATACCGTAATAATCGGTTGTATGCGGTACATGGATATGATATTGCCGAGAACCATACCGTAATAATCGGTTGTATGCGGTACATGGATATGATATTGCTGAGAACCATACCGCAAAAACAAGCTTACCGCGGTACATGGAGATTGATATTGTCGAGAACCATACCGCAATAACCGGTTTACCGCGGTACATGTACATTGATTATGTCGAGAACCATACAGCAATAATCTGTTTTACGCGATACATATCAGGGCTAGCGCTGTGCTTCGCCATTTGAGCCAAAGGCTCAAAAAACGAAAATGTGGCTCAAGAAAATTCATATTTGGCTCAAAGCCTAAAAAGTATCACTTTACGAAAATCTGCAACTTTAATTTCCGTCATGGCTAAATTTAGAACACTGCATGTAAATTGCTAAAACAATCCAGACTGGTTTAAAATGTTGCTTACTAATTTGCTTCACATGGAGAAAAAAAATTGATAATCTGTAACAGTCCAGTAAACTGGCAGCTTGGTCATTGACCTTAGGGCAATTTCTGTCTTTGTTGTGTTAGTGGTGTTGATAATTTACGACTGATTGATTTATTATCAAAACAGGCAGACAATGCATGGTTAATCTTAATGTTTATGACACATGCTCTCATTAATGGATTCTGCTACTTCTTTGGCGAAATTGAAACAGATCAAAGGACAGTTTTAGCACATCACTGCTAAGTGCTTTAGATAATTTGTTTATGAACATGGTAATTAAGCTGATTAAAAAGGATATAAATGAGTAACTCTTTCGTAGATATATATATATGTATACAGAAATGCAATTGGTATTAATTTCTGCTTTATTAATTATGGCTGAGAAACGTAAAGTAGAATCTGAATCTGGCAGTTCGCCAGTATCCAAAAAAGCTAAAAATACTGAAAATAGATCTCTTAAACCACAAGAAAAATTGGCAACCCTTGGTTGATTATTGACTGTGAATCTAAATCACTCTTGTGCAGTTTGTGTATTAAACATAAAAAAGGGAATTCGTTCACTGGAACTGGATGTACTGTGCTTAAAAAGGATTCAATCTCAAAACACAAACGAAGCAAAGTTAATTAGTTCATGAATTATTTTATGCATCAAAAATGGATTCTCTTTCGAGTCTAGGAAAATCGAAAAACTGGAATGAGTACTAAAGTGTAATGAGCTAAAAGAATATAAATGTTATTGAAAAGCATAGTCCCGTAGAATCCTTAATTAATTTCTGGCTACACTGGATGTACAACAGTTTTTTTCATAGTACATGTATTTATTTTTAGATTTTATTAGCACATTTGTGTTATTGGTATTCCTGAATAAAAAATATTCTAAATATTCTAGTAAAATAAATAATAGTATGACTGGATTACATTGTTTTTATTTTATTTACTGGTAGATTGTGGCTGAAAATTTGTTTTTAGGAAAAGCTAGGTCTGTACCTTATATAATAGACCATTTCTGAATAATAAAACTAAGAGTAGAGTTCGAGCCCCACTGGAGCCGTTAATGATTGTGCCGTTAGGCAAGGCATTTAAATTCCACGTTGCCTCTTCTCTCTCCCTCGTGGCGATGGATTCCATCAGGAACGAGGTCTCGAGAGTGATTTATATAAGTTGAAATAACTTGTTTCGCAATCGAGCTAAAATAAATTTGTAAAAACTAAGAGTAGAGTGGTTACGCGCGCGCACAATAATGTGAGCACGCAAGTCAGAATTATGCCATAAAAAATTTGGCTCAAGAAAATTCTAAGCCAGCGCTAGCCCTGCATATATATCGGCCACCACTAACGTATACAAGCTAGAAGATTATTGCCTCCATAATATATTCATCTACATGTATATGCAAATAAATTCTATATGAAAGTACTCACTGCAAAATTGCTCGCTACTAATGTGAGAAAATGGACTATTATTTGTAACATTTGATATTTCGTATTACCGGTACTAACATTTTGCAGCATCTTCGAGGGAATGATATACTATCTATTGGTCACTGCCGAAAGTAATTGTCACTGGTTTAAGGCGTTCATTTTACCAAGAAGATTATTGTTACGCGCTAGTGACGTTTTCAATTAAAGACACAGATCATCAAGGACGATATTATATCGTACAGCTAATGAGAGACATCGGTCAGTTACTGCCCCTGAATACTCCTTAAAAGTAGTCCTATTAAGTGTTTTCCTCTGTTTTTATCGTTGTTTCCTTTGCACAACATGCTAACAATTTGATTCTACTATCGCTTCTTATGATTATTAAATTACTATATCTCGACAGATCTCGTACAGTATATACAATGGGTACTTATTTGTAAATCAATGCTATCAGTTAATTAACACGATTTGGATAAAATCACAATTATCATAACGCAACATCTGGTTAGGGGAAAACAGTAAAACCAAACGATTCTAACTAAAAGGACCTATTCACATTTTGGAATAAATCAGATTTATCTGCCAAGGGAGGTAATAGAAAATTGCCAAGGGAGGTAATAGATAATTAGTGTTTCTCATTGGGTCACAGTTTTCGATTAAGAAGTACATCATAGGTAATACATAAATACACGAACAGTGCAGCAATTATATTTCATGCGTCACTTATTGTACTTTTTCATCAATTGTTTAACTGATACAGTCAAACCTGTGTTAAGCAGCCAGCCAGCCAGCCAGCCAGCCAGCCAGCCAGCCAAGGGAGTCACAAAAAGTGGCTGCTTAATAGAGGTAAAATGTATAATAAAATAACATATTGGGAATCCTGAAACTGACTGCTTAATACAGGTTGGCTGCTTAATGGAGGTGACCACTAACACAGGTTGGCTGCTTAATGGAGGTGACCACTAACACAGGTTGGCTGCTTAATGGAGGTGACCACTAACACAGGTTTGACTGTATATTCAAACACCCCAGAAAACTGTATCATGTATTTCACTATTTGTCAAAACTTAATTTGTGGCTATAAATGTGCTTGTGCTATTTAACCCTTAAAATGCTGAATAAATTGGAATGAATTTGCAAACAACATAGATCCAGATCAGCCATAGCACAACGTCTCACCAGGATCCACTATCCGAAGAGCAAACAGCATAGAGCCTAATCTGGCTCTATGCTGTTTGCAAAAATGAATCTCGTGGAAGTCGTGATAGCGCAGTGGATGCGCGTTCGCTTCAGGTGCGAAAGGTCCGGAGTTCGAGCCCCGCTGGAGCCATTACGATTGTGCCCTTAGGCAAGGCATTTAAATTCCACATTGCCTCTTCTCTATCCCTCGTGGCGATGGATTCCATCAGGAATGAGGTCTCGAGAGTGATTAATATAAGTTGTAAGAACTTGTTTCGCAATCGAGCTAAAATAAATGTGTATAAACTAAGCTAAAAACGAATCTACCCGTTTCCAGCACAGTAAGGGTTAAACTTTATGTTATGTTTATGTTAAAAATTAATAATACATGTAATTCATTAAAAAAACAAACAACCTTAGTGTATGGTGCATGTATGTATGTGTGCATCGTAGATACTTACAATGTATATAAAACACCCTTTTGCCAATATGGACGGCTTTCGGAAAATTTTCCTATATTATCAATGAAATCTAGAAACGGACAACAACATGGCGCCTCCAAAACAACTGCTACAAATCCTACACATCTGAAAGAGACAAAACAGTGTACCACTCTTAAGACTTAACCCGTTGCACTTTAGGGGCAGATAAAATCACACGGCTGTCCGATTAGCGAAGATGTTAGAGCGCTCGCTTCTCACCAATGCAACCCGGGTTCGATCCTCGGACCGGGAAGTATGTGAGATGGTATGGTGGTCGCAAGATCGGACAGGTGGGGTTTCTCCGGGTACTCCGGTTTCCTCCCACACGAATGACCACATATACGCTTTCATCCGCGCCAACAAAAGTGATTAATATAAGTTGTCAGAACTTGCTTCGCAATCGTTGTAAAGTAAATATAAAGTTTAAACAAAAACCACCTTTGCAAACAGCATAGAGCCAGAATGTGCCGTTTGATCAGGCTCTATGTTAAAATTAATAATGTGCAGTTGCAAAGTGTGACTGAGATATACCGTGCCGCGTTACATACACGTGCTGCATCATATACACGTGCCGCGTTACATACACGTGCTGCATCACATACACGTGCCGCGTTACATACACGTGCTGCATCATATACACGTGCTGCATCATATACACGTGCTACATCACATACACGTGCCACGTTACATACACGTGCTACATCATATACACGTGCTGCATCACATACACGTGCTGCATCATATACACGTGCCACGTTACATACACATGCTGCATAATATACACGTGCCACATCATATACACGTGCTGCATCACATACACGTGCCACATTACATACACGTGCTGCATCACATACACGTGCTGCATCACATACACGTGCCACGTTACATACACGTGCTACATTATATGCACGTGCTGCATCACATACACGTGCTGCATCATATACACGTGCTGCATCATATACACGTGCTGCATCACATACACGTGCTGCATCATATACACGTGCTGCATCACACACACGTGCTGCATCATATACACGTGCTGCATCACATACACGTGCCGCATTACATACACGTGCTGCATCACATACACGTGCTGCATCACATACACGTGCCACGTTACATACACGTGCTGCATCACATACACATGCTGCATCACATACACATGCCACGTTACATACACGTGCCACATCATATACACGTGCTGCATCATATACACGTGCTGCATCACATACACGTGCTGCATCATACACACGTGCCACATCACATACACGTGCCACATCATATACACGTGCTGCATCACATACACGCGCTGCATCACATACACGTGCTGCATCATATACACATGCTGCATCATATACACGTGCTGCATCATATACACGTGCTGCATCATATACACGTGCTGCATCATATACACGTGCTGCATCATATACACATGCTGCATCATATACACGTGCTGCATCATATACACGTGCTGCATCATATACACGTGCCACGTTACATACACGTGCCACATCATATACACGTGCTGCATCATATACACGTGTCACGTTACATACACGTGCCACATCATATACACGTGCTGCATCATATACACGTGCTGCATCACATACATGTGCTGCATCACATACACGTGCTGCATCATATACACGTGCTGCATCATATACACGTGCTGCATCATATACACGTGCTGCATCATATACACGTGCCACGTTACATACACGTGCCACATTACATACACGTGCCACATCATATACACGTGCCACGTTACATACACGTGCCACATCATATACACGTGTCACATCATATACATGTGCCACGTTACATACACGTGCCACATTACATACACGTGCTGCATCATATACACGTGCTGCATCATATACACATGCTGCATCATATACACATGCTGCATCATATACACGTGCTGCATCATATACACATGCTGCATCATATACACGTGCTACATCATATACACGTGCCACATCATATACACGTGCCACGTTACATACACGTGTCACATCATATACATGTGCCACGTTACATACACGTGCCACATTACATACACGTGCTGCATCATATACACGTGCTGCATCATATACACATGCCACATCATATACACGTGCTGCATCATATACACATGCTGCATCATATACACGTGCTGCATCATATACACGTGCTGCATCATATACACGTGCTGCATCATATACACGTGCTGCATCATATACACGTGCTGCATCATATACACGTGCCACATCATATACACGTGCTGCATCATATACACGTGCTGCATCATATACACATGCCACATCATATACATGTGCTGCATCACATACACATGCTGCATCATATACACGTGCTGCATCATATACACGTGCTGCATCATATACACGTGCTGCATCATATACATGTGCTGCATCATATACACGTGCTGCATCATATACACGTGCCACATCATATACACGTGCTGCATCATATACACGTGCTGCATCATATACACATGCTGCATCACATACACGTGCCACATCATATACATGTGCTGCATCACATACACATGCTGCATCATATACACGTGCTGCATCATATACACGTGCTGCATCATATACACGTGCTGCATCATATACATGTGCTGCATCATATACACGTGCTGCATCATATACACGTGCTGCATCATATACACGTGCTGCATCATATACACATGCTGCATCATATACACGTGCCCCGTTACATACACGTGCTGCATCATATACACGTGCCACATCACATACACATGCTGCATATATTTTTGTAAGCCTAGTGTTGAAAGGGTTAATATCATAATATGCCTTGCTTTAAACTTTTATATTACAGCTTTTAGTCAATTAATCTATTTGTAATTGTTCTTACAGGTGTTTGGTGGTAAATAGGTTTAAGCTAATATATGTTATATACGTTTGACTCAAAATAAGATTCTAGTATAGCGATCGATCGAAAGCTATTGTGCAAGATGGCACCAAACATAAACCCACAATATATTTACCGTACTTGCTTAAATGTAGGTAAAACACAATTGCATTTATATAAAAGAACCACCGACCGATATTCTGGCCCGTAGCTATGGGGTCGGAGGACACCCCCCAGGTCCACTTTGGCATGCACTTTATCAGAATGTTTGCACAGTTACTATAATAATATTGATGCAAGCAACACCTGGGAATAGTTTATAAGAGGCTTTCTCTGAACTTTCTCTCTCCAATGTATGTTGTCGTTTTTTAACTATGAATAATGCAGGAAATGGCATTTCAGACTAGATTTCAAAATGTTCAGGGTGGGGGCATATTAGACAGGTGGGTTTTCATCGGGTACACCGCATTCCTGTCACACGAATGACCACCTATACGATTTTCATCAGAGCCAACGACAGTGATTAATAACAATATACTTGTACATGTAAGACGGCAATACCTGTTTCACAACTGTTGTAAAAGAAACAAAGTTTATAGTTTTTAATACTTACATTTCCAGTATTGCCCCAACTAGACAACTTGGCGTGAACGTGAGGCATCCCACAATACCCAGTATCATAGCAACTGAAATAAATACAACAGACAGCATAATTTGGTTTCTTGGAATATCAAGGGTCTTTCCAAAGTACATGTATGTCAGACTGTCAACAATATTATTCCAAGAGTACAAAAACTGTACATGTATGTACGGCATTTTATCGTTGATTCTAAAATAGAATCTGGGTGTTTCACTAGTTTATATACAAATTTATTTTAGCTTGATTGCGATACAAGTTCATACAACTTATATTATGGATGGACTCCATCACCATGAGGGAGAGAGAAGAGGCAATGTGGAATTTAAATGCCTTGTCTAAGGGCACAATCATAACGGCCCTGGCTCACTCCGGACCTTGCACACCTGAAGCGAACGCGCTACCACTGCACTATCACGACTTCCACCATTACGCTTCACTCAGGATTGAAGGGAAATTACCACAATGACAAATCAGTATCATATCAGTGAATGCGTGTTCGCTTCAGGTGCGAACGGTCCGGAGTTTGAACCCCGCTGGAGCCATTACGAATGTGCCCTTAGGCAAGGTATTTAAATTCCACATTGCCCCTTCACTCTCCCTTGTGGCGATGGATTCCATCAGGAATGAGGTCTCCAGAGTGATTAAAGCAACATTATATCGTAATAAAGGATGTTTTTGGTAAAATATGAATACTAATGTGTGTGTGTGTTTGCAAAAATCGAAATAAGTCGCTCAGAACCGATAAAATTCAAATAAATATAAACCGTCGTATACGCGAATTTGTTTATCAACAAACGAAATTTAAACACGCACAGCACGCAACAACATCGGATATGCCATGTTTGTTTTCATCATTGTCGAAGTAGGACGATGCATTCCGAATGTAAATCAGGTTTCGAGTTTGTTTTATCGCAAAAAAAACACTGTACTAATTGAATATAATTATACAAATTATAATTTAAGAATGTGTAGCAGCATTGCTACCCATATGTAAAATTTGAATTTTTCAAATATCTTTTATTTCATACGAAATAGGGCTGCTTTACCAAGTGCATCCAGAAGTGGGGTGGATTCTCTGAACTCATGTATGTATGTACCATTAATGTCAAACCCCTAATTGCAGGGGACCTAGACATGTTTTCCTGGGCATGCTTAGCCGACCATAGCGGTTAACCAGTACTAAGCAATGTGTGTGAGGTGCCTTGATCAATGACACAACATACGTGGCCTGACTGAGTATCGAACACAGACCGTTCGATTTCAAATCCGACGCTCTACCTCATTTTAGTCCAACAACAAAGCCGAGCGGCTCTACGAAGTAGTCCAAGAAGGAGATTATCCCAGGAAATCAAGCGAAGGGTTGACCTCTTGTTCATCCGGAGGTGAATCACGTGGCTCCAGAAGCCGGAGCGGATTCTCTCATTTCAGTAATAGGGGAATCTAACAGATGCCAGGGCATGGGATCCAAGTGGGACGGTCAACCAATAGAAGCGTATCCTGAAGAAAGGCCGGCCAAGCGAAGGGTTCACCTCTGATATCAACCAGAGGTGTACCAAACGGATCCAGAAGAAGGGATGGATTCTCTGAACACAATTTAGTGGAGAGGAGTGAAGATCGGAATAAGTATTCCGTTAAGCTCCGGAACAACCTGAATGGTTAATCGAGTCGGGCTGAGCTTCCGGGAGGTGGCGCTATCTATTGGATGGTTGGCACTGATCACTTTTACTGCTCTCGTTGAAGATAAACATCGGAGACTAAGTATCGTTAGACTAACATAAAATAATGGTAACATCAATAAAAATTTGAATCCCTGATAATAGTATAGTTGTTTCTTAACATACCGCTGGTCTTGACATACCGAGGCATCCGCAATTTTTAAGAACAAGGTAAAATAACGCCACCTATCATTCTTTCCATTGGATCATTGTTGACCCAGAAATGTAAACATGTGTTGATAAACAAGAAATCATAAACTGTCAACGTAAGTGGCGAGTAATTTACTGATGCTTAGTGAATATCAAGATCTATGCAAAATTACCCCACCCCTTTATCTGATAAAATGTTCCAAATGTCCATAATATATATATTTATGTTCATTCCAACTTCGTAAAATGGCGGTCTGCTATCTGGTATTTATGAATGAAAATGTTTTGATCACATGTTTAGGTTACTACGTAATTCCCGTATTACCAAATATGGGCATAATTTTAAGGTCCGAGACGCGTTTTCTACTGAATGATTATTTTTCAAAACAGTTTTCCCACCAAATTTAGTATTTTTTATTAAAAACAAGTTGATGTTCATATCTATGGAACTTTCTCCCGTGATGTACATCTATTGACATATGGTGATATAGCCAGATTCCCGCATTTTATTATTCATAAAAAGTAGGCCCATCGTGGGCCTAAAGCTATTTGTTGTTTTCTGGTGGGAGATTAAAAAGATATTCATGTTGTATGTTAAAATGATAAATTTACTGCTACACTTACATATAATATAGATTAAGGTCTATATCAAATACTCACATACTTTTATTACGACTACCTTTGTGTAAACACCCAAATCATTGCCTTGGCCATTTGCCACGGTATACTCGGAACTAGTGACTATGTAATTGCTGACACGATGGCGCCAAAAACATGATAAACACAAGTGATTCCCAATAGTATTTCTTCTTTATGTATTTGTAATGTTGAAGTGGAGAAGTCATAGGATGAAGCAAAATGAGTTTTAAATTCAGGTACATAATAGTATATCTGTAGTTTGGTTTTTAATAGCTAATACCGCGATATACCCACAATGCATCCTATGCATATTTATTATTAATTTATTAGTTATTGTACGAACATTGTTCAGATTTTGTGTTTTTGAAATATATCTATCAATTGATACTGTACTCATGACTGATAGTCATGGTAGGTTTATTTATAGAATTAGTCATTATAAATATCCACATAATCCACATTTATCTTCAAATGGAGGGTAATCGGTTAATGTTTGTATTTTGTTTCAATAGAGGTATTAATCCACATATTAGGAGAGACTCAGACCTCCTGAAATTCTTCATAAGTCGTAATTTACTTCTCAAATTACGACAATATCGTGTAGCAGATAATTTATTCTCGTCACGAAAACACGTGACAAATATTGAAATAAAAAACTTACCAACACCTCCCACCGTTCCAACTCCTCTTGTCAACAATTTGAACCACCAGGAAACCTGGTCGTCCTCCGCCGCTTTGTTACCTTGGTCGCCGGTTCCTTGCATATTTTAAAATGTTTGATTAGTAAATTACAATTACAATTTACTCATGATCATACGATATTTGATTTTGACATATGTGTAAGACGTGGATGTTTACATGCCTCGTTTTGGAGATATACCGCGGGATAGGGGAAGTAAGTAGAACAACATTTAGGTTATACACCACCAAATTATATTGCATTGACTTGTCAAGTGACCAAGTGCGTCAAAGAGTAACTACTGTCCAAATACTCATTTATTTATCTTCGCCCAGTGGTTAATCGGGGAAGTGGAAGTTGTGATAGCGCATTGGATGCGCGTTCGCTTCAGGTGCGAAAGGTCCGGAGTTCGAGCCCTGCTGGAGCCATTACGATTGTGCCATAAGGCAAGACATTTAATTTCCACGTTGCCTCTTCTCTCTCCCTCGTGGCGATGGATTCCACCAGGAATGAAGTCTCGAGAGTGATTAATATAAGTTATAAGAACTTGTTTCGCAATCGAGCTAAAATAAATTTGTATAAACTAAACTAATCGCGGCAACGTCTCAGTGAAAGCGACCCACTATGATAAACCAGTATTAACTACAGAAACGACCTATAACTTTTTTTTCCCTAAATATTCATTAATTTCTTTTACAGTTTGTTATTGTAATTCATAAATTACACTATTACGCAAAGTTTTGTTGAACTTTTTTACGAGTTTGTATCATTTTAATAAAAAAATATGTGTACCCAATGTCTTTCCCGTGAAATCTAGATTATGATAAACGAATTACAACTACGGACACGACCAATATCAATTTTATTTTTAAACCTTCCCTAATGTAAAAAAGTAACTCCCCGGTCGTAAAAAGTCTGGCACCCCAGGCGTAGAAAAATTACCCCACCTGTAAAAATGTGATCCCCGTAAAATAATGACTGCACTCACAATTCCATCTCTTCCGCACTCAAAAGAAGATATATATTATTTTAAGTAATATGTCGTTCGCCCGTCTGACTGTCTGTCTATACATCCGACCGTCTGTTCGTCACAGAGCATATATGTTCAACATATCTAAATTAGGTTGGGGAATGGCCTGGTGGGGGAATACCAGTACATAAATGCACTAGGATAGGGTCTGGTGAGGTTCATCAGTGCGTAAATAGACTAATAAAGAGCCTGATGGGGAAGCCCGGTGCTTAAATAGACTTGGGAAGGTCCGGGTGGGTTACCCGGTTGCTTTGATATACTATGGAAGGGCCTGGTGGGGATTCCACAATACTTATAAAGTACCACACAAGGACTTGGTGGTGGTACTCCAATACTGAAGTATACTAGGGAATGGTCTGGTGGTGTACCCCAATTTTTATAATAACTAGGGAATGGCTTGGCGGGGTAACCCAGTGCGCATGCTTAGTTAGACTTAGGGAAGGTCCTGGCGGATTACCCTATTGCTTACATAGGCTAGAGAAGGGCCCGGTGGGGGCACATCAGTATTTAATTAGACTAGCTGGTGAAGTACCCATTACTGACATAGAGTAAGGAAGGGCCCGGTTGGGTATCTAAGTGCTTCAATAGATTTAGGGAAGGTCCATGTTGGTTAGCACATTCATTTATTAGGGCTATGTGAATGGCCTGATGGTGTACCACAAGTACTTAGATAGACCAAGGAAAGCCATGGTGGGGTACCCCAGTACTTGTCCCCCGTATATTCGAAGAAATATAGGGGCTTATACATGTAGTAATGGTCTTCGTCCGTCTTTCCGTAACAAAAGTTGTCCGCTCTCTAACTGGAGTCACTATTGTCCAATCTTCTTCACACTTGGTCACATGTATTATTGTCATAATATCTTGCATACGTTAGGTAAGCAGCCTGGTCGTCTTAGTAACACTCGCGTTATGGGCCTTAGGTTGTTAAAATCTTCTGATTTGGGCTATATCCGCTCTCTAGCTGGGCAAATTATTATCCAATCTTTTTCATACTTGCTTATCAATGTTTATTGGCATAGTGTTTTGGTAATGTTCGATAACCAGTCTGGTCGTCTCAGTAACGCTTGAGTTTAAGACCATTGGATGGTTAAATGTTCCCCGATGTCCTCTCTCTGTCTGAAGTAAGTATTATCCAATATTCTTCAAACATGGTCACAATGTTAAGTAACATAATATATCCGGCAAGTTCGATAAACAGTCTGATCGTATCATTAACACCTCAGTTATGGCCGTCGAGTAATTATTACCGTTTTGTGACCAAACTATGGTGTGGTACACCAGTAACTGTGTTACAATTTCTTGTTATATTAGAGAAGAGACTTGTGGGATACCCCGGTACTTAAATATTCTACAGAATGCCTCTATGGGACACATCAGTACTTAAATAGACTAGGGAAATGACTGTTGCGGTACACCAGTATACAACTGGACTAGGGAGGGCCTGGTGGTACCCTAATGCTTAAACAGACTAGGTGATGACCTGGTTGAGTCCAACGTTCTTAGATATACAGTAAAGTCTGTCTTAAGCAGCCAGTCTGGTCAACAATAAAGTCCGACAAGACTCCTGATCATTTCTTGGAAGACGGAAGATGAGGAAGTAGTGAAAGTGGCTGCTTGGCACAGGTGACTGTTTAATAGTGGTCAAATATATAATAAGATGCCAGTATGGGAATCTGGAGGCCGGCTGCTTAATAGTGGTGATATGCTTGTTTTCCAATCCAAATTATTTCTCTTGTAACACTTTATTCTTATATGTTATTTTCTGAATAAAAATATGTTTAAACTAATAGTGGTGACCACTATCACATGTTTGACTGTACTAGGGAAGGTCCCGATGGGGTTACACCGGTGCTTAAATAGATCAAGGAATGGTCTGGTTTGATAGTCCATTGCTTAAATAGACGCCTGTTTGTTTGTAGTTTGTTTTTTGTATATAGAGTCGCAGCAACAGCTAAGGTTATTCAGCGACTTCCGTTTTAAGTGGTGTAGGAAGGTGCCCCAGGGAGGGTACCCGTGTAGAATCACCGACCTTCCGCAAGCCAACTGGATAGCTTCCTCGCATTAAAGAATTCGACACCTCTGGTGGGATTTGTACCTACAACGGTGAGGAGCTTAAATTAGACGTAGGACTTCATTCAAGCAGATGTTTATGTCACCAACAAGACTACTATGTGTGAGTACTAGTGGGTTTTGGCTTCCGACGGGTCTGTGTCCGATCCTCGCTGTCGATGCAGTTTTGAACCGGTCAGTTTACTTTTGATCGTATATTGGAGTGGGGTGGATTGAGGTGAGTCCTACATATATATGATGTCTCGTGTTGATCCGATGTTCTTAACATTAGCTACACATGCTATTCTGGATGACATGTGTGTGAACAGCGTGGATTAACCTGTCAGTATGCACAAACCGATTTAAAAGTTGATGGATATCTGTTTTTATTTTGTCTATACATGTACATATTTATTTTAACAATACAATTCTGTGTGTGTGTGTTTATTTATCGTCGCTACCGGTTGCCCACATGAGCAAAGCCCCCTGACGATATTAGGCATTTGGGGGATAGTGCAATGACACAGAAATAGACCCATTCCAGAGTCTCCTTTGGTTCTTTTACGTACACGGTGTAAAGCACCGACACGAGCTATCGGTTTAAAGTCTCATCCGAAAGACTATGATATTAGTCATTTTAGTATGGTGTAGCGGGGGAACGAACCTGCGACCCATGAATTACGAGTCCAGCGTTACCACTGATCCGCTATTAATTGTGTACATTACGTTTTCACATATGTACTCAAAAGCCTGCACAGTTATATGGGAATAATAAAGTCTAACTGCAATGTGGAAGAAATGCAAACATTGGTTCAATACCACGTTTACAAAACAAAGGAACACTAAAAGTCTAACTGCAATGTGAAAGAAATGCAAACATTGGTTCAATACCACGTTTTCAAAACAAAGGAACAATAAAAGTCTGACTGCAATGTGAAAGAAATGCAAACAGTGGTTCAATACCACGTTTTCAAAACACAGGAACAATAAAAGTCTGACTGCAATGTGAAAGAAATGCAAACATTGGTTCAATACCACGTTTACAAAACAAAGGAACAATAAAAGTTTGACTACAATGTGAAAGAAATGCAAACATTTATTCATTAACTACATTAATACTAAGTTTTTACACATGTTTTCAAATCATAGGAACAATAACAGTTTGACTGCCATGTGTAGGAAATGCAAACCGCTCGCCCAAAAGTTCAAACATCATCAACGGAAATGCAAACATATGTTTCGGCATCACGTTTCCACATATTTACTGAAAATACTAAACAGTTACGTTACAAAGGAACAAATTAAAGTCTGAATGGCATGTGAAAGTTGTACTCTAGCCAGTTCAGCTCTTTGCCATACATTGAATACACGTAGACTGTGGTAGTAGTAATTGTTACAAACGCAATGATCTCCACCTCAGTGTCCCAAGTTTCATCCGTTTCCATCTTGGACGATTGCAGATATTGCTTTACTGGTTCACGTGTGACATGTCGCATTGTGTTCTGTTTTCTTTCATGAATGATATGTGTCTCTCACTACACTGTGAACATTTTGTACTCCAAATTCAATGTAACCTAGTGTTCTAAATAGACAATTTCCATCTCCTCTCATAGCAACCAGGTCATTATATTGTCGCTGTACCATACCAGGCCTTTCCCCGCAGTCTAGGACTATTTATGTACTAGGGTACCATATTTTAGCACAGAATTACCCACAAATCACATATAATGCAGTTAACTGACAGGGGCGTAGCTAGTTATTCCGATGTGCATGCCGAAAAGGCTAGGCTGGTTTGGGGACAATCCCTGATCATGTGGATCCCATTAAAATCGTATCCAACTGTTGACCACACGCCACCACACTATGTATAGGATATAAGCCGAAAACGATCAAATATGTAAAATATTGGACTGTGTGTGGCGCGTTGCGCCGAAGACAGTACCAATATTTTACATATTGGATCCGTATTTTACATATTGGATCTTACTGAAAACACACTTATTTAACAAGATCCTACTAATTAAAATTGTTAATTTCGTACATGTAGGATTTAATGTAATACTCTGGCATTTTGACGGCAGTCTAATATTAGTAATAATGTATGACTACATGACAGTGTTTTAAGTAGAGCTAACCAACGTGTGTAAGCACATGATTTGCCATTTCCTCATATGGAAGTATCATGTTGCATGTATCACAAACGTACTGAGCCATTTTTTTTCTGTGACTACGCACGTGCTGACCTAATGTTTTCTTTTTCATGAATCGATCTTCGCAAATGTGACACTGGTACTGTCGCGTTGTACTGTGCAATCGCATGTGTTTTTTTAATTTTTCTGCGTTTTGAGACGTTTTCAAACAAATTGTGCATGTGTTGTTGCTTCCAGCCACGTGCTTACGTCGGTGATGTCTTAAATGCGCCCATTGGTTAAACGACTTTTGACATATTTGGCAGATATATTTTATTGTCTTTTCATGTCTCGCATGCATAATCATGTGATTTTCAAGGTGAATATACTTCTTAAAACCTTTTAGACATAACTTACATCGATTGTCTTTTGTGTGCATATTCATGTGGAGTTTTAGATATTTGCTATCGCGGAATGAGACGTGACAAATACCACATGTGTTCAGTCTTTCCATGTGGACCTTCATATGAGCTTTTAAATAAGTAAACGCAAACGTCTTGTCGCACAATTTGCATGGAGTCATTTCCACAACACTATGTCGTAATATATGTTTTTTCAGTGACATTTTAGTCTTAAATATCTTCTTGCATATATCACACATGTATTCCTTTGTTTCAGAATGTGTCCGTTTATGTATTGTCAGGTTAGATGGATAGGCAAAGGCCTTGTTACATATTTCACAAACATGATCGCGTATTCCTGTATGGGTTTTCATGTGAAGTGTCAGATGTTGTTTGACAAGAAATGCCTTACTGCACACGGTACACATATGGTGTCTTTCTCCAGTATGAATAAACATGTGTCTTTTCAAGTAACTCTCATGTATAAACGATTTGTTACAGACACTGCAACCCACCCTGTTACCTCTATGCTTTGCAATGTGTACCGGCATAAAACCAGTACTAATTGAACGCTTACAAATATGACAAGTTGCCATATTAACGCCTGTATGCATCCTGCCGTAGTGACGTTTTAGACAGTTTGCAGTAACAAATACTTGCTTACATCTGCTACAAGCATGTGTTCGTTCTTGCGTATGACGTAGCTGGTGCTGTTTTATGTCTATAAATGATTTCTTACATACTGGACATTCTTGGCGTCGATTTGGTTCATGTATTCTCTTATGGTCCGTTAGCTGATAGTTTAGTCTAAACGATTTATCGCATACGTTACAGCAATAATGGCGCTCTCCGGTATGAATTAGCATATGTGGTTTCAAATGCTCTTTGCGTTTAAAAGTTGAATGGCAAACTGGACACTTTTGATTTCTGACTTCTGAATGACAATGCATATGTGTCCTAAGATTCGATTTAGATTTATATGTATTATTACAAATCGTACAGGAATATGGTCGTTCATTACTGTGAACGATTGCATGCATTTTGAGGATTTTTGCTGATTTAAAAGATTTATCGCACGTACAACATGTATGCTTCCGTGTTGTATTCACTGTCAGTCTCCTCATGTCGGTTTCCATTGTTCAACCAAACTGAAATGTGACAATAAGATCATTTTATTTCTAGGATATCTCAATTCCAGGAATTTGCTGTGATAAATGGGTTATTGCAAATGCAATACAGCCACAATCGTACACACTTATGGTGCGCCGTTTTGGTATTTATGGATATACATAAATAGATTGATGGATATCCATTTTTCGATATCCATAATTAGATATATGGATGTCCGTAATTCCAATCTATTTATGGATATCCAATATTTGGAAATAATCTGGATACCCATAAATAACGAATAAATAGCAAAACGGCGCCCCACCTTATATATGTCAAAGTTGCATGTGGCCTATCTATACAATCAGCTGCCTAAGATCACAGTATGATAATCTATCTACCTGTAGGTTAATCCGAAATAGAACGTTTAGTGGTGGAAGTCAATAAAAGGGAGATAACACGTCTTGCATTAATATACTATTTTTGTTGTCTATGCAGGTTATTACACCAACCTTTTACTTGATACACCCATGCGTTCGTGCGTAGGTGTGTGTTCCATTTAGGTGAAACCCCTTATGCACAGGGACTGCCTAGACATGTTTCTTCCTGGACAGGCGTAGGCATGTATGTTCCATTAATGTCAAATCCCTAATTGCGAGGACCTAGACCTGTTTTCCTGGGCATGCTTAGCCGACCATAGCGGTTAACCAGTACTAAGCAATGCGTGTGAGGTGCCTTGATCAATGACACAACATACGTGGCCTGACTGAGTATCGAACCCGGACCGTTCGATTCCAAATCTGACGCTCTACCATTGGACCACGGACGCCACACAGACCTATTAAATAGAATAGCTGTCATTTTGACAGTCTATATCCGTTATGTCAAAGTCGGTTATGTTGAATTATCCGGTTATCTCGAAGTGGGATCAAAGTCCCGTTTCAGACACTATCATTTTTGAAGTCGGATCAAAGTCCCATTTCAGACACATTATCATTTTAGAAGTCGGATCAAAGTCACATTTCAGACACTATCATTTTACATACAACTGGATCTGTTCAATAGCTATTATCACAGAACTTGAAATGTTATCCATAAGCCACCAAAAGTCTCTTACCTATATCCTAGGACACCCCCCTCCCTCTATTAAAAAGGGGGTGTCCTAGGATATAGGTAAGAGACCTTTGGTGGCTTATGGATAATATTTCAAGTTCCTGTGCTATTATCAAATTAGGTAGCTATGTTGTTGTTGTTGTTGTTTATCGTTCCGTCCTATATAGAACAACCTCTAGTCGAGTAGATGATAAAGACTGTCACCGGTAATAATCCATCACCAGACTAACACACTGCTGCCGCAGTGAATTTTTAAACACCACCGTATTTGTAAATGTATTGAAATATCTTGCTATCTATTTATTCCCACAGGGATTTGGCTCGTTTGTGGGTACACGTATATAAATTGATAACTTTTCTTGTACCCCCAAACACGCCGAATCCCTGCGACCCCTGTGTTCAAATCTATGTCGGTACGGAAATTGAGTACGATCAATATTGTGTACGAAGATAGTTCTTCACAAAGGAGGTTTGCAGCAAAATCAGTGCACAGACAAATGTATTATTTACAACTGTTGTGGTACAATATACTCAATAATTTCGTTACCTCGGTTGATATATGTGTGTTAAACATTTATATATGGTATAGTAGCACATTAAAGTCGGACATACAAACGCATCCACGTGGAATTTGGGAACTTTATGTGATATTTGGAAACTTCCTTGTGCAAATCTAGCAACATTCAATGATTTTATTAACAGCTATAATACATGTAAAACTATACATTTTCTGGTAGATCTCATCAAACCATTTGCAAAAATGTATAGTTTAACTTTGTTACACCACAAATTTTGAAATTAATGGACTTGTAAATGATGAAAAATTGCAGTCGGAAAAGGCTTGATTTTCAATTTCCTAAAAAAGTTGACCCCAGCTTATTACTTGATCATGACACGGTATTCTACATAGTAGTCAGTGTTATTTTCTTCTATAAACATTTCTCTACTGTTCTGTAACAATTTTATGCACACAGTACTTACAACACACTTAAAAATTAATATAGTTTTAATATACCGACTCGTAACCGAGTACGAATGAACGGTGTACGGTAACCGAGTACGAATGAATGGTGTACGAACAGCCATTTTGATTTTATAAAATTGCAAATACAAGCTAATTAATCTTCAATCAGCGCAAATGCATATTTGCATTTATTCCAAACCACAATACCGTATCTATTTATACCTCAATCAAGCTTGAGAGAAGGACACACTTTGCAATATTTTAATGTTTTTGTTACTCTGCATGAATTACGATTCGGGACGGCGGAAGTGGAATAATGGTAATGGTTAAGTTTGATTACTTCCCATGTCCGGTGAGGCTTGTCATGTCACTCGGATGCAAGCCAAATAAACAGGATATACGTTAAATTGCATTCTTGGAAGTGCCCAGAATGAAAAGAATACTGATATATCTATTATAAAATACCAATTTCATTAGCGTATATGGCCGTTTTGGACACATTTATGATATTTGAAATTTTCACTTTCGGTTTTGAACTGTAAATATATACTGCGTAACAGCCAAATGGGCATATACGCCATATTTGGTCATATCTCCTCCCACTTATGCAAATATTTCAATTGGAAAGCCTTTGCTCTGGTCATACAAGACCGTAATATTTTGGGGTCAGTTTTTTATCGGAACACCGATTGCGCAATAATGCGCAGTAAAGATGCGTGGTGGTTGCTAGCAAATCGTCCTATGTTCATGGGTTAGGGATTACTCAATTTACTGCCAATACATTATTACAGACGGATATATAGTCCAGTGGTAACACGCTGGACTGGTAATCCAGGGATCGCAGGTTCGATCCCCCGTCTGACCATAATAAAATTAACAGTCTTTCAGATGGGACGTTAAACCGAGGTCTCGTGTCGGTGCTTTACACCGTGCACGTAAAAGAACCAGAGGAGACTCTGGAATGGGTCTCTCTCTGTATCATTGCACTATTCTCCAAAAATCTAAAATGACTAATCTCTTCAGGAGGCGTCGCTCATATAAATAAACGTAAAACAAACAAACAATACATTATTGTATATTTCATTACTGCCTCTATCGTTAACGATGTCATGCATGTCGTTTTTTCTTTCTTCTACTGCCAATCAATGATTTTGGATTATTATTGGGAGGTCAGTAACTATGTTGTGGCAGAGAGTAGACCATCCGCATTTCTGGATAAGACTCAGCTCTCCAGACTTCAACTGTTCAACCTCTGTAACTGTAAGCGACTAAAATGACCAAGCAAAGAAACGGCGGAAAACTTAGTAACCACGACGAGGGAGTCAAATCCACAACCTTCCGAACACTAGTAGGATAGGTCTAGATACCAACTGAGCTAGCCGGGCCGATGTTCTACCATCCATACATAACAAATAAATAGCAAAATGGCGCCACATATATATGTGCAAAACGGAGATGTATGGTACATGTATGCATTGTCTCAGGAAAACACCTTCAAGAGATAGGGATGAGCATGTAATATATTTCAGGGCACTTGTTTTATCCTCCAATACAGTTAAGTGTCTTAGCCACCTATTTACCTTATTGCAAAAGTTACCCTTTGAGAGCTGTAACTTTGTCATTGTATGATTTATAAATATTTTAATTGAATGTCCTACTTTATATAGTCCGCATCCGTGATCGAGTGGTTAAGGACGCTGACTTGTATACCACTGCAACCTATCATCACTGATGGGCACGGGTTCGAGTCCCGCTCAAACCATGTCTATTTATATGAAAAAGTTTGCAGTTTCTAACGGAGGTTGGTGCACCAAATACTGGTAATACTTGCATGTCTAGGAACGGTGTTGTTAGGTAAACTACCCGTCTCTCAAATGTGCAACCGGTAGCGACGTTAAACAAATTTAAATAAAAACAAAATTCACAACAATCATATTCATGGCAGAACCCTAACCCTAGACAGGGGGGGGGGGTTGTCCGTATCCCAACATGGACATTTAGCAGCATGGCTGATGTATGCATTCTAATGTTGTTTCTGTTTGTGTTGATTTTGGAGAAATGTTTCATGACCTTGAGGTCTACAAGTTAAATAAACTTAAATAATAAAAAATACTTTGCATACATGTAAGTCACACATGCTCGCTTCTCACCAATGCAACCCTGGTTCAATCCTCGGACCGGGAAGTATGTGAGATGGTACGGTTGTCGCCAGATCGGACAGGTGGGTTTTCTCCGGGTACTCCGGTTTCCTCCCACATGATTGACCACATATATGCTTTCATCCGTGCCAACATTGTGATTCATTTGAACCTTGAGAAGGACGGGAGGAAGTTGTGGAGGCTCACGAAACAGCTAAATGATGAAGAAAATAGCAGACAGAAAATCACGTTGGATGAGGATGGGAAACTGTTGACCGGCAAAGAGACTGCAGACTGTCTCGTCAAAGCCTACCAGAAAGAGGGCAACATCAAAGTCACACGCCAACAGCAAAGAGAGGCACGGAAAGAACAGAAGGATAGAAGTAAAAGACATACGGAACAAGACTCCATGAAACTTCCACTTACATACCAGGAACTGTACACAGCGCTCAGACAACTGAAGAAGAGAAAGTCACCAGGACCTGATGGAATCTCCAATGAGATGCTAACTCATCTTGAATGCTCAGCCATGCTGAAACTTCTTGACATCTTCAATATTAGCTGGGAAGAAGGCATAGTTCCGCAGATCTGGAAGGAAGCCACCGTTATCCCAATCTACAAGAACGGCAAGGATAGAAAGAAAGCTTCCAGCTATCGCCCTATTAGTCTCACTTGCTGTGTGATCAAGACAATGGAGAGGATAGTTAACAAGAGACTCATGTGGTACCTTGAGACAGAAAACCTCCTATCCAAGGAACAAGCAGGATTCCGACAGTTCAGATGCACAGAGGACCAGGCAACATACCTCGCTCAGGAAGTGGAGGATGCATTCCAAGGCCAGAAGGTAGTTTTTGCAACCTGGATAGACCTCCAGAAGGCTTTTGACAAAGTCTGGACTGATGGGCTGCTGGTCAAGATGCAACGATGCGGAATTGCCGACAATATGCTCCGATGGACCAAATCCTTCCTACACAATCGCAGAGCCAGAGTACTTGTTGACAACCAGAAGAGCAAGAAATTCCTCATCCGACACGGTGTTCCTCAAGGAGGAGTGATCTCGCCTACGCTGTTCCTCATCTTCATCGATGACTTGCTTGCAGAGCTGCCACATGGTATCAAAGCAGCACTCTATGCTGACGACTTGGTTATGTGGTGTGTTGAAGAACATGCAACGACTGCCACATACAGAATGCAGATGGCCGCAGACAAGCTCACAGCATGGGCAGAAGACTGGTGCATCTCTATTAATAAGGAGAAGTCGTCAACCACACTCTTCACACTTTCCACCAAACAGAAAGCTGGAACCATCAAAGTCGGAACTGCCTTGAAGACGGACAACGAGCCAACATACTTGGGGGTGACATTTGACAGACGGCAGACATGGAAGCCACATATCCAGAAAGCAGAGGCCAAAGCCAAGCGCAAGCTTGCAATCCTTTGGAAGCTTGCTGGCACCACATGGGGTGCCAATGATCACATCTTGAAGACTATTTACCAATGTGTGGTCAGGCCTCACCTGGAATATGGATCCACCGCCTGGACAACATCAGCCAAGATCAACCAACAGACACTTGACAAGGTTCAGAACAAGGCTCTCAGGCTGATCACAGGTACAATGAAGAGCACTCCAATCAAGGCCATGGAGAAAATTACTTTCATCCAGCCACTGCAAGAACGTCGCGACACAAGAATTCTTCTACAGACAGAGAAGTTTCGATGTCAGGAAGAACAACCGATGAAGCAGAGAGTTGAGGCACTAACGAAGAATCGTCTAAAGCGAAGCAGTTTCATCCACCAGTCCAAGCAGCTTGCTCGAAAGCACACCAGCCATCTCCCAGCCAAGACATTGCCTCCAACGCCATTTCTATCCAAGCCATGGTTGACTAGCGATGAATCCAAGGTTACCATCTGCAGTACAATCCCATACATGACATCCAGAGATAGACAACATGATGACGTCAAATGTGCCCTCACACTAGCACACATCGACAAGAGTTATCCTGGAGAAGCATGGATACAAGTCTACACAGATGGTTCAGCCACAAAAGCAGTAGCAAACGGAGGAGCAGGAGTGTATGTCCGACACCCAGATGGACACACACAGTCAGTTGCTCTACCTACTGGAGTACACTGCAGCAACTATTGGGCAGAAGTACAGGCCCTTGAAACAGCAGCATCTCTAGTACACAACACTGTGGAGTGTGCCCAGGTTGTCTTCCTGACTGATGCGCTCTCAGTTCTGGATGCCCTGTCTAACAACAAAGAACCCCACCTGATGGAAGTCCTTCGAACAATCAGCGTAACTGAAAGAACTGTCCTCCAGTGGGTACCTGCACACATAGGCATCCCTGGCAATGAAGCCGCTGACCAGCTTGCCAAGCAAGGTTCTACCGAGAGGCAACCAGACAAAGATTTGACTTACAAGGAGAAATGCACCATAATCAAATCTGCATCAAAGCCAACAGTCGAGAAGGATGACTACCACCTTCTCACCAGACAGGAGCAAGTCACGATATTCCGGCTTAGAACAGGGCATAACCGCCTGAACTTCCATTCCATATGTGTCGGAAGCTTGGATTAGCTCCATCAACTGCCTGCAGCTGCAACGTAGGGGACCAGACTGCAGAACACATCCTCCAGGAGTGTCCCAATCTTCATGGGCTGAGGAAAACAACCTGGCCAACAGATACTTCTCTCCAGACGAAGTTACATGGCTGCCGGGAGGATCTGAGGAGGACGGCCCATTTCGTGTTTGCTGCCGGCTTGTCCATGTGATTCGCGAACGACAAGAAGAAGATCCGTGCCAACGAGGGTTATTAATATAAGTTGTTAGAACTTGTTTCGCAATCGTTGTAAAATAAAGAATGTTTAAACTTAAGGGACCCAACCACTTGACTGTTTTATAAAATACATAATTTTTGTTTTTCAGTTGCACACAACCATTTTTATCTAAGAATAGAGTGTGAAAATCACACTGCTTTGGAAAGTGTACTCTAAGAATGGATTGTGATGAGAATGTCAGTAAGAGAGACAACAAGCTGACAGACTTTAACATTCACAGGAAGATTTTTGTGGGAAATATCAGTTACAGAGTAAGTCTCAACTCAATTAATATCAGTTACAGAGTAAGTCTCAACTCAATTAATATCAGTTACAGAGTAAGTCTCAACTCAAATAATATCAGTTACAGAGTAAGTCTCAGCTCAATTAATATCAGTTACAGAGTAAATCTCAACTCAAATAATATCAGTTACAGAGTAAGTCTCAACTCAATTAATATCAGTTACAGAGTAAGTCTCAGCTCAATTAATATCAGTTACAGAGTAAGTCTCAACTCAATATCAGTTACAGAGTAAGTCTCAGCTCAATTAATATCAGTTACAGAGTAAGTCTCAACTCAGATAATATCTGTTACAGAGTAAGTCTCAACTCAATTAATATCAGTTACAGAGCAAGTCTCAACTCAATATCAGTTACAGAGCAAGTCTCAACTCAATATCAGTTACAGAGTATGTCTCAACTCAATTAATATCAGTTACAGAGTATGTCTCAACTCAATTAATATCAGTTACAGGGTAAGTCTCAACTCAATTAATATCAGTTACAGAGTAAGTCTCAACTCAATTAATATCAGTTACAGAGTAAGTCTCAGCTCAATTAATATCAGTTACAGAGTATGTCTCAACTCAAATAACATCAGTTACAGAGTATGTCTCAACTCAAATAACATCAGTTACAGAGTATGTCTCAACTCAAATAACATCAGTTACAGAGTAAGTCTCAACTTAGATAATATCAGTTACAGAGTAAGTCTCAACTCAAATAACATCAGTTACAGAGTAAGTCTCAACTTAGATAATATCAGTTACAGAGTAAGTCTCAACTCAAATAATATCAGTTACAGAGTAAGTCTCAACTCAATTAATATCAGTTACAGAGCAAGTCTCAACTCAATTAATATCAGTTACAGAGTAAGTCTCAACTCAATATCAGTGCATGGCAGTTACTTGGTGTTGAATGGGTTAATATGATGCACCAGTGCATGGCAGTTACTTGGTGTTGAATGGGTGCACCAGTGCATGGCAGTTACTTAGTGTTGAATGGGTGCACCAGTCCATGTCAGTTACTTGGTGTTGAATGGGTGCACCAGTCCATGTCAGTTACTTGGTGTTGAATGGGTGCACCAGTCCATGTCAGTTACTAGGTGTTGATTGGGTGCACCAGTCCATGTCAGTTACTTGGTGTTGATTGGGTGCACCAGTCCATATCAGTTACTTAGTGTATTTCATCCTGACTTTCACTTGTATGATGCTTTCTTCAGGTCAAGTCCAGGAAGTTGTCACGGTTCTTCAGTAAGTTTGGACCGGTTGAGTACTGCTATATTGTTAAAGACCATATCAAGAAATGGTCCCGCGGGTATGTTTTCCTGTCTTGTTTCACATTTTATGAATATGAGTTGTGTCGGTTGAATCGGCAAATTAATTTTTAATAACATTTTGTTCACTTAAACATTTTCTATGTGGCGCATCTTAAACTCTGAGCTTAACTGTCTTACAGACCGTAAGCTGGACATTCAAAATTGTGAGAAGCTTGTGGTATTCAAGGGAGAATTGTGTTGTATACAAGGGAGAACTTTGTGGTATTCAAGGGAGAAGTTTGTTGTATACACCAGGAGAAGTCTGTAATATACATGGGAGAAGATTTTGTATATCAGCTAGAGTTAGTTGTATACATGGGAGAAGTTGGTGATACACAAGGGAGAAGTTTGGGGTATACAAGGGAGAAGTTTGTGGTATACAAGGGAGAAGTTTGTTGTATACAAGGGAGACGTTTGTGGTATACAAGGGAGAAGTTTATGGTGTACAAGGGATAAGTTTGTGGTATTCAAGGAAAAAGTTTATGGTATACAATGGAGAAGTTTGTGGTATTCAAGGGAGAGGTTTGTGGTATTCAAGGGAGAAAGCGAGAAGTTTGTGGTATTCAATGGAGAAGTTTGGGGTATACAAGGGAGAAGTTTGTGGTATTCAAGGGATACGTTTATGGTATATAATGGAGAAGTTTGTGGTATACAAGGGAGACGTTTGTGGTATACAAGGGAGACGTTTATGGTATACAATGGAGAAGTTTGTGGTATTCAAGGGAGAGGTTTGTGGTATTCAAGGGAGAAAGGGAGAAATTTGTGGTAGGTATTCAATGGAGAAGTTTGGGGTATACAAGGGAGAAGTTTGTGGTATACAAGGGAGAAGTTTGTTGTATACAAGGGAGAAGTTTGTTGTATACAATGGAGACGTTTGTGGTATTCAAGGGAGAAATCTGTAATATACAAGGGAGAAATCTGTAATATACAAGGGTGGCATACAGTAGTTTTTGGGCTTAAATTAGGGAGAAGTTTCAGACAAGAGTTCTCAATCTATGCTATGGTTAAATGATTCTTCTTGGGCTTAAGATAGGAAGAATTGAGAAAGCCGAGCAATGACTTACCCTTTGCATGCTAGCGGCAGATAAACTCATTTTTGCAAACAGCTTAGAGCCAGATTAGAGAGCGACTGTGCTGTTTGCTATTCGGATAGTGGAGATAAAACACTTGGGTGAATAGCAAACAACATAGATCCCGTTACGCCGCCCACTGCTGATCTGGATCTATGTTGTTTGCAAATGTGATTTTATTTACTCAGCAAGCAATGGGAGGGTTAAAAATGCACTTTTGTCAATGCTTTGCTTAACCCTTTCAACACCACAGACCTCTAAATTGGCTTACAAAAAAGTGTAGATCCAGATGAGCCGGCTCGTGACGAGCCGTCTCATCAGGATCTGCACTTTTTTCAAGTAATATAACTATTTTTAGAAACAAAATTACCCATTTTGATAAATGAACTGATCCAAATGTAATTTTGTTATTAATTTATTGGTCTAAAAATATCATGGACCAGTCCATGTCAGTTACTTGGTGTTGAATGGGTTAAGACCCGTTTTCAAAAATAGCATGTCTTCCGTAAAGCGTTATCGAAATAAATTTTATAGGAATATCATGGGCAGTTTTAGTCATGTGCCAACTTTTATGTAATTCTGCAAATTACAAATGTGCAAATATCACACCCATATTTATAGCCTCATCAATCACAGTTTTGCATCGTTGAACCCAAACCCCCGTTTCAGTCGATCGTTTTGTGGAAATCTGTGCAACGAAACAGTTCTACCGTCCACAACTTTACCACGATATATTCCTTTGCATATGCAACAATATTTCTATGACCGTTTCTTTCCTCTATCAGTATTTATTATGTAAATTTAAGCAAAAGTTGGCTAGCCCAGCCTGTTAGTTTGTGAATATTGAAAGCAGAATAGTAGTCCCCGGAAGTTGCGGGTACCTCTTCGCACATGCACACTTGCCACAATGGGAGATAATTCGCAAGGGAGACTACCTATTTTCGGGAAAGGCCTATAGGTGCTGCGTTGTTCGGTGTATATATGTAAGGAAAAGTTAGTGCAATTTGTGTGATATATATATATATATGAAGATGATGTGTGAGTACCTCATGCCTGATTCAGGATTGCATTTGTGACATTTGGAGACGAGGAATCTATGCATAAAGCTCTCCAAGCATCGGAAGATGACCTCTACTTCGATCAGAGGTATATTCCTGAAATCTTTTGAATATTATTCATTTATTGCCTAACTACATGTTCCAAACCTCAACTTCGATCAGAGGTATCCCTGAACTATTTTGACTATTATTGAGAAGTTATTATTTCTTATTTGGCAGCCCTAGCCGACCCATGTAGCCCTAGCCAACCATGTAGCCCTAGCCAACCCATATAGCCCTAGCCAACCCATGCAGCCCTAGCCAACCCATGTAGCCCTAGCCAAACCATGTAGCCCCAGCCGACCCATATAGCCCTAGTCAACCCATGTAGCCCTAGTCGACCCATGTACATGTAGCCCTAGCCAACCCATGTAGCCCTAGCCGACCCATGTAGTCCTAGCCGACCCATGTAGCCCTAGCCAACCCGTGTAGCCCTAGCCGGCCCATGTAGCCCTAGCCGAACCATGTAGTCCTAGCCAACCCATGTAGCCCTAGCCAACCCATGTAGCCCTAGCCAACCCATGTAGCCCTAGCCAACCCATGCAGCCCTAGCCAACCCATGTAGCCCTAGCCAACCCATGTAGTCCTAGCCAACCCATGTAGCCCTAGCCAACCCATGTAGCTCTAGCCAACCCATGTAGTCCTAGCCAACCCATGTAGTCCTAGCCAACCCATGTAGCCCTAGCCAACCCATGTAGCTCTAGCCAACCCATGTAGTCCTAGCCAACCCATGTAGTCCTAGCCAACCCATGTAGCCCTAGCCAACCCATGTAGTCCTAGCCAACCCATGCAGTCCTAGCCAGCCCTAGCCAACCCATGTAGTCCTTGCCAACCCATGTAGTCCTTGCCAACCCATGCAGCCCTAGCCAACCCATGCTGCCCTAGCCAACCCATGTAGCCCTAGCCAGCCCATGTAGCCCTAGCCGACCCATGTACATGTAGCCCTAGCCAACCCATGTAGCCCTAGCCAACCCATGTAGTCCTCTAGCCAACCCATGTAGCTCTGGCCAACCCATGTAGTCCTAGCCAGCCCATGTAGTCCTAACCAACCCATGTAGTCCTAGCCAACCCATGCAGTCCTAGCCAACCCATGTAGTCCTTGCCAACCCATGTAGTCCTTGCCAACCCATGCAGCCTTAGCCAACCCATGCTGCCCTAGCCAACCCATGTAGCCCTAGCCAGCCCATGCTGCCCTAGCCAACCCATGTAGCCCTAGCCAGCCCATGTAGCCCTAGCCGACCCATGTACATGTAGCCCTAGCCACCCATGTAGCCCTAGCCGACCCATGTAGCCCTAGCCAGCCCGTGTAGCCCTAGCCAGCCCGTGTAGCCCTAGCCAGCCCGTGTAGCCCTAGCCAGCCCGTGTAGCCCTAGCCAGCCCGTGTAGCCCTAGCCACCTGTAGCCCTAGCCGCCCGTGTAGCCCTGGCTGGTAGCCCTAGCCAGCCCGTGTAGCCCTAGCCAACCCGTGTAGCCCTAGCCAGCCCGTGTAGCCCTAGCCAGCCCGTGTAGCCCTAGCCGACCCATGTAGCCCTAGCCGACCCATGTAGCCCTAGCCAACCCATGTAGCCCTAGCCAGCCCGTGTAGCCCTAGCCAGCCCATGTAGTCCTAGCCGACCCATGTAGCCCTAGCCGGCCCATGTAGCCCTAGCCAACCCATGTAGCCCTAGCCAGCCCATGTAGCCCTAGCCAACCCATGTAGCCCTAGCCGACCCATGTAGTCCTAGCCAACCCATGTAGCCCTAGCCAGCCCATGTAGCCCTAGCCGACCCATGTAGCCCTAGCCAGCCCATGTAGCCCTAGCCAGCCCATGTAGTCCTAGCCAGCCCATGTAGCCCTAACCGACCTATGTAGTCCTAGCCAGCCCATGTAGCCCTAGCCAGCCCATGTAGTCCTAACCAGCCCATGTAGTCCTAACCAGCTCATGTAGTCCTAGTCAGCCCATGTAGCCCTAGCCAGCCCATGTAGCCCTAGCCAGCCCATGTAGCCCTAGCCAGCCCATGTAGCCCTAGCCAGCCCATGTAGTCCTAGCCGACCCATGTAGTCCTAGCCAGCCCATGTGGTCAACCAGTGCTAAATAGTGTGTTTGGCTTATGAAGATTGTATGCATGTCGTTACCCAGTATCGAGCACAGTGCATCTCTATCTGAAATTGGATGCTCTACCACTACACTATAGATACCGTACAACGGCAATAACCACTGTGGATTCTACAAACTTAGAAATTCTTAGTTTGGGGGAAATAATCACCCTTAGCTACCTCATGTCTCCCTATACATGTACTTACCTCACGGATGATGATTTCTTTTAATGAAAAAGTTGGCAGTTTCTTACGGAGGTTGGTGCACCAAGTACTGGTTAACCGCTGGAGCCTGCTCAGGAAAGGTGTTGTTAGTAAACTGCCCACTGGCGATATAGCCCAAAATGGTGCTGATGCAGGCGTAAAACCCAAACAAACATTTATTAGACAGATGAGGGTGAAACCGGCAGAGCTTTCTACGAAGGCTACCTACTGGCAAGACCGTCCACCAACTGATGATGATGATGATGACAGTGGTGATGAGGAAGTCATGGAAGAGAATTTCAAATTAGACCATACCCCTGAGGATACTGTAAATATCTGCATAGTATTCACTTAGGGGAGGGGGGGTGTTCATATTGCAGTTTTCATGAAAAACTTTTTGAGACACTTGCCCGAAGGCTTGAAAAATTTACTTGCCCGAATGAACTTCTAGGTGCCCATATATTTGCAGAATTTTACCCGCTTATTGGCGGTTAAATGTATAGTAGTATATGTAGCATAATGTGGCATATCATGCATTTATTAGTAATACTTATAATATGGCCATATGAGTAAACAATGTATAAAGACAAACTAATGTTTTATTATTATTAATATTTTACGATTGTTCAATCATTGCGACTGGAAGCTACGTTTTCTTTTTGCTTCATACTCTGTTTTTGATGACGCCTGTCATTCAGATGGCCGTGTCTTCCCCGGCTTTGCGCCCTCGACATATCGCAAGAAACCCGACATGTTTCCATGCAGTTGTTTTCATTTGTTAACAGGAAATGACCTAAGCAGTATCGGATCGTTTCGCCCTAATTCCCGTTCGCACCGGGTTGTTTCGCCATAAACATAGATATCGGGCAGAATGTGTGAAAATAGTCTGGAGGTGGGTCGTTTCACCCCAGAATTATAGATTTCGTACTGAGCGACACGACGCGTGATTTTTTTAAAACAAATTTGATGATATAATGCATCGATCGGCCGAGATGTCAGTAAGCAAAAACGCGAATTTACACCTGTCCGCTCTAGACGACTTTCAATTCCGGTGTAAACAATTCGTAATTGTAAAGAATTTAGAAAAACATTTCTACTGTCCAGTTTATTACAGGGGCCTCCGTGGTCTAAAGCGCTGGCTGTGAGATCACTAACCTCTCACCGCGGTGGTTCGAGTCCCGGGTAAAACCCCAATTAATAAATAAAACAAATTAATAAAAAAAAAACAGGTGCCCGTCGGGCATGTGAGATTGCAAAATTTACACGTCCGTCCCGATTTCTACACGTCTCGGGCATCGGGCACCCGGATAATTTCGCAGACTGATATTGTATATTTTCACTGTTGACGATTGTAAAGTTGGTAGTTGTTGTGGCATTCCTTATGTATTATTAGTTTAAGCACATTCTTTTTAGCTTGATTGCGAAACAAGTTTTCACAATATTACCGTAGTTTAATCACTATTGAGACCTCTCATTCCTGATGTAATCTATCGCTATGACGGAGAGAGAAGAGGCAATGTGGAGTTAGGTGCACAAGGACACCACCATTGTGGTTGTGACAGGGCTCAAACTCGTAGCCTCCTGGTTTAAATTTTTAATAACGATTATATTAATCACTCTCGTTGGGTCGTATGAAAGCATATATGTGGTCATTTGTGTGGGAGGAAACCGGAGTACCCAGAGAAAACTCACATTTCCGATCTGGCGATCACCGTACCATCTCACATAGTTCCCGGTCCGAGGGTTTTCTTGGTATTCCCGAGTCGCAGTGTGTTATAAACAATCTGTTTATGAGATTTTCTTCTTGTTTTTTTAGGAACACCCGGATTCTCCGTGTCCGGTAAACAGTGTATTTGATGATGTGCTGTTGCGGATATTCACCCTGCTCTCCTGGAAGGAACGTATGGCGATAGAGCGTGTCTGCTGGCGATGGAAACACCTCGTACAGAGAACATGGGTCTCCCAGAAACATCTGCACTTCCAAAATATATTTAGACAGTTTCAAGGTATTTTTGTTTTTACTGCCAATTAAATGTAATTTGACTGGAATTGCTTTGGCATTGCTTTACACGCCACACATTCTAGGTCAGAATTTTTGGGAGAAGTGAGAAAGCGCGTGATGTCGTGGAAGTCGTGATAGCGCAGTGGATGCGCGTTCGCTTCAGGTGCGAAAGGTCCGGAGTTCGAGCCCCACTGGAGCCGTTACGATTGTGCCCTTAGGCAAGGCATTTAAATTCCACGTTGCCTCTTCTCTCTCCCTCGTGGCGATGGATTCCATCAGGGATGAGGTCTCGAGAGTGATTTATATAAGTTGAAATAACTTGTTTCGCAATCGAGCTAAAATAAATTTGTATAAACTAAAGCGCGTGATCGCGTCCTTTAATGGTGTTCTTTAATATACTTCTGCAAAATAGGGTTAAAATGCACAGTACAACCATTAAATACAACATTTGAATAGACGGAGTGCTTTATAATGGGCCAGTGTATCTTACTAGACAAAATTTTGTTTGGAAATCGTAAAAACCAAAAAAAAGGGAGACTTTTAGGGAGACTTTTTTTAGGGAGAAGTGGGGCCCCCAGAGGGCGAAGTCAGGGTCCCTAGGGCGACAATTTCGCCCACATCGCCTTCTAGAATGATCCCTGCCACATGGTTGCATTTTACCCATGTACTGTATTTACCTGTTTAGGAGGCCATGTGTAGTTACCGTGTACCCAGGTATTTTACAATTGTGAAGATTGTGTGCATGATATGCGAGGATAGTGGTAAGCTATTTAACCCTTTCAACACCACAGACCTCTAAATAGGCTTACAAAAAGTGTAGATCCAGATGAGCCGGCTCGTGACGAGCCGTCTCATTAGGATCTGCACTTTTTGCCAGTAATGTTATTATTTTCAGACAAAATTACCCATTTTGATAAATGAACCGGTCCAAATGTAATTTTCTTAATAATTTATTGATCTAAAAATATCATGTACCAGTACATGTCAGTTACTTGGTGTTGAATGGGTTAACTATCAGTCCATGATCATACAGTGCCAAGTAGTTATGTGGGTGAGCAAAGTGGTTAATCTAAAGGGTGCGGTGCGTCATAAAACCCCAACCTAAAATATACAGTCGTGATAGCGCCTTTGATTCAGGCAGGAAAGGTCCAGAGTTCGTGCCCCGCTGGAGCCGTTACGATTGTGCCCTTAGACAAGGCATTTACATTCCGCACTGCCTCTTCTCTCTCCCTTGTGGCGATGTATTCCATCAGGAATGAGATCTCGAGAGTGATTAATATAAGTCGTAAGAACTTGTTTCGCAATTGAGCTGAAATAAATTTGTATAAACTAAGACATACATGTACATTTAAATGATAGCGTGGGGCTTAACGAAAACCAATTTATCTGCCCTGATCTATATACACATAGAACATTTTCGTACTACAAGTAAAACCACAAACACTAGTATAAAACCAGGGGGATATAAATGTCTATATTGCAATATATTTATAGGGATTTTCTAGAGCGGAATGGCAGGGTACACCATCCTGCCCTTTATAGCCCCATCCCTTTGCCCATTAGCCCCGCCCCATTTACCCATTAGCCCCGCCCCTTTACCCCCGCTCCTTTACCCATTAGCCCCGCCCCCTTTACCCCTTAGTCCTGCCCCTTTACCCATTAGCCCCGCTCCTTTACCCATTAGCCCCGCTCATTTACCCATTAGCCCGGCCACGTTTCCCATTAGTCCCACCCTGTTACCCATTAGCCCCACCCCTTTACCCATTAGCCCCACCCCTTTACCCATTAGCCCCACCCCTTTACCCATTAGCCCCACCCTCCTGCATTTGTTTTAGAACTTGTCCACCCTTTTCACCAATATGTACTGCCTTACTGCCTCTTTCATCAATCACCGTAATTTAGCAAAATGTTCTCTGGGCTAACCCCAAAATACCCCCTCCCGCACAATATCGCTGCTCAAAATGCACCCTACCCCTTTTCTGACCCACCCTGCCCTTTTCTGACACCCTGTGATTTTTCTGATCCACCTACCCTTTTTCTGACCCACCCTACCATTTACTGACCCACCCTACCCTTTTCTGACCCACCCTGCCATTTTTCTGACCCACCCTGCCATTTTTCTGACCCACCCTGTCCTTTTTCTGACCCACCTTGTCCTTTTTCTGACCCACCCTGTCCTTTTTCTGACCAACCCTGCCATTTTTCTGACCCACCCTGCCCTTTTTCTGACCCACCCTGCCATTTTTCTGATCCACCCTGCCCTTTTTCCACTCTAGAATAAACCCTATATTTAGCTGTTTATCCTCCATCCAGGTCTGAGCGACAAGATGTTAAACTCTCTTCTTCTGAGATGTGGACAATACTTGGAATCTCTCGATTTATCAGCATCGCCCAGATTTCTCACAGACTTTTCCATGGATATCATAGGTAAAGGTTTGTAACCCTGCCTCCCTCAGAGGTATGGCAGGACTTAGCTCTAATCTGTACTCTCTGCATAGCATGTGGAGTCACAGGGTTCCCTCTGTCTGAATTTTTGTCTGCACAACTTCTGTCACCTATTGAAAAAAACTGGAGTCAACTTGAAAATCTTGGAGGCAACTAAGAGCCATATAGTTTACAGATAATTATTTGTAGCCATGTATTTGACAAAACATGTGCCCCCCCCCCCCCCCCCCCCCAAAGATTGCGGCACAAATTTTCGTCAATTCACAAAATGTAGCACCAGTATTTGATTTTTGTCGCTGACAGCGGGAACCCTGAGTCTGCTTAATGGTAACGTAGACATATACATAGTTTATTAAATTTCAGTTAGGCTTTCAAGCCCATGAGGACATACATACATATTAATTATTTACAGTTAGCGAACATAATGCATACATTATATACAAATCAATGTGAGCTCCCACAATCATAGCCATGTATATTTATTTCTATGTGTAAATACATGTAATATTTATCGGATATGTGTCTTATGAGTAAAGCAAAACAGTTCTTTATTTCTAACACGGAGAAGGTCAAAAGACGCAACAAAAACAAACATACAAAATTTGTAAGTTGTAACATATATTGAAAGTTGTTAATTAATATCAAAATGTAATTGTGCCTACACTTGTGTAAATGTTGCAAACTTGTATAACATGGCCGATCAGTAAACCCCTCGATCAGTAAACCCTTCTATCGGTAACCCCTTCCATCAGTAAACCCTTCTATCGGTAACCCTTCCATCAGTAAACCCTTCTATCGGTAAACCCTTCCATCAGTAAAGCTTGCGATCGGTAACCCCTTCCATCAGTAAACCCTTCCATCAGTAAACCCTTCCATCAGTAAACCCTTCAATCAGTAAACCCTTCCATCAGTAAAGCATGCGATCGGTAAACCCTTCCATCGGTAAACCCTTCTATCGGTAAACCCTTCCATCAGTAAAGCCTTCCATCAGTAAACCCTTCCATCAGTAAACCCTTCCATCAGTAAACCCTTCCATCAGTAAATCCTTCCATCAGTAAACCCTTCCATCAGTAAACCCTTCCATCAGTAAACCCTTCCATCAGTAAACCCTTCCATCGGTAAACCCTTCCATCGGTAAACCCTTCCATCAGTAAACCCTTCCATCAGTAAACCCTTCCATCGGTAAACCCTTCCATCGGTAAACCCTTCCATCAGTAAATCCTTCCATCAGTAAACCCTTCCATCAGTAAACCCTTCCATCAGTAAACCCTTCCATCGGTAAACCCTTCCATCAGTAAACCCTTCCATCAGTAAACCCTTCCACCTGTAAACCCTTCTATCAGTAAACCCTTCCATCAGTAAACCCTTCCACCTGTAAACCCTTCCAGCAGTAAACCCTTCCATCAGTAAACCCTTCCATCAGTAAAGCCTTCCATCAGTAAAGCCTTCCATCAGTAAAGCCTGCGATCGGTAAACCCTTCCATCTGTAAACCCTTCTATCGGTAAACCCTTCCATCAGTAAACCCTTCCATCAGTAAACCCTTCCATCAGTAAACCCTTCCACCTGTAAACCCTTCTATCAGTAAACCCTTCAATCAGTAAACCCTTCAATCAGTAAACCCTTCCATCAGTAAACCCTTCCATCAGTAAACCCTTCCATCAGTAAACCCTTCCATCAGTAAACCCTTCCATCGGTAAACCCTTCCATCAGTAAAGCCTGCGATCGGTAAACCCTTCCATCAGTAAACCCTTCCATCAGTAAACCCTTCCATCAGTAAAGCCTTCCATCGGTAACCCCTTCCATCAGTAAACCCTTCCATCAGTAAACCCTTCCATCAGTAAACCCTTCCATCAGTAAACCCTTCCATCGGTAAACCCTTCCATCAGTAAACCATTCCATCAGTAAAGCCTTCCATCAGTAAAGCCTGCGATCGGTAAACCCTTCCATCTGTAAACCCTTCTATCGGTAAACCCTTCCATCAGTAAACCCTTCCATCAGTAAACCCTTCCACCTGTAAACCCTTCCATCAGTAAACCCTTCCATCGGTAAACCCTTCCATCAGTAAACCCTTCCATCAGTAAACCCTTCCACCTGTAAACCCTTCTATCAGTAAACCCTTCCATCAGTAAACCCTTCCACCTGTAAACCCTTCCAGCAGTAAACCCTTCCATCAGTAAACCCTTCCATCAGTAAAGCCTTCCATCAGTAAAGCCTTCCATCAGTAAAGCCTGCGATCGGTAAACCCTTCCATCTGTAAACCCTTCTATCGGTAAACCCTTCCATCAGTAAACCCTTCCATCAGTAAACCCTTCCATCAGTAAACCCTTCCACCTGTAAACCCTTCTATCAGTAAACCCTTCAATCAGTAAACCCTTCAATCAGTAAACCCTTCCATCAGTAAACCCTTCCATCAGTAAACCCTTCCATCAGTAAACCCTTCCATCAGTAAACCCTTCCATCGGTAAACCCTTCTATCGGTAAACCCTTCCATCAGTAAAGCCTGCGATCGGTAAACCCTTCCATCAGTAAACCCTTCCATCAGTAAACCCTTCCATCAGTAAAGCCTTCCATCGGTAACCCCTTCCATCAGTAACCCTTCCATCAGTAAACCCTTCCATCAGTAAACCCTTCCATCAGTAAACCCTTCCATCGGTAAACCCTTCCATCAGTAAACCATTCCATCAGTAAAGCCTTCCATCAGTAAAGCCTGCGATCGGTAAACCCTTCCATCTGTAAACCCTTCTATCGGTAAACCCTTCCATCAGTAAACCCTTCCATCAGTAAACCCTTCCACCTGTAAACCCTTCTATCAGTAAACCCTTCAATCAGTAAACCCTTCCATCAGTAAACCCTTCCATCAGTAAACCCTTCCATCAGTAAACCCTTCCATCAGTAAACCCTCATCAGTAAACCCTTCCACGTAAACCCTTCCATCGGTAAACCTTCTATCGGTAAACCCTTCCATCAGTAAAGCCTGCGATCGGTAAACCCTCCATCAGTAAACCTTCCATCAGTAAACCCTTCCATCAGTAAAGCCTTCCATCAGTAAACCCTTCCATCAGTAAACCCTTCCATCAGTAAACCCTTCCATCAGTAAACCCTTCCATCAGTAAACCCTTCCATCGGTAAACCTTCCATCAGTAAACCCTTCCATCAGTAAACCCTTCCATCAGTAAACCCTTCAATCAGTAAACTCTTCAATCAGTAAACCCTTCTATCGGTAAACCCTTCCATCGGTAAACCCTTCCATCAGTAAACCCTGCGATTGGTAAACCCTTCCATCAGTAAACCCTTCCATCAGTAAACCATTCCATCAGTAAACCCTTCCATCAGTAAACCCTTCGTATATACAGGGAAGTACTGCCCGGATATCCGGGAGCTGGATATTTCTGCCGTGAAGATAACGGACGTCTCCGTGAGAAACCTCGTCTCCAGGTGTACAAACTTGCACAAAGTCAAGTTGAAACGATGCCTCCATGTTACAGATAATGGGTATGTTCGTCTGTCTGTGTGTGTTTGTTGTCCGTCTGTCTGTGTGTGTTGTCCGTCTGTCTGTGTGTGTTGTCCGTCTGTCTGTGTGTGTTGTCCGTCTGTCTGTGTGTGTTGTCCGTCTGTCTGTGTTTGTGTCATAATTGATTTAATTGGGTGTATGATCAGTTTCATGGTGGTATGTTTGTTGCAAGGCGCACATATGATTTATTTCATGATAAATATGATTGATTTTGTGATAAATATGATTGATTTTGTGATAAATATGATTGATTTCATGATAAATATGATTGATTTTGTGATAAATATGATTGATTTTGTGATAAATTGATTTCATGATAAATATGATTTGTTTCATGATAAATATGATAGATTTCATGATAAATATGATTGATTTCATGATAAATATGGTTGATTTCATGATAAATATGATATATTTCATGATAAATGATTGATTTCATGATAAATATGATAGCTTTCATGATAAATATGATTGATTTTGTGATAAATATGATTGATTTGTGATAAATATGATTGATTTGTGATAAATATGATAGATTTCATGATAAATATGATTTGTGATAAATATGATAGATTTCATGATAAATATGATTGATTTCATGATAAATATGATTTGTTTCATGATAAATATGATTTGTTTCATGATAAATATGATTGATTTCATGATAAATATGATTTGTTTCATGATAATTATGATAGATTTCATGATAAATATGATTGATTTCATGATAAATATGGTTGATTTCATGATAAATATGATATATTTCATGATAAATTATTGATTTCATGATAAATATGATAGCTTTCATGATAAATATGATTGATTTTGTGATAAATATGATTGATTTCATGATAAATATGATTGATTTCATGATAAATATGATTGATTTTGTGATAAATATGATTGATTTTGTGATAAATATGATTGATTTCATGATAAATATGATTGATTTTGTGATAAATTGATTTCATGATAAATATGATTTGTTTCATGATAAATATGATAGATTTCATGATAAATATGATTGATTTCATGATAAATATGGTGATTTCATGATAAATATGATATATTTCATGATAAATGATTGATTTCATGATAAATATGATAGCTTTCATGATAAATATGATTGATTTTGTGATAAATATGATTGATTTGTGATAAATATGATTGATTTGTGATAAATATGATAGATTTCATGATAAATATGATTTGTTTCATGATAAATATGATAGATTTCATGATAAATATGATTGATTTCATGATAAATATGATTTATTTCATGATAAATATGATTTATTTCATGATAAATTGATTTCATGATAAATATGATTTGTTTCATGATAAATATGATAGATTTCATGATAAATATGATTGATTTCATGATAAATATGGTTGATTTCATGATAAATATGATATATTTCATGATAAATTATTGATTTCATGATAAATATGATAGCTTTCATGATAAATATGATTGATTTTGTGATAAATATGATTGATTTCATGATAAATATGATTGATTTTGTGATAAATATGATTGATTTCATGATATATATGATTGATTTCATGATAAATTTCATGATAAATATGATTTGATTTGGTGATAAATATGATTGATTTCATGATAAATATGATAGATTTCATGATAAATATGATATATTTTATGATAAATATGATTGATTTCATGATAAATATGGTTGATTTCATGATAAATATGATATATTTCATGATAAATTATTGATTTCATGATAAATATAATAGCTTTCATGATAAATATGATTGATTTTGTGATAAATATGATTGATTTCATGATAAATATGATTGATTTCATGATATATATGATTGATTTCATGATAAATTTCATGATAAATATGATAGATTTCATGATAAATATGATTTGATTTGGTGATACATATGATTGATTTCATGATAAATATGATTGATTTCATGATAAATATGATAGATTTCATGATAAATATGATTGATTTGATGATAAATATGATTGATTTCATGATAAATATGATAGATTTCATGATAAATATGATTTATTTTATAGATTTCATGATAAATATGATAGATTTCATAATAAATATGATTGATTTTTATAGATTTCATGATAAATATGATAGATTTCATGATAAATATGATTGATGTCATGATAAATATGATAGATTTCATGATAAATATGATTTGATTTGGTGATAAATATGATTGATTTCATGATAAATATGATAGATTTCATGATAAATATGATTGATTTCATGATAAATATGATTGATTTCATGATAAATATGATTGATTTGATGATAAATATGATTGATTTCATGATAAATATGATAGATTTCATGATACATATGATTCGATTTCATGATAAATATGATTGATTTTGTGATAAATATGATTGATTTATGATAAATATGATTGATTTTGTGATAAATTGATTTCATGATGAATATGATTTGTTTCATGATAAATATGATTGATTTTGTGATAAATATGATAGATTTCATGATAAATATGATTGATTTTGTGATAAATATGATTGATTTCATGATAAATATGATTGATTTCATGATAAATTTCATGATAAATATGATAGATTTCATGATAAATATGATTGATTTCATGATAAATTGATTTCATGATAAATATAATTTGTTTCATAATAAATATTATAGATTTTATTTTAAATATACTACTGTTATACACAATTTTTGGAATGCTGTGCCAAACAATGTCTTCACTCCCCACTAGGGATGTCAAATTCTTTCATGCGAGGAAGCTATCCAGCTGGCTTGGAGACGGTTGGTTAGTTCTACCTGGGTGCCCATCTATGCTCAGAGGGGCACCTGGGGTCTTCTTCCTCCACCAATAATCGCTGGAGAGTCGCCATATAACCTAAGCTGTCGGTGCGTCTTTAACCCCCCCCCCCTTCAATGTATTTACGCTCGCAATGTTTTCTTTTCACTCACAACAATGTCGTTACACTTGATTATTTTCAAGTCCGCCTCCGTGGTCGAGTGGTTAAGGTCGCTGACTTGTATACCACTGTAACCTATCATCATTGATGGTCACGGGTCTGCCCGCATGGTTGAGTGGTTACGGTCGTTGACTTGTATACCACTGTAACCTATCATCATTGATGGTCACGGGTCCGCCCGCATGGTCGAGTGGTTAAGGTCGCTGACTTGTATACCACTGTAACCTATCATCACTGATGGTCACGGGTTCGAGCCCCGCTCAGGCCGTGTCTCATTTATATGAAAAAATTGGCAGTTTCTTACGGAGGTAGGTGCACCCAAGTACTGGTTAACCGGTGGAGCCTGCCCAGGAAAGGTGTTGTTAAGTAAACTGTCCGCCGGCGATATAGCCCGAAATGGTGCTGATGCAGGCGTAAAACCCGAAATATAACATAACATAATTGATTATTTTCAGAATAAATACAATATTGCTGTCACGTCAACCACTCACTCTCCTAGATATCTCCGACAATTCTCATCTAACAGGACAGGTATACCCAAAACTAGGCAATAAGCCAACATACATTCTTTTGTGGAAGTCGTTATAGCGCAGTGGATGCTCGTTAACTTCATGTGCGAAAGGTCCGGAGTTCGAAGGCATTTAAATTCCACGTTGCCTCTTCTCTCCCTCTTGGCCGTGGATTCCATTAGGAATGAGATATCGAGAGTGATTAATATAAGTTGAAGAACTTGTTTCGTAATCGAGCTAAAATAAATTTGTATATACCGTAATCGTCTATATATAAGTCGCAGATTTTTTCATCCAAAATTGTATCCAAAAATCTGCTGCGTCTTATGCTCCAATTTCGAACTAAATGTCATTGTAATCACGACTCGTAATGCTTATGAATCACCGTCAGTGTTTAGATATTTTTGTTTTCAAAAGATTTGGTCATTTTCTGCATTCTAAGATCATGTGCGTTTTATACAGCAAATAAGCTTTTTTCCCTGGAATTTCTCCGTTTTTTTAAATGCATCTTATACTCCTGTACGACCTATATATAGATGATTACGGTACTATACATTCTTTTCGTATTTCTCCGTCACAATTACAGTTTACTAAATGTCAAGGTCGATACACTACAGCTGCACATGATTAATTGAATGTTCACACATTTCACATGTCACCTGGCCGTTTAATGCAGTGGGAATATGGCATTTGGGATGAAATATACCGGTCGCTGGCCGCAGACACCAGGTGTCACATGGCCGTTTAATGCAGTGGGGATATGGCATTTGGGATGAAATATACCGGTCGCTGACCGCAGACACCAGGTGACACATGGCCACCTAATGCAGTGGGGATATGGCATTTGGATAAATATACCGGTCGCTGACCGCAGACACCAGGTGCACATGGCCACCTAATCAGTGGGATATGGCATTTGGGATGAAATATACCGGTCGCTGGCCGCAGACACCAGGTGACACATGGCCACCTAATGCAGTAGGGATATGGCATTTGGATGAAATATACCGGTCGCTGACCGCAGACACCAGGTGACACATTGCCACCTAATGCAGTGGGATATGGCATTTGGATGAAATATACCGGTCGCTGGCCGCGACACCATTGACACATGGCCACCTAATGCAGTGGGGATATGGCATTTGGGATGAAATATACCGGTCGCTGGCCGCAGACACCAGGTGACACATGGCCACCTAATGCAGTGGGGATATGGCATTTGGGATGAAATTACCGGTCGCTGACCGCAGACACCAGGTGACACATGGCACCTAATGCAGTGGGGAATTGGCATTTGGATGAAATATACCTGTCGCTGACCGCAGACACCAGGTGACACATGGCCACCTAATGCAGTGGGGATATGGCATTTGGGATGAAATATACCGGTCGCTGACCGCAGACACCAGGTGACACATGCCACCTAATGCAGTGGGGATATGGCATTTGGGATGAAATATACCGGTCGCTGACCGCAGACACCAGGTGACACATGCCACCTAATGCAGTGGGGATATGGCATTTGGATAAATATACCGGTCGCTGGCCGCAGACACCAGGTGACACATGGCCACCTAATGCAGTGGGGATATGCATTTGGGATGAAATATACCGGTCGCTGGCCGCAGACACCAGGTGAACAGGCCACCTAATGCAGTGGGGATATGGCATTTGGGATGAAATATACCGGTCGCTGACCGCAGACACCAGGTGACACATGGCCACCTAATGCAGTGGGGATATGGCATTTGGGATGAAATATACCTGTCGCTGACCGCAGACACCAGGTGACACATGGCCACCTAATGCAGTGGGATATGGCATTTGGGATGAAATATACCCGGTCGCTGACCGCAGACACCAGGTGACCCTGGCCACCTAATGCAGTGGGGATATGGCATTTGGGATGAAATATACCGGTCGCTGGCCGCAGACACCAGGTGGCCGCTACTACCAGGTGTAATTGTTAAATATAGAGTTATTTTCAATGGGGGGAGTTCGAACTGGCCGTTGACACCAGGTGATCGCTCTTTCCATGTGACCTAATGTATTTTCATGTCTATTGAAGTGGGATTCTTCATGTCTCTTGAAGTGGGATTCTTCATGTTGTCCATTGAAGTGGGATTCTTCATGTTGTCTATTGAAGTGGGATTCTTCATGTTGTCTATTGAAGTGGGATTCTTCAGGTCTATTGAAGTGGGATTCTTCAGGTCTATTGAAGTGGGATTCTTCAGGTCTATTGAAGTGGGATTCTTCAGGTCTATTGAAGTGGGATTCTTCAGGTCTATTGAAGTGGGATTCTCAGGTCTATTGAAGTGGGATTCTTCAGGTCTATTGAGTGGGTTCTTCAGGTCTATTGAAGTGGGATTCTTCAGGTATATTGAAGTGGGATTCTTCAGGTCTATTGAAGTGGGATTCTGTGTATGTATTGAAGTCGGATTTTTCATGTTGTCTATTGAAGTCGGATTCTTCATGTTGTCTATTGAAGTGGGAGTCTGTATATGTATTGAAGTGGGATTCTTCAGGTCTATTGAAGTGGGATTCTTCATGTCTATTGAAGTGGGATTCTTCGTGTTGTCTCTTGAAGTGGGATTCTTCATGTTGTCTATTGAAGTGGGATTCTTCATGTCTATTGAAGTGGGATTCTTCGTGTTGTCTCTTGAAGTGGGATTCTTCATGTGTGTCTATTGAAGTGGGATTCTTCATGTCTATTGAAGTGGGATTCTTCATGTTGTCTATTGAAGTGGGATTCTTCATGTTGTCTCTTGAAGTGGGAGTCTGTATATGTATTGAAGTGGGATTCTTCAGGTCTATTGAAGTGGGATTCTTCGTGTTGTCTATTGAAGTGGGATTCTTCATGTTGTCTATTGAAGTGGGATTCTTCAGGTCTATTGAAGTGGGATTCTTCATGTTGTCTATTGAAGTCGGATTTTTCATGTTGTCTATTGAAGTCGGATTCTTCATGTTGTCTATTGAAGTGGGAGTCTGTATATGTATTGAAGTGGGATTCTTCAGGTCTATTGAAGTGGGATTCTTCATGTCTATTGAAGTGGGATTCTTCGTGTTGTCTCTTGAAGTGGGATTCTTCATGTTGTCTATTGAAGTGGGATTCTTCATGTCTATTGAAGTGGGATTCTTTGTGTTGTCTCTTGAAGTGGGATTCTTCATGTTGTCTATTGAAGTGGGATTCTTCATGTCTATTGAAGTGGGATTCCTTCATGTTGTCTATTGAAGTGGGATTCTTCATGTTGTCTATTGAAGTGGGATTCTTCAGGTCTATTGAAGTGGGATTCTTCGTGTTGTCTCTTGAAGTGGGATTCTTCATGTTGTCTATTGAAGTGGGATTCTTCGTGTTGTCTCTTGAAGTGGGATTCTTCATGTTGTCTATTGAAGTGGGATTCTTCATGTCTATTGAAGTGGGATTCTTCATGATGTCTATTGAAGTGGGATTCTTCATGATGTCTATTGAAGTGGGATTCTTCAGGTCTATGAAGTGGGATCTTCATGTTGTCTATTGAAGTGGGAGTCTGTATATGTATTGAAGTGGGATTCTTCAGGTCTATTGAAGTGGGATTCTTCATGTTGTCTATTGAAGTGGGATTCTTCATGTCTATTGAAGTGGGATTCTTCATGTTGTCTATTGAAGTGGGATTCTTCATGTTGTCTATTGAAGTGGGATTCTTCATGTTGTCTATTGAAGTGGGATTCTTCATGTTGTCTATTGAAGTGGGATTCTTCAGGTCTATTGAAGTGGGATTCTTCGTGTTGTCTATTGAAGTGGGATTCTTCATGTTGTCTATTGAAGTGGGATTCTTCATGTCTATTGAAGTGGGATTCTTCATGTTGTCTATTGAAGTGGGATTCTTCATGTCTATTGAAGTGGGATTCTTCATGTCTATTGAAGTGGGATTCTTCATGTTGTCTATTGAAGTCGGATCTTCATGATGTCTATTGAAGTGGGATTCTCATATGTATTGAAGTGGGATTCTTCAGTTGTCTATTGAAGTGGGATTCTTCATGTCTATTGAAGTGGGATTCTTCGTGTTGTCTCTTGAAGTGGGATTCTTCATGTTGTCTATTGAAGTGGGATTCTTCATGTCTATTGAAGTGGGATTCTTCATGTTGTCTATTGAAGTGGGATTCTTCATGTCTATTGAAGTGGGATTCTTCATGTCTATTGAAGTGGGATTCTTCATGATGTCTATTGAAGTGGGATTCTTCATGATGTCTATTGAAGTGGGATTCTTCATGATGTCTATTGAAGTGGGATTCTTCATGTTGTCTATTGAAGTGGGATTCTTCATGTTGTCTATTGAAGTGGGATTCTTTATCTGTATGCCGTCAGGTATTTTATTTTAACAATGTTTCATATTTGTTGCAGTGTTTTAAGTCGATAAACAGTGACCTAGATACGTTACAGACGTTGGTGCTGACAGATTGTTATAAGGTACATACGGTTATATGGTTGGTGGTGTGCACGGTATGTCATTTGTGTTTGTAAATTGTCACATTTAGATTATGTGTAATAGGAAACAGCAGCTGATCTGGCTCTATGTTCTTTGCACATTTCTTCGAATTTATTCAGCATTTAGTATATATTAGGCTGTCTCTGTGGCCTAGTGGTTAAGGCGTCCGCCTTTGGAGCGGGAAGTCGAAGGTTCGAATCTCGTTAGAGATCGTTCTGATATGGTCGGTTGGTGAGCTGCCAGCTAGTTAAATAGTAGTTACCGATTGCCTACCAGCCTGGAATACAAGCATAGGATTCGGAAAGTACCTATGTTCATAAAGATGATGATGATTGAGCTTATTTACCCTCGCCTCCAGCGAACCATATGGGCGAGTGGATGTTCATAAAAAAGAGGCTGGATTCATTCTGGATACTTTTATAAGGTTTTTGCAAACAACATAGATCCAGATCAGCTGCAGCGTGAAGCTGCATGCTGATCAGGATCTATGTTGTTTGCTACATAGCCAATTGTCTTAGCAAGATCATCTGAATAGCAAACATCATAGAGCCTGATCAGATGGCACGTTCCATGGTGGCTGATCTGGCTCTATGTTCTTTGCAGATACTGTTTGAACGGTATCCAGAATGAAATGGGTTAAAAAGATGTGACACTATAATAAACAAGCACTTTACTTTACTTTTATATATAACAAAGGTGATCATTTGATATAATAATTTAAAAAAAACAATAGATAAAAGTTGGATAATGAAAATACATGCTGTGTGCAAGGCTTGAACTCACGTCCCTAGAGGATGACTTTCCTGATATCCTGCAGCAGTTCAACGCCTGCACTATCTCACCTTTTTCGGCTTGCGGGTTAACTAATATTCACTATCAACTATTGAAGCCGTTACGATTGTGCCCTTAGGCAAGGCATTTAAATTCCGCATGCCTCTTCTCTCTCCCTCGGTGCCGATGGATTCCGTCAGGAATGAGGTCTCGAGAGTGATTAATATAAGTTGTAGGAACGTCAAAGTCACTTGCCCTCATTGCTGTAGGATCAACTCCCACTTAGGGTGTCAATTTCTTTCAAGTGAGGAAGCTATCCCGCTTGTTTATGGTAGGTAGGTGGTTCTACCCTTGTGCCCGCCCGTACCTGAAATACTGCTCGGATGTGCATCCGTGGTCTTCCTACAACAATAATAACTGGAGAGTCGCCACTTGGTCTAAGCGGTTTGTGCAAAATTAATCAAACACAAAAATAAATTTGTATATATTTGTAGTATGTGTATGGGTGGAGTCCGCCTCCGTGGTCGAGTGGTTAAGGTATATCGCTGACTTGTATATCACTGTAACCTATCATCACTGATGGTCACGGGTTCGAGCCCCGCTCAGGCCGTGTCTCATTTATATGAAAATGTTGGCAGTTTCTTACGGAGGTTGGTGCACCCAAGTACTGGTTAACCGCTGGAGCCTGCCCAGGAAAGGTGTTGTTAGGTAAACTGCCCGCCGGCGATATAGCCCAAAATGGTGCTGATGCAGGCGTAAAACCCGAAATATAACATAACATATGTGTATGGGTGGATTCAGTGAATTTGCTTGTTTTTAAACATCTACCGTGTTCATGGTAACACTTAAACAGGCATTTTAAAATTCAGGTGAAGGACAACAGTTTTATGTGCCTGCTGAAACACAGTAAAAACTTGGAGGAATTGTATATAAACCACTGTCGTAATGTGAACAAGGTCTCTCTCAGGCAAATCTGTCAGGTAAATGTGCATGGATTCGTGCAATGTGTTTAGTTTAATCATATTTGTGTGTGTATGTGTGTGTTTTACGTTTATCTATCGTCGCTGCCGGTTGCCCATTTGAGCGACGCCTCCTGAAGAGACTAGTCATTTTAGATTTTTGGAGGATAGTGCAATGATACCGACAGAGACCCATTCCAGAGTCTCTTCTGGTTCTTTTACATGCACGGTGTCAAGCACCGACACGAGATCTCGGTTTAAAGTCCCATCTGAAAGACCGTTAATTTTATTATGGTCAGACTGGATTACCCGTCCAACATGTTATTTAATCATATTTTATTATAAAATCAATAGTAAATATGTCATACACATAAAGATACAATACATAGCATGACAATACAAATGGTTTGGGCCACAAGTTTTAACAACATTAGACAACGGCCTGCACCAACATGTTAACCACTGGACTACAGATGCTGATCCGTGTAATGTGTGTGTGTTTTAGAGTTTATAAAGGTCTTCCCACCTGAATGCACTGTTTTAGGGGCTTGAAACCACTGTGTTGCCCGCACAACAAAGAGACCTTTTATTTGAGGCTAAAAGGGTCAATTTGCAGCTCAAAGTAGAGACTATTTACCATAGAGTGAATTTTGAAGCCAAAAGTGGACCTGTGTACTGCTTGCCACTGAGATCCATAAACGTTTCGGCAGCCCCAACATGCCCGACAATTCTGCATGTATCGTAGCTTCGAGTAGTCCGGAATAGAGCCGTTGGTGATCCTGCTTGGGATCCATTGATTGTCGTCTGTTGGGGGTACATCCTTCAGGGGGTACATCCTTCAGGGGGATACATCCTTCAGTGGGGTACATCCTTCAGGGGGTACATCCTTCAGGGGGATACATCCTTCAGTGGGGTACATCCTTCAGGGGGTACATCCTTCAGGGGGATACATCCTTCAGTGGGGTACATCCTTCAGGGGTACATCCTTCAGGAGGTACATCCTTCAGGGGTACAGGAGGTACATCCTTCAGGGGGTACATCCTTCAGGGGGATACATCCTTCAGGGGATACACCCTCAGGGGATACATCCTCAGGGGGTACATCCTTCAGGGGTACATCATTCAGGAGGTACATCCTTCAGTGGGTACATCCTTCAGGGGGATACATCCTTCAGGGGGATACATCCTTCAGGGGGATACATCCTTCAGGGGATACATTCTTCAGGGAGGTACATCCTTCAGGGGGGTACTCCTTCAGGGGGTACATCCTTCTGGGGATACATCCTTCTGGGGGTACATCCTTCAGGGGGTACATCCTTCAGGGGGTACATCCTTCAGGGGGTACATCCTTCAGGGGGTACATCCTTCAGGGGGGTAACCGGGGATCATCCTTCTGGGGGATACATCCTTCAGGGGGTACATCCTTCAGGGGTACATCCTTCAGGGGGTACATCCTTCAGGGGGATACATCCTTCGGGGGGTACATCCTTCAGGGAGGTACATCCTTCAGGGGGGTACATCCTTCAGGGGGTACATCCTTCAGGGGGTACATCCTTCAGGGAGGTACATCCTTCAGGGGGTACCTCAGGGGTACACCTTCAGGGGGTACATCCTTCAGGGGTACATCCTTCAGGGAGGTACATCCTTCAGGGGGTACATCCTTCAGGGGGATACATCCTTCAGGGGGGTACATCCTTCAGGGAGGTACATCCTTCAGGGGGGTACATCCTTCAGGGGGTACATCCTTCAGGGAGGTACATCCTTCAGGGGGTACATCCTTCAGGGAGGTACATCCTTCAGGGGGGTACATCCTTCAGGGAGGTACATCCTTTAGGGCTCGAGCTAGACCCAAATTTTTGGGAGAAGTGAGAAAGCATCATCTAATGGTATTATTTAATAAATTGTAACATAATAGTGTTAAAATACACAATATGACTGTTGTGTACAATATTTGAATAGGAGTGCTCTGCAATGGCCAGTGGACAATAAATATTTTGTCTGAAAATTGTATAAAAAAAATATATATAGAGAAGTTGTCAAGGTCTAATGGGCGACTACTTCGCCCATGTTGGCGTCTAGAATAAGCCCGTCCTTGTGTCCCTTGTGATATATGCCAACGATCGATTGTCCCGTGAAAAACACATGTAGAAGTGGTTGTGTCATCTTTCCTCATTGACGCTGCCATCGTTGCCGCTCGTGGTCGCTCGGATACCCAATCTTCTGATTGTTGTGGTATGGAGATGAGATGCTCTTCAGAAGGAGAGTTAAGGCGAGTCATTTACTACCTTCTCGACGTCCTTTGCTTTTCATATCCACTCCCATGATGTTTATCTGCGGAGAAATTGTAGTTAGACTAAGATTTTTTTCTTCGTAGTGCAGGATCTGAGTGGAGGATCTGAGTGGAGGATATGTTTTGAGGATCTGTGTTGAGGATCTGTGTTGAGGATCTGTGTTGAGGATCTGTGTTGAGGATTTGTGTTGAGGATCTGAGTGATTACAGACCCTTCACCACTGGGTTCGAAACCCACCTGGGATTTGTCGAATTCTTTCCTGTGAGGAATCTATTCAGCTGACTTGTGGAAGGTCGGTGGTTCTACCTGGGTGCTTGAAATGCTGTTCTGAGGGGCACCAGGGGTATTCCACTAACCATATGACCTAAGCTATTGGTGCGACTTTAAGCCCCCAAAAAACAAAGGATTGCAAGGATTGTGTTTGTATTGTTTTCAGACGTGTACACGCCTGCGGTTACTGCATGCCCCTGGTATCAATTGTAAGTTACTAGTACCTTTTCTATGCTTTACTTCCAATGAATGATCGAGTATCCTCAGTCAGAGAAATGTCTATCTTTCACTGTTTTGAAACAGTGGAAGATTGCAGGTTCTTTTCCACTGGAATCCGTGACATTTGCCCCCCGTACATCTGCCTCCCAGTCCAAAAAATGGATAGGTGGACATCTGCCCCCAAGTGAAATGTAAGGTAGGATATTATCCCCCCAGTAGAAATGTTGGCTAGGACATCTGTCCCCCAGTAGAAATGTTGACTAAATGTCCACCTATCCATTTTTTGGACTGGGGGGCAGATATCCGGGGGGCATATGTCCGTATACCTTTCCACTGTTTGTGTTGCGTATTTCTTCATGGTTACATGTCCGATTAGCGCAGTGGTTAGTGCGCTCGCTTCTCACCAATGCAACCCTGGTTCAATCCTCGGACCGGGAAGTATGCGAAATGGTACGTTGGTCGCCAGATCGGACAGGTGGGTTTTCTCCAAGTACTCCGGTTTCCTCCCACACGAATGACCACATATACGCTTTCATCTGCGCCAACGAGAGTGATTAATATAAGTTGTTAAAACTTGCTTCGCAATCGTTTAAGTTTAAACATGGTTACATGTATTGTAGCTGAACCTCACAATTCCCAGCTGGGCAGCTAGAGGGAAATATGGGAGAAATAGTCTCCCTGAGCTCCCTCCCTTCTCCCTGCAGGACTCCAGCTTGATGGTAATTTGGGAGGAATTGTTTTGCTCAGCTGCATAACCTTTCTCCCTGCAGTTCTGTAAGTAGAGGGAGATTTTGGAGTTGCCTACCTTCTCACTGCAGTGCTCCAGGTAGGGGCAATTTGGGATAAATAGTCTCCCTGAGTTACCTCCCTTCTCACTGCAGTGCTCCAGATAGAGGGCAATTTTGTATAAATAGTCTCCCTGTGTTGCCTCCCTTCTCACTGCAGTGCTCCAGGTAGAGGGCAATTTTGTATAAATAGTCTCCCTGTGTTGCCTCCCTTCTCCCTGCAATGCTCCAGGTAGAGGGCAATTTTGTATAAATAGTCTCCCTGTGTTGCCTCCCTTCTCACTGCAGTGCTCCAGGTAGAGGGCAATTTTGTATAAATAGTCTCCCTGTGTTGCCTCCCTTCTCCCTGCAGTGCTCCAGGTAGAGGGCAATTTTGTATAAATAGTCTCCCTGTGTTACCTCCCTTCTCCCTGCAGTGCTCCAGGTAGAGGGCAATTTGGGATAAATAGTCTCCCTGTGTTGCCTCCCTTAGAGATTTAGGTTAATATACTATTATATCTCCATACAAACGACAGCTATCATGCAGTGGATAAGTGGTCCCCATATCTATCCCAACTCCATAGATATTACTGGGATTACATAGAGATTTAGGTTAATATACTATTATATCTCCATACAAACGACAGCCATTTAGCTATCATACAGTGGATAAGTAGTCACCATATCTATCCCAACTCCATAGATATTACTGGGATTACATAGAGATTTAGGTTAATATACTATTATATCTCCATACAAACGACAGCCATTTAGCTATCATGCAGTGGATAAGTAGTCACCATATCTATCCCACCTCCATAGATATTACTGGGACTACATAGAGATTTAGGTTAATATACTATTATATCTCCATACAAACGACAGCCATTTAGCTATCATGCAGTGGATAAGTAGTCACCATATCTATCCCACCTCCATATATATTACTGGGACTACATAGAGATTTAGGTTACTATACTATTATATCTCCATACAAACGACAGCCATTTAGCTATCATGCAGTGGATAAGTAGTCACCATATCTATCCCACCTCCATAGATATTACTGGGACTACATAGAGATTTAGGTTATATACTATTATATCTCCATACAAACGACAGCCATTTAGCTACCATGCAGTGGATAAGTAGTCGCCATATCTATCCCACCTCCATAGATATTACTGGGACTACATAGAGATTTAGGTTAATATACTATTATATCTCCATACAAACGACACTATCATGCAGTGGATAAGTAGTCCCCATATCTATCCCAACTCCATAGATATTACTGGGATACATAGAGATTTAGGTTAAATACTATTATATCTCCATACAAACGACAGCCATTTAGCTATCATACAGTGGATAAGTAGTCACCATATCTATCCCAACTCCATAGATATTACTGGGATTACATAGAGATTTAGGTTAATATACTATTATATCTCCATACAAACGACAGCCATTTAGCTATCATGCAGTGGATAAGTAGTCACCATATCTATCCCACCTCCATAGATATTACTGGGACTACATAGAGATTTAGGTTAATATACTATTATATCTCCATACAAACGACAGCCATTTATACATGCAGTGGATAAGTAGTCCCATATCTATCCCCTCCATAGATATTACTGGGACTCATAGAGATTTAGGTTAATATACTATTATATCTCCATACAAACGACAGCTATCATGCAGTGGATAAGTGGTCCCCATATCTATCCCAACTCCATAGATATTACTGGGATTACATAGAGATTTAGGTTAATATACTATTATATCTCCATACAAACGACAGCCATTTAGCTATCATACAGTGGATAAGTAGTCACCATATCTATCCCACCTCCATAGATATTACTGGGATTACATAGAGATTTAGGTTAATATACTATTATATCTCCATACAAACGACAGCCATTTAGCTATCATACAGTGGATAAGTAGTCACCATATCTATCCCACCTCCATAGATATTACTGGGACTACATAGAGATTTAGGTTAATATACTATTATATCTCCATACAAACGACAGCCATTTAGCTATCATACAGTGGATAAGTAGTCACCATATCTATCCCACCTCCATAGATATTACTGGGACTACATAGAGATTTAGGTTAATATACTATTATATCTCCATACAAACGACAGCCATTTAGCTATCATGCAGTGGATAAGTAGTCACCATATCTATCCCACCTCCATAGATATTGCTGGGACTACATAGAGATTTAGGTTAATATACTATTATATCTCCATACAAACGACAGCCATTTAGCTATCATGCAGTGGATAAGTAGTCGCCATATCTATCCCACCTCCATAGATATTACTGGGACTACATGAGATTCTGGCCTTTATTATGAACATTGGTTTGGCTACTACATTGTCAATGTATGTCGAAACCAAACTCATGTGGAAAGGGTTAATGTATGTCGTATTGGTAATGGCATCAAGAGGTGCTTCTATGAGGGAAAGGGTTAATGTATGTGGTATTGGTAATGGCATCAAGAGGTGCTTCTATGAGGGAAAGGGTTAATGTATGTGGTATTGGTAATGGCATCAAGAGTTGCTTCTATGAGGGAAAGGGTTAAATTGCCATTGGCCCACCAGAACCACGAGATGTCCTAGGGCAAAACTCTACATTTCCTCTTTTCTCTCCAACAAGAGATGGATTCCATCAGGAATCTCGAGAGTGATTTAACTAATGTTGTAAGAACTTGTTTCGCAATCGAGCTAAAATAAATTTGTAATGTTTTAATTGTGTGGTCTATTTTAGTTGATTCTGGGTCCTTGGAAGATCTCAAAAAGCTCGAGAACTTGGTACGTGTTTAATAACAGTTTCTTATTACATGTATTAGATGGAAGTGGAAGTCGTGATAGCGCAGTGGATGCGCGTTCGCGCGTTTGCTTCAGGTGCGAAAGGTCCGGAGTTCGAGCCCCACTGGAGCAGTTTCGATTGTGCCCTTTGGCAAGGCATTTAAATTCCACATTGCCTCTTCTCTCTCCTTCATGGCGATGGATTCCATCAGGAATGAGGACTCGAGAGTGATTAATATAAGTTGAAAGAACTTGATTATATACTGTCTATCACCCAGGTGGATGCGCTGTGTTTGCCGTTATATGCCTACCAAAATACTGTCTATCACCCAGGTGGATACGCTGTGTTTGCCGTTATATGCCTACCAAAATACTGTCTATCACCCAGGTGGATGCGCTGTGTTTGCCGTTATATGCCTACCAAAATACTGTCTATCACACAGGTGGATACGCTGTGTTTGCCGTTATATGCCTACCAAAATACTGTCTATCACCCAGGTGGATACGCTGTGTTTGCCGTTATATGCCTACCAAAATACTGTCTATCACCCAGGTGGATGCGCTGTGTTTGCCGTTATATGCCTACCAAAATACTGTCTATCACACAGGTGGATACGCTGTGTTTGCCGTTATATGCCTACCAAAATACTGTCTATCACCCAGGTGGATACGCTGTGTTTGCCGTTATATGCCTACCAAAATACTGTCTATCACCCAGGTGGATGCGCTGTGTTTGCCGTTATATGCCTACCAAAATACTGTCTATCACACAGGTGGATACGCTGTGTTTGCCGTTATATGCCTACCAAAATACTGTCTATCACCCAGGTGGATGCGTTGTGTTTGCCGTTATATGCCTACCAAAATACTGTCTATCACCCAGGTGGATACGCTGTGTTTGCCGTTATATGCCTACCAAAATACTGTCTTATCACCCAGGTGGATGCGCTGTGTTTGCCGTTATATGCCTACCAAAATACTGTCTATCACCCAGGTGGATACGCTGTGTTTGCCGTTATATGCCTACCAAAATACTGTCTATCACCCAGGTGGATACGCTGTGTTTGCCGTTATATGCCTACCACAATACTGTCTATCACCCAGGTGGATACGCTGTGTTTGCCGTTATATGCCTACCAAAATACTGTCTATCACCCGGGTGGATACGCTGTGTTTGCCGTTATATGCCTACCAAAATACTGTCTATCACGCAGGTGGATACGCTGTGTTTGCCGTTATATGCCTACCAAAATACTGTCTATCACCCAGGTGGATGCGCTGTGTTTGCCGTTATATGCCTACCAAAATACTGTCTATCACCCAGGTGGATACGCTGTGTTTGCCGTTATATGCCTGCCAAAATACTGTCTATCACCCAGGTGGATATGCTGTATTTTTTTACGATTTTCAAACAAAATGTTGTCTAGTAAGATACACTGGCCCATTATAAAGCACTCCTTCTATTCAAATGTTGTATTTAATGGTTGTACTGTGCATTTTAACCCTATTTTGCAGAAGTATATTAAAGAACACCATTTAAGGAAGCGATCACGCGCTTTCTCACTTCTCCCAATAATTCTGACCTAGAATGAACCCTGAAAAGCCATATTTATTGTGTACATAATTATTTGTTGTAAATTATGTTATATAATGTCAAATAAATACGTTTAAACCAATTATGGTATTTCTGGTTTAGCTCATAAACTGTTGTCTTGGAAACATTTCAGGAAGATTTGAACCTGTCACTGTGTCAGATGCTGACGGACTGTATCCTTACCTCAGTGGCACAATCTTGTACCAAATTACGGTTAGTAATGGTTTACACACTTGTTGCACAAATCCAATAGCCCGATGCCCAGAACAAGTGACATGTGTAGTCGGATAAGTTACATTGTCCTGGACGAATACCTTTTTTCTAAAATAAAATTGTTAGGTACTTTTTTAGAAATTCAAAATTCACCTTTGGGTTAGTCTAGCCTTCAAACGCCCATAAAAAGACCACATCAGTCTCCAAAGGTGACGGATCTGTAGTCCAGTTGTCAACACGTTGGACTGGTAATCCGGGGATCGCATGTTCGGTTACAAAATAGTCTGCTATGCAGAAGGGTTTAATCACTATGTAGAACAAATATCAAACCTGTTAAGCACCAAACCTGTATTAAGCAGTCAGTTTCCAGATTCCCAATATGTTGTTTTATTACACATTTGACCTCTAGCCAACCTGTATTAAGCAGTCAGTTTCCAGATTCCCAATATGTTGTTTTATTACACATTTGACCTCTAGCCAACCTGTATTAAGCAGTCAGTTTCCAGATTCCCAATATGTTGTTTTATTACACATTTGACCTCTAGCCAACCTGTATTAAGCAGTCAGTTTCCAGATTCCCAATATGTTGTTTTATTACACATTTGACCTCTAGCAAACCTGTATTAAGCAGTCAGTTTCCAGATTCCCAATATGTGTTTTATTACACATTTGACCTCTAGCCAACCTGTATTAAGCAGTCAGTTTCCAGATTCCCAATATGTTGTTTTATTACACATTTGACCTCTAGCCAACCTGTATTAAGCAGTCAGTTTCCAGATTCCCAATATGTTGTTTATTACACATTTGACCTCTAGCCAACCTGTATTAAGCAGTCAGTTTCCAGATTCCCAATATGTTGTTTTATTACACATTTGACCTCTAGCCAACCTGTATTAAGCAGTCAGTTTCCAGATTCCCAATATGTTGTTTTATTACACATTTGACCTCTAGCCAACCTGTATTAAGCAGTCAGTTTCCAGATTCCCAATATGTTGTTTTATTACACATTTGACCTCTAGCCAACCTGTATTAAGCAGTCAGTTTCCAGATTCCCAATATGTTGTTTTATTACACATTTGACCTCTAGCCAACCTGTATTAAGCAGTCAGTTTCCAGATTCCCAATATGTTGTTTTATTACACATTTGACCTCTAGCCAACCTGTATTAAGCAGTCAGTTTCCAGATTCCCAATATGTTGTTTTATTACACATTTGACCTCTATTAAGCAGCCAACCTGTATTAAGCAGTCAGTTTCCAGATTCCCAATATGTTGTTTTATTACACATTTGACCTCTAGCCAACCTGTATTAAGCAGTCAGTTTCCAGATTCCCAATATGTTGTTTTATTACACATTTGACCTCTAGCCAACCTGTATTAAGCAGTCAGTTTCCAGATTCCCAATATGTTGTTTTATTACACATTTGACCTCTAGCCAACCTGTATTAAGCAGTCAGTTTCCAGATTCCCAATATGTTGTTTTATTACACATTTGACCTCTAGCCCAACCTGTATTAAGCAGTCAGTTTCCAGATTCCCAATATGTTGTTTTATTACACATTTGACCTCTAGCCAACCTGTATTAAGCAGTCAGTTTCCAGATTCCCAATATGTTGTTTTATTACACATTTGACCTCTATTAAGCAGCCAACCTGTATTAAGCAGTCAGTTTCCAGATTCCCAATATGTTGTTTTATTACACATTTGACCTCTAGCCAACCTGTATTAAGCAGTCAGTTTCCAGATTCCCAATATGTTGTTTTATTACACATTTGACCTCTATTAAACGGCCACTTTCTGTGATTCCCTTGGCTCAAGTTGGCTGGCTGCTTAAGACAGGTTTGACTGTTGTTCTTTATTGTAAACTTGACATGTATACGGGAACAGAAAGGCACAAGGGTACTAATGAAGGCAATCTCACACTGAAATAACGTAAAACACATTATACAACTAGCGATCCGGAGCGATGAAGGCTTTGTGTGTGTTTTACGTTATTTATCGTCGCTACCGGTTGCCCAGTCCGCCTCCGTGGTCGAGTGGTTACGGTCGCTGACTTGTATACCACTGTAACCTATCATCACTGATGGTCACAGGTTCGAGCCCCGCTCAGACCGTGTCTCATTTATATGAAAAAGTTGGCAGTTTCTTACGGAGGTTGGTGCACCCAAGTACTGGTTAACCGTTGGAGCCTGCCCAGGAAAGGTGTTGTTAGGTAAACTGCCCGCCGGCGATATAGCCCGAAATGGTGCTGATGCAGGCGTAAAACCCGAAATATAACATAATAACTACCGGTTGCCCATATGAGCGACGCCTCATGAAGAGATTAGTCATTTTAGATTTTTGGAGGATAGTGCAATGATACAGACAGAGACGTACAGCACCGACAGGAGACCACGGTTTAATGTCCTATCTAAAAGACTGTTAATTTTATTAGGGTCAGATGGGGGATCGAATCTGCTATCCCTGGATTACCAGTCCAGTGTGTTACCACTGGACTACAGATCCATCTGTGATGGGGACTTTAACTGGAGAGTCACCATATGGCCTATGCTGTTGGTGCGACTGTAAACCCAAATATGAACAAAAACATTTACTGGATGGTTAATAACTATTAGGTATAAACATGTGATAGACGGACATAAAGTGAACATGCAAAGAAAGAGCTGAAAAGTTTGTGACCCGACTTGGGATTCGAACCCACAGCCTCCCGAACACTAGTCGCACAGCTCTACCAAGTGATATAGCCGAGCCGATGTTCTACCCATGCCGCAATACACTCTGCTATTTCTACTGTACAGGTGTGTAGATATAGGGGGATACCATACAGTGACAGCCATTGGTGTGTTATCTCTGGCAGCACTACCTCATTTACTGTTCTACCCATGCCGCAATACACTATGCTATTTCTACTGTACAGGTGTGTAGATATAGGGGGATGCCATACAGTGACATACATTGATGTGTTATCTCTGGCAGCACTTCCTCATTTACTGTTCTACCCATGCCGCAATACACTATGCTATTTCTACTGTACAGGTGTGTAGATATAGGGGGATGCCATACAGTGACAGACATTGGTGTGTTATCTCTGGCAGCACTACCTCATTTACTGTTCTACCCATGCCGCAATACACTATGCTATTTCTACTGTACAGGTGTGTAGATATAAGGGGATGCCATACAGTGACAGACATTGGTGTGTTATCTCTGGCAGCACTTCCTCATTTGCTGTTCTACCCATGCCGCAATACACTATGCTATTTCTACTGTACAGGTGTGTAGATATAGGGGGATGCTATACAGTGACAGACATTGATGTGTTATCTCTGGCAGCACTTCCTCATTTACTGTTCTACCCATGCTGCAATACACTATGCTATTTCTACTGTACAGGTGTGTAGATATAGGGGGATGCCATACAGTGACAGACATTGGTGTGTTATCTCTGGCAGCACTTCCTCATTTACTGTTCTACCCATGCCGCAATACACTATGCTATTTCTACTGTACAGGTGTGTAGATATAGGGGGATGCCATACAGTGACAGACATTGGTGTGTTATCTCTGGCAGCACTTCCTCATTTACGATCCATCAACATCAGCTATTTAAATCAGGTACAAACATTGATTGCATAGACAAACCTTCTTGCGTATCCGGGTAGCTACACAGTGTGATTGTACGGCGGTCGCCTGTGGGTTTTCTTCGGGTACTCCAGTTTTCTCCCACCCAAATGGCCACCGTTTTCTCCCACCCAAATGGCCACAGGTTTCTCCCACCCAAATGGCTACAGTTTTCTCTCACCCAAATGGCCACCATTTTCTCCCACCTGAATGGACACCATTTTCTCCCACCCGAATGGCCACCGTTTTCTCCCACCCGAATGGCCACAGTTTTCTCCCACCCAAATTGCCACCATTTTCTCCCACCCAAATGGCCACCATTTTCTCCCACCCAAATGGCCACCAGTTTCTCCCACCCGGATTGCCACCGTTTTCTCCCACCCGAATGGCCACTTTTTTCTCCCACCTGAATGGACACCGTTTTCTCCCACCTCAATGTCCACCATTTTCTCACACCCGAATGACCATCGTTTTCTCCCACCCGAATTTCCACCGTTTTCTCCCACCCGAATGTCCACCATTTTCTCCCACCCAAATGGCAACCGTTTTCTCACACCTGAATAGCCACCGTTTTCTCCCACCCGAATTGCCACCATTTTCTCCCACCCAAATGGCCACCATTTTCTCCCACCCGAATGGCCACTTTTTTCTCCCACCTGAATGGACACCGTTTTTCCCCACCTCAATGGCCACCATTTTCTCACACCCGAATGACCACCGTTTTCTCCCACCCGAATTTCCACCGTTTTCTCCCACCCGAATGTCCACCGTTTTCTCCCACCCGAATGTCCACCATTTTCTCCCACCCGAATGGCAACCGTTTTCTCCCACCTGAATAGCCACCGTTTTCTCCCACCCGAATGGCCTCCGTTTTCTCCCACCCGAATGGCCACCATTTTCACCAACCAGAATGGCCACCGTTTTCTCCCACCCGAATGACCACCGTTTTCTCCCACCCGAATGTTCACCGTTTTCTCCCACCCAAATGGCCACCGTTTTCTCCCACCTGAATGGCCACCGTTTTCTCCCACCCAAATGACCACCATTTTCTCCCACCCAAATGACCACCGTTTTCTCCCACCCAAATGGCCACCGTTTTCTCATACCCGAATGGCCACCATTTTCTCCCACCCAAATGGCCACCGTTTTCTCCCACCCAAATGGCCACCGTTTTCTCATACCCGAATGGCCACCATTTTCTCCCACACAAATGGCCACCGTTTTCTCCCACCCGAATGGCCACATATATGCTTTCATCCGCGCCAACGAGATTGATTTAATGTTTAAAATTTATTTATTGCGAAGCAAGTTTTAACAACTTATATTAATCACTCTCGTTGGTGTAAATGTGGTCATTCGTGTGGGAGAAAACTGGAGTACCCGGAGAAAACCCACCTGTCCGATGATTAATATAAGTTGTTAAAGCTTTTTTAGCAATCTTTGTAAAATACATTATTAATAAATTCATACATAGTTTATGGGCTAAGTCGTTAAACTCGGTAGCTTCAAATCACTGGCCACTCACCACTGGGTTCGAATCCCATTGGTGTGTCAATAAATTTCAAGTGAGGAAGCTTACCATCATACTTGCGGTAGGTCGGTGGTTCTACCTGGACCGGGAAGTATGTGAGATGGTACGGTGGTCGCCAGATCGGACAGGTGGGTTTTCTCCGGGTACTCCGGTTTCCTCCCACACAAATGACCACATAATTATACGCTTTCATCCGCGCCAATGAGAGTGATTAATATAAGTTGTTAATACTTGCTTCGCAATCGTTGTAAAATTAATAAAGATTAAAAAAAAAAATTGCCCAGATGTCCTTGCGTTGTTGAAATACTGTCCGATGGCACCCGGGGTCTTCCGCCATCAATAATAGCTAGAGTCACGTAAACCTCCAAAAACAAATTATTTGATCAAACGACATCGTCTGCTTGGCAAAGTTTCCGAGTAGATCTGGTTCCCAATCAATTCTAGAATGCTCAACCTGGTGCTTTATGTTCCTATAGGTTACAGAGGACAGTGTTCTAAAACTAGGTCAGGCTGGACATCTGGTGAAGTTTGTTGCCAGGGCAACCAGATTCACTACAGATGAAGGTAGGTGATTATATGAAAATGATTGACTCTTAGTGTAGTAGATAAGGACCATGAATGTTCAGAGGGTGTACAGTCAAACCTGTGTTAGTGGTCACCTCCATTAAGCAACCAACCTGTATTAAGCAGCCAGTGTCTAGATTCCCAATATGTTGTTTTGCTATACATTTGACCTCTATTAATCAGCCACCTGTGCTAAGCAGCCACTTTCTGTGATTCCCTTGGCTGACTGCTTAAGACAGGTTTGACTGTATCTATCTGAACTGGTGTAATAAATTTTATGCGAGTTTTGGGATTTTGCTATTTAGCGAGCACTTTGCTCTAACTCCTTGATAAGGTATGATATCACCATAAGATTATTTATCACATTACCATAGTAACAACAACCATAGACATGTACGTGGGTGTGTACTTTTAAATGATATGACAATCAAACATCAATGTGAGTAGATTGTCACATTCCAATGACCTCATGACTTTATAGTATATTTATATGCCATTCATGCGTGTATATACCGTCTCCGTGGTTACGGCATCAGCCTACGAAGCTGGAGGTCGAGTTTCGAACCTCGTCAGGGCTTCGTTCTGATATGGCCGGTTGGTGAGCCGCCAGCTAAATAATAGTTACCGAGCATCGTCACGAGCCCGCTCATCTGGATCTACAAATTTTGTAAGCCTATTTAGAGGTTTTGTTTTTACTAATCACCAGTGCAACCCGGGTTCAATCCTCGGACCAGGAAGTATGTGAGATGGTGCGGTGGTCGCTAGATCGGACAGGTGGGTTTTCTCCGGGTACTCCGGTTTCCTCCCACACGAATGGCCACATTTACGCTTTCATCCGTGCCAACAAGAGTGATTAATATAAGTTGTTAGAACTTGCTTCGCAATCGTCTAAGAGGTTTGTAGTGATGAATGGGTTAACATAGAATCTAAACAACATCTGCAATATATGATCTAGATAGATAGATTTCTTTATTTATAGAGGGTGACCTAATTAATTCTGAATTAATCTTCGTTAGTGCCCTCTTAAATTTCTTAACACTATAGCATTAATGCACATACACAATAATTATAACCATAGTAACGCCATGCAATATACATGTATAATATTGTACAATGTAACTTAAACAAATCAGGTAATGTTATCGAAATACAAAACGACATAAGCATATTGAATGACAATCATTATATATATAACTTTCTAGTGTCTACCGATTAAAAAGTAGTTGTATCCATAATTTACATTTTGTCTTGTACATATTTAAAGATCTGGATGTTATTTAATCTCTGTCAGATAGAATGCAATCTATTACAGCAATTAAAGCTCTAGTCAGCATGTGCCCGAGACTGACTCACATGGATCTAAGTGGGTGCTTCCAGGTCACCAACAAGATATTTGATGGCTTCAAGAATACACTTGGCATAGACTCACAGATTACAGTAGATTTGATACTTGGAGGTTAGTGTTTAATTGTTTGAAGAATACGGGCATAGACATACAGTAGAGTTAATACTTTGAGGTTAGTGTTTAATGGTTTCTAGAATACACTTGGCATAGACTCACAGAACACAGTAGATTTAATACTTTAAGGTTTGTATTTGATGGTTTCAAGAATACAGGCATAGACATACAGTAGATTTGAGATATTGTACGGGCCGCCGTATGATGAGATATTGTACGGGCCGCTGTATGATGAGATAATGTATGGGCCACCGTATGATGAGATATTGTATGGGCCGCCATATGGTGAGATATTGTACGGGCCGCCGTATGATGAGTTATTGTACGGGCCGCCGTATGATTAGATATTGTACGGGCCGCCGTATGATGAGATATTGTACTGGCCGCCGTATGATGAGATAATGTACTGGCCACCGTATGATGAGATATTGTACGGGCCGCCGTATGATGAGATAATGTATGGGCCACCGTATGATGAGATAATGTATGGGCCACCGTATGATGAGATATTGTACGGGCCGCCGTATGATGAGATATTGTACGGGCCGCCGTATGATGAGATATTGTACGGGCCGCCGTATGATTAGATATTGTACGGGCCGCCGTATGATTAGATATTGTACGGGCCGCCGTATGGTGAGATATTGTACGGGCCGCCGTATGATGAGATATTTTTGTTATTGTTGTATAATTTCAATAATCAATTATTACTGTAAAAAGGCAAATTTGAAAAATATGGCCACAAACGAAACTGCTTTTCTGTAAATTACCTCCCCTTAATGGGTATTTTTTAACAAAATCACCAATAAATAAATTTGCGCATGAATTATAGTATTATTTTTCCACTAATGAAAACAAATTACATCAAGAGACTAACTGTCGATGACTTCCAGTATTATGCAATCTCAATATGTGAAGAATACAGGCGCGAATCTCTTCAGTACTAAGATCACATTTTCCAATTTGCTTGTTCTTAAATAATTTATCATTTTACTTCTTATGAATTGTATCGCGATTAGACATGCACTTTGTATTACTATCTCCTACAGGTACGTCTGTGGACTGGGGAGGAGACGGCATAGATTGGGTTTCTGGGATTGCTCGAGTGAATGTCTGCATGTATAACCTAGCTATAAGGGATCTGCAGGCTGACCGAGACATGGTGTTACCATCTAATGATGAAGAGGACTGGGAGGATGAGCTTGATGAATACCCGGCCCATCCTCCACTGTCAGGTAGTTATATACCCTCTCCATCCTCCACTATCAGGTAGTTATATACCCTCCCCATCCTCCACTATCAGGTAGTTATATACCCTCCCCATGCTCCACTATCAGGTAGTTATATACCCTCCCCATGCTCCACTATCAGGTAGTTATATACCCTCCCCATCCTCCACTGTCAGGTAGTTATATACCCTCCCCATCCCCCACTATCAGGTAGTTATATACCCTCCCCATGCTCCACTATCAGGTAGTTATATACCCTCCCCATGCTCCACTATCAGGTAGTTATATACCCTCCCCATCCTCCACTGTCGGTAGTTATATACCCTCCCCATCCTCCACTGTCAGGTAGTTATATACCCTCCCCATCCTCCACTATCAGGTAGTTATATACCATCTCCATCCTCCACTGTCAGGTAGTTATATACCCTCCCCATGCTCCACTATCAGGTAGTTATATACCCTCCCCATGCTCCACTATCAGGTAGTTATATACCCTCCCCATGCTCCACTGTCAGGTAGTTATATACCCTCCCCATGCTCCACTATCAGGTAGTTATATACCATCTCCATCCTCCACTGTCAGGTAGTTATATACCCTCCCCATGCTCCACTATCAGGTAGTTATATACCCTCCCCATGCTCCACTGTCAGGTAGTTATATACCCTCTCCATCCTCCACTATCAGGTAGTTATATACCCTCCCCATGCTCCACTATCAGATAGTTATATACCCTCCCCATGCTCCACTATCAGGTAGTTATATACCCTCCCCATCCCCCACTATCAGATAGTTATATACCCTCCCCATCCTCCACTATCGGATAGTTATATATATAGACTCAACGAAATTCGGAACAAGTACAGCATGTACAGGACTTAGAGAATAATAGTATGAAACATTTATTTCTCTTTGTTGTAATACGCCATTTGTTGTTTTTGAGTCTTGGAACGATGGAATTTAGCTCTAATCTGGCGTATAAGACGCAGCAGACGTTTGGATACTATTTTGGATGAAAAAACCTGCGTCTTATATATAAACAATTACGGTAATGTATTTTTAGTCAGTTCCAACACAATAAAAATAAAATACCAACAACAGCTAATATTCTAATTCCAGCTTACCAACAAAATCACGTAGAGATGTGCCAAGACTGGGATGATGATGATGATGATGATTATTTCCTTGACAACGACGACGCACTGGAGTACGAGAGATGGAACATGTCCTGACACAATGTCGTTCACTTTCTTATTAAGCTCAGTTACGTGTAGTATTAAACACTATAGTCAAACCTGTGTTAGTTGTCACCTCTATTAAGCAGCCATTTTCCAGATTCCCAATATGCCGTTTTATTATACATGTGACCTCTATTAAACAGCCAACCTGTATTAAGCAGCTATTTCCAGATTCCCAATATGCCGTTTTATTATACATGTGACCTCTATTAAGCAGCCACCCTGTGCTAAGCAGCCACTTTCTGTCATTGCCTTGACTGGCTGCTTAAGACAGGTTTGACTGTATAAGCAGAGTCTGTAATGTAGTCTATTTAACAGACGGATCTGTAGTCTAGTGGTAACACGCTGGACTAGTAATGCAGGGATTGCAGGTTCGATCCCCCGTCTGACCCTAATAAACTTAACAGTCTTTCGGATGGGACTTTAAGCCGAGGTCTCGTGTCGGTGCTTTACACCGTGCACGTAAAAGAACCAGAGGAGATTCTGGAATGGGTTCTGTCTGTATCATTGCACTATCCTCCAAAAATCTAAAATGACTAATCTCTTCAGGAGGCGTCGCTCATATGGGTAACTGGTAGCGACGATAAATAAACGTAAAACACACACTAGTCTATTTATTTTATGCTAGCCAATGAAAATATAGAAATTTATCAGATATAAGAAGACGATGTTTGTTTGTTTCAATGTATGATCAAATTATATTTCACGGAATGAACATTGAAAGCATTATTATCATGAGCTAGCTAGCTACAAGTTAATGGCTTTCTATGAGTTAATGGCTTTCTACGTTTATAAGTGAAATATTATTCAATCATTTACTTAAAGCGACACTTCAGTGAAAAACGCAAATTTTCTACAGAATTTAATTTCTTATTATTTGGTATAAAAAAAATTCAAATTAATTACCACAGAATAATGTAAACGGGGTCAACATTCATGCGTAATACAACTCGTATATCCTGAATACCTGAATAACAACATTTTATGGTACAGATTTACCATTATACAGTCTACATCTGCTATGTCGAATTCCGTCGGACTGAACAAAATACTTCGACATAAATTTGAGTTAACGAAATTCGATATAAATGGAGCCAGATATATGTAAAATGATAGTGTCTGAAACGGGACTTTGATCCGACTTCGAGATAACTGGAGAATTCGACATAACCGACTTTGACATAACGGTTGTAGACTGTATCTCACATTTGTAGCTATGCATATTTATCAGATTTAAATTATCTCTAAATGTTACGATGCAACTGTGCACTGGAATGTCGTGCAACCGTGCACTAGAATGTCATACAACCATGCACTAGAATGTTGTGCAACCATGCACTAGAATGTAGTGCAACTGTACACTATAATGTCATGCAACCGTGCACTAGAATGTGGTGCAACCGTGCACTAGAATGTCGTGCAGCCGTGCACTAGAATGTTGTGCAATCGTGCACTAGAATGCTGTGCAGCCGTGCACTAGAATGTCATGCAACCGTGCACTAGAATGTTGTGCAACCGTGCACTAGAATGTTATGCAACCGTGCACTAGAATGTCATGCTGTTGTGCACTAGAATGTCGTGCAACCATGCACTAGAATGTCGTGCACTAGAATGATATGCACTGGAATGTTGTGCACTAGAATGGCATGCATCCGTGCACTAGAATGTCGTGCAACCGTGCACTAGAATGTCATGCAACCGTGCACTAGAATGTCGTGCACTAGAATGTCGTGCACTTGAATGTCATGCAACCATGCACTGGAATGTCGTGCACTAGAATATCGTGCAACCGTGCACTAGAATGTTGTGCACTAGAATGTCATGCAACCATGCACTGGAATGTTGTGCATTAGAATGTTGTGCAATCGTGCACTAGAATGTCATGCAACCATGCACTAGAATGTTGTGCAACCGTGCACTGGAATGTTGTGCAACCATGCACTAGAATGCCGTGCAACCGTGCACTAGAATGTTGTGCAACCATGCACTAGAATGTGGTGCAACCATGCACTAGAATGTTGTGCAACTGTGCACTATAATGCTGTGCAACCATGCACTAGAATGCGCAACCACACAAACGTGCAACCGTGCACTAGAATGTCATGCAACCATGCACTAGAATGTCGTGCGACCGTGCACTAGAATGTTGTGCACTAGAATGTCATGCAACCGTGCACTAGAATGTCGTGTTAAGACGACCATAACTTACTTCATAAAAGACATCATTTTGACATCGCTGACAGCTTGAGTCCAAAAATGTTCAAGTTGACAACATTGAAACAAGCAAAGCATTGAGAAATAAAGTGGTAATTCCATTGCTTTCAAACAGTGGAATGGAACATTCACTGATAAATATCTATATTTCAAATTGTGTTATTCCACTGGTTGAAAGCAGTGGAATAACACAGCTTTTTATCACTTTTTATCTTTACGCTTATGGTTCCCAACCACTTAAATATTGCATATACCATGCAGGGTCCCCTCTGTCTGAATTTGTGTCTGCGCCACTTCTGTCGCCCATTGAAATAAACTGGAGCCAATTTGAACAACTTGGAGCCAACTAAGTGCCATATAGTTCACAGATAAATATATGAAGCCACGTATTTGACCAATTTTTTTCCCCCCCGCCAATTCACAAAATGTAGCGCCAGTATTTGTTTTTTGTTGCAATTGGCGACCGACAGCGGGAACCCTGACTATGTGAATGTCGCCAATGACATCATTTGTGTTCTAGCGCCATATAGAGCATGGTAGCATTATTTGCCGACATAAAGATCAATGTTATGCCTTATATAAAAAATGAATTATATTTAATTTGTGACCTAGAAAGCTATTGAAAGATAGCGCCACTCGATTGTTGTGAAAGTGCAGTAGTGCACTTCTCCATGGTCGAGAGGTTACGGTCGCTGACTTGTATACCACTGTAACCTATAATCACTGATGGTCACTGGTTCGAGCCCCGCTCAGACCATGTCTCTATATGAAAAAGTAAGCAGTTTCTTACGGAGGTTGGCGCACCAAGTACTTGTTAACCGATGGAGCTGATGTTGTTAGGTAAACTACCCATTGCTCAAATGGGCGACCGGTAGCGACATTAAATTTTAAAAAGCACAGCTGTAGCACGTCCAATTCAGGTGTGAAATACCCGGAGTTTGCTCCCAGCTGTAGCACGTCCACTTTAGGTGTGAAATACCCGGAGTTCGCGCCCAGCTGTAGCAGTTATGATTGTGCCCTTAGACAAGAACAGTAAAATTCCACTTTGCCTCTTCTCTCTCTCATGCGATGGATTCCATCAGGAATGAGGTTTAACCCATTCAACACCAAGTAACTGACGTGGACTGGGCCATGCTATTATTAGATATTTATAAATTAATTAGAAATTACATTTCGACCAGTTCATTTATCAAAATGGGTAATTTTGTCTAAAAATAGTAATATTACTTGCAAATAAGGACAGATCCTGATGAGACAAGAAACGTGACCTGATCCCTCCAATACAAACATATATACAAGAAGGGAATATATTACAACAAATCAAAACCTTTAAATGAATGATCTTCCAGCATATTCTCCCCCTCTAACGTGACCTGATCCCTCCAATACAAACATATATACAAGAAGGGAATATATTACAACAAATCAAAACCTTTAAATGAATGGTCTTCCAGCATATTCTCCCCCTCTAACGTGACCTGATCCCTCCAATACAAACATATATACAAGAAGGGAATATATTACAACAAGTCAAAACCTTTAAATGAATGGTCTTCCAGCATATTCTCCCCCTTTAACGTGACCTGATCCCTCCAATGCTTACAATATCATATAGCTGCTGTTCTCTGTACCATAACAGTTTATACAAAAGCGCTTAAACTTTGTGCGGCATGCTAAGCCTGGTGCCTGAATAGTCTTATATGCCATTCTCTTGGTAGTCTTAAGCTAGAGCCGAGTACCAAATTTCTTCTTAAAGAGCTTACATGTTACTCCCAACACTCGATGCTAAGTACGACTGGAGGTGCTTGTCATGGACAGTGGTTAAAAATCTTTGAGTGAGACAGAGATTGTTAAAAATAACTACATACTAAGGTTAAAAGCAGGCATTAGGGTTACATGAGTGTTACAGTGGCCAACCACTTGGCAATACTGTAATGGTTAAGCTGGGCTGGACTGTACATAGTAGGGGATGTAATCGTTCAGGTTCCTTATTTACCTAATAATACGTTTCCTGGGCAGGCTCCATTGGTTAACCAGTACTTGGTGCAACAACCTCTGCAAAACACTGCCAATTATTTCATATAAAGAGACACGGTCTGAGCGGGGCTCGAACACGTGACAATCAGTGATGATAGGCTACAGTGGTATATAAGTCGGTGACTGTAACCACTCGACCATGGATGCGGACGAAACCATAGTCCAGCCCTGAAGATGTTTACATAACAATGAAAGATATATCGGTCTTATACCTAATTATAATATAAAGCACACCGTGTAACTATAACACAACACCGTTTACAAATTCGACGACATATTTTTCGTTAGAAAAATGCTTGGTGACTGTTTATTGATCGTTTTTATCTCAATATGTACTGCCTTTCTTGGAGAAGGTATGTTTGTATATATTTTCTCTGCATATATGATTTTTAATAGTCTGGAAGAATACTGTTTATTGTCCAAAAGTAGACATGTTACTGATTTTCGCGACTTTGAGAAATGAACCGGTATTGGTCAGACACCGCTATTTCAATTTCCATTGGCCACCATTATAACATACAGTGCCATTGTATTTTCCCCCAAAATAGTTTGGCACACAAGACAGTAGTTTTCAACAGACTGGCCTTTGAGCCACAGGAAAATTTCAATGGGGTTGACCGATTGCGTTTTTTAAATTTCCCACTAAAGCACCCCCTACTCTGAAGGTAATTTGGTGGTGAATGTTGCACTGACACCTGCATTTATAATATGCTGTTTATTTGTCACCAAATAGTCTGCAAATATTTTTAAATATTCCAAAATACAGCTCATATATATTGTATTTTAATATTTAGAAGTCATTTTCACTATTTGTGACAATACCTACTCAGACAATCAGTTCATGTATCAATAACTCTTATGGGCTTCCCTACACTTTTTCAACCCATCCTAGACCACTATATCAATAACACCGTCTGACCTATTCTTCTGAGAGGGCTATGCACCACTAATTTGGGTTGCATAAGACTTCTACCATCCACGCTGAAATACACTACACTCTTTTACAGGTTTTATTCTTTAGTATACCTCGAGCCGCACCCCTACTTCTTTGCCCGTACCATATATCCTCGTCGCCATTAAAGTGACCAAGCAAAGAAAGAGCGGAATGTTCTACCCACACCGAAATACACTATGTTTTGCTAACGTTTTTATTATTGGCGCTCATGTTTCTTCTTTATGATGTGCGTAAATTTATTATAATTTTGTTTCATAGTGCTGCAGCTAGGAAAGAGAATCTGAAAGTTAACTAGTCACTTTCTCTGGGTAATGGTTTGTGTGCCTATGATAACTCTGATCCCTGGGAGTTTAGTTTATAAGATGGTTAGTTTATACAAATTTATGTTAGCTCGATTGTATTAACCGCTCTCGAGACCTCATTCCTGATGGAATCCATCGCCACGTGGGAGTGAGAAGAGGCAACATGGAATTTAAATGCCTTGCCTAAAGGCACAATTGTAACGGCTCCAGTGGGGCTCCAACTCCGGGCCTTTCACACCTGAAGTGAACGCGCTACCACTGCACTATCATGACTTCCCTTGTAGCAATATACTCCCTTCTTCTCATATATATGTTTGTATTGGAGGGATCAGGTCACGCTAGAGGGGAGGGGTAGGGAAGATATGCTTGAAACCCATTCATTTAAAGGTTTTGAGGGATCAGGTCACGTTTGGGGAGGGAGGCCACAACAGGGCTACCAGATCAGTAGACAGATTGGTGCACCTGGAGCTAGTTGGAGCACAGATTGACACTTTGTTTTCTTTTAGGATTGACATGGCTACTGGTGTACAGAACAGAGAAATACAAGAAACTGAAGGCAGAAGTAGAAAAACAAAGCAAAAAATGTGAGTATGTGAACAAGGAGCAGATGACTTGTTTTCACCGAGGTTCTATATCTCACCTGTATCATCGTATCCAACTTTGGCTGTCAGGATGTCCTCTATAGAGAAAACATGTGCCCCCCCCCAAAGTTACGCCAAATATTTTCGTCAATAAATTTAGCGCCAATATTTGTTTTTTGTCGCAATTGGCGAGCGACAGCGGCAACCCTGAGTGTACGTCTGTCTTGCCCACAATATGTGTAAGATAGTGCATGGGTCATGCTTGTGTACATGGAAATAGCCAAATTTGTGCCCTCTTGCAATTGTACCATTTGGTTATGTTGTGTAAATACACTGGTAACCAATAATTGGGGTAGCATTTTCAATTTGTGTTAGATTAGCCAGCACAAATGAAAAATATTCAGAAATACTCTTCGTTTGTATCAACTTGTTATGCAAAGTATGAAAATGAAGTGATTGGTGCTGTTTGCGCTAAATTTGTTATCAAATTAAGGCACGCAATGGTCTGGTAATGCTACAAGTACACTGTAAACATCATAGCGAGTTTATCGACCAGAGTACAGTTAGCACAAAGTATTCATAAACTTTATTTATTTTACAATGATTGCGAAACAAGCTTTAACAACTTATATTAATCACTTGTTGGCGCGGAAGTATGTTCACTATATACTATGTTTACACAATGCAGATTTTACAATAGTTCCCACAAACCTCGACTAAATATGGTTTCACTATTTGCAGTCGTTCAAAATTCTCCCCACTTTTCCCTAAATCATAAGTGACTTCTCCCAAATTTTTTGTATAAGGAACCAAAACTACAGAAAGTGATCAAATGCGCAGAGACAATGGGATGCGCCCGACAAGCCCACATATCATACGATATTGCGTCGCTCAGATGAAAATGACCAATGTAGGACTAATGGCTGTTTCGTACATGTTTATTATGTTTATTATTTTTATCTTTAGTGGAGAAACAAAAAGAAGTTGAAGCTGCAGATAGAAGCCTAAAAAAGAAAATTGGTGAGTTTTTAATATACATGTATACATGTATTTATATTAAAATATTTACTATCTCATTTCCTTCAATGAGTGTCTGTGCCCTGATTGTATACATTTTCTTATGAGGGTTCCCAACTAATGGTATGCAGCTATTACGGGCATGCGCATTAACAGTGTTGGGCACCAATAATAGCTAAGAGAGTGGCCGTATGACCTAACCTGTTGCTGCCACTTTAAGCCCTATAAACAAACTTTAACCCTTTCCCTCATAGAAGCACATCTTGACATCATTACCAATAGGACATACATTGACAATGTAGTAGCCAAACCAATGTTCATAAACCCTTTCTCTCATAGAAGCACCTCTTGACACCATTACCAATAGGACATGCATTGACAATGTAGTAGTCAAACCAAAGTTCATAATAAAGGCCAGAATCTCATGTAGTTCCAGTAATATATATGGAGGTGGGATAGATATGGTGACTACTTATCCACTGCATGATAGCTAAATGGCTGTCGTTTGTATGGTGATATAATAGTATATTAACCTAAATCTCTATGAAGGAAAGGGTTAAGAACAGTTTAATACACCATAAGCTTGACACTATACATACAAATTGTTTAGGCCATATCCAATAGTATATTAACCTGAATCTCTATGAAGTCCCAGTAATATCTATGGAGGTGGGCTAGATATGGCGACTACTTATCCACTGCATGATAGCTAAATGGCTGTCGTTTGTATGGAGATATAATAATATATTATTAACCTAAATCTCTATGAAGGAAAGGGTTAGTAGTTAACATTAATGTATCACATATATGATTAGTTTATACAAATTTATTTTAGCTCGATTGTGAAACAAGTTCTTAAACTTATATTAATCACTCTCGAGACCTCATTCCTGATGGAATCCATCGCCACGAGGGAGAGAGAAGAGGCAACATGGAATTTAAATGCCTTGCCTAAGGGCATAATCGTAACGGCTCCAGCGGGGCTCGAACTCCGGACCTTTCGCATCTGAAGCGTATACATATATGATTGTACCCCTTTAAGAGTCAACATATATGATTGTGCCCCTTTAAGAGTCAACATATTTGATTGTACCCCTTTAAGAGTCAACATATATGAGTGTACCCCTTTAAGAGTCAACATATATGGTTGTACCCATTTAAGAGTCAACATATATGATTGTACCCCTTTAAGAGTCAACATATATGGTTGTACCACTTTAAGAGTCAACATATATGATTGTACCCCTTTAAGAGTCAACATATATGATTGTACCCCTTTAAGAGTCAACATATATGAGTGTACCCCTTTAAGAGTCAACATTACTGTTACACATATGTGTTTCGTATTATTTTCAGAGAGACAGGAAGAAAAGCTGAAGAATAATAACCGAGATCTTTCCATGGTAAGCTGGGTACCAGTATATTATAAGTCGTTAAAAGTCTCTTTATGAATACATATATGTCTCTTTAAAGCGATACTATAATTATCGTATGGAATAAAATATATTATAAAAGTTAAATTATTTTGATGTATGGATGTGGATGTACATATGACCAAAGGAACGTCAATATACCCAATGCCTTTCAAAGTGGGAGCATTACTTTAAAGTGACATCATATCGTATGGAATAAAAAATATTATGAAATTTTAATTATTTTGATATGTGGATGTACATAGAACCAAATGAACATCTATATACTTAACAACTTTCAAAGTGGGAGCATTACTTTAAAGTGACATCATATCGTATGGAATAAAAAATATTATGAGATTTCAAATGTTGCGTACAAGTAGCAATACTACTACACATTCTTCCATTATAATTGTTATGCCCCATTGGGCACATATTGTTTTCGCACTGTCCGGTTGTCCACTGTGTGTTTTACGTTTATTTATCGTCGCTTCCGGTTGCCCATATGAGCGATTCCTCCTGAAGAGATTAGTCATTTTAGATTTTTGGAGGATAGTGCAATGATACAGAGAGAGACCCATTCCAGAGTCGCCGCTGGTTCTTTTACATGCACGGTGTAAAGCACCGACACAAGACCTCGGTTTAACGTCCCATCTGAAAGACTGTTAATTTTATTAGGGTCAGACGGGGGATGGAACCTGCAATCCCTGGATTACCAGTCCAGCGTGTTACCACTGGACTACATATCTGTTGTCCACACCCATAAAATAGTACTTATGTAGAACAATAGGTTTACTGTACATGGGACCTTGGGTTAGTGGTTAATGTGCTTACACATTTTTTTATGTGGCCACTTAATATGATATTTTGGATATGTCCGTCAGTCTAAGTCAATATTTCCAATTTGGGCTGTTTACTTCTTCAGCTATGGAGGGATTTCAAATCAAATGTTCGTCATATATAGGTTGATGTACACACGACCCAGGTCCTACTTCAAGAAGGGTCACACCTGGGGGTTAAAGGTGAATTATAGGTACAATATTTCAGATCTGGGCTGAAACTTGACTTGGCTCTCCAAACCAAACCCTGCGTATATTTGGACGAATCGTTCTCTATCGGTAATCAGAACAAACATCTAAGTAGTGATGGTCAATATAGGTTCCAAAATCATAATCAATTATCGATTTTAATCGGATAACCGGTACCGATTAGATGTCGATTATAATCAGATAGTAATAGTGTAAATGTAATTTAATGTCTGGTGAAAACTGGAATATGTGGAAATAAATATTTTGACATACCATGTGAACTACAGCCATTATTTTATGATATATTGACATACCATGAACTACAGTCATTGTTTTTATGATAGTTTGACATGCCATGAACTACAGTCATTGTTTTTATGATAGTTTGACATACCACAAACTACAGTCATTGTTCTATGATATTTTGACATACCATGAACTACAGTCATTGTTTTTATGATAGTTTGACATGCCATGAACTACAGTCATTGTTTTTATGATATTTTGACATACCATGAACTACAGTCATTGTTTTATGATATTTTGACATACCATGAACTACAGTCATTGTTTTATGATATTTTGACATACCACAAACTACAGTCATTGTTTTATGATAGTTTGACATACCATGAACTACAGTCATTGTTTTATGATAGTTTGACATACCATGAACTACAGTCATTGTTCTATGATATTTTGACATACCACAAATTACAGCCATTATTTTATGATATTTTGACATACCATGAACTACAGTCATTGTTCTATGATATTTTTACATACCACAAATTACAGCCATTATTTTATGATATTTTGACATACCATGAACTACAGTCATTGTTCTATGATATTTTTACATACCACAAACTACAGCCATTATTTTATGATATTTTGACATACCATGTTTTATGATATTTTGCAGGTGAAGATGAAGTCTATGTTTGCTATTGGGTTTGCGTTTACAAGTTTGCTTAGTATGTTTAACTCTATGTAAGTATATATATACATCATGATATCATTCTAATTCATGGCATGCACATCGATGACCTCGGAGTTGGTCAAACCTGTGCTAAGCAGCCAGCCAAGGAAACAACAAAAAGTGGCTGCTTAGCACAGGTGGCTGCTTAATAGAGGTCAAATGTATAAAACAACATATTAGGAATCTGGAAACTGGCTGCTTAATGGAGGTGACCAGTGACTACTAACACAGGTTTGACTGTCTACTCAGTCCGTTAACTGTTGCTATATATGAAATGAGTTCCCCGAACTACCGTAGTAGTATCTGTACTTAGAAAGGATACTGTTGACCTCGGAGTTGGTTCTCGCTACAATCTGCTCGTAATATTGCTCCAACTGTGTCGCTCGTTCTTTCGACTTAGTCGCTACATATTCCTGGTACGTTTTTTCTTGATGTGACTGAAAGTTATACATGTACACATAAACACAATGACAGGTTTACTCTGTCGGATTGTTTGTCTGCGCCACTTCTGTCGCCAATTGAAAAACACTGGAGCCAATTAAGAGCCATATAGTTCACAAAATATGTGCCCAAAAAAAAGTTGTGTCAAATATTTTCGCCAATTCACAAAATTTAGTTTTTTGTCGCCATTTGCGACTGACAGTGGGAACGCTGGAACTATATGAATGAAAATGATGGCAATTTCTTATGGAGGTTGGTGCACCAAGCACTGGTTAACCGCAGGAGCCTCTCCAGGAAAGGTTTTGTTAGGTAAACTACCCGCCGGTGAGATAGTCAAAATGGTGCTGGTGTAAAACAAACAAATATTGTAAATACGACTATTTAATATTAAGGTCTGTGCCATCCATCTGAATAGAGGTAATTTGTTTTGGTGGTTCAAAGTCTCACCAACAGCTTAGGTCATACGGCGACTCTCCATTAACTATTGGTGGAGGAAGACACCGGGTGCCCCTCCGAGCAGTATTTCAGGCACGGACAGGCACCTGGGTAGAACCATCGACCTTCTGCGAACCAACTGGATAGCTTTCTCACATGATAGAATGTGATACCCTCAGTAGGACATGAAACTATAGCAGTGCACGAGAGGCGACGACCGTAGAGGCATACAATTTGAAGTCGGCGATCTAAGTTCACTCAGTGCTGTGAATCTTATTTTTAGCTTGCCCGAGTTTGCACATTTCAAATTTTGTTGTTGGTATTGTTAGTTTTTCTAGTTCTAAATTCTTGTTATCTATATTTTGCTAATTCACTTCATTTTCCCTTTATATTAGTGATCATCAATATTAGTATCTGCACAACTCATATATATATTCAGTCACAATTTGATAAATGTTCACATAATTTAAAATATCGTGTATGGATTTATTTCAGTTTTGATGGGAGAGTGGTGGCCAAGCTTCCGTTTGTACCCATATCCTTCCTGCAGGGAATCTCCCACCGCAATCTGGCAGGGGAGGACTACACCGACTGTTCCTTTATATTCCTATATATACTGTGTACAATGTCTATACGACAGGTAGGCTCATCTTCAATATTCTAAAGTTCCCTCCTCCCTAGTCGGTGTGTGTTTTACGTTTATTTATCGTCGCTACCGGTTGCCCATATGAGCTGAAGAGATTAGTCATTTTAGATTTTTGGAGGATAGTGCAATGATACAGACAGAGACCCATTCCAGAGTCTCCTCTGGTTCTTTTGCGTGTACGGTGTAAAGCACCGACACAAGAAGACCTCGGATTAACGTCCCATCTGAAAGACTGTTAATTTTATTATGGTCAGACAGGGGATCGAACCTCCTCCCTAGTTTGAACTACGGGAGAAGTGGGTTTCCATGGAGCTGTCCCGTGTAAACTTATGCTTGCTCATTTGAAGTAGAACTGCAACTGTTTAATTCACTTGATTGTATTGCCATTCTGAGGTGCCGATTCGATTCACAATTCAAAAACCCTCATTTTTGATTCGATCTTTCAAACGCCGGTTTAAAAAACCAATTTATGCGTAGATTACCGGTTGACTATTTATTATTATTATGTTATTTATTAATCAAATTGGGTACTTCATGAATCAAATTGGGTACTTCATGAATCAAATTGGGTACTTCATGAATCAAATTGGGTACTTCATGAATCAAATTGGGTACTTCATGAATCAAATTGGTACTCATGAATCAAATTGGGTACTTCATGAATCAAATTGGGTACTTCATGAATCAAATTGGGTACTTCATGAATCAAATTGGTACTTCATGAATCAAATTGGGTACTTCATGAATCAAATTGGGTACTTCATGAATCAAATTGGGTACTTCATGAATCAAATTGGTACTTCATGAATCAAATTGGGTACTTCATGAATCAAATTGGGTACTTCATGAATCAAATTGGGTACTTCATGAATCAAATTGGGTACTTCATGAATCAAATTGGGTACTTCATGAATCAAATTGGTACTTCATGAATCAAATTGGGTACTTCATGAATCAAATTGGGTACTTCATGAATCAAATTGGTACTCCATGAATCAAATTGGGTACTTCATGAATCAAATTGGTACTCCATGAATCAAATTGTACTTCATGAATCAATGGTACTTCATGAATTAAATTGGTACTTCATGAATTAAATTGGTACTTCGTGAATAAAATTGGTACTTCATGAATTAAATTGGTACTTCGTGAATAAAATTGGTACTTCATGAATCAAATTATTGGTACTTCATGAATCAAATTATTGGTACTTCATGAATCAAATTGAATTGGGTACTTCATGAATCAAATTATTGGTACTTCATGAATCAAATTGAATTGGGTACTTCATGAATCAAATTATTGGTACTTCATGAATCAAATTGAATTGGGTACTTCATGAATCAAATTGTAATCAGGCTCTTTACTGTTTGCTATTCAAATAGTGGAACTAAAACACCTGGCTGAATAGCAAACGAATCAGATTCTGATCAGACGCTGCGTTACGCCGTAGCTGATCTGGATCTATGTTGTTTGCACATTCTTTCAAATTTGTCAACATTTTATGGATTAATATGAAGATTTTGTGCATTTTTATCTAGTCAGAGCCGCAGACAGGTCTTATTCAAGACTTTAGTGAAACCTTTTCAGATTTGTAAAAATGTGTCGCAAATAAAAGATGGCCACCGTCTAAAAATAACACAATTTCTTCAAACATCTTCTCACGAACCACCGGTTGGATTTTGGGAACATTTGGAAGTTGTTGGTAACCCCAGAGTAAGTTGAGCGATACAGGGCCATCATGGCCCTCTTGTTGTTATGTCTTATGTCCGAGTTCTCCTTTTAAGTTTTATAGTGTGATACCGGCAATATATCCTATTTTCATCTATTTTTCAGAACATTCAGAAGATGCTGGGTCTGGCCCCGTCGAGAGCAGCCAGTAAGCAAGGCGGCGGCTTCTTTTCCCCTCCCACTCAGTTCACCAAGTAAACCAAACCAAGCAATAATGAACAGTTTTATATGAAATCTAGTGTAATATGATGGACGGGCATCGGAACGGACAAACATCGGAACGTACAACCATCGGAACGGACATTCATTGGAATGGATATCCATTGGAACGGACTTACATTGGTTTGGACGTACATCAGATCGGAACGGACAGCCATTGGAATCAACTGATGAACAACGGATCAGAATGGACGAACAATGGATCAGAACGGACGAACAATGGATCGGAGCGGACAATCATTGGAACGGACGAACAATGGATCGGAACAGATGAACATCAGATCGTATTCGAATCATACAACAGTGAAAATGTGGATCTAGTGAAGATTTGTACTTTGTTGTTTTCATATATATTATCCAGGCCACATTCTAGCTGGTCTGGTAAAAAGCCTGGTGCAGTTTTAGACTTGCAGATTTAGACTTGATTCATAGAAGTGTATTCGCACCATTCGATTTCAGTGGTAATGAAATGGCAAACTAGGTTGGAGCAGGGTCCCCTCTATCTGTGGCACTTCTGTTGCCAATTGCGACAAGAAGACAAATAATTGCAGATCTTAGACAGGAAACCGGTGTGTGCACCTTTTCGAGAGATTATATTTACTAATTTAGGTTAATATTTAGGTTTGTTAGAAAAATGTATTTGACCGTAAGTTACCAGTTTAGGTTTGTTCGGAAAATTTATTTGACCGATTTCTTGGCTTTTTGAACAATTTTCTGGACTGATTATTAAGACATTTTGGTTGCTACAACCGGTCCGCCAGTTTAAAATTCGGTCCTGGACCGGGAGACCGGCATTTTTAGAAGTTCTGATCGTCACTAAATTTTGTGAATTGGTGAAAATATTTGGCGTAACTGTTTTTTTAAAATTTGGCACATGTTTTGTCACATGTCTTCAAATATTTATGTGTGAACTATATGGCTCTGATTTAGCTCTAAGTATTTGCAATTGGCGACAGAAGTGGCACAGACAGGGAACCCTGTGGAGGATGTATTTTTGATATTATTTATGTCCATATATATATATAATATATTCTGTAACACGTGCAGGGCTCTTTCTAGGTCAGAACTTTTGGAAGAAGTGAGAAAGCATGCGATTGTGTCCTTAAATGGTGTTCTAAACAAAATATGGTTAAAATGCACAGTACAACCATTAAATACGATATTTGAATAGTGTATCTTACTTGAAAAAAATAACTATTTTTAGGGAGAAGTAGGGCCCTAGGGCGACTATTTCTCCCAAATTGCTCTCTAGAATGAGCCCTGCAGGTGTAATGACTTCGATACTCGAGGTTTAATCAATTTTTTCCTAGTGTTTTTCAACGTTGAATGTCCGTCATAATCTGTCATGAATCTTACTGTCCTGTTGTTGAGCGTGAATGTGAATTATGTCGATAACCGGATCCTATAATTAACAGATATTTTGTTTTGTAGCAAATCGAACAGTTGGATGAACTAATGAGTTTATTGTCAGGTTATCTTGGGTGTACTTTGATGGACAAACTGTACTTGTCTTACAGCTTCCAGGTAGGTAACAGTCGAATTCTGCTTCCATTGATCGGTGTTCCGTCAGTAGTCCTCCAAACGTATATATATATTGTATGCTTGTAAGCCAGGTACCGGAGCTCCAATCACCTGACGCCCGGCTATAGTCGTTGGTCCATGCGGGCAATAATATAACACATGTTTGTAGTCGGCTGAGAAACCTGAAGCCAACATGAGCGCACTGAAATTCCGAAGCATATATATAAAGAAGCAAACAAAACCATTTATATATAAACAACATAAAACCACCTTTCCCATACAACAGACCGCCCTACAGCAGCAACATACATAACATAAAACCACCTTTCCCATACAACAGACCGCCCTACAGCAGCAACATACATAACATAAAACCACCTTTCTCTTACAACAGACCACCCTACAGCAGCAACATACATAACATAAAACCACCTTTCCCATACAACAGACCACCCTACAGCAGCAACATACATAACATAAAACCACCTTTCCCATACAACAGACCGCCCTACAGCAGCAACATACATAACATAAAACCACCTTTCCCATACAACAGACCGCCCTACAGCAGCAACATACATAACATAAAACCACCTTTCCCATACAACAGACCGCCCTACAGCAGCAACATACATAACATAAAACCACCTTTCCCATACAACAGACCGCCCTACAGCAGCAACATACATAACATAAAACCACCTTTCCCATACAACAGACCGCCCTACAGCAGCAACATACATAACATAAAACCACATTTCCCATACAACAGACCACCTTACAGCAGCAACATACATAACATAAAACCACCTTTCTCATACAACAGACCGCCCTACAGCAGCAACATACATAACATAAAACCACCTTTCCCATACAACAGACCACCCTACAGCAGCAACATACATAACATAAAACCACCTTTCTCTTACAACAGACCACCTTACAGCAGCAACATACATAACATAAAACCACCTTTCCCATACAACAGACCACCTTACAGCAGCAACATACATAACATAAAACCACCTTTCTCTTACAACAGACCGCCCTACAGCACCAACATCATATCCCGAAAAGAGTAACAAATTAAAAATTGATTACTTCCCTTTATGTGTGCAAACGTGTATGATATAGAATATTAATTAATATAACTGCAGTGTAGATATATATATAGAATATAGCTAGGGTTTATTAGATTAAATCGGTGGGTGCATTAACCGTTACAGCATATATAAAGGTAAGTATTACGTCACGACTGGATGCTATAATACAAAAGGTATAAATGTCATAGTTGCATAACAGTTGACATGGTTACAGACGGATCTGTAGTCCAGTGGTAACACGTTGGACTGGTACTCCAGGGATCGCAGGTTCGATCCCCCGTCGGACCCTAATACAATTAACAGTTTCAGATGGGACGTTAAACCCATGTGCACGTAAAAGAACCAGAGGAGACTCTGGAATGGGTCTCTGTCTGTATCATTGCACTATCCTCCAAAATCTAAAATGACTAATATCTTCAGGAGGCGTCGCTCATATGGGCAACCGGTAGCGACGATAAATAAACGAAAAACACACACACACAGTTGACATGGTCACAAATTTCTGGCCGTCGACCTTAACGGCTGTTACAGATTACGTATCAGTAACGGGTCACGGCGGCATAATGCTTTGTGATTGGCTATGATCGACCATCATTTAAACAGAAATCCATAATAGTATTACTAGTCATAGTGCCATAATATTTACTTCGGCCGTTTCCTACCGTCACCGTTTACGACTGTTAAAAATTAAGTAATCCACAATTGCAAGAATTGTTACAGTGGCCTTACGGTATAGCGAGACTGGTCAGTTCCGGCTGCCACTCTGTATGAATGTTACGGGTTAACCCATTCAACACCAAGTAACTCGCATGGACTGGTCCATGATATTCATAAACCAATAAATGAATCAGAAAATCACATTTGGACAAGTTCATTTATCAACATGGGTAATTATGTCTAAAAATAGCCATAATACTGGCAAAAAGTGCAGATCCTGATGAGACGGCTCGTCATGAGCCGGCTCATCTGGATCTACACTTTTTGTAAGCCTATTTAGAGGTCTGTGGTGTTGAAACGGTTAAGAGCCTTATTTATATACCGGGTAATAACCATAATAGTCATGGTCGTATGTACTAAGATTGGCTAGCCATGTTTGGCCGTCACTTGTTATATCTCTTATCTTTATATCTATTTATTTGGTCTTTACATTGAGCCCATTTGGAAACTTTGCACTTAGCTTACTTATTAGCTTTTTAATCCAAAGTTCCTCTATGCGTCGTATTGACCTCATCTACCCTCTCAATAAGCGTTAGTCGTGTCCTTGACAACCATAGTTTTGAAGTAGTTGGCCACCGGTTTGTATCCTAGATGTATTCCTTGGCTGTCTCTCCCACTTACCGGTTCATAGTTCGTTGTTTCGTAGGTCCCGCCTTTTCGGACTACGAACTCCTCGCCTGAAATGCTTCTAAATTTTCCGGAGTCATCTACACGGTCACAGATCGAGCACCTTGGTTGGTGGCATGGTGCCACAACCGGTCCATTATTATTTTGTTGAGTTTTCCGTATATCACGATATCTCCCCGAGGGTCCTGCTGCGTCGGTGCCACCATGGGAGGTTGCTGAAACACCGCTTTCATTCTGCCGGACTTGTTTGTATAGAATGCTCATTTGTGATCTCACTATGTTGTGTGTTCCTGGCATGTAACTGTCCAGAGTATGTCATAGACAGTGGAGTTGTTTTGACCTGTCAAGTTGTATGCTGCAGTGCTGTCAAATTATCTGCTCTTAAGTTTAATAGCAACCCATCTGGTTGCCAACCTTTGAATTCCTCACTTTTTCTGCTAATTCCGCCATGTGTTCAGTAGTACTGAATCAGTACTTGTATCGTAGGATTGTTTGTCTTTATGGACTTTGAGGTTTCCTTTCATGTTACCGGGCCCAGCCACATCTGCAATGGGATATTACTTCCGAGATAGAGTCATCCTTATGCATCTTATTCGCCAACTTCTTATCTTTGGTAGGATCATCACTTAAAGTGTGGTACGTGTCCTTCAGTTCATTAACATATGCGCATGTGTCCATCAGCTGTTCTAATTACGATAGAGTTATCTTCAACAATGTCATGCATTGCTTGTTCCTCTAAATTGTTTTTAATCCTCTCCGTATGTCCTCCTTCACTATCTCCATGTATGTGGCCAACCATCTTTCTTAATCCTTCACTATCTCCATGTACGTGTCATACCATCTTTCTTAATCCTTCACTATCTCCATGTACGTGTCAAACCATCTTTCTTAATCCTTCACTATCTCCATGTACTTGTCGAACCATCTTTCTTAATCCTTCACTATCTCCATGTACGTGTCAAACCATCTTTCTTAATCCTTCACTATCTCCATGTATGTGTCGATCCATCTTTCTTAATCCTTCACTATCTCCATGTACTTGTCGATCCTTCACTATCTCCATGTACATGTCAAACCATCTTTCTTAATCCTTCACTATCTCCATGTATGTGTCGATCCATCTTTCTTAATCCTTCACTATCTCCATGTACTTGTCGATCCTTCACTATCTCCATGTACATGTCAAACCATCTTTCTTAATCCTTCACTATCTCCATGTACTTGTTGATCCTTCACTATCTCCATGTACATGTCAAACCATCTTTCTTAATCCTTCACTATCTCCATGTATGTGTCGATCCATCTTTCTTAATCCTTCACTATCTCCATGTACTTGTCGATCCTTCACTATCTCCATGTACATGTCAAACTATCTTATTTAATCCTTCACTATCTCCATGTACGTGTCAAACCATCTTTCTTAATCCTTCACTATCTCCATGTACGTGTCGATCCATCCTTCGTAATCCTACACTATCTCCATGTACTTGTCAAACCATCTTTCTTAATCCTTCACTATCTCCATGTACTTGTCAAACCATCTTAATCCTTCACTATCTCCATGTACATGTCAAACCATCTTTCTTAATCCTTCACTATCTCCATGTACGTGTCAAACCATCTTTCTTAATCCTTCACTATCTCCGTGGACGTGTCAAACCATCTTTCTTAATCCTTCACTATCTTCATGTACGTGGCAAACCATCTTTCTTAATCCTTCACCTCTCCATGTACATGTCAAACCATCTTAATCCTTCACTATCTCCATGTACATGTCAAACCATCTTTCTTAATCCTTCACTATCTCCGTGGACGTGTCAAACCATCTTTCTTAATCCTTCACTATCTTCATGTACGTGGCAAACCATCTTTCTTAATCCTTCACCTCTCCATGTACATGTCAAATCATCTTAATCCTTCACTATCTCCATGTACATGTCAAACCATCTTTCTTAATCCTCTCTGTATATCCTCCTTCACTATCTCCATGTACGTTTCGATCCATCACTATCTCCATGTACAAACCATCTTCTTAATCCTTCACTATCTCCATGTACGTGGGACACAACCATCTTTCATAATCCTTCACTATCTCCATGTACGTGTTGAAAATCACTTTTGCAAACATCGTAAGAGCCAGAATGTGCTTTCTGATCAGGCTCTGCTATTCGGATAGTGGAGCTAAAACACTTGGCTGAATGGCTACGCTGTGGATCTATGTTGTTTGCAAATGTGATTTTATTTATTTACTCGACATGCAAAGGGCTCATTCTAGGTCATACTGTTTGGGAGAAGTGAGACACCGTGCAATTGTGTCCTTAAATTGAGTTACTTAATTAATTTCAACCAAATCGGGTTAAAAGACACAATTTGACAATTTTGAATAGAATTGTGCATCTTAATGGACATTAAATTTTGTATGAACATTGTAAAACAAGGTGATTTCGCCCAAGTCGAACTTCAGAGAATGAACCCTGCTTTGAGGTGTGAACATTCTTTTCTTTCTCTTGTAATTGTCATCTATGTCATCATCACCTTTGTCATGGAAGAACTCTTTTAGGTGCATGCATCTTCTCCCATTTCCTCTGTCACCCGAAATTTGGAATGAAATTCTCTGTCCTCGACAGTATTATGGACAAGGCTTAATGACCATATTACCCCTAGATTCGGCGAGTTTGGTACTTTCCAATGCCCGAGTCACCTTTGTTCTTTGCCTATCGAGCATCTGGTAATTCAACCTAGACCATTCGGTGTTTTTCCCCATATATAATCGGGGGTGAATGTAATTAATCTTACTGGGCATTATTTGTACCATAGAACTATGTATATATCCCCCCCTTGTACGAGTGGTGGCCATACTGGCCCCCTTGTACGAGTGGTGGCCATACTGGTCATCCTCGCTAAACATTATTATTATTGCTATTATGGACTACTTGAATACTAAGTCAAACGGTGATGGAGCTAAGCGACTGGTTTTACAAGCAGACAAGTTTGGAGGATTACCGAATTATTCAATGGAAGTAGGAATAGAATTTTACCATTGCCGAGCCACAACTATCTGTAAGATCCGTTTATAATTCATTCGTGCTCAACAATTGAAATAGAAAAGAAATCGTATATACCCGTTTTTATTGCATATTTTTATTCCACAGTAATATTTAAAACTCGCTGCACAATACATCTTGTGAAGAATATATCTTCCCTGGATCATGTGATTTCCTATTGTCCTGTCCACTTTGGGGCCGTTCTGTTATAAGGAGGTACGAAAATCACGTGGAATGACGACTCAATTTTTATAAACAAAATACTAATCTGCGAACAAAGACCACCCATCTTAACTGCATAGAATTAACGAACCCGAGAATATCGACCGTCTGCTCCAACGGGTTGTCTACATACGATACTGGCTATGTTCGGTCCGACATAATGGTTGTAGACTGTATATCAAAATCACAACACCTTTGAAGTTTTTCATGGACGTATGTAACAGTATTATTATATCACTTACAATAACATAGTTGGTGTGATTTATATCGAAATATACAGTCAAACCGGTCTTGAGCAGCCAGCGGAGGGATCATAGGGCTGTTTAATAAAACCACATGGCATGTTATTTTGCCAATTTAGCGCTGGTGACCGAGAACCCGCGATTTATTAACCATATATAACAGACCTCGATATATAAACTATATATTTTACAAATATACAACAGACCCTGATATGTAAGGCATATCTATAAGCAGCACCTAATTGATTAACCAAGAACCAATTCTGTTCTAACTCGTTAACAATTTATTTGTGATCTCGCAAATAAAGCCCTTTTGCGAGATCAGGCTATATACTGTAATTTAGTCGCCAATTAAAACAATAACATATTTGACAAAACGTGTACCAGAAATAAAAGTTGCGCCAATTTGGTTTTTGTCGTCGATAGTAGAGCAAAATCACTTGGCTGAATTGTAAATATAGATCAGGATCTATGTTTGCACATTCCGTGCAATTTATAGGGCAGTTTAGAATGCATGGGCAGCACAAGTGCATCCAATACCAAGTATTACCCCTCGGCTTACAGTTCATTATATTGATAGACCCATTACTATAAATCGGATTGTATCACTAGAATAATATTCTTGAGATTACAATTTCATAATGAATCTGCGCATCCTGGACCTCAAAAACAGATGTTCCGGACCTCAAAAACATATGTTCGAGCATCCCGAACCTCAAAAACAAAACATGTTCGAGCATCCCAGACCTCATAAACAGATGTTCGAGCATCCCAGACCTCAAAAACAGATATGTGAATTCAATCCATGTTATAGGTTATATTTCGGGTTTTACGCCTGCATCAGCACCATTTTGGGCTATATCGCCGGTGGGCAGTTTACCTAACAACACCTTTCCTGGGCAGGCTCCAGTGGTTAACCAGTACTTTGGTGCACCAACCTCCGTAAGAAACTGCCAACTTTTTCATATAAATGGGACACAGTCTGAGCGGGGCTCGAACCCGTGACCATCAGTGATGATATGTTACAGTGGTATACAAGTCGGCGACCGTAACCACCCGACCACGGAGGCGGTCTCGAATTCAATCCAACCTACAGTGTTACATACAAGGTATTTGAGGTACATCAAGGCATTTTACAGAAAATAGCCACACAAATGGTAATGTTATGAAATTAGCCACAATAAATGCTGATTAAAGCCACATTAAATGCTACGACAGTGTACCATCAAATTCCCATTTCGATTTCACTTTAGGTCGCGAATTTTCAGAATTTTCCAGTTCGTTCTCAGATTTCACATAATCAGAATTATCCTGTGGAGATTCTTGCACCGTGTCCTTGCTGCTCGATGAATGAGCCGGATCCTGTTCAATATCATAAACAATAGATATAGGGCCATCTTCCACAATAGTAAAACTTGGCATCACATTTCCAGGGTTTTGAGGCGTATATTCGAGCGTGCCAACAGATTCTGATTCACCAGTTCTTGCCTCACTGATGTCGGTAGTTTTATCAGTATTTGTGGGTTTTATCACAATTGTATTACTGTTTTTATCACAGGTTTCCGAATCCGTTTCGGGTTTATCACGATCGCTATGTTGTTTATCTTCAGTAAATTTGAACTGGCTTTGTTGTAATATCGTTTGACCGGTTGTTGGAGAGAGCTGAAGGTTCGTTTGTTGGAATGAGGTAAGGGGAGGTAACTCGGGTAGATGAAGGTCTACTTCCTCGCCGCTGTATTCCATCTCCAGTTCCTTCATGAGATCAGCGAGTTTCTTTGCTTTACGAACTTCATTCTGGTGGATAATTGTATACAGGTGTTCCGTTAATTGTTCCTTGAAGTCGGATTTTTCGTGTAGGTCCATCTTCGACTCGACATATTCCACCTCTGCTTTCTCGAATCGCTTTCTGTGAACAAACAAATATGTCTAGGTAACAATAGATGGATATACCGTCCATATTCGACTATAAGGCGACCCCCCCTACTTTGGTCCTGAAATCTGTGGTTGATGAAATGGACACCGGACGTAAGTATAAATTGCATGTTTGGCCAGCGCAAGTAGAAGAAACGTTCCGTGTCAAAGTACCTCTATTAAGCAGCAAACCTGTATTAAGCAGCCAGTTTTCAAATTCCCAATACCGGTATGTTGGCTTAGTATACATTTGACATATATTAAGCAGCCACTGTCCGTGGCTGGTTGCTTAACATAGGTTTCATTGTGCTCTGCATTAAGGTACGTTATTTTCTATCAAATATTCAATTCCATATCAATGTGTTTGTGTATTTACTGGGAAAAGATCAGACAATACATTTTTTGGTATAAATAATTATGCGGCAAATTGTCTAAATGAAAATTCCAGGAAAAGGTTAAAAAAAAAAGGACAAATATTTGCGCCAGTATTTGCTTTTCGTCGCAATTGGCGACCTGCAGAGGGAACCCTGCTATGGTGTACGGGGATACAGCGAACAAAGGACCTGCAGCGGGAACCTTGCTATGGTGTACGGGGATGGCGACCTGCAGCAGCAATCCTGCTATGGTGTACGGGGATGCGACCTGCAGAGGGAACCCTGCTATGGTGTACGGGGATGGCGACCTGCAGCAGCAATCCTGCTATGGTGTACGGGGATGGCGACCTGCAGTGGGAACCCTGCTATGGTGTACAGGGATGGCGACCTGCGGCGGGAACCCTGCTATCGTCTACGGGG
>CM026400.1:45724906-45775722 GCA_014843695.1 Archivesica marissinica
GGAACCCTGCTATGGTGTACGGGGATGGTGACCTGCAGCGGGAACCCTGCTATGGTGTACGGGAACCCTGCTATGGTGTACGGGGATGGTGACCTGCAGCGGGAACACTGCTATGGTGTACAGGGATGGTGACCTGCAGCGGGAACCCTGCTATGGTGTACGGGGATGGTGACCTGCAGCGGGAACCCTGCTTTGGTGTACGGGTATACAGTGAACCAAGAATAGGCCTAACATTTTGAGCAATGACTGGTGTCCATTACTTTGCAGGATTGGTATTGATATAATTAATAACCTTGCGTAATGAGTTTTCAGATATCAAACCTCGGACCTGAATGCTCAGTTTTCAGATATCTAACCTCGGACCTGAATGCTCAGTTTTCAGATATCAAACCTCAGACCTGAATGCTCAGTATTCAGATATCAAACCTTGGACCTGAATGCTCAGTATTCAGATATCAAACCTCGGACCTGAATGCTCAGTATTCAGATATCAAACCTCAGACCAGAATGCTCAGTTTTCAGATATCAAACCTCAGACCTGAATGTAACCACCACCAACAACAGGATAATACCAATAGCCTGCCCGGACTCTCGTCATAAAATATTTTACTATCCAACATACTTTACTGCTAAGCTTGTGACCATGTTTGCCAATGATTTCAAGTTCGTAAACAAACGACACTTCCCCAAAAACATTCAGGAAACCGATCTGTTGTAACGTAATAAGTAACTACCACATGCCTACATTGGTGCCATGTGATACTGGTAATCCAATCCATCTTACATGACCTTTGACTACTGACAGCCATGTGATACTGGCAATCCAATCTATTTTACACGACCCTCTACAACTAACAGACATCGAATATCCAATCTATTTTACACGATCCTCGACTACATACGGCCATATCATACTGGCAAGCCAATCCATTTTACACGACCCTTCAGGGTTCATTCTAGGTCAGAATTTTTGGGAGAAGTGAGAAAGCGCGTGATCGCTTCCTTAAATGGTGTTTTTTAATATACTTCTGCAAAATAGGGTTAAAATGCACAGTACAACCATTAAATACAACATTTGAATAGAAGGAGTGCTTTATAATGGGCCAGTGTATTTTACTAGACAACATTTTGTTTGAAAATCGTAAAAACCAAAAAAATATATATTTAAGTGGGGCCCCCAGAGGGCGAAGTCAGGGTCCCTAGGGCGACAATTTCGCCCTCTAGAATGATCCCTGCCCTTGACTACTGACAACCATACGATTCTGAATATCCAATCCATTTTACACGACACTCTACTACAGACAATAAAATGATTCTGAATATCCACTCCACTTTACCCGACCCTCTACTACCGACAGCAATATCATACTGAATATCCAATCCACTTTACACGACCCTCTACTACCGACAGCAATATCATACTGAATATCCACTCCATTTTACACGACCCTCTACTACTGACAGCAATATCATACTGAATATCCACTCCATTTTACCCGACCCTCTACTACCGACAGCAATATCATACTGAATATCCAATCCATTTTACACGACCCTCTACTACTGACAGCAATATCATACTGAATATCCAATCCATTTTACACGACCCTCTACTACCGACAGCAATATCATACTGAATATCCACTCCATTTTACACGACCCTCTACTACCGACAGCAATATCATACTGAATATCCACTCCATTTTACACGACCCTCTACTACCGACAGCAATATCATACTGAATATCCACTCCATTTTACACGACCCTCTACTACTGACAGCAATATCATACTGAATATCCACTCCATTTTACCCGACCCTCGGCTACTACTCACTGAGCTTCTAAGAAGTCTCTGCTGGATTCCTCTATCTTTGCGCGGACTACGTTGACGTCTGCCGTTAGCAGGTGGTCCAGCTTCGACAGCTCCTTCTGGATGTGTTCCAGTTTATACGCTTCCTTCTTCGCCTTCTGCTTCCTGCAAACATTAACAATTGATGAGTGGCTCGTAAACGAGAGGTTGGGAGTTTGCACCTCGGCTTGGCCCACCAGAACCACGACGATGATGTCCTTGGGGGGCAAAACTCTTAAATCTACATTTTCTCTCCCTCATGGTGCTCGATTCCATCAGGTACGAGGTCTCGAGAGTGATTAACCTAATGTTGTAAGAACTGGTTTAGCAATAGAGCTCAAAATTAATTTGTAAAAACTAGTAACATAACAGATGGGTCATGGCGACACTGATTACAAGTATGTGTGTAAACTGTTTGCATGCTGGGTAATATAAAGGCTATAAATAGTTCAAATAACAGCCAACAATTCATGGTACTGAAACCTCTGGAAATATGTCGTGGAATTATTAGTATTATTATAAGATAATTATTATTCAAACATGACCCAGCTAATAACATACATACTTGTAGAGTAAAATCTACCTCCGGTTATTCTGCGATATACCTACCTTGAACTATGCTGCGCTCGCACCGTGTTTTGGCTATTCCATTTATTCAATGCGTGTAAAGTTTTATGAATGAAAGTCACGTGATGTTTGTAAATACAACCGTGGGAATTCGCGGAAGTGAGCTATTTTTAGAATCAGATAATCTCTTGTCCGTCTTGTTTTTCTGTTAAGTAACGTTTCAGTTACTATTCTGTACAGTTTTATTTGACAAAATAAATAAAATTATTGATCAGTTACCGTACTTACTCGCCTATAAGACAGGTATATTTTCAGCTGATTTAAGGCTCAAACTCGGGGTCCCATCTTATAAGTGGGTCACAAAACATCACCTAAATATTTTCGGTCAAAATCGGCTGGTTCGGCGTTTTCTAAAGGTCAGCCACCTATATAATTTTGTTTGGCCAATTTGATACCTTTTTATACATTTTTTCACCGACTTTGGGTATTAAATGAACACCTTGGTAAATTAAAACCTGTGAAAGATTCTAGCCCTGGACAATTCTTATTTCAATAATTACTATATACCCCCGTTTAAACGCCCTCAGGGGCGATGCAATTTGCGACAAATTATATGCAAAGTATATCTGGGACTCCTTTAAACGCCCCCCTTTCTTCATACCTCTTGAAACAGTCCCTATTATCCACTAGTATAGCGTATCCATAGCAACGAACCGACATGTGTGTAGTGTGAGTACCTGGAGAGCAGTTTAACCTTACATCGATTTCCATATATGGACATGGGCTGAAGCAGGGAAAAAACTTCAGTCATTCACCAACTGGCAATGGTCATAAAAATGGAAGCGAGGGAGCTAATTCTCTTTGATGTAACTTACATATTTCTTTGATCTGTTGCCGACAGCTCTGATACTGTGGAAACTAATGACATTTTGACATGTGCAGGCCAAGTAAATGTTAATTTTAGTTTTTTCTGAATTATGTACCAAACCTATACGGAATACAGGTTGAAAATATATTTTCCCTCGCTTTGATAACTCTACCATAACTATAAAATATTTCAATTCGCCGACGTCAGTTTGTAATATTTGTTTTAAAACTCACTTGGAATATATGTGCCACTTTCAAAAAAAACTATCCGACGCAGTAACCAAAAGTAATCATATCAATTATCCCGGCCTAACTGGACAAAACATTATATTTTGTTGATAATTTCACAAGTTTGTGTGACATTTCTAATTGTTTTTTTAATTTATGTTTATTTACTGTCGCGACCGGATTCCCATTTGAGCGACGGGCAGTTTACCTAACAACACCTATGTATTATTGTCCCATGCCACTACTCAATTATATATGTGGCATGCATGGTACAATATGCAAATTTGTCGTGTCTAAGGTGATCTTATGCGGGCTAACCGTTTAATGATGGATCTGATTGGCTGTGTCTGTAAGAAAGGTTGTCCTTGTATAATTATGCCGTGGATTAATTTACATATGTCGGATTTTTTGAGTAATTAGCAATGTTATTGTTCACAAAAATCTTATGAATCAATTATCGGAAAATTTCTTCAACTCCTGATGTCAATTTTATCAACCCGTCTTATATGCGAGCGCATGCCAAATCCACAGATTACAGAACCAAAGTAGGCGAGTCGTCTTATAGGCGAGTAAGTACGTACAACTTTTGTTCATTTATGCACTAGATTGATATTTTCCATAAAAAATAACGTCATCACCCTTTATGCGCGAGGAAATTTCGAAAGCCAAATGCACGGCGTTTGAAGAAAATACTCCTTTGATTCTTGTCTAAAATTATTAGAAGTAAGTCGCAGGGTTGATTCTAGGTCAGAATTTTTGGGAGAAGTGAGAAAGCGCGTGATTGCTTCCTTAAATGGTGTTTTTTAATACACTTCTGCAAAATAGGGTTAAAATGCACAGTACAACCATTAAATACAACATTTGAATAGAAGGAGTGTTCTATAATGGGCCAGTGTATCTTACTAGACAACATTTTGTTTGAAAATCGTAAAAACCAATTTTTTTATAGGGAAGTCAGGGTCCCAAGGGCGACAATTTCGCCCACATCGCCCTCTAAACTGATCCCTGAAATTTAGTCGTGTTAGAATCGAAATAATAAGTATCAACCGTGGTATATCGCAGAATAACCCTCGTTTGTCGTAGGCCTTCGTGATATATTTCTACGCATAAGAACTTCAAACTCGGGTTATTCTGCGATATACCACGGTTGTACTTATTATTTCTTAATTATCGTTACGCTACAATTCTAATAAAATTGCACGACATTTGATTTATTTTCACCACTAGGGTGACCATCCTCCCAATAAATCCACTCGTGTTCTCGTACTGTACACAACTCGTTTTCTCGTACTGTACACAACTCGTTTTCTCGTACTGTACACAATTTGTTTTCTCGTACTGTACACAACTCGTTTTCTCGTACTGTACACAATTTGTTTTCTCGTACTGTACACAATTTGTTTTCTCGTACTGTACACAACTCGTTTTCTCGTACTGTACACAACTCGTTTTCTCGTACTGTACACAATTTGTTTTCTCGTACTGTACACAATTTGTTTTCTCGTACTGTACACAACTCGTTTTCTCGTACTGTACACAATTTGTTTTCTCGTACTGTACACAATTTGTGTTCTCGTACTGTACACAATTTGTTTTCTCGTACTGTACACAATTTGTGTTCTCGTACTGTACACAATTTGTGTTCTCGTACTGTACACAATTTGTTTTCTCGTACTGTACACAATTTGTGTTCTCGTACTCTACACAATTTGTTTTTTCGTACTGTACACAATTTGTTTTCTCTCATAACTCTGCAGTCAGGTCAGGTCAGAAAGCTTCCTCGGATGAAAGAATTCGGACACCACAGTGGGATTCATACTTACAGCGGCGAGGGGCGAGCGAGTTGGAGGTTGACGACTTTAACCACATTCTGGGCAAGTTGCTTTCTGACTAGAACCACTGACCTTCCACTAGATAGCTGCATTACTATGGTAGAAGGACCTACAATGCCGAGGAGATAGACACTGCCAGTCATCAATACTAACCTCTCGCCCACCAAAGACACTTAGTTTATACAAATTTATTTTAGCTCGATTGCGAAACAAGTTATTTCAACTTATATAAATCACTCTCGAGACCTCATTCCGGATGGAATCCATCGCCACGAGGGAGAGAGAAGAGGCAACGTGGAATTTAAATGCCTTGCCTAAGGGCACAATCGTAATGGCTCCAGTGGGGCTCGAACTCCGGACCTTTCGCACCTGAAGAGAACGCGCATCCACAGCGCTATCACGACTTCTGTCACTAACTATCACTTACTATGAACATGGTGCCAAGACATTAAATCTGTGCTGGATCTTTCATATATTTGACGCCACAAGCAAAAGGCACCACCTGTGTGTATATGACAAAACTATATATATATATATATTTCTTAGTTTTGAGTTTTGAGAATTTGATCTCTTCTGAATCAGAAAATGCATGTTTCATAAAACTATTGCTTGGCAAGTTACAAAAACTATTGCTTGGCAAGTTACACAAATTATTGCTTGGCAAATTACAAACACTATTGCTTGACAAGTTACAAAAACTATTGCCTGGCAAGTTACATAGGTAAATTGGACTACCTTTCTGTGAGTGTTTTGGCAAGTAGATCTTTCTTTAGTTTGTTTGCCTCTTCGATAGCTTTCTGTTGGTCACGGAACTTTTCTAAGGTCTTTAAATCTCTCCTGAAAATAACCGGGAAGATTCACATCAATTTGCACAATAATAAGAATTTTCAATAATTTACTGTAAAATGAGATATACAGTGAAACCTGTGTCAGGGTTCCCGCTGTCGGTCGCAAATGGCGGCAATGTGGCGCGAGTATTGTTTTTGGCACAACATGTTTTGTCAAATATTTATCTGTGAACTATATGGCTCTTAATTGGCTCCTGTTTGTTTTCAATTGGCGACAGAAGTGGCGCAGACAAATATTCAGACAGAGGGAACCCTGTGTTAGTGGTTACCTCCATTAAGCAGCCAACATGTATTAAGCAGCCAGTTTCCACATTCCCGATATATTTCATTATATATTTTCCCTCTATTAAGCAGCCACTTTCTGTGATTCCCTTGGCTGGGTGCTCAACCCTTTCCTTCATAGAGATTTAGGTTAATATACTATTATATCTCCATACAAACGACAGCCATTTAGCTATCATGCAGTGGATAAGTAGTCACCATATCTATCCCACCTCCATAGATATTACTGGGACTTCATAGAGATTTAGGTTAATATACTATTATATCTCCATACAAACTCCATCTCCATTTAGCTATCATGCAGTGGATAAGTAGTCGCCATATCTATCCCACCTCCATAGATATTACTGGGACTTTATAGAGATTTAGGTTAATATACTATTATATCTCTATACAAACGACCATTTAGATATCATGCAGTGGATAAGTAGTCGCCATATTTATCCCACCTCCATAGATATTACTGAGACTACATGAGATTCTGGCCTTAATTATGAACATTGGTTTGGCTACTACATTGTCAATGTATGTCATATTGGTAATGGGTGACTCTCTACCACTGGACCACATTCTAGGCATACATTATTTTTAGTAGAACATAATGAAACTTCAAACTCCTGTTGCAGGCTCATTATAGGTCAGGGGTGAGAAAGCGCGCGATCAGGTCTTGGTGTTATTTAATAAATTTCAACAAAATATGGTTAAAATGAACAGTATGTTTTTGTATTCACATGTATATGTAAAACGAACCGAGCAATAAAATATGATTAAGCTAGACTAGTAGAATGTGTATCAAAGGTTGATTCTAGGTCAGAATTTTTGTTTGGGAGAAGTGAGAAAGCGCGTGATCGCTTCCTTAAATGGTGTTCTTTAACCCATTCAACCCCAAGTAACTGACATGGACTGGTGCATGCTATTTTTAGACCAATAAATTAACAAGAAAATTACATTTGGACCAGTTCATTTATCAAAATGGGTAATTTTATCTAAAAATAGTAATAATTATTACTGGCAAAAAAGTGCAGATCCTGATGAGACGGCTCGTTACGAGCCGGCTCATCTGGATCTACACTTTTCATAAGCCTATTTAGAGGCCTGTGGGGTTGAAAGGGTTAATATACTATACTGCAAAATAGGGTTAAAATACAACATTTGAATACGAGTGCTTTATACTGGACAAAATCTTGTATGAAAATTGTAGACAAACTATTTGTTTAGGGAAAAGTGGAGCCCCCGCCCCCAGGGAGGGACAAAGTCAAGGTCCCTAGGGCAACTATTTCACCCAATTTGCCATCTAGAATGAGCCCTGCTGTTGTGATAATTACTTAAATGCTTCCTGATTGGTCAGTTCTTCAATGTTCACTTCCCGTTTCACCTCCATAGGCTCTATCTTGATTGGCATATCCAGGGGCGTTTCTACAATAGTATACTCGGCCATCTTTTCTCTTGGTATCTTATGGCCATTCGACTGCAACGTCTAAAAGTTCAAGAATTAATGAGGGATGAGCTAAATTGTTTCTATACAGTGTAATATGTATACAGTGTAAAATGAATACAGTGTAAAAATGAATACAGTGTAAAATGGCCATTCGACATGGACAGGCAGGCAACTGGGTAGAACCTTCCACAAACCAAATGGTTAGCTTATGGCCATTCGACGTGGACAGGCAACTGGGTAGAACCTTCCACAAACCAATTGGTTAGCTTATGGCCATTCGACGTGGACAGGCAACTGGGTAGAACCTTCCACAAACCAATTGGTTAGCTTATGGCCATTCGACGTGGACAGGCAACTGGGTAGAACCTTCCACAAACCAATTGGTTAGCTTATGGCCAGGCAACTGGGTAGAACCTTCCACAAACCAATTGGTTAGCTTATGGCCAGGCAACTGGGTAGAACCGTCCACAAACCAATTGGTTAGCTTATGGTCATGTGACATGGCCAGGCAACTGGGTAGAACCGTCCACAAACCAATTGGTTAGCTTATGGTCATGCGACATGGACAGGCAACTGGGTAGAACCTTCCACAAACAAGCGTATGGCCAATCGACTGCAACGTCTAAAGTCCAAGAGGTAATTAAATTAGCAGGGATGTGCAAAATTGTGATTTCTATACAGTGCAAAATTGACAACGCAAACTCCACTATATCCACTATATAGTTTGTTAGCTTTGGGACTTTTTAACTTGCACCCCAACAGCGTAGGTGATATGGCTACTCGTGTTATTATTGGTGGAGAAAGACCGCAGGTGCATCTCGGAGTAGTATTGCAGGCATGGACAGCCAACTGGATAGCTCCCTCACTTGAAACAATTTGACACACACCCCAGTGGGAATCGAACCTACGGATTTTAGGAGACAAGTGATTTGAAATCTACGACCGCAACATCACCGCCAGGAGGCCGCTTCCTCCATGTGTCAGTAGAAGTGTAGGTGAACGAGTTGAAGATACGGTCAAACCTGTGTTAGTGGTCACCCCCATTAAGCAGCCACCTGTATTAAGTTTCAAGGTTCCCTATATGTGTTTTACTATACATTTGACCTATTAAGCAGCCATCTGTGTTAAGCAGCCACTTTGGCTGGCTGCTGAACAGGTTTGACTATTGAAATAATTTTTATTTTAAAATATTTTTGGGCTATATCGCCGGCGGGCAGTTTACCTAACAACACCTTTCCTGGGCAGGCTCAAGCGGTTAACCAGTACTTGGGTGCACCAACCTCCGTAAGAAACTGCCAACTTTTTCATATAAACGAGACACGGCCTGAGCGGGGCTCGAACCCGTGACCATCAGTGATGATAGGTTAGTGGTATACAAGTCAGCAACCGTGACCACGGAGGCGGACTTATTTTATTTGTAACTGAAAACTCTGGAAATATTTGTATTGTTATATGTCGTGGAATTTCAAATTTGAATCATGTCGTGGAATTTCAAATTTGAATCGTGTCATTATGCCACACTAGATTGTTATCATTTCTCACCGCTAGCATGCCAAGTTAAATTAGTCTACAATTGGCAACAATACGCAATTCAAATTAATTAATACGCATTTTCAAAGCAACAATTATAAATTTATTTGTTTAATAGTGAAATCCAGACAGTCCAATTTGCACAGCGAGTAAGTAGCAAGCTCGCTTCTCCCCCACATCAACGCTGGTTCGATCACCAGCTTGGGAAACCATCAAGTAAAACTTATATAAGTCTCATAAATGGGACCTCACACAAGGTCTCAAAAAGAAAATGAAAATTACCTGCAAATTAGGTGAGTATTCATGCTCATTAGGTGATGTCTGACGAACGCCTCCTTGCTTACTGGTAGCTACTGGCACAGGTTTAGGAAGCAGCTTTCGGCCTGGAATTTTGGGAGACTTCCCTTTCTTAAATGCATCTTTATTAGATTGATCTGGATCTGAATAATTGCAAAATTAATTATTAAGGTCGCCAGCAAACACATAGAAATAAGCACAATATGGAAAACCGTGTTCGTTATTATTCATTCAATTGATTTATAGCTCCAGGGATCATTCTAGAGGGCGATGTGAGTATCTGATCATCATTTAACCCATTACCACAATGAGTCGAAGTCGTGATAGCGCAGTGGATGAGCGTTTGCTTCAGGTGCGAAAGGTCCGGAGTTCGAGCCCTGCTGGAGCCGTTACGATTGTACCGTTAGGCAAAGCATTTAAATTCCACGTTGCCTCTTCTCTCCCTCGTGGCGATGGATTCCATCAGGAATGACGTCTTGAGAGTGATTAATATAAGTTGTAAGAACTTGTTTCGCAATCAAACTAAAATTAATTTGTATAAACTAATAAGCTAGATTGAAATGTCATGGATTGAAGTCCCATTCGTTCGAGGTGAATAATTATTTTTATGCATCTTGTATCTGAAACACTGAATCTTCGTCATAATGTATGTATGTAAATACAGTTGCAACATAATGTATGTATGTAAATACAGTTGCAACATAATGTATGTATGTAAATGCAGTTGCAACAGCTGTCCAACCTACATAACATATATCAATACCTCAACACATTTTTCTGATTAGCGCAGTGGTTAGCGTGCTCGCTTCTCACCAATGCAACCTGGTTTTGATCCTCGGACAGGGAAGTATGTGAGATGGTACGATGGTCACCAGATCGGACAGGTGTGTTTTCTCCGGGTACTCCGGTTTCCTCCCACATGAATGACCACATATACGCTACATCCAAGCCAACGAGAGTGATTAATATAAGTAAAAAAATTAAGTTGTTAAAACTTGCTTCGCAATCGTAAAATAAACAAAAGTATAAACAAAAATCACATTTTACTCGAACTCCGGATCGGAAGAAGAAGTATTATAAGCTGCATCGCAATACAAGATAGGTGTACAAGTACATGTACAATACTAATTAATAGACTAATTAAAATGGAACAAAAGTTCTGCATATATATGTGTACAAGTTAATAATCAATCGCCTTCGGCTAATATTTTTCACTCTAATCTCTTTATCAAAACATTTCATATGTTATAGATTTATAGCTAAAATTGTGCTGATGCTACATTCTAAACTAAATCTAACCAAAACACCTGGATAAAAGAGTTCACTTTATTTAAACTAGTCTCACCTAATCAGCAAGTTATGAAATTAAAACAAATTACTTTCATATCACACAGGAATAAAAAACAAGTCTGTCTTCCATACTTTGTCAACATTGCACACTATAATATTTCAATGCTCGAAACGATAATAAAATTGATTCTAGGAGACTTATCCGAAAACAGGTACACTTTCTCAATCAATAAAATACAACACGTCAGCTTCTTTATTTTCAAATTAAACAACATTTGACTGATATGAAAAGTATATCCTTCCTATCTGCAATGATTTATTACTTTTTAAATGAATGTCAGTGTCCTTAGTCGATTTATTTTTCACTCTTTGTAACTCTTCCTCGGAGAATCCTGCCCAGGCAGCCATTTTGACACGTTCTGACTGGCATAGCTGATCTGGGTTAAGAAATGCTCATTAACTTTGGTAATGAATTGGAATAGCAGGGAAATGAACCAGTCTCAATTTAGGTTTGACATTTGTTCCCGCCAACCTTCCAAAAAAATGACAGAGGCGTCTGCACGGGATTCAGCGCGATACTGCTGGTAAGTGATACAGCATGTACTACGAATGCTGGAAGAAAGCATTAGTCAGGATTTTTGTCAGGAATGTGTATAAAGTAGAAAATAAAGAATAGTTGTTTCTTGACAAAGATTATTAAGATGGTGGCCCTAGTTCTTGAGATATTGGCTCATTCATCAAAGCTTACAAAGTTACAGTTCCAAATACATCTTGTCTTCATTTAGATTCATGTTTAAAAAAAAAGATTAGACAACATCGATTATTATCCATGCGACAAGCTTTGGAAGGAAGACGGCCATGTTTTAATAATCATTTGAGGTTACCCAAAGCTCAATGTATTGCTATGAGGCCCTGGGTGGTGTTACCATACCCATCATGGATCTTTTGGTGTTCAGTGCGAGATTTGTAAAGGAGTCCAGGGGTATGCCCCACTCCCCCCAAAATATTTTGCTTCCCTTAAATCATCAATTCTGTGATGCATTCTAGGGCGATTTTCAGAATTAGAATTTTTCATTATGAATTAATTGGTTTCATTTTAATAAATTTAAGGGTATCAAACTAACTAAAGAAAATGCGATTTATTCACATAATACATTTGGATTTGTGTATGCACGAGAAATTAGAAACAATGAAAAATACGCAGTGAAAAAAACCTCAGACTTGACAGGTATGTGTTGAACAACAACAATTTTATTATGGTTACCATCAAGTTAGTAATACGAGATGTTTGCAATGTTGGCATTCCTTTTTGATAAGCACCATAGGTTAGTCTTAGATTGGCCGTATAATTGGCACAGTTGACACGCCACAATGTGCGCCATTAGCATTGTGACAGATCTTCCTATAAGTCCATTCATGTTGACACGTTTGATTATGAATCCAAGGATAGCAGGTATAATCCCCGTTCTGACCTAACAATATTAAGTCTTTCAGATGGGACTTTAAACCCTGGTATCTTGTCTGTGCTTTACACTGTGCACGTAAAAGAACCAGAGTAGACTCTGGAATGGGTCTCTGTCTGTATCCACAGTATTAGGCAGAGAGCCGTCGGGCCGTCTTTTCGACGGCCTATCACCTAATAAGACGGTCAATTAAAAAAATGGCTGATAAGTTTTTTTTTTTTTTTTTCTCCGAGACCTCACTAGGTTTGTTAACATATATATGCAGCTGTAAAACAATGACAAGAACTGGACCCTATAATAGGCTAATATTGTTCGCAATTCCTTTTTGGAGAGGCTTTCCCACCCAGGCTTTCCCAGTTTCTGCCGCATTTCGATCACGTCAGTTCGCCGTTCTCACATCGAGTCTGTGCGGCAATTTCCGTCATCATTCGGGTCCCGCTCTGGGGCTGGACTTATTTTTTTAGACTCCCATTTTGATATTTCTGCCTAATACTATGTCTGTATCATTGCACTATCCTCCTCAAATCTAAAATGACTAATCTCTTCAGGTGGCATCGCTCATATGGGCAACTATATGGGTAGCGATGATAAATAAACGTAAAACACAAACATTCTATAGCATTTTACTCTATCCCCTCTCTTAAACAAGTTACATTGTGATGGAAGACACACACAGTGTTTAATTACAATACAACTGGTAGTGACCATAAATAAACATACAATACGACATTCATGTTCATGGGGGTACGATGTGTAAGGAGGTGTCGTACAATTCCAAAAACATGTATTTACACAAGGGTCAATGTTTCCCGCTATGACGTTCGTCATTGTGCTAGACTATAGGTCATGACATGTTTGACCTTTGCCTCGTACGACGATGTTGTGCTAGACTATAGGTCATGACATGTTTGACCTTTGCCTCGTACGACGATGTTGTGCTAGACTATAGGTCATGACATGTTTGACCTTTGCCTCGTACGACGATGTTGTGCTAGACTATAGGTCATGACATGTTTGACCTTTGCCTCGTACGACGATGTTGTGCTAGACTATAGGTCATGACATGTTTGACCTTTGCCTCGTACGACGATGTTGTGCTAGACTATAGGTCATGACATGTTTGACCTTTGCCTCGTACGACGATGGGCCGACATGGATGAAAGCCAAGGACTTATTTTAGCTCGATTGCGAAACAAGTTCTTTCAACTGATATTAATCACTTTCGAGACCTCAATCCTGATGGAATCCTTCGCCACGAGGGAGAGAGAAGAGGCAACGTGGAATTTAACCTTGTCTAATGGCACAATTGTAATATCTCCAGCGGGGCTCGACTCGGTACCTTTCGCACCTGGAGCGAACACGCACCACACCCACTGCGCTATCACGACTTCCACACAGACACTTGAACGATTACCTTATACTTCTTACCAATTGACCAATAGTAAGGTTATGTGTGCAATAATGTCAAACCAAATAAAACAGGCCCGTAGCTAGGGGACGACCCCCCCCCCACATAATTCCCTGAGGTCCACTTTGTCATGCACTCTTATCAGAATGTTTACACTGTTTGCACAGTTACTATCTATCTATCTCTCTTCCTTTAATGTCGAACCCCTCGCCTCGAACCTAATATGGATGCAAGCAACACCTGGGAATAGTGTATAAGAGGCTTTCTCTGAACTTTCTCTATAATTATGCCGTCGCTTTTTAACTATGTACAATGCAGGAAATGGCGTTTCAGGTAATCTAGATTTCAAATATTTCAGGGGGGCATACCCCCGGAACCCCGCTTAATGGCCTGTAAAAACACATGTAGCAATTGTGTAAAAGCAAGCAATAAAACGACTTGCCGATTACTAAACCTAGATGATGATAATTTAATTTAAATGACCGAAAGAGAAATGGGACTTTTAACTAATCATTTAAATTAAATTGGACATGGGAGATGGGACAACTGGGATGTTTACCTGTGGTCTGTATACTACTAGTATATAAGTCCGCCTCCGTGGTCGAGTGGTTAAGGTCGCTGACTTGTATACCACTGTAACCTATCACTGATGGTCACGGGTTCGAGCCCCGCTCAGACCATGTTTCATTTATATGAAAAAGTTGGCAGTTTCTTACGGAGGTTGGTGCACCCAAGTACTGGTTAACCGCTGGAGCCTGCCCAGGAAAGGTGTTGTTAGGTAAACTGCCCGCCGGCGATATAGCCCAAAATGGTGCTGATGCAGGCGTTAAACCCGAAATATAATAAAAAATAATAATACTAGTATATAAATCTATAAGTAGATCTTTCGATCTAATCCAAGAATGAATGCTAGAGAAAACGTGACGTTTTCCTCTAACAGGTCTTCACTCCATTAGACATATATTCTGTCTGTTGTGGATTAGAAAAAGTAACCCCCAAAAAGGTGAGCTGTTAATATATTAGCCAACCAGTGAGCTTGTTATTAATTTCTTTCATCCAATCTCTCATGCTATTGGTGCTTGCCAGGTAAATAGCAATACAACCATTGTGTTTCATAAATCCCCTCATTGTGTAATTGACAATATAGGTTGAACACAAATACATTATTGATTGAGACATGTAGATCATCACTAATCTATCAACTGTGATATAATAGTGTCATGTCATGACTCATGGAAGACCTACATTCAGCTTCATACCTAGTCCAAATATTTAGACTTGAAAAATGTGACATTTTACTTTCAAAGCATTTTTCAAAATAACAGATAAAACATTTTTTTTATGTAGAGAAAAAGAACTATGAAACTACTCATGTTAACCATTTCAATACCACATACCTCTAAATAGGCATACTAAAAAGTGTAGATCCAGATGAGCCAGCCATGAGCCGTCTCATTAGGATCTGCACTTTATGCCAGTAATATTACAATGTAATTTTCTTATTAATTTATTGGTCTAAAAATATTGTCGACAAGTCCATGTCAATTACTTGGTATTGAATGGGTTAAGCAGCACTAAAACATTTCATAATTTATTTCATTTGACATAAAAATATGTCCCCCCCTCCTAAGATTGTTGCAGATCCAAAACCTCACCAATATTGAATGCGACACAGAGATTTTCCCTTAATTTCACGAGATTTATTTACATATTTAACCCATTTCATTCTGGAAACATTTAAAGGCTTTTACAAACATAGATCCAGATCAGCCGCAACGTGACGATGCATGCTGATCAGGATCTATGTTGTTTGCTACATAGCCAAGTATCTTAGCAAGATTTTCTGAATAGCAAACAGCATAGAGCCTGATCAGACGGCACGTTCCGTGGCGGCTGATCTGGCTCTCTATGTTCTTTGCAAATACTGTTTGAACGGTATCCAGAATATGGATTAACGGTTAATTCACCTAAATTGGGACAGTCATGGATATGATTTCTATTTCAGAAACAAACAGATTAAAACTTCAGTAAAGCAAAACGCACTATAGTAGCATGGAAGGAGACGATTTGATCTGTAATTATAGAAAATGTCGTAAGAGGCTGACTGATGTCGCTTATGTAAGTTATTTATTCATTGGGGTGTTTGTTCATTGTGACCAACAGTTAACCCGTAACCTGTCGAATAAACTGGACGGAATGTGCAAATAACATAGATTCAGATCAGCCACGGCGTAATGCTGCATCTGATCAGGATTTATGTTGTTTGCTATTCAGACACGTGTTTTAGGTTCACTATCCAAATAGCAAACAGCATAGAGCCTGATTAGACGGCATGTTCTGTGCCATCTGATCTGGCTCTATGCTGTTTGCATAAGCGACTTTGGCTGGTTAAGGGAATATAGCGGCTCTCATTCTCTATAAGTTGTGGAGGAAGAATTCAACATTCCACTATATCAATTAGCGACATCGCTGGCATTTCTATTACCTCCCTTGGCAGATAATGTCAAATTTATCCTGACATGATTAGCGGTCCTTTCAGTTGGAATCCTTTGTTTTTATTGTTATTCCTAACTACCGGTATGTATGTTGTCTGTTTGGGTTAAACTTTTACGCCTTCATCAGCACCAATTTGGCACCAAGTACTGGTTAACCGATGGAGCCTGCCTAGGAAACGCATTGTAAACTGTTCATCGCTCATATGGGCAACCGGTAGCGACGATAAATAAAAATTTAAAACAAACACAAAAAACAACAGCTTGCAAAGATACTATATGGGTTGTATATCTTACAATACCGACATTGTGTTTCAAAGTTAAATTTACAAAGGAATTATATCAACAGGCAAGGGAATATAACATTACATCTTTCTGTAATATATTATTTTCGTATACCGGTATATATTTAAAATTTAAATTTATTTCTGGGACTTGAACCTGCGGCCAGAAGCAAGGATTACTGTAACACCTCAAGTTTGGTATTTGGCTATATATATTGCTGAAAAATGACAGTTATATATGCGGTACATGTAATTATTAATTTTTGTTAATTTTCAGGTGACTGCATGCTCACGTATCCTTCAATACTGAAGTATTATAGAGGTTATGTTGGTCGTTAGTTCGAAATGTTGTCTCATTTATATGAAAAAGTTGGCAGTTTCTTACGGAGGTTGGTGCACCCAAGTACTGGTTAACCGCTGGAGCCTGCCCAGGAAAGGTGTTGTTAGGTAAACTGCCCACCGGCGATATAGTCCAAAATGGTGCTGATGCAGGCGTTAAACCCGAAATATAACATATAATAATATAACATAATAGTTTGAGATGTACAAGTGTAATTTGGCTGAAAGTCAAAAAACAAAATTAATAAAATAAAACAATTTTCATAATGGACATAAAGACTAAATGTCCACCTGTTTACGATTTATGTCTTCTTATAAATTTTTTTACCCTCTTCAACTCAATTATACTATCAAAACACAGTTAGTTTATATACAAATTTATTTTAGGTTGATTGCGAAACAAGTTCTTACAACTTATATTAATCACTCTCGAGACCTCATTCCTGATGGAATCCATCGCCACGAGGGAGAGAGAAGAGGCAACGTGGAATTTAAGTGCCTTGCGTAAGGACACAATCGTAATGGCTACAGCTGGGCTCGAACTCCAGATCTTTCACCTCTGAAGCGAACGCACTACTACTGCACTATCACGACTTTCACAGTTCAAATCATAGTTATGTCCTCCTGTGGTTCCTGTACTCAACACTATAGTATTTCTTAGGCATAGAAAAATGTGAAAACCGAAATTTTGATTTCCCCCCCCCCCCAAATTTCATTAAAAAAGTCACTTCTTAGATCATGTGACAACTCTCCAGTTATTATTGGTGGAGGAAGACCCTGGGAGGTCCGAGCAGTATTTAGCACGGACGGACACCCAGGCAGAACCACTGACTCTGCAAGCCTGCTGGATACCTTCCTCACATGAAAGAATCCGACACTTCCAGTGGGATTTGAACGAACCTACAGCGGTGAGGGGCATGTGATTCTAAGTAAACGACCGTAACCACACGGCCACTAAAATCAATAGGTGGTAGAGCACCTATTCGGGCTACCACATGCTTAAGTCTTGCTACAACAGTAATGGACAACAGCCTTGACCTGGTGTAGATGTTTTCTGTGATGAAGATGGAACCAGAGAGTTCAATAAATCCACAACGTGTCCTGCATGTAAGTATAAAATTACTTTAGGAAATTTGGTTGAAACGGTCATCTCAGCATTAATGTCAGCTTTCATTTGTAACCTTTGTTCAAGCATGCCTGTCCGATTAGTGCAGTGGTTGACGCGCTCGTTTCTCACCAATGCAACCCGGGTTCGATCCTCGGACCGGGAAGTATGCAAGATGGTACGGTGGTCGCCAGATCGGACAGGTGGGCTTTCTCCGGGTACTCCGGTTTCCTCCCACACGAATGATACTCGTTGTCTCTAATAAAAAGGCTACTTGTTGGGAAGAGTTATTCATGGTCTCTAATATAAATGCTGCTCATTGTTGGGAAGAGTTATTCATGGTCTCTAATATAAATGCTGCTCATTGTTGTGAAGAGTTATTCATGGTCTCTAATATAAATGCTGCTCATTGTTGGGAAGAGTTAATCATGGTCTCTAATATAAATGCTGCTCATTGTTGTGAAGAGTTATTCATGGTCTCTAATATAAATGCTGCTCATTGTTGGGAAGAGTTATTCATGGTCTCTAATATAAATGCTGCTCATTGTTGTGAAGAGTTATTCATGGTCTCTAATATAAATGCTGCTCATTGTTGTGAAGAGTTATTCATGGTCTCTAATATAAATGCTGCTCATTGTTGGGAAGAGTTAATCATGGTCTCTAATATAAATGCTGCTCATTGTTGTGAAGAGTTATTCATGGTCTCTAATATAAATGCTGCTCATTGTTGGGAAGAGTTAATCATGGTCTCTAATATAAATGCTCATTGTTGTGAAGAGTTATTCATGGTCTCTAATATAAATGCTGCTCATTGTTGGGAAGAGTTAATCATGGTCTCTAATATAAATGCTGCTCATTGTTGTGAAGAGTTATTCATGGTCTCTAATATAAATGCTGCTCATTGTTGGGAAGAGTTAATCATGGTCTCTAATATAAATGCTGCTCATTGTTGTGAAGAGTTATTCATGGTCTCTAATATAAATGCTGCTCATTGTTGGGAAGAGTTAATCATGGTCTCTAATATAAATGCTCATTGTTGTGAAGAGCTATTTGTGAGCTGGTTCTTCACCTTTAAACTAGTACCATTCTTGTTTTAAACATAGCCAACATGAAACTATTTGTATTTCTAAATAAATGTCTTAAATTATTTGCCGATCTCAACTATCAGGAGTGTGACAGTTTTATCCACAATGCACCAAATGCCTTGTACCTCAATCCTAGGACTCCCATGTTGGGGGGGGGGGGTCCTACGATAGAAGTACAAGGCTTTTGGCGCCTTATGGAATTAATTTCAAGACCCTGTGCTCAACTTGAACTACCATATTTGCGGATCTCAAGTTATTTTTCTGTCTTGAATTTGCCTCTTTATCTTTTACAGGTCAGACAAATCTGTCAAACAAGTTTGAGATTGTGAGAAACATTCTACAACCCTCGGAGCAGTACAAGTCTGTGTGTAATATTTTCATTATGGGGGGCAGGGGGGTACAACTTCATACATGTACTAGATATTGACCCAAAATAAATTTGTTTGCATTTGGCGCTTGAAGTCGCACCAACAGCTTAGGTCGACACTAGCTATATTAATGGTGGAAGACATTGGGCGCCCTTCCGATCAGTATTTCGAGCACAGACGGGCACCCGGGTAGAACCACTGACCTTCCACAAGCCAGCTGAATTTGACACCCTCAGTGGGATTCGAACCTAAAACAGTGAGCAGCAAGTGATTTGACGTCAACGACATTAACCACTCATCAAAGGTAAGCCCCATATAAATTGAGAACAAGCGTTCAAATTACTGACACAATTCCTACACAGGGTTCCCACCTTTATTAAGCCAAAATTCAAGGACCAATATTAGTGCAATACAGTCAAACCTGTCTTAAGCAGCCACCCAAGGGAATCTCAGAAAGTGGCTGCTTAGCACAGGTGGCTGCTTAATAGAGGTCAAATGTATAATAAAACAACATATTGGGAATCTGGAAACTGGCTGCTTAATACAGATTGTCTGCTTAATAGAGGTGACCACTAACACAGGTTTGACTGTATAATAGAGGTGACCACTAACACAGGTTTGACTGTATAATAGAGGTGACCACTAACACAGGTTTGACTGTATAATAGAGGTGACCACTAACACAGGTTTGACTGTATAATAGAGGTGACCACTAACACAGGTTTGACTGTATAATAGAGGTGACCACTAACACAGGTTTGACTGTATAATAGAGGTGACCACTAACACAGGTTTGACTGTATAATAGAGGTGACCACTAACACAGGTTTGACTGTATAATAGAGGTGACCACTAACACAGGTTTGACTGTATAATGGAGGTGACCACTAACACAGGTTTGACTGTATAATAGAGGTGACCACTAACACAGGTTTGACTGTATAATAGAGGTGACCACTAACACAGGTTTGACTGTATAATAGAGGTGACCACTAACACAGGTTTGACTGTATAATAGAGGTGACCACTAACACAGGTTTGACTGTATAATAGAGGTGACCACTAACACAGGTTTGACTGTATAATAGAGGTGACCACTAACACAGGTTTGACTGTATAATAGAGGTGACCACTAACACAGGTTTGACTGTATAATAGAGGTGACCACTAACACAGGTTTGACTGTATAATAGAGGTGACCACTAACACAGGTTTGACTGTATAATAGAGGTGACCACTAACACAGGTTTGACTGTATAATAGAGGTGACCACTAACACAGGTTTGACTGTATAATAGAGGTGACCACTAACACAGGTTTGACTGTATAATAGAGGTGACCACTAACACAGGTTTGACTGTATACTAGAGGTGACCACTAACACAGGTTTTACTGTATAATAGAGGTGACCACTAACACAGGTTTGACTGTATAATAGAGGTGACCACTAACACAGGTTTGACTGTATAATAGGTGACCACTAACGCAGGTTTGACTGTATAATAGAGGTGACCACTAACACAGGTTTGACTGTATAATAGAGGTGACCACTAACACAGGTTTGACTGTATAATAGAGGTGACCACTAACACAGGTTATATATGGAGTATTCTCTCAGAGTATGGATGATACCATTTGAAGTATCATAACTTTTATGCTTTCCCATGAATGATTCGATTATTCTCAGTGAAAGAAAATCTCCATCTTCCACTGATTTGAAACAGTGAAAGATGGCATTTTCGCTGCCACTGGTTGCGCATCATATTCCTGCGCTGCTATACCTTGTTGTGATAGTGCAGCGGTAGCGTGTTTGCTTGAGGTGCGAAAGGCCCGGATTTTGTGCCTCGTTGGAGCCATTACAATTGTGTCCTTAGGCAAGGCATTTAAAATCCACATTGCTTCTTTCCTCTCCCTCGTGGTGATGGATTCCATCAGGAATGAGGTCTCGAGAGTGATTAATACAAATTGTAAGAACTTGTTTTGCAATCAAACTAAAATGAACTTGTATAAACATGTGAATTATTTAAGCTTGATATAACACAAGTTTGATGTATGTTTTATAGATGATCCTGGCCGGGCTCAAGCCAGATGTTATCAGTGAAATCTCATCTAGAGCTCATGCATTCTGGGCTTATCAGGTACGAGTATCCCACTACAATACGAGACATCGGTCAGTTACTGCCCCTGAATACTCCGAGACATCGGTCAGTTACTGCCCCTGAATACTCCGAGACATCGGTCAGTTACTTCCCCTGAATACCCCCCGAGACATCGGGCAGTTACTGCCCCTGAATACTCCGAGACATCGGTCAGTTACTGCCCCTGAATACTCCGAGACATCGGTCAGTTACTTCCCCTGAATACTCCGAGACATCGGGCAGTTACTGCCCCTGAATACTCCGAGACATCGGTCAGTTACTGCCCCTGAATACTCCGAGAGAATGGTCAGTTACTGCCCCTGATTACTCAGAGACATCGGTCAGTTACTGCCCCTGAATTCCCCCGATACATCGGTCAGTTACTGTCCCTGAATACCCCCGAGACATCGGTCAGTTACTGCCCCTGAATACCCCCGAGACATCGGTCAGTTACTGCCCCTGAATACTCAGAGACATCGGTCAGTTACTGCCCCTGAATACTCAGAGACATCGGTCAGTTACTGCCCCTGAATACCTCCGAGACATCGGTCAGTTACTGCCCCTGAATACCCCCGAGACATCGGTCAGTTACTGCCCCTGAATACTCAGAGACATCGGTCAGTTACTGCCCCTGAACACTCCGAGACATCGGTCAGTTACTGCCCCTGAACACTCCGAGACATCGGTCAGTTACTGCCCCTGAATACTCCAAGACATTGGTCAGTTACTGCCCCTGAATACTCCGAGAGAATGGTCAGTTACTGCCCCTGAACACTCCGAGACATCGGTCAGTTACTGCCCCTGAATACTCCAAGACATTGGTCAGTTACTGCCCCTGAATACTCCGAGAGAATGGTCAGTTACTGCCCCTGAATACTCAGAGACATCGGTCAGTTACTGCCCCTGAATACTCCGAGAGAATGGTCAGTTACTGCCCCTGAATACTCCGAGACATCGGTCAGTTACTGCCCCTGAATACTCCGAGAGGTCAGTTACTGCCCCTGAATACCCCCGAGACATCGGTCAGTTACTGCCCCTGAATACCCCCGAGACATCGGTCAGTTACTGCCCCTGAATACCCCCGAGACATCGGTCAGTTACTGCCCCTGAATACTCAGAGACATCGGTCAGTTACTGCCCCTGAACACTCCGAGACATCGGTCAGTTACTGCACCTGAACACTCCGAGACATCGGTCAGTTACTGCCCCTGAATACTCCAAGACATCGGTCAGTTACTGCCCCTGAATACTCCGAGAGAATGGTCAGTTACTGCCCCTGAATACTCCGAGACATCGGTCAGTTACTGCCCCTGAATACTCCGAGACATCGGTCAGTTACTGCCCCTGAATACTCTGAGAGAATGGTCAGTTACTGCCCCTGAATACTCCCGAGAGAATGGTCAGTTACTGCCCCTGAATACTCCGAGACATCGGTCAGTTACTGCCCCTGAATACCCCCGAGACATCGGTCAGTTACTGCCCCTGAATACCCCCGAGACATCGGTCAGTTACTGCCCCTGAATACCCCCGAGACATCGGTCAGTTACTGCCCCTGAATACTCAGAGACATCGGTCAGTTACTGCCCCTGAATACTCTGAGTCATCGGTCAGTTACTGCCCCTGAATACTCAGAGACATCGGTCAGTTACTGCCCTGAATACTCCTGAGACATCGGTCAGTTTCTGCCTCTGAATACTCCGAGACATCGGTCAGTTACTGCCCCTGAATACTCCCTAAAAGTAGATAGGTCCTATTAAGTATTTTCCTGTTTTTATCATTGTTTCCTTTGCACAGCATGCTAGCAATTTTATTTTGCTTAAGAGTATTAAATTACTATATCTCAACAGATCGCATACAGTATAAAAATACAATGGGTACTTATTTGTAAAAGAATGATATCAGTTAATTAACACGATTTTGATAAAATCACATTTATCATACTGCAACATCTGGTTAGGGAACAACAGTAGAAACAAAGGATTCTATACTAAAAGGACCTATTCACATTTTGGAATAAATCAATCTTTATCTGCCAAGGGAGATAATAGAAAATTAGAGATGTCTCTCATTGTGTTTGCCCATTAACAGAGTACAAACAATTTCGGTACAACTACCCTCTTTTACATCAGTCTCAACCTCTTAGCCAGGCGCGTAGCTACCTTTAAGCCTTGTAGGCCCAGGTCTACACCCAGCCCCCAAAAAACCCCACAACAAACATGCAATTCAAGTAAAGTATCTGTTAAAATGGTGGAATTTCTATACTGCAACACTTTGGTAATACTGGTTTACAGGCACGTAGCTACTATTAGGCCACGAAGGCCCTGGCCTTCAGATTGTGATTGTCCCAGAAATTAATAAAAATCGAAAATCCCATTGCTAAGATTGAAATATTTGCACATGTATTAAAGCAGCATTATATCGTAATAAAGGATGTTTTGGGTAAAATATAAATACTAATGTGTGTGTGTTTACAAAAATCGAAATAGTCACTCAGAAACGATAAAATTCCAATAAATTTAAACCGTCGTATACGCGAATTTGTTTATCAACACACGAAATGTAAACACGCACAGCGCGCATGCGTGAAACAACAGAGGATGGAGAAAACAACGTATATATTTTGAACATGAAATACTATCTATCTATCTTCCTCTAATGTCGTGGGACAAATGGGGTCGATGCATTCTGAATGTAAACAAGTGCGGACGATGCGTTCCCGTTGTAAACAAGTGCGTGACCGATCGACTTGGAAAGTCCTACTTTCAGTTTTGAGTTTGTTTTATTGCAAAAAAAAAAAATGTTTACCAAATGAACATAAGCATACAATAAATAAAATAAAAATTGAATTTTTCAAATATATTTCATTTCATACGATGCTGCTTTAAGAGCTTGAACATACTGTAAAGCAACGGATGCGTAAATTAAATACTGTAAACTAATAATCATATTGTAATACTGAAACATTTATATGATGGTGTTACAAATTATTTTTGTCTATATGTCTTATTTCACATTATTAATTGTTATGTTTCTACATGTCTTATTTAGCATTATGTAAATAAATGGTGTCTTTCACTGCATGCAAAAACAAAAAAATCTAACATCCCAAAAATGCAATAAAAACTGTAAGGGGGCTGAGGTATGATGAAAAATTTGGTTGTCAACTTGGAGATCACAATATACACAACATTAAGTTTAATTCATATCTCTGAAAATATCGAAATTTTAACATCCAAGATGTGAATTTAAATGTGTCAGAGTGCACCATTGGCGTTATAGGATTCAAATTTTCCTGGGGTAAACCCCAGACCATCTAGCAAAATCGCACCCTTTGGTGCTCTATTTATTAGTCAGGCCTACATCCCCAAAGTTCATAACAACATAACATCATACAACATACTCCATTTGCACCATTGGCGTTCTAGGATTCAAAATTTTCCTGGGGGAAACCCCAGACCATCTAGCAAAATCACACCCTTTGGTGCTCTATTTATTAGTCAGGCCTACAAATTCAAAATCTTGTGCCTGTGGTAGGAACTGTTTTAAAAATTATGACAGTCACTTTGAACAGGAATATATCTTTAAGTGAATGATCAAATTATATTTCAGTTATGAACTTCAGTCATTATCTCTTGTGCTAGTTCAGTCATTATCTCTTGTTGCTAGTTCAGTCATTATCTCTCGTTGCTAGTTCAGTCATGAACATCAGTCATTATCTCTCATTGCTAGTTCAGTCATTATCTCTTGTTGCTAGTTCAGTCATTATCTCTTGTTGCTAGTTCAGTCATGAACATCAGTCATTATCTCTCGTTGCTAGTTCAGTCATTATCTCTCGTTGCTAGTTCAGTCATTATCTCTCGTTGCTAGTTCAGTCATTATCTCTCGTTGCTAGTTCAGTCATGAACATCAGTCATTATCTCTCGTTGCTAGTTCAGTCATTATCTCTTGTTGCTAGTTCAGTCATTATCTCTCATTGCTAGTTCAGTCATTATTTATCGTTGCTAGCATCACTCCTGTTAATATTGCTGTCCATGTTCATTTGGTAAATTATAATTGGTCAAACACTGAAACATACATCTTGTATGCAAACATACAAATATCCTCAATGTCTTGTATGCAAACATACAAATATCCTCAATGTCTTGTATGCAAACATACAAATATCCTCAATGTCTTGTATGCAAAAATACAAATATCCTCAATGTCTTGTATGCAAACATACAAATATCCTCAATGTCTTGTATGCAAACATACAAATATCCTCATGGTCTTGTATGCAAACATACAAATATCCTCATGGTCTTGTATGCAAACATACAAATATCCTCAATGTCTTGTATGCAAACATACAAATATCCTCAATGTCTTGTATGCAAACATACAAATATCCTCATGGTCTTGTATGCAAACATACAAATATCCTCAATGTCTTGTATGCAAACATACAAATATCCTCAATGTCTTGTATGCAAACATACAAATATCCTCAATGTCTTGTATACAAACATACAAATATCCTCAATGTCTTGTATACAAACATACAACTATCCTCAATATCTTGTATGCGAGTAAATCTGTACATCAGAATTCAAGGTTCCTGCTGTCTGTCTGGTGCCAATTACGACAAAAAATCAAATAATAACGCTAAATTTTGTGAATTGGCACAACTTTTCTTTCTTTGTTTTTCCTTTCTCTTATGTTATATTTCGGGTTTTACGCCTACATCAGCACCATTTTGGGCTATATCGCCAGTGGGCAGATTACCTAACAATACCTTTTCTGGGCAGGCTCCAGCAGTTAACCAGTACTTGGGTGCACCAACCTCCGTAAGAAACTGCCAACTTTTTCATATAAATTTTTCGTTTTTTTTGTGTGTGCACAATATATACATGTTTTGTCAAATACATGGCTTCAAATATTATCTGGCTCTTAGTTGGCTCCAAGTTATTCAAATTGGCTCCAGTTCTTTTCAATTGGCGACGAGACATGGCTCAGACAAAAATTCCGACAGAGGAAACCCTGTCATTGTGTTTATGTGAACATGTATAACTTTCAGTCGCATCAAGAAAAAACGTACCAGGAATATGTAGCGACTAAGTCGAAAGAACGAGCGACACAGCTGGAGCAATATTACGAGCAGATTGTAGCGAGAACCAACTCCGAGGTCAACAGTATCCTTTTCTAAGTACAGACACTACTACGGTAGTTCGGGGAACTCATTTCATATATAGCAACAGTTAACGGACTGAGTTGACAGCAGATTGTAGCGAGAACCAACTCCGAGGTCAACAGTATCCTTTCTAAGTACAGAATAACTATGGTAGTTTGGGGAACTCATTTCATATATAGCAACAGTTAACGGACTGAGTATACAGTCAAACCTGTGTTAGTGGTCACTGGTTTCCAGATTCCTAATATGTTGTTTTATTATACATTTGACCATTAAGCAGCTACCTGTGCTAAGCAGCCACTTTCTGTTGTTTCCTTGGCTGGCTGCTTAACACAGGTTTGTTGACTGTAAGTGCTATGCTTAAAGTCACTGTATGAATTCTCTTCCAATGTAAAGTTTAAGCTACAATTCAGTTGTACAGTCCATACTTGCCTATAAGACGAGTTTTTTTACACCAAATGATGGTCTCTAAAGTGGGTACCCGTCTTATAAGCCAGTGCTAAAAAATTGTTTTTTTGAAATGTGTCAAATAGTTTCCATAATTACGTTTGAAAAAAGAACGAACTCTGACAATGAAAATGTCTTCAACTTGCACTGGACAATCATGCAATTTATATTGTGTTTTACGTTTATTTATCATCGCTACCAGTTGTCCATATGAGCGACGCCTCCTGAAGAGATTAGTCATTTTAGATTTTTGGAGGATAGTGCAATGATACAGATGGAGACCCATTCCAGAGTCTCCTCTGGTTCTTTTACATGCACGCTGTAAAGCACTGACACAAGACCTTGGTTTAAAGTCCCATCTGAAAGACTGTTAATTTTATTAGGATCAAACCTGCGATCCCTGGATTACCAGTCCAGCATGTTACCACTGGACTACAGATCCGTCTGTTCAGTGAATAACTTCTTGTTTTCAGACTTTTAGACTGTTCGCTTCAGGTGCGAAAGGCCCGGAGTTTGCGCCCATGCAATGTATACATGATCTGGTTTCCATTTATGTCAACCCGCCTTATAATTATGCGAGTGCATACTAAAACACACATATTTCAGGACCAACTAGAGGGTCGTCTTATAGGCGAGGATAATCTTATAGGCGAGGTCGTCTTATAGGTGAGGTCGTCTTATAGGTGAGGATCGTCTTATAGGTGAGGATCGTCTTATAGGTGAGGATCGTCTTATAGGTGAGGATCATCTTATAGGCGAGGATCGTCTTATAGGCGAGGATCGTCTTATAGGTGAGGATCGTCTTATAGGTGAGGATCGTCTTATAGGTGAGGATCGTCTTATAGGTGAGGATCGTCTTATAGGTGAGGTCGTCTTATAGGCAATGATAGTCTTATAGGCAATGATAGTCTTATAGGCAATGATAGTCTTATAGGCAATGATAGTCTTATAGGCGAGGATCGTCTTATAGGCGAGGTCGTCTTATAGGCAAGGATAATCTTATAGGCGAAGTCGTCTTAGAGGCAAGGTTGTCTTATAGGCAAGGATAGTCTTATAGGCGAGTATGGGTGGTAAATCTGTGTTGATCTTAGTAAAGCACCAAATTGAATTACAAAGGGAGGTAAATTTCACAATTTCACAAAATCCTCTTCATTCAAGGACAGGCCTTCGTTGATGGTCTTTAACCCTTTCCTTCATAGAGATTTAGGTTAATATACTATTATATCTCCATACAAACCACAGCCATTTAGCTATCATGCAGTGGATAAGTAGTCGCCATATCTATCCCATCTCCATAGATATTACTGGGACTTCATAGAGATTTAGGTTAATATACTATTATATCTCCATACAAACGACAGCTATTTAGCTATCATGCAGTGGATAAGTAGTCGCCATATCTATCTCACCTCCATAGATATTACTGGGACTTCATAGAGATTTAGCTTAATATACTATTATATCTCCATACAAACGACAGCCATTTAGCTATCGTGCAGTGGATAAGTAGTCGCCATATCTATCCCATCTCCATAGGTATTACTGGGACTTCATAGAGATTTAGGTTAATATACTATTATATCTCCATACAAACGACAGCCATTTAGCTATCATGCAGTGGATTAGTAGTCGCCATATCTATCCCATCTCCATAGGTATTACTGGGACTACATGAGAGTCTGGCCTTTATTATGAACATTGGTTTGACTACTACATTGCCAATGTATGTCGTATTGGTAATGGCATCAAGAGGTGCTTCTATGAGGGTACGGGTTAATGAACATTGGTTTGGCTACTACATTGCCAATGTATGTCGTATTGGTAATGGCATCGAGAGGTGCTTCTATGAGGGTACGGGTTAATGTATGTCGTATTGGTAATGGCATCAAGAGGTGCTTCTATGAGGGTACGGGTTAATGAACATTGGTTTGGCTACTACATTGCCAATGTATGTCGTATTGGTAATGGCATCGAGAGGTGCTTCTATGAGGGTACGGGTTAATGTATGTCGTATTGGTAATGGCATCAAGAGGTGCTTCTATGAGGGTACGGGTTAATGACATTGGTTTGGCTACTACATTGCCAATGTATGTCGTATTGGTAATGGCATCGAGAGGTGCTTCTATGAGGGTACGGGTTAATGTATGTCGTATTGGTAATGGCATCGAGAGGTGCTTCTATGAGGGTAAGGGTTAATGTATGTCGTATTGGTAATGGCATCAAGAGGTGCTTCTATGAGGGTACGGGTTAATGTATATCGTATTGGTAATGGCGTCAAGAGGTGCTTCTATGAGGGTACGGGTTAATGTATGTCGTATTGGTAATGGCGTCAAGAGGTGCTTCTATGAGGGTACGGGTTAATGTATGTCGTATTGGTAATGGCGTCAAGAGGTGCTTCTATGAGGGTACGGGTTAATGTATGTTGTATGGTAATGGCGTCAAGAGGTGCTTCTATGAGGGTACGGGTTAATGTATGGCGTATTGGTAATGGCGTCAAGAGGTGCTTCTATGAGGGTACGGGTTAATGTATGTCGTATTGGTAATGGCGTCAAGAGGTGCTTCTATGAGGGTACGGGTTAATGTATGTCGTATTGGTAATGGCGTCAAGAGGTGCTTCTATGAGGGTACGGGTTAATGTATGTCGTAATGGCGTCAAGAGGTGCTTCTATGAGGGTACAGGTTAATGTATGTCGTATTGGTAATGGCGTCAAGAGGTGCTTCTATGAGGGTACGGGTTAATGTATGTCGTATTGGTAATGGCATCGAGAGGTGCTTCTATGAGGGTACGGGTTAATGTATGTCGTATTGGTAATGGCATCGATTGGTGCTTCTATGAGGGTACGGGTTAATGCATGTGGTATTGGTAATGGCATCGATTGGTGCTTCTATGAGGGTACGGGTTAATGTATGTCGTATTGGTAATGGCATCGATTGGTGCTTCTATGAGGGTACGGGTTAATGTATGTGGTATTGGTAATGGCATCGAGAGGTGCTTCTACGAGGGTACGGGTTAATGTATGTCGTATTGGTAATGGCATCGAGAGGTGCTTCTATGAGGGTAAGGGTTAATGTATGTCGTATTGGTAATGGCATCGATTGGTGCTTCTATGAGGGTACGGGTTAATGTATGTGGTATTGGTAATGGCATCGAGAGGTGCTTCTATGAGGGTAAGGGTTAACACAGGTTTGAAACGTGTTTCATAAAATATGGTATAAACTCATCCCGAGCGTAAGATCCTTTTATCACATTACCATAACGAGCTTGTTTTTAATAAACAGCATTGCTACTTTCATTTTCGCGCCAAGTGTTCGTACAAATTGCTACGTCACTAAATAGTCTTGACATCACTACGCAAAGCAGAGTTTAATAATATATTTATGTTTTAACCCTTTCAACCCCACAGGCCTCTAAATAGGCTTATGAAAAGTGTAGATCCAGATTAGGATCTGCACTTTTTTGGCCAGTAATAATTATTACTATTTTTAGATAAAATTACCCATATTGATAAATGAACTGGTCCAAATGTAATTTTCTTATTAATTTATTGGTCTAAAAATAGCATGCACCAGTCCATGTCAGTTACTTGGGGTTGAAAGGGTTAAACAGCTTTATAATTGCGTCAAGACTTACGTCTTAAATCGTCTCAAAGCAGCGTTTAATAATATATTTATGTTTTAAACAGCTTTATAATTGCGTCAGTCAAGACGTACGTCTTAAATCGTCTCAAAGCAGCGTTTAATAATATATTTATGTTTTAAACAGCTTTATAATTGCGTCAAGACTTACGTCTTAAATCGTCTCAAAGCAGCGTTTAATAATATATTTATGTTTTAAACAGCTTTATAATTGCGTCAAGACTTACGTCTTAAAACTTAAATCGTAGTTTGTCGTACCATTAACGTTATGTACCAATAGAAATATACATACTTTCCAGTTGTCATTACACGTGTGTACATATAAGAAATTATGAGATGACTGTATTACACTGAATACAAGCCAATTTATGCATATTTATTTTAGTTCAATTACGCCAATTCTTATACCATTAGTTAAATCGCTCTCGAGACCTCGTTCCTGATGGAATCCATAGCCATGAGGGAGAGAGGTGATGATGATTGAGCTTATTTACCCTCACCTCCGGCGAACCATATGGGCGAGCGTAAGATGGAGAGATACGAGACATGGCAGCTTTTAAGTGGTTCTCCCCAAGGGACAGCATCACCGTGTCGCTTGTGAGGCTAAACCCTCAATCCATTGATTACGTGGCGGACAAGGTATTCATTACATCATGGCAGCTATTTGTCAATGCAGTAGAGGAAATCATTAACGCGTAACCGGCCAATCACAACAAAAGTCGAATGTGGAGTCTGAGTCTGATCAAGCTCTATGCTGTTTGCCATTCGGATAATTGGAGCTAAAATATTTGTTACATACATCGCGGATGATCTGGATCTATGTTGTTTACACATTCGGTCCAATTTATTCGGAAGGTTATGGGTTCACTCCGTACAATATTACAATACCGGTACATGCATAACATATCCTGCTTGTAGAATGCCACCCCCCCCCCCCCATTATACCTCAGTAACACTATGACATATACTTACAGTCTGTGATCAGTCGAGTGAGTCTAAATCGTCCCACAAAGTCCAGCAGCCATTCATTACAAGGCACAAAATAATTTCCTGCATCCGTGATGGTCTGTAACTCCTCAGCCTGAATTGCAATACATTGTAATTTTAATTAGTTTATACAAATTTATTTTAGCTTGATTGCGAAACAAGTTATGTCAACTTATATTAACCCATTCAACCCCAAGTAACTGACATGGACTGGTGCATGCTATTTTTAGACCAATAAATTAATAAGAAAATTACATTTGGACCAGTTCATTTATCAAAATGGGTAATTTTATCTAAAAAAAATTATTACTGGCAAAAAAGTGCAGATCCTGATGAGACGGCTCGTTATGAGCCAGCTCATCTGGATCTACACTTTTCATAAGCCTATTTAGAGGCCTGTGGGGTTGAAAGGGTTAATCACCTCATTCAGAGAGGAGGCAACGTGGAATTTAAATGCCTTGCCTAGAGGCACAATCGTAACGGCTCCAGCGGGACTCAAACTCCGGACCTTTTGCACCTGAAGCGACCCCGCATCCACTGCGCTATCACGACTTCCATGTTTTTAATTCTTCCATATAAATGTTTGTACACATAATAGGGATTCAATTATCTGGGTCACAAACTCACAATACCTGGACATGTCAGTGTAGTCCGCCAAATGAAAGATAAAAATATTTTTTATGCTTTTTAATTTGAGTTTTCTCAGTTTTGAAACAGCCGAAGATGGCCATTTCTTCATCACTGCTTGTTTTACGTATTCCTCCGAGGTCGGGTGTAATTTTGTACTGTAGCTATTTTCTAACAATCATAAACAGTGAATTATAAAGTCAAATTCTCTAATGAATTTAGTGTTGTCTGTCGTTTTTAATTATGACAACAAACAGAAACTAAATTGAAAATTATACCGGAAGTTCATTTTTTATTGCGTGCATTCACAATAACATAAGTGGTTGTGCGGTTGTGTATTATAGTGAAATGAGGCTCCAAGCAGGGGAAGCTAAACTTAAAATCCTAACTGTGCTATTGCAACTATTCCTGTGTTATGTACCATTCTTGAATAAAATATTGTTTAAACTAAACTAATAAAATTTTATAACAAATAATATATTATACAATTTGTATATGATCGCGTGGCGAGATATAAGTTACCACTGGTCTAGATTCTACACCATACAGACATGCCAATACCCACTCCACTTTTTATTGCATGTTTGGCCTATTTGGATTGTTCATATTCTGTCATAATCCGCATACCAGTTTATCTTACTGGGAAAAATTTGGTATGAACATTTTTATTGTTTTACGTTTATTTGTCGTCGCTACCAGTTACCCATATGAGCGACGCCTCCTAAAGAAAGAGATCAGTCATTTTAGATTTTTGGAGGATAGTGCAATGATACAAACAGAGACCCATTCCAGAGTCTCCTCTGGTTCTTTTACGTGCACGGTGTAAAGCACCGACACGAGACCTCGGTTTAAAGTCCCATCTGAAAGACTATTAATTTTATTAGGGTCAGATGGGGGATCGAACCTGCGATCCCTGGATTACCAGTCCAGCATGTTACCACTGGACTACAGATCCGTCTGCTAACATTTTTAATAAATATTTCTGTTTTTAATTATTTAAGGAGAACTCGGGTCCCCAGTGGACGAAGTTGTGGTCGCTAGGGCGATTATTTTACCCATGTCCCCCTCTAGAAATCTGATTATTTAAGGAAAATCTATTAATAGAATGTCATACTTGTTCCAATAACTCATCGCATGACCACACAGGCTGGTTCCCGGGGTTATTCTTGGTAGCGTTGCTGATCCAACGGTACAACATATCCTCCAGTTCAAATTGCGGTGCCCAGCTGCGGTTCACTGGATCGTACGGTTCGTAATCCTCTACGGGACCCTCCTGGCTCCGTTTCAACATCTTTGTAACAGTTGTCCTGTCCACACCTGAAGTATGATGTTATGTTGTTATGAACTTTGGGGATGTAAGCCCGACTAATAAATTGAGCACCAAAGGGTGCGATTTTGCCAGATGGTCTGGGAATCCAATGCCAATGGTGAATTCTGATGCATTTAAATGTACGTCTTGGGTGTTAAAATTTCGATTTTGCTAGATGGTCTGGGGTTTCCCCAGGAAAATTTGAATCCTAGAACGCCAATGGTGAATTCTGACGCATTTAAATTTACGTCTTTGGTGTTAAAATTTCGATATTTTCAGAGATATGAATTTGGGAAAGTCAAACTCTAACCAATATAAAATTAGCTTTTGTGTACAAAAACATGAACAGCCTCACGAATGTGTACTTAAGTGGGTACCATCCATACTCGCCCATAAGACGACCCCCCCCTACTTTGGTTCTGAAATATGTGCGTTTTGGCATGCACTCGCATATAAGACGAGTTGATAAAATGTAAAATTGCATGTTTGGCCAGTGCAAGTTGAAGAAATTTTCAGTGCCCGACTTTTTAACATTTTGTTAGCACTCACTTATAAGACGGGGTGCAGGGATCATTCTAGTGGGTGATGTGGGTGAAACAGTTGCCCCAGGCACCTTACTTCGCCCTCTTGGGGTCCCACTTCTCCCTAAAAATGGCGTCCGTGGTCCAGTGGTAGAGCGTCGGATTTGGAATCGAACGGTCCCGGGTTCGATACTCGGTCAGGCCACGTATGTAGTGTCTTTGAGCAAGGCACCTCACACACATTGCTTAGTACTGGTTAATCGCTTAGGTCGGCTGAGCCTGCCCAGGAAAACATGTCTAAGTCCCCGCGAGGGGTTTGACGTTAAAGGTACATACATAAAAAAATGTTTGTCCAATAACATACACTGGCCCACTATTAAGCACTCCTTCTATTCAAATGTTCTATTTGATGGTCATACTGTGCGTTTTAACCATATTTGATTAAAATTTATTAAAATAACATTTAACCCTTTCAACACCACAAACCTCTAAATAGGCTTACAAAAAGTGTAGATCCAGATGAGCCGGCTCATGATGAGCCGTCTCATCAGGATCTGCACTTTTTGCCAGTAATATTACTATTTTAGACAAAATTACCCATTTTGATAAATGAACTGGTCCAAATGTAATTTTCGTATTAATTTATTGGTCTAAAAACTGATCATGGACCAGTCCATTTCAGTTACTTGGTGTTGAATGGGTTAAGGATGTGACCAAGCACTTTCTCAATTCTCCCAAAATATTCTGACCTAGAATGAACCCTTGGGAAGCCACTTTGAGGCCATAATCTGGTGGTAAAAAACCGTAAAATAATGTCATACATGTATGTGAATATGGAAGGTACAGCATTTGTCTCTACGGTTACGGTTTGGGTGTTATGTATGACACTTTATGACATGGTGGTTACGGTTCGGGTGTTATGTGTGTGATACTTTATGACGTTACAGTTTGGGTGTTATGTGTGATACTTTATGACATGGTGGTTACGGTTTGGGTGTTATGTGTGTGATACTTTATGACATGGTGGTTACGGTTTGGGTGTTATGTGTGTGATACTTTATGACATGGCGGTTACGGTTTGGGTGTTATGTGTGTGATACTTTATGACATGGCGGTTACGGTTTGGGTGTTATGTGTGTGATACTTTATGACGTTATGGTTTGGGTGTTATGTGTGACACTTTATGACATGGCGGTTACGGTTTGGGTGTTACACTTTATGACATGGTGGTTACGGTCCGGGTGTTCTATGTGTGACACTTTATGACATGGCGGTTATGGTTTGGGTGTTCTATGTGTGACACTTTATGACATGGCGGTTACGGTTTGGGTGTTCTATGTATGACACTCTATGACATGGCGGTTACGGTTTGGGTGTTCTATGTATGACACTTTATGACATGGCGGTTACGGTTTGGGTGTTATGTGTGACACTTTATGACATGGCGGTTATGGTTTGGGTGTTCTATGTGTGACACTTTATGACATGGCAGTTATGGTTTGGGTGTTCTATGTGTGACACTTTATGACATGGCGGTTATGTTCGGGTGTTCTATGTGTGACACTGTATGACATGGCGGTTATGGTTCGGGTGTGACACTTTATGACATGGCGGTTATGGTTCGGGTGTGACACTTTATGACATGGCAGTTATGGTTCGGGTGTGACACTTTATGACATGGCGGTTATGGTTTGGGTGTTCTATGTGTGAGACTTTATGACATGGCGGTTATGGTTTGGGTGTTCTATGTGTGACACTTTATGACATGGCGGTTATGGTTTGGGTGTTCTATGTGTGACACTTTATGACATGGCGGTTATGGTTTGGGTGTTCTATGTGTGAGACTTTATGACATGGCGGTTATGGTTTGGGTGTTCTATGTATGACACTCTATGACATGGCGGTTATGGTTTGGGTTATTATGTCATTTCTGGATTAATATATAGGGGGTATGTCCGCTGGGTGGACACACTACACTCGTAAATTACCCGTTAAATATAAATTCTATAAAATTATGCCAAGTGGGAAATGAGTACAGTTACCTACAAAATATATCGTGTAATCTACCAAATATACGAACACCATAAAAAAAAGTGCACTTTTATATTGAGCGTTACTTTTTCGTTACAAATTTTAGAATTATGGATTTTACTATCAGAAGAGAAAAAATAATCCTTCACACTTTGCAATAATTTACCAAACATTTTGCACAGTTTTATACCAAATTTGCCTACCTATATATTTTGTTCTAAATGGATATAAATTCAACAACCTGTGCAAGTGCCGTTTCTTTTAGTAGTCAGTATATAGCGGGTACTTACCAAATATATCAGCTATCTCGCCCTGCTTCAGCATGCTGTGGTTTTTACAAAACTGTACAATCTCTTTCTTCATCTGTTCGGTGATCTTGGCTCGCTGACGCTTAGGGTATCCCGAATGCATCCAGCTATACACCTTCCCTTTCGATGTCCTTGGCTGTGCCCGAGTCAAAGCCTCCGCTAGACCGGCTTGCCACATTTTTGTGTCTCGATCATCTCCTACCTGTATCATTTGTTTGTGTGTTCTCTTCTGTGCTCGTTTGAGGGCATCTAAATCGTTGGGACCATCATGAAGCGAGTCCTCTATTGCTACTGTTGTGCTCTTTACTGCCACAGTTGCTTTCGCTGCTGCAATGTTGGCCTGTAGCAAGGCTTGCTGGTTTAGGGCAAGAGGTAATGTCATCAGACCCGGTGGAAACATGTTCGGTTGGAATACTGGAATGAGGGAGACCGGTACTGCTGTTGATGCCGCAGATACGGCAGGATTAACTGCTGTCAGCAGGTGTAACGCAGGAAAGCCATTCTGTAGCGGCTTGATATCTGGTGGCACTGATGTCTGAAAACAACAAAGTGTGAATATTACTAGCGGCAATACAGGGATCATTCTAGAGGGCGATGTGGGCGAAATTGTCGCCCTAGGGACCCTGACTTCGCCCTCTGGGGGCCCGCCCCACTTCTCCCTAAAAAAAACATTTCAAAAAATAAATAAATTTGTTTTTACACTTTTCAAACAAAATTTTGTCTAGTAAGATACACTGGCCCATTATAAAGCACTCCTTCTATTCAAATGTGGTATTTAATGGTTGTTCTGTGCATTTTAACCCTATTTTGCAGAAGTATATTAAAGAACACCATTTAAGGAAGCGATCACGCGCTTTCTCACTTCTCCCAAAAATTCTGACCTAGAATGAACCCTGCAATATATCTATGGCACGACTTAACGAAACACGTTAACTAGCTACGTTCATAATGAACTTGTCAGAACGTATTGCCAGTTGTTTTATTCAAATTTATGTTTAGCTTGATTGTGAAACAAGTTCTCACAACTCGAGACCTCATTCCTGATGGAATCCATCGCCACGAGGCAGAGAGAAGAGGCAACATGGAATTTAAATCGTAACGACTCCACATATGGTCACATGTGATATGCCATCAGCTTGTATATATATGCCCAGTATATGAGTCTAATGTTACGGAGACCCTGTCTCCACTGTAATCAAACCCCTGTAGTCATCATGTTAACCTATTATTACCCCCCCTCCCCGAGTCTATCAGCGGCATAACTAGCGATTTTTAATTTGCAGGCCAGACTAATAAATTGAGCAAGAAAGCAAGCAATTTTGCTAGGGGTCTGGGGGCAGTTTTAAATCCTAGAACGTCTATGGTGCCTTCGGACGCATTAAAATTTCATATTTTCAGAAATATGAATTTGACTTTATATGTTGTGCAGAATGCATGTGACCTCCAAGTCAACCTCCTAACTCTTCGTCAATAATCCCACCCCACCCCACACTACAGTTATCATTGCATGTTTGGGGTATGAGATTTTTTATTTTCTGCAACAATTTGCAGGCCCATGCCTTCAGAGCCTTATAGTAGCTATATGCCTGTCTACTCTAATCAAGCCCCTGTGGTCACATGTAAATCAACTATATCATGTCCCGGTGTCTACTCTAATCAAACCCCTGTGGTCACATGTAAATCTATTATATCATGTCCCGGTGTCTACTCTAATCAAATCCCTGTGGTCACATGTAAATCTACTATATCACGTCCCGGTGTCTACTCTAATCAAGCCCCTGTGGTCACATGTAAATCTATTATATCATGTCCCGGTGTCTACTCTAATCAAACCCCTGTGGTCACATGTAAATCTATTATATCATGTCCCGGTGTCTACTCTAATCAAGCTCCTGTGGTCACATGTAAATCTATTATATCATGTCCCGGTGTCTACTCTAATCAAACCCCTGTGGTTACATGTAAATCTATTATATCATGTCCCGGTGTCTACTCTAATTAAACCCCTGTGGTCACATGTAAATCTACTATATCACGTCCCGGTGTCTACTCTAATCAAACCCCTGTGGTCACATGTAAATCTATTATATCATGTCCTGGTGTCTACTCTAATCAAGCCCCTGTGGTCACATGTAAATCTATTATATCATGTCCCGGTGTCTACTCTAATCAAACCCCTGTGGTCACATGTAAATCTATTATATCATGTCCCGGTGTCTACTGTAGTCAAACCCCTGTGGTCACATGTAAATCTACTACATCATGTCCCGGTGTCTACTCTAATCAAACCCCTGTGGTCACATGTAAATCTACTATATCACGTCCCGGTGTCTACTGTAGTCAAACCCCTGTGGTCACATGTAAATCTATTATATCATGTCCCGGTGTCTACTCTAATCAAACCCCTGTGGTTACATGTAAATCTATTATATCATGTCCCGGTGTCTACTCTAATCAAACCCCTGTGGTCACATGTAAATCTATTATATCATGTCCCGGTGTCTACTCTAATCAAACCCCTGTGGTCACATGTAAATCTACTATATCACGTCCCGGTGTCTACTCTAATCAAGCCCCTGTGGTCACATGTAAATCTACTATATCACGTCCCGGTGACTACTCTAATCAAGCCCCTGTGGTCACATGTAAATCTACTATATCACGTCCCGGTGTCTACTCTAATCAAGCCCCTGTGGTCACATGTAAATCTACCATTACACTGCATCTAGCCCCAGTGATAAGCTACCTCACTGTTGTCAACTTGAGGCAGAGATCAATATCACAGTAAGTTATTGTAACACCTGTGGCAATTCATGTGCCAGCTGTGACAAGGTATATTATACCTAATACTGTGGTGAACCAGGTGATATCAATATCCAGGGCCGTCGCTGGAGCTATTTTTATGATACGCACGGCCAAATATGCTTGTTTGTCGAGTGATCATAGCGAGCGAGTACGCTAGGGGGGTCCGGGGGCATGCCCCTCCCCTGAAATTGTTTGAAATGAGGAAGCAATTTCCTGCATTTTAGTGCATTTTGTAACGTACAGGACTAAAGTTCTTACGACAATCCGTAGAAAGGTATAAATTAAGGCTAGATGTATAATATACATGATCTATCGCCATTATCAATTAAACAAGCACGTAAAATAGCACACACTAAATTTCGAGATGCACCATATTTGCAGTGGGCTATATTATTCCACCATTCCACACATCACGGCGCCTATGTATCCCTACTACCCCCCTGGGGTTTTATTGCATTTTTGGATTTTTTCATTTTCTGAGACCAATGATACGCACGTGCGTACTTGCGTATGCCCAGCGACGGGCCTGATATCTGTATACAATGTACACAGATATCAAATAGGTCTAAGGCAGGGGCGTAGCTTTAGGCTTCATATATGTGTTACTGTAGACACCATTAGGATAGGGGATCTATAATACTATGGTATGAGATGGTACGTACGGTGGTCGCCAGATCGGACAGGTGGGTTTTCTCCGGGTACTCCGGTTTTCTCCCATACGAATGACTACATATACACTTTCATCTGCGCCAACGAGAGTGATTAATATAAGTTGTTAAAACTTGCTTCGCAATCGTTGTAAAATAAATAAAGTTTAAACTAATACTACAATAATCTTTATCAGGCCAATTAAAAAAATACCTGTGTTTTAAATACTTGTTCATTAAAGTCCCATATCTGTACATGTATAATTAAAATGGGCTGCACACTGCTGAAATATTCTAAGAAATTGATAGAATTTGTGAATATTTTGTTATAATTCCAATTTTCAAACAATGTATTCAGGTTTTACATAAGATTTTGAAGATCTTCCCACAAAAGAACTTAATATTTGTAAATTACCTCCCTTTATGGGTATTTACAATATATCATCAATAACTATGTAAATCATATCTGACGACAGTTTATACTTAATTTATTTTACAACAATTGCGAAACAAGCTTTAACCCTTTCAACACCACAGACCTCTAAATAGGCTTACAAAAAGTGTAGATCCAGATGAGCCGGCTCGTTTACAACAATTGCGAAACAAGCTTTAACCCTTTCAACACCACAGACCTCTAAATAGGCTTACAAAAAGTGTAGATCCAGATGAGCCGGCTCGTGACGAGCCGTCTCATCAGGATCTGCACTTTTTGCCAGTGATATGACTATTTTTAGACATAATTACCCATTTTGATAAATGAACTTGTCCAAATGTGATTTTCTGATTCATTTATTGGTTTATGAATATCATGGACCAGTCCGTGTGAGTTACTTGGTGTTGAATGGGTTAACAACTTATATTAATCACTCTCGTTGGTGCGGATTAGAGCGTAAATGTGGGAGGAAACCAGAGTACCCGGAAAACCACCGTACCACTACAGTTTATAACTAGTATCAAATTATATATGAATTTATTTATATCTTATAAGATTTTGAAAACCTGCAAATAAGTAAAATATCGTGGAGAGAATTTCAATAAGCTATTATAGCTTCCAATTCAATCTACTAGTCATTGTAAATATATTTGTGTAAATTATGTATATGTATAGTGTGTATATTATGACGAATATCCCACGTCTGACCCTAATAAAATTAACAGTCTTTCAGATGGGACGTTAAACCGAGGTCTCGTGTCGGTGCTTTACACCGTGCACGTAAAAGAACCAGAGGAGATTCTGGAATGGGTCTCTGTCTGTATCATGCACTAACCTCCAAAATCTAAAATAACTAATCTCTTCAGGAGGCGTCGCTCATATGGGCAACCGGTAGCGACGATAAATAAACGTAAAAAACACAAAGACAAATAAATATGTTTAAACCAAGTAAAAAAGGGCACGGTAAACATATATTACAAATTGCTTAGCCTTATTATCACATTGGAAATTGATTCCACTAGGCACTGACACAGAACAGTATAGTATCTCAAATATGTACCTTGATTTGAATAATGCATGTAGGCCTAGTGTCACAAATTTACAACAACAAAAAGTGAAAATAAAAAACATTGGCACGAGAAACAAATATTACTGTTACAAATTGCTTAGCCTTATTTATCACATTAGAAATTGACTGGACAGAACAGTATAGTATCTCAAATATGCACCTTGAACAATGGATGTAGTGTCATAGATTGACAAAGAATTGAAACAGTCATAAATTGACAAAGAATTGAAACAGTGACCTGAGAAACAAATAAATAAAATTGCTTAGCCTTTTATTGTCACAGTCATTAGAAATTGACTCCACTGCACAGAACAGTATTGTAGCTCAAATATGCACCTCGAACCATGGATCTAGTGTCACAAAGTACACCTGCATGCTCAGGCAAGCTATACCTGTATAATAAATTTGATCCAGGGCACCAAACTGCCTGGCTACTTGACATGTGACACAAAACTACAATACATTATATTATCACAATCCAACCTTAAACTTTACAAACTACTCTAAATTGCATTATAGCAGTTCTATTTCTCAAATCTCATCCAAAACATACCATATTTGAAGAATACCAGCACAAAATCCCACACGAATGTGCTTAAGAGCTGGATTTTTCACTTTAAACCTTTGAGTCACAGTATACAATGTTGTCACAAGTTGTGCACATATCACAAAAGTTTTGTATGGCTGGTGCCCTGGGGCCATAGTGATATGTTAATAGTGATAAGATACAAACCTGGGAACCATTTAATCCATATATGGATTGGTAAATGTGGTGGTATAAATAGAGGTATATGCTATATTCAATAGCTGGTTCACCTTACCCTTTGATAGTTTGTATTTACTTTGGATAGACAAGCTTGTAATTGTGACACGCACACACAATTATCATGTGCATGAATTGTATGAACACTGGCCAGGTTCATTTATATTTTATTTGCATTTATACAATGAAATCCAACTCTCCGTCCGTCCACTTTTAAGTAAATAGGTCAGAGCATTTAACCCTTTCAACACCACAGACCTCTAAATTGGCTTACAAAAAAGTGTAGATCCAGATGAGCCGGCTCGTGACGAGCCGTCTCATCAGGATCTGCACTTTTTTCAAGTAATATAACTATTTTTAGAAACAAAATTACCCATTTTGATAAATGAACTGATCCAAATGTAATTTTGTTATTAATTAATTGGTCTAAAAATATCATGGACCAGTCCATGTCAGTTACTTGGTGTTGAATGGGTTAAGCCGATTTAAAATACAATGGTGATTTACAAATAAGAGAATATTTGTTTGTTTAAATTTAAACTTTTATTTATTTTACAATGAGTGCGAAGCAAGTTTTAACAACTTATATTAATCACTCTCGTTGGCGCGGATGAAAGCGTATATCTGGTCGTTTATTTTACAATGAGTGCGAAGCAAGTTTTAACAACTTATATTAATCACTCTCGTTGGCGCGGATGAAAGCGTATATCTGGTCATTCGTGTGGGAGGAAACCGGAGTACCCGGTTTGTTTAAACGTATGATCTAACTACATTTCACCGAAGCATTATTATTACGAGTAGTGCTAGCTTTCTATGTTCATAAGTGAAATATTATTCGATCATTCACTTAAACAAACAACTAGTTTATTTATTACAGGCGGAAACGTGATTTTATGAAAGAAAACGATGCACTCGTGCGCTAAATGGCGCTAGAACGACATATTTAGATAAATGGACGCCTTAATTGACATCACAACAGCTTTTAACCTTACATCTAGGGTAATATCATCCAGGGAAACAAACTTACTTCTAACCTTACATCTAGGGTAATATCACCCAGGGAAACAAACTTGCTTCTAACCTTACATCTAGGGGTAATATCACCCAGGGAAACAAACTTACTTCTAACCTTACATCTAGGGTAATATCACCCAGGGAAACAAACTTGCTTTTAACCTTACATCTAGGGGTAATATCACCCAGAGAAACAAACTTGCTTCTAACCTTACATCTAGGGTAATATCACCCAGGGAAACAAACATGCTTCTAACCTTACATCTAGGGGTAATATCACCCAGGGAAACAAACATGCTTCTAACCTTGCATCTAGGGTAATATCACCCAGGGAAACATACATGCTTCTAACCTTATATCTAGGGGTAATATCACCCAGGGAAACAAACATGCTTCTAACCTTACATCTAGAGTAATATCACCCAGGGAAACTAAACTTGCTTCTAACCCTACATCTAGAGTAATATCACCCAGGGAAACAAACTTGCTTCTAACCTTACATCTAGGGTAATATCACCCAGGGAAACTAAACTTGCTTCTAACCCTACATCTAGAGTAATATCACCCAGGGAAACAAACTTGCTTCTAACCTTACATCTAGGGTAATATCACCCAGGGAAACAAACTTGCTTCTAACCTTACATCTAGGGTAATATCATCCATGGAAACAAACTTGCTTCTAACCTTACATCTAGGGTAATATCACCCAGGGAAACAAACATGCTTCTAACCTTACATCTAGGGGTAATATCACCCAGGGAAACAAACATGCTTCTAACCTTGCATCTAGGGTAATATCACCCAGGGAAACATACATGCTTCTAACCTTATATCTAGGGGTAATATCACCCAGGGAAACAAACATGCTTCTAACCTTACATCTAGAGTAATATCACCCAGGGAAACTAAACTTGCTTCTAACCCTACATCTAGAGTAATATCACCCAGGGAAACAAACTTGCTTCTAACCTTACATCTAGGGTAATATCACCCAGGGAAACTAAACTTGCTTCTAACCCTACATCTAGAGTAATATCACCCAGGGAAACAAACTTGCTTCTAACCTTACATCTAGGGTAATATCACCCAGGGAAACAAACTTGCTTCTAACCTTAAATCTAGGGTAATATCATCCATGGAAACAAACTTGCTTCTAACCTTACATCTAGGGTAATATCACCCAGGGAAACAAACTTGCTTCTAACCTTACATCTAGGGTAATATCACCCAGGGAAACAAACTTGCTTCTAACCTTACATCTAGGGTAATATCACCCCGCGAAACAAACTTGTTTCTAACCTTACATCTAGGGTAATATCATCCATGGAAACAAACTTGCTTCTAACCTTACATCTAGGGTAATATCACCCAGGGAAACAAACTTGTTTCTAACCTTACATCTAGGGTAATATCATCCATGGAAACAAACTTGCTTCTAACCTTACATCTAGAGTAATATCACCCAGGGAAACAAACTTGCTTCTAACCCAACATCTAGGGTAATATCACCCAGGGAAACAAACATGCTTCTAACCTTACATCTAGGGTAATATCACCCAGGGAAACAAACTTACTTCTAACCTTACATCTAGGGTAATATCATCCAGGGAAACAAACATGCTTCTAACCTTACATCTAGGGTAATATCACCCAGGGAAACAAACTTACTTCTAACCCAACATCTAGGGTAATATCACCCAGGGAAACAAACTTTTTTCATGTATAAATGCGTTGCTACTAAATTTCTTCCGAATACATTCGAACACTAACATTGAATCAATAAACAGTGTTTTTGTGATCTACAAACTTTCAAAATTGAAAGTAAGATTTCATATAACGATCATCCACGCTCCTGAATTGACGTTTGTTTGTCATCGGAGTCGATACTAAACGCGAGATAATATCGTTATAAAGATAATTTAACTAAGACTAGTCTACAAATAAATATGCATAGGCACACACGGTAAATCTGTATCATAAATTGTGTTATTCAGGATACACGAGTTGTATTACGCAATGAATGTCGACCCGTTACATTATTTTGTTATGTCAACAAACCGTGTATACAACGTTTGCTTATTAGTTGAAATACTCAGTATTTGAGGCAAATATTTAGACAAAAATTATACCATATACATGTAATAGGAAAATACATTCAGTAGAAATTTACATTTTCACTAATGTAGTGTTGCTTTAAGTATTTTCAACATGTGCATCAATATTTAATTTGTATTTTCATTTTTGATTATCTGGCTTACAATCTACATGGATACATAAAGTAGAATTCACTATTCTAACCATTATCAAATTTATATTCATTCTTTTATACCAATGAAAGTAATACAAGTGCAAGTCGTAATAGCGCAGTGGTAGCGCGTTCGCTTCAGGTGCGAAAGGCCCGGAGTTCGAGCCTACGATGGAGTCGTATGGTTTGTGTCCTTAGGCAAGGCATTTAAATGCCACATTGCCCCTTCTCTCTCCCTCGTGGCGATGGATTCCATCCTCGAGAGTGATTAATATAAGTTGTAAGAACTTGTTTCGCAATCAAGCTAAAATAAATTTGTATAAACTAAAGCAATACAATATTTTTCTCAATTTGAGCATTTTTTGGACAAATATGACGTCATGACCAACTGGAACCGTCATGGCTCAATGATCTTAATCCGATTGGTTGATGCATAGGATATAAGCCAGAAACGATCCAATATGTAAAATATTGGACTGTATGAGGCGCGTAGTGCCGAACACAGTACCAATAGTTTACATATTAGATCCGTTTGAGGCTTATATCTTACTTAAAACACACACTTATATCTTATTTAAAACACACACTTATATCTTACTTAAAACACACACTTATATCTTACTTAAAACACACACTTATATCTTATTTAAAACACACACTTATATCTTACTTAAAACACACACTTATATCTTATTTAAAACACACACTTATATCTTACTTAAAACACACACTTATATCTTATTTAAAACACACACTTATATCTTATTTAAAACACACACTTATATCTTACTTAAAACACACACTTATATCTTATTTAAAACACACACTTATATCTTATTTAAAACACACACTTATATCTTACTTAAAACACACACTTATATCTTATTTAAAACACACACTTATATCTTATTTAAAACACACACTTATATCTTACTTAAAACACACACTTATATCTTATTTAAAACACACACTTATATCTTATTTAAAACACACACTTATATCTTACTTAAAACACACACTTATATCTTATTTAAAACACACACTTATATCTTATTTAAAACACACACTTATATCTTACTTAAAACACACACTTATATCTTATTTAAAACACACACTTATATCTCACTAATTAAAATTGTTAATTTCATATGATTTAATATAATACTCGCCTTTTTACTGCAGTCCAATATTAACAATAATGGATTGCAAGTACAAAGGTATGACGTCACGACAGTGTTTTAAGAATGGTTTGTTGGTACATACCGTAATCGGTCAAAATAGCGAATTTGATCTACATACCACTTGAAAGAAAACAAACTATTGCTATGTTCCCACAAACTATTGTGATGTTCCCACACACTATATGTTCCCACAAACTATTGCTATGTTCCCACAAACTATTGTGATGTTCCCACACACTATATGTTCCCACAAACTATTGCTATGTTCCCACAAACTATTGTTATGTTCCCACAAACTATTGTTATGTTCCCACAAACTATTGTTATGTTCCCACAAACTATTGCTATGTTCCCACAAACTATTGTTATGTTCCCACAAACTATTGTTATGTTCCCACAAACTATTGTGATGTTCCCACACACTATATGTTCCCACAAACTATTGTTATGTTCCCACAAACTATTGTTATGTTCCCACAAACTATTGTTATGTTCCCATTCAAATCAAGTTTTATCACATAACTTTGCTTGTATTCAGTGTAATACAGTCATCTCATAATTTTTAATTTGTACACACGTGTAATAACACCTGGAATGATAATCATACTGATTGGTTGAGAGAATAATCCTAACAATTTGTTGTATATTAAACTTTTTATATTTCCAGGTGAATTAAACAATTAGTACATAACGCAATTATAATGCTGTATAAAACATATAGCGCTGATTGGGACGTCATGACAATTTAGTGACGTCATGACAATTTAGTGACGTCATGACAATTTGCGCTGACAGGTGGCGCCAAAATGAAAGTAGCTTCGTTATTTTATGCAAAAATATGATTAAAACCTAAAACCCAATATAGTAATGTGATGGTTGTTGTTACTATAGTAATGTGATGGTTGTTGTTACTATGGTAATGTGATGGTTGTTGTTACTATGGTAATGTGATAAAAAGGATCTTACACTCGTGACGATTTCATACCATATTTTATGAAACTCATTTTGGAATTTTGCTATCAAGCTCGCCAAAAGGATTGCAAGTTCCATAACTCATTTCATAAAATATAGGTATGAAATCACCACTCGTGTGAGATCATATATTTATAGAATGAATATTTCTGAAAGAGAATTATTCCCCTTGGTTGTTCAGAAACTGGCATAATTCTGAAATAGAATTATTCCCCTTGGTTGTTCAGAAACTGGCATAATTCTGAAAGAGAATTATTCCCCTTGGTTGTTCAGAAACTGGCATAATTCTGAAAGAGAATTATTCCCATTGGTAGTTCAGAAACTGGCATAATTCTGAAATAGAATTATTCCCCTTGGTTGTTCAGAAACTGGCATAATTCTGAAAGAGAATTATTCCCCTTGGTTGTTCAGAAACTGGCATAATTCTGAAAGAGAATTATTCCCCTTGGTTGTTCAGAAACTGGCATAATTCTGAAAGAGAATTATTCCCCTTGGTTGTTCAGAAACTGGCATAATTCTGAAAGAGAATTATTCCCCTTGGTTGTTCAGAAATTGGCAAGTTTACTGTTCCTTAACTAATGATAGCATTAAAGTCCCAGCTTACATGTAAGTGAATTCAATAATACTTGTAGACCTCAAGGTCATGAAACACTTCTCCAAAATCAACACAAACAGAAACAACATTAGAAATCATACATCAGCCATGCTGCTAAATGTATGTGGAAACAAACATGATGGGGATTATGTCTGTCTGTGGAAACAAACATGGTGGCAATTATGTGTATGTGGAAACAAACATGGTGTGGATTATGTCTGTATGTGGAAACAAACATGGTGGTGATTAAGTTTGACTGTGGAAACAAACATGGTGGGGATTATGTCTGCCTGTGGCAACAAACATGGTGGGGATTATGTCTGTTTGTGGAAACAAACATGGTAGGGATTATGTCTGTCTGTGGAAACAAACATGGTGAGGATTATGTCTGTCTGTGGCAACAAACATGGTAGGGATTATGTCTGTCTGTGGAAACAAACATGGTGAGGATTATGTCTGTCTATGGCAACAAACATGGTGGGGATTATGTCTGTCTGTCTGTCTGTCTGTGGCAACAAACATGGTGGGGATTATGTCTGTCTGTCTGTCTGTTGCAACAAACATGGTGGGGATTATGTCTGTCTGTTGCAACAAACATGGTGGGGATTATGTCTGTCTGTTGCAACAAACATGGTGGGGATTATGTATGTCTGTTGCAACAAACATGGTGGGGATTATGTATGTCTGTCTGTGGCAACAAACATGGTGGGGATTATGTCTGTCTGTCTGTTGCAACAAACATGGTGGGGATTATGTCTGTCTGTCTGTTGCAACAAACATGGTGGGGATTATGTCTGTCTGTCTGTGCAACAAACATGGTGGGGATTATGTATGTCTGTCTGTGGCAACAAACATGGTGGGGATTATGTCTGTCTGTCTGTTGCAACAAACATGGTGGGGATTATGTCTGTCTGTCTGTGGCAACAAACATGGTGGGGATTATGTCTGTCTGTCTGTTGCAACAAACATGGTGGGGATTATGTCTGTCTGTCTGTTGCAACAAACATGGTGGGGATTATGTCTGTCTGTCTGTGGCAACAAACATGGTGGGGATTATGTCTATCTGTCTGTTGCAACAAACATGGTGGATTATGTCTGTCTGTGCAACAAACATGGTGGGGATCATGTCTGTCTGTTGCAACAACATGGTTGGGATTATGTCTGTACAAAAACAAATGTCTGTCTGTTGCAAAAAAACATGGTGGGGATTATGTCTGTCTGTCTGTTGCAACAAACATGGTGGGGATTATGTCTGTATGTCTGTTGCAACAAACATGGTGGGGATTATGTCTGTCTGTTGCAATAAACATGGTGGGGATTATGTCTGTCTGTTGCAACAAACATGGTGGGGATTATGTCTGTCTGTCTGTCTGTTGCAACAAACATGGTGGGGATTATGTCTGTATGTCTGTTGCAACAACATGGTGGGGATTATGTCTGTCTGTTGCAACAAACATGGTGGGGATTATGTCTGTCTGTTGCAACACACATGGTGGGGATTATGTCTGTCTGTCTGTTGCAACAAACATGGTGGGGATTATGTCTGTCTGTCTGTTGCAACAAACATGGTGGGGATTATGTATGTCTGTCTGTGGCAACAAACATGGTGGGGATTATGTCTGTCTGTCTGTGGCAACAAACATGGTGGGGATTATGTCTGTCTGTCTGTGGCAACAAACATGGTGGGGATTATGTCTATCTGTCTGTTGCAACAAACATGGTGGGGATTATGTCTGTCTGTTGCAACAAACATGGTGGGGATCATGTCTGTCTGTGGCAACAAACATGGTGGGGATTATGTCTGTATGTTGCAATAAACATGGTGGGGATTATGTCTGTCTGTTGCAACAAACATGGTGGGGATTATGTCTGTCTGTCTGTTGCAACAAACATGGTGGGGATTATGTCTGTATGTCTGTTGCAACAAACATGGTGGGGATTATGTCTGTCTGTTGCAATAAACATGGTGGGGATTATGTCTGTCTGTTGCAACAAACATGGTGGGGATTATGTCTGTCTGTCTGTCTGTTGCAACAAACATGGTGGGGATTATGTCTGTATGTCTGTTGCAACAAACATGGTGGGGATTATGTCTGTCTGTTGCAAAAACATGGTGGGGATTATGTCTGTCTGTTGCAACAAACATGGTGGGGATTATGTCTGTCTGTTGCAACACACATGGTGGGGATTATGTCTGTCTGTCTGTTGCAACAAACATGGTGGGGATTATGTCTGTCTGTCTGTTGCAACAAACATGGTGGGGATTATGTCTGTCTGTCTGTTGCAACAAACATGGTGGGGATTATGTCTGTCTGTCTGTTGCAACAAACATGGTGGGGATTAT
>CM026400.1:45783018-45803982 GCA_014843695.1 Archivesica marissinica
CGTAGAGTATGCCGACTTCAACAAGGGCAACCAGGTATGTCAGTGTTATAGATAGAACCGTAGAGTATGCCTACTTCAACAAGGACAACCAGGTATGTCAGTGTTATAGATAGAGCCATAGAGTATGCCGACTTCAACAAGGACAACCAGGTATGTCAGTGTTATAGATAGAGCCATAGAGTATGCCGACTTCAACAAGGACAACCAGGTATGTCATTGTTATAGATAGAGCTGTAGAGTATGCCGTCTTCAACAAGGACAACCAGGTATGTCAGTGAGTGAAGTAATGCTTGTCCTGCTTCAAAGAGTTGCTCTTTATTTCAAAAGGAAGGACTACAAATGTAAGATGCTCTTTATTTCAAAAAGGACTCAGTTGCTCTTTATTTCAAAAAGGACTAAATTGCACTTTATTTCAAAAAGGAATAAGTTGCTCTTCATTTCAAAAAGATCTAAAGTTGAACTTTATTTCAATAAGACTAAGTTGCTCTTAATTTCAAAAAGGACTCAGTTGCTCTTTAATTCAAAAAGGGCTAAAGTTGCTCTTAATTTCAAAAAGGAATATGTTGCTCTTCATTTCAAAATGGAATAAGTTGCTCTTCATTTCAAAAAGGGCTAAAGTTGCTCTTTATTTCTGTGATTATTGGATTGTTTAAAGTGCATTAGCACATCAGCTTATGTATGTGACTTGTGCCTTGAGAAGATTAACTACTAATATACAGGGCTCATTCTAGAGAGCGACTTGGTCGACATAGTCGCCCTAGCGACCCTGACTTAGCCCCCTGGAGAGGCCCACTTCCCCCCCAATTTTTTTTTATTATTTTCATACAAAATTTGTCAAGTAAGTTACACTGGCCCATTGTAAAAATCCTTATTCAGATATTGTAAAAATCCTTATTCAGATATTGTAAAACTCCTTATTCAGATATTGTATTTAATGGTCATACCGTGTAGTTTCACCCTATTTTGTAGACATTTATTAAATAACACCATTTAACTCTTTCAAAAAGTGTAGATCCAGCTGAGCTGGCTCATGACGAGCCGTCTCATCAGGATCTGCACGTTGTGCCTGTAATATTACTATTTTTAGGCAAAGATTACCCATTTTGATAAATGAACTGGTCCAAATGTAATTTTCTTATTAATTTATTGGTCTAAGAATATCATGCCCCAATCCATGTCAGTTACTTGGTGTTGAATTGGTGCACCAGTCCATGTCAAGTTACTTGGGGTTGAATGGGTGCACCAGTCCATGTCAGTTACTTGGGGTTGAATGGGTGCACCAGTCCATGTCAGTTACTTGGTGTTGAATGGGTGCACCAGTCCATGTCGGTTACTTGGGGTTGAATGGGTGCACCAGTCCATGTCAGTTACTTGGGGTTGAATGGGTGCACCAGTCCATGTCGGTTACTTGGGGTTGAATGGGTGCACCAGTCCATGTCAGTTACTTGGTGTTGAATGGGTGCACCAGTCCATGTCTGTTACTTGGGGTTGAATGGGTGCACCAGTCCATGTCAGTTACTTGGGGTTGAATGCACCCGTCCATGTCAGATACTTGGTGTTGAATGGGTGCACCAGTCCATGTCAGATACTTGGTGTTGAATGGGTGCACCAGTCCATGTCAGTTACTTGGTGTTGAATGGGTGCACCAGTCCATGTCAGTTACTTGGGGTTGAATGCACCAGTCCATGTCAGATACTTTGTGTTCAATGGGTGCACCAGTCCATGTCAGATACTTGGGGTTGAATGGGTGCACCAGTCCATGTCAGTTACTGGGGTTGAATGGGTGCACCAGTCCATGTCAGATACTTGGGGTTGAATGGGTGCACCAGTCCATGTCAGTACTTGGTGTTGAATGGGTGCACCAGTCCATGTCAGTTACTTGGTGTTGAATGGGTGCACCAGTCCATGTCAGTTACTTGGTGTTGAATGGGTGCACCAGTCCATGTCAGTTACTTGGTGTTGAATTGGTGCAACAGTCCATGTTGGTTACTTGGGGTTGAATGGGTGCACCAGTCCATGTCAGTTACTTGGGGTTGAATGGGTGCACCAGTCCATGTCGGTTACTTGGGGTTGAATGGGTACACCATCCATGTCAGTTACTTGGTGTTGAATGGGTGCACCAGTCCATGTCAGTTACTTGGGGTTGAATGGGTGCACCAGTCCATGTCAGTTACTTGGTGTTGAATGGGTGCACCAGTCCATGTCAGTTACTTGGGGTTGAATGGGTGCACCAGTCCATGTCAGTTACTTGGGGTTGAATGGGTGCACCAGTCCATGTCAGTTACTTGGCGTTGAATGGGTGCACCAGTCCATGTCAGTTACTTGGGGTTGAATGGGTGCACCAGTCCTTGTCAGTTACTTGGGGTTGAATGGGTGCACCAGTCCATGTCAGTTACTTGGGGTTGAATGGGTGCACCAGTCCATGTCAGTTACTTGGGGTTGAATGGGTGCACCAGTCCATGTCAGTTACTTGGGGTTGAATGGGTGCACCAGTCCATGTCATTTACTTGGGGTTGAATGGGTGCACCAGTCCATGTCAGTTACTTGGGGTTGAATGGGTGCACCAGTCCATGTCAGTTACTTGGGGTTGAATGGGTGCACCAGTCCATGTCAGTTACTTGGTGTTGAATGGGTACACCAGTCCATGTCAGTTACTTGGGGTTGAATGGGTGCACCAGTCCATGTCAGTTACTTGGGGTTGAATGGGTGCAACAGTCCATGTTGGTTACTTGGGGTTGAATGGGTGCACCAGTCCATGTCAGTTACTTGGGGTTGAATGGGTGCAACAGTCCATGTTGGTTACTTGGTGTTGAATGGGTGCACCAGTCCATGTCAGTTACTTGGGGTTGAATGGGTGCACCAGTCCATGTCAGTTACTTGGGGTTGAATGGGTGCACCAGTCCATGTCGGTTACTTGGGGTTGAATGGGTGCAGCAGTCCATGTAGGTTACTTGGAGTTGAATGGGTTATGGATGCAATTGCGCGCCTTCTCACTTCTCCCAAACATTGTGACCTAGAATGAGCTTTGGCGATTAGTTTATACAAATTTATTTTAGCTCGATTTAGCTTTGGCGATGGAATGATTCCATCAGGAATGAGGTCTCGAGAGCGTTCAATATATACGTTGTAAGAACTTGTTTCGTAATCAAGCTGAAATAAATTTGTATAAACTAACATTTCATCGTTTTCAGTTGACGTACGGTGAAATCAGCTCCCTGTGGCTTCTACTGCAGATCCCGGAATTCCAGACGTTGTTTATATTCCAACATAATTCAGTATTTCCAAGAATTAACGGGACTTGTGGCTCGTTGTACGCTTACGAGGCAGCATATCACCAAATATTGTATGATAGGAACGGAACGTCGTACATAGATTCTGTCTTTCCAAATAGGTAAAAGTTTTAATGTTAATGTAGTATACTACTATAGGATTGAATTCAGGTTTTCCTGCGTTTATTGTTTGTATGTATGTATGTTCCATTAATGTCAAACCCCTTGCGGGGACCTAGACAGGTTTTCCTGGGCAGGCTTAGCCGACCTAAGTGGTTAACTAGTACTAAGCAATGTGTGTGAGTTGCCTTTCTCACTGACACTACATACGTGGCCTGACCGAGTATCGAACCCGGGACCGTTCAATTCCAAATCCGACGCTATACCACTGGACCACGGACGCCTTATAACTCACACATTGAATAAAAAAACCCTGAAGGGGCTTTATGTTAAATGTGTGCATTATTAGGCATCGTTTACGCTTCTCACCAATGCAACCCGGGTTCGATCCTCGGACCGAGAAGTATGTGCGGTGGTCGCCAGATTGGACAGGTGAGTTTTCTCCGGGTAGTCTGGTTTCCTCCCACACGAATGACGCTTTATGACGCAAGTTGTTAAAACTCACAATCGTTTTAAAATAAATAAAGTTTAAACATTTAAACTGATTACGCCGCCATGTTTGATTACAGGTCAAAAGTAGTCCCGTCTTCTTCTTACATTAGAAACAGGTCAAAAGTAGTCCCGTCTTCTTCTTACATTAGAAACAGGTCAAAAGTAGTCCCGTCTTCTTCACTGGGGTTTATCGAAATGTAAACGTTCGGTATTCACCAATTAAATTGCGTCAATTGATCAATATTGGAATTATTAAATGTTGTAGGAAAGGATCGTCATACAGACAGATCTGTAGTCCAGTGGTAACACGCTGGACTGGTAATCCAGGAATCGCAGGTTCGATCCCACATCTGACCCTAATAGTCTTTCAGATTAAACCGAGGTCTCGTGTCGGTGCTTTACACCGTGCACGTAAAAGAACCATAGGAGATTCTGGAATGGGTCTCTGTCTGTATCATTGCACTATCCTCCAAAAATCTAAAATGACTAATCTCTTCAGGAGGCGTCGCTCATATGGGCAACCGGTAGCGACGATAAAAAAAAATAAACGTAAAACAAACAGGATCGTCATACATAGGTATCATCTTTCCATATAGGTAAATGTTTATTGTTAATGTATATATATTGTATGCTGGGAACGGATCGTCGTATATTGATAATGTTTTGATAAACTAAGAGTATATAGTAATCACTCGGGTTAGTGCGGATGACCGTATGTGTGGTCATTCGTGTGGGAGGTAACTGGAATAAACCCCCACCTGTCAGATTTGGCAACCACCGTACCAGCCCACCTACATCCCAGTCCGAGGATCGAACTCGGGTTGCATCGCTAACCACTGCGCTAATCTGACAGCCATAAATATAACATTAGATTGACATCGAGTTAAAATATATTGTTTCATTCCGCTAACATTTTTATACAGGTATCGGTGGCACCTTCCAGCATTCCCAAAGCGAGTACACATTGCTCTAGGCCTGCTAGAATATGTCTATGCAACCATGGAAACGGAAAATACGAGGTTCTACATGTGTGATTTTAGTCCTACAAACTTCGGATACACGCAATATTTCGAAATGAAAGTTTCCAATGTACAGGGTATCATATCAGAACCGCTGCTAAACGAGACTTTACAGCGTATAACATGCAAGCGGGATTCGGACTGTCGCCATGGCGACGTATGTAGGTCAAAGTGCAATAAGACTACTCAAAGGTGTTTGGGTATCGACGTGAACTACATTCCAGACATTGTGAAAATCTGTTACATCCTGCAGGATTATATCGTTTACGGGATGCCGGTGAAATTAAAATACACGCTAAGCCATGTCGTGGCTGATTGCATTCGAATGAGTAAAAAATTACGCAGTAAAACGCCGTCGACGATTCTAGTGGATCAGAATCTAGCGCACGACAGACTGAACCAGATACTATGGAACGAACTGAAATATGCAGAAACAAAATGGCTGACACGGCCGACTCAGAAACCACCATTGCTTATCTAGAATTGGAGGAGATGATGGCGAGGAAGGTAGAGATGAAACAAAGTTGAGTGGAATGAACCCATTATATGCAGATACAAGTGGCTGATGTTGCTATAAATAGATCCAAGTGACTGACACCGCTATAATAGATGCAAGTGACTAATGCCACTATAAATAGATCCAAGTGACTGATGTTGCTATAAATAGATGCAAGTGACTTATGTCGCTATAAATAGATGTATGTGACTGATATTGCTATAAATAGATCCAAGTGACCGATGTCTATTAATAGATCCAAGTGACCGATATCGCTATTAATAGATCCAAGTGACCGATATCAGTATTAATAGATCCAAGTGACCGATGTGAAATTAGCAAATTCAGCAATTTTGTTTAACCAGATTTTAATGGGTTCACCATTACCAGGTATTGAGCGTGAATTTCATTCCAATTTTATTCCAACCCCCCTATCCAACACTTGAAAAAGTCCAATGAGGGACATTGGTCAGTTACTGCCCCTGAATACTCCCTAAAAGTAGATAGGTCCTATTAAGTGTTTTCCTCTGTTTTTATCGTTGTTTCCTTTGCACAACATGCTAACAATTTTATTCTACTATCGCTTCTTGTGATTATTAAATTACTATATCTCAACAAGATCTCCTACAGTATATACAATGGGTAGTTAGTTGTAACAGAATGTTGTCACTATTTAGTATTAACACAATTTGGATAAAATGACAGTTATCATAGCGCAACATTTGGTTAGGGAACAACAGTAAAAACAAAGGATTCCAACTAAAAGGACCTATTCACATTTTGGAATAAATCAGACTTATCTGCCAAGGGAGGTAATAGAGATGTCTCATTTGATCCACTTGTCATTGTAAATATGTTTTGTGTAATTTATGTATATGTGTAAGCCATAACATGACAAATACCATAATATGTTATAACACTACATCGCCAAAAAGCAAATAAAATGCTTTTTTTCCCCACATATAAATGCATTGCTACTACAAATTCTTCCGAATACATTCGAACACTAACATTGAATCAATAATCAGTGTTTTTGTGGTCTACAAGCTTTCAAAATTGAAAGTAGGATTTCATATAACGGTCATCCATGCTCCTGACTTGACGTGTGTTTGTCATCGGAGTCAATAATAAACGCGAGGTAATATCGTTTAGAGATAATTTAACTAAGACTAGTCTACAAATAAATATACATAGGAAATGTGAGATATAACGGCACATCTGTACCATAAATCGTGTTATTTATGATACACAAGTTGTATTACGCTTGGATGTCGACCATATTTACATTATTTTGTTATGTCAACAAACCGCATATACGACGTTTGTTTATTAGTTGAAATTCTCAGTATTTCAGGTAGACATTTGGGAAAAAATAATACATTATAATAGGAAAATACATTCTGTAGAAATTTGCATTTTCGCTGATGTAGTGTCGCTTTAAGCTAAGTCGGGAAATGAAATGTTTGTAAATGTAACATGTTAGATCCATTTGAGAAATAGTGTCGTGCACTGACCAGATCTAGATTCTGCACTACTAGTTAGTTGTCAGGTGTTGTGATAAAGCACCCCTTCGTTTGTAAATGCACTGGGTCATTCCATTGATTATGCAGTTGTGATAATGCACCCCTTTGTTTGTGAATGCACTGATCCAGATTTACCTGTAAGCTGAGTCATTCTATTGATTCTAATAGCAGTTGTGATAATGCACCCCTTTGTTTGTGAATGCATTGATCCAGATTTAACTGTAAACTGGGTCATTCCATTGATTTAAATAGCAGTTGCGATAAGCACCCCTTCGTTTGTGAATGCACTGATCCAGATTAAATTGTAAGCTGGGTCATTCCATTGATTCAAATAGCAGTTGTGACAAAAACACCCCTTCGTTTGTGAATGCACTGATCCAGATTAAATTGTAAGCTGGGTCATTCCATTGATTCAAATAGCAGTTGTGATAAAACACCCCTTCGTTTGTGAATGCACTGATCCATAGTTATCTGTAAACCGGGTCATTCCATTGATTCAAATAGCAGTTGTGACAAAAACACCCCTTCGTTTGTGAATGCACTGATACGCTATATTTAACTCTTGAACATTCAGGGTGAGTGGGGTTATAAAGTTTATAAAATTAATCTGTACACAAGATCCGTGATATACCATGCATACTTACCTATAAGGTGATCTTGCCTATAAGATTACCCCCCCTACTTTGATCCTGAAATCTGTGGGGTTTTAGCATGCACTCACATATAAGACTGGTTGATAAAATTGACACCAGACATAAGTATAAATAGGATGTTTGGCCAGTATAAGAAATGTCAGTGTCAAGGTACACTCTTTTCTAAAAACAATTTTTAATACTCACTTATAAGAACAATCTTAAAGACAATAAATTAGCCGGATGATTTTTGTTTTCCTTAAAAAAAGCTTTTTAACCCCGAAAATTTGAATGTAGAGAGGACTACATATGTTACTAATTCCCTACTAGGAACAATCTACATATACATACTTATAAGATGGGAAGCTACTTTGAGGCCATAATCTGGTGGTAAAAAGCTCGTCTTATAGGCGAGTATGGACGGGAAGCCACAATCTGGTGGTAAAATACACGTCTTATAGGCGAGTATGGACGGGAAGCCACTTTGAGGCCATAATCTGGTGGTAAAAAGCTCGTCTTATAGGCGAGTATGGACGGGAAGCCACTTTGAGGCCATACTCTGGTGGTAAAAAGCTCGTCTTATAGCCAAGTATGGACGGGAAGCCAATTTGAGGTCATAATCTGGCGGTAAAAAGCTCGTCTTATAGGCGAATATGGACGGGAAGCCACTTTGAGGCCATAATCTGGTGGTAAAAAGCTCGTCTTATAGGCGAATATGGACGGGAAGCCACTTTGAGGCCATAATCTGGTGGTAAAAAACTTGTTTTATAGGCGAGTATGGATGGGAAGCCACTTTGAGGCCATAATCTGGTGGTAAAAAACTTGTCTTATAGGCGAGTATGGACGGGAAGCCACTTTGAGACCATAATCTGGTGGTAAAAAACTTGTCTTATAGGCGAGTATGGACGGGAAGCCACTTTGAGACCATAATCTGGTGGTAAAAAACTTGTCTTATAGGCAAGTATGGACGGGACGCCATAATCTGGTGGTAAAAGTTCGTCTTATAGGCAAGTATGGACGGGAAGCCACTTTGAGGCCATAATCTGGTGGTAAAAAGCTCGTCTTATAGGCGAGTATGGACGGGAAGCCACTTTGAAGTCATAATCTGGTGGTAAAAAACTCGTCTTATAGCCAAGTATGGATGGGAAGCCAATTTGAGGCCATAATCTGGTGGTAAAAAGCTCGTCTTATAGCCAAGTATGGACGGGAAGCCACTTTGAGGCCATAATCTGGTGGTAAAAAGCTCGTCTTATAGCCAAGTATGGCCGGGAAGCCACTTTGAGGCCATACTCTGGTGGTAAAAAGCTCGTCTTATAGCCAAGTATGGACGGGAAGCCACTTTGAGGTCATAATCTGGTGGTAAAAAGCTCATCTTATAGCCAAGTATGGACGGGAAGCCAATTTGAGGTCATAATCTGGCGGTAAAAAGCTCGTCTTATAGGCGAGTATGGACGGGAGGCCATACTCTGGTGGTAAAAAGCTCGTCTTATAGCCAAGTATGGACGGGAAGCCACTTTGAGGTCATAATCTGGTGGTAAAAAACTCGTCTTATAGCCAAGTATGGATGGGAAGCCAATTTGAGGCCATAATCTGGTGGTAAAAAGCTCGTCTTATAGGCGAGTATGGACGGGAAGCCACTTTGAGGCCATAATCTGGTGGTAAAAAGCTCGTCTTATAGCCAAGTATGGACGGGAAGCCAATTTGAGGTCATAATCTGGTGGTAAAAAGCTTGTCTTATAGCCAAGTATGGACGGGAAGCCACTTTGAGGCCATAATCTGGTGGTAAAAAGCTCGTCTTATAGCCAAGTATGGACGGGAAGCCACTTTGAGGCCATACTCTTGTGGTAAAAAGCTCGTCTTATAGCCAAGTATGGACGGGAAGCCACTTTGAGGCCATAATCTGGTGGTAAAATACACGTATTATAGGCAAGTATGGACGGGAAGCCACTTTGAGGCCATAATCGGGTGGTAAAATACACGTCTTATAGGCGAGTATGGACGGGAAGCCACTTTGAGGCCATAATCGGGTGGTAAAATACACGTCTTATAGGCGAGTATGGACGGTAAGTAGATTTATTGGCGGAGGTTTTATATTGGCGGTCAACAACGATTCTGTCAAATCTTAGCATCTCGCCATTATATTGCCTTTTACGTTACCATCAATATAAACAAATTGAAAACAAACAAAATGTGTAGTTTTCAAAATGGAAGTCAATTTGACGGCTATATTTAAATTGGTTTAATGCCCCAACTAGGCGGCCGCTATCCTTGTTAGGTTTTCTGTTTGTATATAGCGTGTACATGTAGAATGCTTCACTGTGATTTAATGTTGTCATAGTAACGTAGCTCCAGAAATACATCCTGTGAACCTTGCAATAAACAAATGAGTGACATTGTTGGAAAACCAACATAAGCGACAAGACAGCACGTAGCTTGTGGACTGATAATGATAAGTGACAAGACAGCAGGTAGCTTGTGGACTGATAATGATAAGTGACAAGACAGCACGTAGCTTGTGGACTGATAAGTGACAAGACAGCACGTAGCTTGTGGACTGATAATGATAAGTGACAAGACAGCACCTAGCTTGTGAACTGATGATGATAAGTGACAAAGACAGCTCGTAGCTTGTGGACTGATGATGATAAGTGACAAGACAGCACGTAGCTTGTGAACTGATGATGATAAGTGACAAGACAGCACGTAGCTTGTGAACTGATGATGATAAGTGACAAGACAGCACGTAGCTTGTGGACTGATAAGTGACAAGACAACTCGTAACTTGTGGACTGATGATGATAAGTGACAAAGACAGCTCGTAGCTTGTGGACTGATGATGATAAGTGACAAGACAGCACGTAGCTTGTGAACTGATGATGATAAGTGACAAGACAGCACCTAGCTTGTGAACTGATGATGATAAGTGACAAGACAGCACCTAGCTTGTGAACTGATGATGATAGAATGTGAACAAATATTTACATTGTTATTACACCCCACCTGTTTTGTTTTTGATTACAGCGGCATGTCAAGACCAGCGGTATGTTAAGAACCGACTATAACGGGTTAACCCATTCAACACCAAGTAACTGACATGGACTGGTCCATGATATTTTTAGACCAATAAATTAATAAGAAAATTACATTTGGACCAGTTCATTTATCAAAATGGGTAATTTTGTCTAAAAATAATAATATTACAGTGTTAGTGGTCACCTCCATTAAGCAGCCAGTTGCCAGATTCCCAATCTGTTGTTTTGTTATACATTTGACCTCTATTAAGCAGCCACTTTCTCTGACTCCCGTGGCTGGCTGTTTAAGACAGGTTTGACTGTACTGGCAAAAAGTGCAGATCCTGATGAAACCGCTTGTCGCTCATCTGGCTCTACACGTTTTGTAAGCCTATTTAGCCGTCTGTGGTGTTGAAAGGGTTAAATTAGCATTTTCTGTTTACCTTTGATGTAAATTGATATCAAATAAACAATTTAAATTTAAAAAGTTGTTAGTACTTTTATTTGTCATACATTCAAATACTTGCTATGTCATTATATTCAATATAAACTATCGGAACAAAGAACAACTATATCTATACAATGTTACGACTGTACAAAAGATTTCTAAAACAATGATAATTCTACATCAACAATAAACAATGGAAATCATGGGGTTGTTGGTTAAAGTAAATGAAGAATGGGTAGACCACATGTTTCAGGATCCTCAATACGAAATACTATCCTGTCTAAAAAATAGAGTAGGGCCATAATTAAAAAGGTGCTTGTTTCCCATTTGCCGACTGATCCTTTAAATACGGTCCACCTGCATTATTTTGGGACCTTTTTCCAAAAAAAAAATTTTATTTTTTAATTTTTACGTATCTCCATACTACATAAGGTGATCTCACCTATAAGACGACCCCACTATATTGGTTGTGAAATCTGTGGATTTTGGCATATAAGACAGGTTGATAAAATGGACACCAGATACAAGTATAAATTGCAAGATTAGCCAGTGTAAATTGAAGAAATGTTCAGCATTAGTTTTCTTTTTCTAAAACGTAATTATGGATACAATTTAACACATTAAATAAAAAAAATGAAGAAAAGCCACTTTGAGGCCATAATCTGATGGTCAAAAAGTTGTCATATAGGTGAGTATGAACATCAATATTGAAATCTAATCATCATTTTATAATCAATAGCTTCATATTTCCCATAAAAGATCTGTTGGAGCAGAGGTTGATGTGTATAGCAGTTGTTTCTTATTATGACACCCACACTTTTGGACAATTTTGTCTGAAAACAAATGTCATGATGGCTGTACCCGTGTATACTGCGCACTAGACAAATTCTACATCGTAAATGTGCGCGGTATACATAGCAAATGACGGTAATCATTTGAAAAATGTTACCCTTTTTTGTAAACAAAATTCATTAATTTTCTACTTCCGAAAGTCAAGAGTTGGGAAATGGGAAACAAACATTGTGTGGCCTAGCTGGATCAATCTTGCAAACAAACATTGTTTTAAGTGTGGCCTAGCTGGATAACTATGTACTATTGTGGTTATATATAATACTAACTATATTTAATGACTGGTTTGCTTCAGACCTCATGGTGAGCCTCGGAGGACTATCTTCTGCTACATGATATCATGTGGCCACATAATACAGCAACGTGGAACCCCATGGAGGGCCTCGGAGGACTACCTTCTGCTACATGATATCGTGTGACCACATAATACAGCAACGTGGGACCCATGGAGGGCCTCGGAGGACTACCTTCTGCTACATGATATCGTGTGGCCACATAATACAGCAACGTGGAACCCCATGGAGGGCCTCGGCTACATGATATCGGGTGGCCACACAATACAGCAACATGGGACCCATGGAGGGCCTCGGGTTACCACACAATACAGCAACATGGGACCCCATGGAGGGCCTTGGCTACATGATACCGTGTGGCCAATGAGAGCAGTAAATGTTAAACTTCACTGCAAACATGAAGTTTTGAAGGCACTTTAAAACGCTCTATACCGTACACACTCAATTATACGTCAAATTTAACAAAATTGCATGCATAATCAATACAGTACAGTCAAACCTGTCTTAAGCAGCCAGCCAAGGGAATTACAGAAAGTGGCTGCTTACTACAGGTGGCTGCTTAATAGAGGTCGAATGTATAATAAAACAACATAATGGCAAATTGGAGACAGATACATGTTGGCTGCTTTATGAAATTATGGACGTACTCACCAACACAAGTTTCACTTTATATTCACCCATTCCCTAGTAACCTGACCTTTCTAAACCTAAATAAATCACTTGGTATCTTCGACTTCTGAGACCAAATATTGAAAATAGTGTACTTGGTAGCACGTTTTGATTTGATGTTGCCGTTTCAATGTGGCTTCTGACGCTAACTCAAAACTTAGTCTATATCATTAATTATACAACGACAACGACTAAGTCACATGGTCCAATGAAAAAGCCACATTTCTCGCTTCTAAATCGTATAGACGCGACCTACTTATGTACGTTGTCTAAGTCAGATAGATCAACTCATTGGCTCGTCTTAACGAAATATACACCTAGCTTCTCTCGGTGTATATTTCGTTAAGACGGGCCAATTCATGATCTATCCTATACCTATACGGCCATGGTTTTTGCCTCTCCAGATATTATTGGTAGAGGAAGACCCCGGGTGCACCTATGAGCAGTAGGTATTTCAACATGGTCAGTCTCCCGGGTAGAACCACAAACCTTCTGCATGCCAGCAGGGTGGCTGCCTCACTTGAAATAATTCAACACAACCCCCAGTGAGATTCGAACCTACAGTGCACGGTAACAGCGCTTTGATAGTACCGTATAATGGATGCTGAACATTTTTTTATTTTATTTTATAGAAGACATAATTTTACTAGTATGTGCTCTGATAGAAGAATTGGGCTAAAAGAAATTTAACCCTTTCAACACCACAGGCCTCTAAATAGGCTTACAAAAAGTGTAGATCAAGATGAGCCGGCTCGTGACGAGCTGTCTCATCAGGATCTGCACTTTTTGCCAGTAATAATTATTACTATTTTTTTAGATAGAAGTACCTATTTTGATAAATGAACTTGTCCAAAGGTAATTTTCTTATTAATTTATTGGTCTAAAAATATCATGCACCAGTCCATGTCAGTTACTTGGGGTTGAATGGGTTAACAAGAAAAACTATTAGATATATATATAGTTTCCTCTCACACGAATGACCACATTTACGCATTTATGCTTTCATCCGATTACGATTGTGCCCTTAGGCAAGCAAGGCATTTAAATTCCACGTTGCCTCTTCTCTCCCTCGTGGCGATGGATTGGATTCCATCAGGAATGTGGTCTCGAGAGTGATTAACCCATTCAACCCCAAGTAACTGACATGTTTGTTTGTTTGGGTTTTACGCCTGCATCAGTACAATTTTGGGCTATATCGCCGGCAGGCATTTTACCTAACAACACCTTTCCTGGGCAGGCTCCAGCGGTTAACCAGTACTTGGTGCATCAACCTCCGTAAAAAAACTGCCCATTTTTTCATATAAATGAGACACGGCCTGAGCGGGGCTCGAATCCGTGACCATCAGTGATGATAGGTTACAGTGGTATACACCATAACCACTCGAGCACGGAGGCGGACACAGCCCCAACAGAAATGAGCTGCAATAATGCGGATTATACAAATATATTTCTATCATGTGTTAAACATATACAGTATCTACTATGGATGTAACATAAATGGATGATTAGATGCAAAATGAACAGAAATGTATCGGTACACAAGCAGTTCCGTTCGCTTCTCACCAATGCAACCCGGGTTCGATTCTCGGACCGGGTAAGTGTGCGAGAAGGTACAGTGGTCGCCAGGTCGGTTTTCTCCGGATTCCTCCCACATGAATGACCACATTTATGCTTTCATCCGCGCCAACGAGAGTGATTAATATAAGTTGTTAAAACTTGCTTCGTAAAATAAATAAAGTTTAAACTTAATTATATATATTTATATATATTTCGGGTTTTACGCCTGCATCAGCACCATTTTGGGCTATATCGCCGGCGGGCAGTTTACCTAACAACACCTTTCCTGGGCAGGCTCCAGCGGTTAACCAGTACTTGGGTCAGCTGAGGAAGCTGGCTGCTGAATACAGGTTTGACTATATACTGGCCAGCTACAAAGAGACACATACAAACTGATGTACAGTGAAACCCTCTCAACCGAACGACAGCAAGACTAGAGCAAAAGTTCTGTTTGGAGGGGTTTTTCAGGATTATCGCACAAATAGTTCCAAAAATATGTCTATTATGCGGAATAGAGGGGCATCGGCTTTTAGGTAAATCTTAAAAGAGGGGCATCGGCTTTTAGGTAAATCTTAAAAGAGGGGCATCGGCTTTTAGGTAAATCTTAAAAGAGGGGCATCGGCTTTTAGGTAAATCTTAAAAGAGGGGCATCGGCTTTTAGGTAAATCTTACAATAAATAAAGAAATAAAAATATCGGGAGGCGTTACAATTATGAGGGGTTCCACTGTACATGAAACTATAAATATACATACTACGGTAATAAAGCACCTTACTAGGAGATATATGCCCATTGGTCGTATTCGACCTGTATATTTCTGTACCACTAGTTCTAGTACCGTATTTACTCGCCTATAAGACGTGGATATTTCCCGCTGAAGGCTCAAAGTCAGGGTCCCGTCTTATAAGCAGGTCACAAAACATGACCTAAAAATGTTCAGTCATTATCAACTGGTTTGGCATTTTCTAAATGTCAGCCAGCTATATATTTTTTGGCCAATTTGATCCCTTTCTATACTTTTTTTCACCGACTTTTTGAAGGGTATTAAATGTAATAATAACTGACATTAAATATATACATATTTGTTAATTCATATATTCATGCAATAGTAATATTCGTCTTATAAGCAGGTCACAAAACATGACCTAAAATTTTTCAGTCATTATCAACTGGTTTGGCATTTTCTAAATGTCAGCCAGCTATATAATTTTTGGCCAATTTGATCCCTTTCTATACTTTTTTTCACCGACTTTTTGACGGGTATTAAATGTAATAATAACTGACATTAAATATATACATATTTGTTAATTCATATATTCATGCAATAGTAATATTATTTTCATTAAATGAACAAAACACTACAGTGTATAGTAAATTAATTCGAAATATATGGAAAAGTTAACAATGGCACCAATTGGTCACAGTTTTCAAAAAGTCAGTCATACAGAAGTGTTTATCTGCGTTTATATTGTTTGGCAACATTAAACTGAGACAAATTAATCTCCGTCAAAGCCTTCGTAACTTTATGCAAATCACAATAATTACCAAACCGTTTATAATCGCCGGGTGCACCAAATACAGTAAATACATATGCCATTGATGGGTGTAAATAGGCTGGCATAATTCGTAAGGTGCATCAAAAGCATAAGATAGGTGAGAAAATAAATCTAGCACCTTCGTAGAATTGCAGATAAGGAACTCCCACCCTGCGTGCTGAAGATGCGTGCAAAGACCGAAGCTCTACTTTTATCTCATTTACATCAAGCGCCAGTACCGTAGCCAGAGGCAAATTTCACGCAAGGCATGTTCCCCTTTAAAATTGTTGGGGTATAGAAGCGATTTCCTGCGTTTTCTGATTTAATGAGTTTAGACGTATAATTATGTACTGACCTTTCAGCTCTCTAGCAGACGACATTTTATACAGCAAAGGGATATTTTTTGCATTTTATTTATTTAATTTTTCATTTATTTTTTGGTTACTTTGGAAATTTTAACTGAGGCAGCTGCCTCGTTGTGCCTCAGTGTGGCTATGGGCTTGAGCGCATTACTGATAGACTTCCGCCGACAGCAGTTGCCTTCGATAGCACTGTGGATTTACAATTATGGATGAACAAACAACACGTTACGGGACTAGTATGAAACATTTATTTCCCTTTGTTGTAATACGCCATTTGTCATTTTTGAGTCTTTGAAACAATGGAATTCAGTTCTAAACTCGAGTATAAGACGCACCAGACTTTTGGATACTATTTTGGAGGGGAAAATGTTGTCTTATACATGCACGATTACGGTACTCATATATACATGTACATCCCATAATATATATGAATCATCACAGATTTAGTGAAGCAAAGTACAGATGAAAAAAATATCACATCGCTATAGCACAAAAATCATTAAATTCAAAATAATAAAACACAAAAATAATAATTTGAATTAGGGATGGCAACGAATATTTGATTATTCGAATATTCGTTTGGACGTCCGAATATCCGATTACTATTGCAGTATTCGAATATTTGGAAATATATATTATATAATTTGCAAATATGAAATAAACTGTCAGATATGTTGTTTTCTTTTGAAACCATCAGAAAACGCCCCAGGATGTGTGAATAAACCCGTGTTAATTGACACTCTGACATGTAATCGGATAATTACAGTAGGTGCTAATGTAGGTAGTGTTTAATTATGATGTCAAAACTAATTAGACGAGAAAATTCCTTTGAAATATTACAGACACGCTGCAACTACCTCCTTACATTTTTAATTAACTATTCACTATCACCATAAAGTACTATTTAAAGTACCATTTTTATTATATTGTTTATTATTGACCTCAAAAATGCCAATTTGAGTGATTTTGAGTTTTTGATAGAACTATATTCGAATACCTTCCCGACAGAATATTCGAATAGTAAAATCACTATTCGTTGCCATCCCTAATTTGAATAAAAACATGAAAATATTACTATCCTCTTCAAAATAAGAATACAATTCTACAATGTTCAAGTATGTAACCCATTCAACACTAAGTAACTGACATGGACTGGTCCATGATATTTTTAGACCAATAAATTAATCAGAAAATTACACTTGGACCAGTTCATTTATCAAAATGGGTAATTTTCTCTAAAAATAGTAATATTACTGGCCAAAGGTGCAGATCCTGGTGAGACGGCTCGTCACGAGTCAGCTAATCTGGATCTACACTTTTTGCAAGCCTATTTAGGTCTGTAGCGTTGAAAGGGTTAACAATTGAAATTTCATAGCTTGATGAAATGCGGAAAATGACTAATTTGCATAAAAACCTAATTACATCTAATATTTTACAAATTTACAAGTCAACTTACACCATACAAAAAGTAGTCTGCGTTGAATATTAATGAGAATAGAATAATTTTGCAATTCATTGGGTGATGAACGGCGACTACATGGGCTGAATCTGCCAATCAGAATCCAATCATATTTTATTTACTATTTGACATTTACATGACCATACATACTCGCCTATAAGACGACCCCCTTACTTTGGTCCTAAAATCTGGGTTTTGGCATGCACTAGCATATAAGATGGGTTGATCAAATGGACACAAGAACAATTGCATGTTTAACCACAGTGAAAGTTGAAGAAATTTTCGGTGTCAGGGTGCTTGTTTTCTTTTCTAAAACGTAATTAAGGATACCATTTACATTGTAGCACATCAAAAAAATTTCGATGGTTTGATCAAATGGACACAAGAACAATTGTATGTTTAACCACAGTGAAAGTTGAAGATATTTTCGGTGTCAGGGTGCTTGTTCTCTTTTCTAAAACGTAACTAAGGATACCATTTACATTGTAGCACATCAAAAAAAATTCTAATTAAATTTTTTTTTTTTTAGCACTCACTTATAAGACTGGAAGCCATTTTGAGGCCATAATTTGGTGGTAAAAAAGTCATCTTAGTTTATACTAATTTATTTTAGCTCGATTGCGAAACAAGTTCTTCCAACTTATATTAATCACTCTCGAGACCTCATTCCTGATGGAATCCATCGCCATGAAGGAGAGAAGAGGCAATGTGGAATTTAAATGCCTTGCCTAAGGGCACAATCGTAACGGCTCCAGTGGGGCTCGAACTCCGGACCTTTCGCACCTGAAGCGAAAGTCATCTTATAGGCGAATATGGAAGGTACATACATAATCAAGACAAAGCAAAGTGGGTTGGGCAACAAGTTCTAACAACTGCCCTCCCCCAAGTTATATGTTATAGCATGTTATATTTTGGGTTTTACGCCTGCATCAGCACCATTTCGGGCAATATCGCCGGCGGGCAGTTTACTTAACAACACCTTTCCTGGGCAGGCTGCAGCGGTTAACCAGTATTTTGGTGCACCAACCTCCGTAAGAAACTGCCAACTTTTTCATATAAATGAGACACGGCCTGAGCGGGGCTCGAACCCGTGACCATCAGTGATGATAGGTTACAGTGGTATACAAGTCAGCGACCTTAACCACTTGACCACGGAGGCGGACCCCTCCAAGTACTTTACATGGAATTCGCAATATTATATAAGATGGTTCCCTCTATATCTTAGTATCTTACATGGCAGATCATGTACATTGTATATAAGATGGTTCCCTATATATCTTAGTATCTTACATGACAGATCATGTACATTGTATATAAGATGGTTCCCTCTATATCTTAGTATCTTACATGACAGATCATGTATATTGTATATAAGACGGTTCCCTCTATATCTTAGTATCTTACATGGCAGATCATGTACATTGTATATAAGATGGTTCCCTCTATATCTTAGTATCTTACATGACAGATCATGTACATTGTATATAAGATGGTTCCCTCTATATCTTAGTATCTTACATGACAGATCATGTACATTGTATATAAGATGGTTCCCTCTATATCTTACATGACAGATCATGTACATTGTATATAAGATGGTTACCTCTATATCTTAGTATCTTACATGACAGATCATGTACATTGTATATAAGATGGTTCCCTCTATATCTTAGTATCTTAGATGACAGATCATGTACATTGTATATAAGATGGTTCCCTCTATATCTTACATGACAGATCATGTACATTGTATATAAGATGGTTCCCTCTATATCTTACATGACAGATCATGTACATTGTATATAAGATGGTTCCCTCTATATCTTACATGGCAGATCATGTACATTGTATATAAGATGGTTCCCTCTATATCTTACATGACAGATCATGTACATTGTATATAAGATGGTTCCCTCTATATCTTAGATGACAGATCATGTACATTGTATATAAGATGATTCCCTCTATATCTTACATGGCAGATCATGTACATTGTATATAAGATGGTTCCCTCTATATCTTACATGACAGATCATGTACATTGTATATAAGATGGTTCCCTCTATATCTTAGTATCTTACATGACAGATCATGTACATTGTATATAAGTTCCCTCTATATCTTACATGACAGATCATGTACATTGTATATAAGATGGTTCCCTATATATCTTAGTATCTGACATGACAGATCATGTACATTGTATATAAGATGGTTCCCTCTATATCTTAGCATCTTACATGACAGATCATGTACATTGTATATAAGACAGTTCCCTCTATATCTTAGTATCTTACATGGCAGATCATGTACATTGTATATAAGATGGTTCCCTCTATATCTTAGTATCTTACATGGCAGATCATGTACATTGTATATAAGATGGTTCCCTCTATATCTTAGTATCTGACATGACATATCATGTACATTGTATATAAGATGGTTCCCTCTATATCTTACATGACAGATCATGTACATTGTATATAAGATGGTTCCCTATATATCTTACATGGCAGATCATGTACATTGTATATAAGACGGTTCCCTATATATCTTACATGACAGATCATGTACATTGTATATAAGACGGTTCCCTCTATATCTTACATGGCAGATCATGTACATTGTATATAAGACGGTTCCCTCTATATCTTAGCATCTTACATGGCAGATCATATATAAGAAAAAAACGGTTCCCGCTATTTTATTACGTTACATCGCCTCAATTTTACTAACCTACATGGTCGACATTACATAAAGATCGTGGGTCCCAATCATTTTCCTTAACAAATATTTTAAAGTTTAAATGATTGCGAAACAAGTTTTAACAACTTATATTAATCACTCTCGTTGGCGCGGATGAAAACGTAAATGTGGTCATTTGTGTGGGAGGAAACCGTAGTACCCGGAGAAAACACACCTATCCGATCTGGCGACCACCGTACCATCTCACATACATCCCGACCCGAGGATCGAACCCGGGTTGCATTGATGAGAAATGAGCGTGCTAACCTATGCGCTAATCGGACAGCCAAATAGTTCGCAGTATTATCCATTAGTACGGACACTTATTTGTGGATTTGTGATGAATCCCCGTTTCTCACCAGACTTCGATGGATAATTGTAGCAATACAAAATAACTCCGACAAAGATTGTTAAACGAAAGAACTTGTGGCTCGACCCATTTTTGCTTTCTTTGCATATATTGTATGTAGATTCTGTGTCTTAAAT
>CM026400.1:45804982-45839486 GCA_014843695.1 Archivesica marissinica
ACATGGTGGGGATTATGTCTGTCTGTCTGTTGCAACAAACATGGTGGGGATTATGTCTGTCTGTCTGTTGCAACAAACATGGTGGGGATTATGTCTGTCTGTCTGTCTGTTGCAACAAACATGGTGGGGATTATGTCTGTCTGTCTGTTGCAACAAACATGGTGGGGATTATGTCTGTCTGTCTGTTGCAACAAACATGGTGGGGATTATGTCTGTCTGTCTGTCTGTTGCAACAAACATGGTGGGGATTATGTCTGTCTGTCTGTTGCAACAAACATGGTGGGGATTATGTCTGTCTGTCTGTTGCAACAAACATGGTGGGGATTATGTATGTCTGTCTGTGGCAACAAACATGGTGGGGATTATGTCTGTCTGTCTGTTGCAACAAACATGGTAGGGATTATGTCCAGTGGGATTAATTATGTCAAACACTATTCCATGTTTGCCCTATCTCACAATGTTGAAGAACCATATAAAACAATCCTGGAACCTGATCCTGATCACCTCCAAAATCTAATACTCCAGTCAAGGTAGCTGCAATTGGCATCTAGGTGCAAACTACCGGTAATTGCAAACTCTAATACTCCAGTCAAGGTAGCTGCAATTAGTTTATACAAATTTATTTTAGCTCGATTGCGAAACAAGTTCTTTCAACTTATATTAATCACTCTCGAGACCTCATTCCTGATGGAAATCCATCGCCACGAGGTCGAGAGAAGAGTCAACGTGGAATTTAAATGCCTTGCCTAAGGGCACAATCGTAACGGCTCCAACGGGGCTCGAACTCCTGACCGTTCGCACCTGAAGCGAACGCGCATCCACGACTTGGCATCTGGGTGCAAACTAATAGCAAAAGAATTTATTTTAGCAGTTATGACTATGATAATATGTGAAGCTCTGGATATTAAAAGTTGCACTCGGTACTATTGGTCAAAATTGGTAAAAAATGTCCAGGAACGAGACAACTGACGAAATATTGGGTAATTTGGTCTGCAATAAAAGCATGTCAGAGCATTGCTATTTCTGTGCAGTTGGTCTGCAATAAAAGCATGTCATAGCATTGCTATTTCTGTGCAGTTGGTCTGCAATAAAAGCATGTCAGAGCATTGCTATTTCTGTGCAGTTGGTCTGCAATAAAAGCATGTCATAGCATTGCTATTTCTGTGCAGTTGGTCTGCAATAAAAGCATGTCATAGCATTGCTATTTCTGTGCAGTTGGTGTGCAATAAAAACATGTCATAGCATTGCTATTTCTGTGCAGTTGGTGTGCAATAAAAACATGTCGTAGTATTGCTATTTCTGTGCAGTTGGTGTGCAATAAAAACATGTCGTAGTATTGCTATTTCTGTGCAGTTGGTCTGCAATAAAAGCATGTCATAGCATTGCTATTTCTGTGCAGTTGGTGTGCAATAAAAACATGTCATAGCATTGCTATTTCTGTGCAGTTGGTGTGCAATAAAAGCATGTCATAGCATTGCTATTTCTGTGCAGTTGGTGTGCAATAAAAACATGTCGTAGTATTGCTATTTCTGTGCAGTTGGTGTGCAATAAAAACATGTCGTAGTATTGCTATTTCTGTGCAGTTGGTGTGCAATAAAAGCATGTCATAGCATTGCTATTTCTGTGCAGTTGGTGTGCAATAAAAGCATGTCATAGCATTGCTATTTCTGTGCAGTTGGTGTGCAATAAAAGCATGTCGTAGTATTGCTATTTCTGTGCAGTTGGTGTGCAATAAAAGCATGTCATAGCATTTCTATTTCTGTGCAGTTGGTGTGCAATAAAAACATGTCATAGTATTTCTATTTCTGTGCAGTTGGTGTGCAATAAAAACATGTCATAGCATTTCTATTTCTGTGCAGTTGGTGTGCAATAAAAGCATGTCATAGCATTTCTATTTCTGTGCAGTTGGTGTGCAATAAAAACATGTCATAGTATTGCTATTTCTGTGCAGTTGGTGTGCAATAAAAGCATGTCATAGCATTTCTATTTCTGTGCAGTTGGTGTGCAATAAAAGCATGTCATAGCATTTCTATTTCTGTGCAGTTGGTGTGCAATAAAAGCATGTCATAGCATTTCTATTTCTGTGCAGTTGGTGTGCAATAAAAGCATGTCATAGCATTTCTATTTCTGTGCAGTTGGTGTGCAATAAAAACATGTCATAGTATTGCTATTTCTGTGCAGTTGGTGTGCAATAAAAACATGTCATAGCATTTCTATTTCTGTGCAGTTGGTGTGCAATAAAAACATGTCATAGTATTGCTATTTCTGTGCAGTTGGTGTGCAATAAAAACATGTCATAGCATTGCTATTTCTGTGCAGTTGGTCTGCAATAAAAGCATGTCATAGCATTTCTATTTCTGTGCAGTTGGTGTGCAATAAAAACATGTCATAGTATTGCTATTTCTGTGCAGTTGGTGTGCAATAAAAACATGTCATAGTATTGCTATTTCTGTGCAGTTGGTGTGCAATAAAAACATGTCGTAGTATTGCTATTTCTGTGCAGTTGGTGTGCAATAAAAGCATGTCATAGCATTGCTATTTCTGTGCAGTTGGTGTGCAATAAAAGCATGTCATAGTATTGCTATTTCTGTGCAGTTGGTGTGCAATAAAAGCATGTCATAGTATTGCTATTTCTGTGCAGTTGGTGTGCAATAAAAGCATGTCATAGCATTTCTATTTCTGTGCAGTTGGTGTGCAATAAAAACATGTCATAGTATTGCTATTTCTGTGCAGTTGGTGTGCAATAAAAACATGTCATAGCATTGCTATTTCTGTGCAGTTGGTCTGCAATAAAAGCATGTCATAGCATTTCTATTTCTGTGCAGTTGGTGTGCAATAAAAACATGTCATAGTATTGCTATTTCTGTGCAGTTGGTGTGCAATAAAAGCATGTCATAGCATTGCTATTTCTGTGCAGTTGGTGTGCAATAAAAGCATGTCATAGCATTGCTATTTCTGTGCAGTTGGTCTGCAATAAAAACATGTCATAGTATTGCTATTTCTGTGCAGTTGGTGTGCAATAAAAGCATGTCATAGTATTGCTATTTCTGTGCAGTTGGTGTGCAATAAAAGCATGTCATAGTATTGCTATTTCTGTGCAGTTGGTGTGCAATAAAAGCATGTCATAGCATTGCTATTTCTGTGCAGTTGGTGTGCAATAAAAGCATGTCATAGCATTGCTATTTTGTGCAGTTGGTCTGCAATAAAAACATGTCATAGTATTGCTATTTCTGTGCAGTTGGTGTGCAATAAAAGCATGTCATAGTATTGCTATTTCTGTGCAGTTGGTGTGCAATAAAAGCATGTCATAGTATTGCTATTTCTGTGCAGTTGGTGTGCAATAAAAGCATGTCATAGTATTGCTATTTCTGTGCAGTTGGTGTGCAATAAAAACATGTCAGAGCATTGCTATTTCTGTGCAGTTGGTGTGCAATAAAAGCATGTTGTAGCATTGCTATTTCAATTTGTTAGATTTTCTTTACATACACATACATGTATACGGTAACTAGCCATATTTGATGTAAATTGCTTAAATAAAACTAAAATGGTTGACAAAATAAGACTTTTTCAGGGGTAAAGTTACCCCACCCACTACCAATGTAATAGTTCAATACTTCAAAGTAGCGGAAAAAGAACCTGCATCTGATTTTCTGATACGAGTGTCATGTCATGTGTAACATATTAACAGATATATTTACTTGTTACTGTCAAAACTGGTTTAAAATGCCATATGTAAATAGTGACCACTTTGGCACGGATATTTGATCCGTTTTGAGCCTGTAGATCTATACTTTATATGCACCCCGGTGTTGGATGTTTAATTCAATTTGTCAATACATGATAACTACTTCCATTGTACATGGCAAATGCATATAGAAGATAATCTGGCATGTGCATATAAATGTTCTGTGTTCATAGAGGGGTGATTTACCCCACCCACTATGTACATGTATGCACTGGAGACTGGAGCCGTTACGATTATGCCCTTAGGCAAGGTATTTAAATTCCACATTGCCTCTTCTTTCTCCCTCGTGGCGATGGATTCCATCAGGAATGAAGTCTCGAGAGTGATTAATATAATTTATAAGAACTTGTTTCGCAATCGACCTAAAATTAATTTGTATAAACATGTATGCACTATATAACATGTATTTGTTACTGGATTAAAATGTGGATATAAAGGCTTAAGTTAGATCTGTATACGTTATATAAATATAAGTACACGTATATGTATTCTTTATACAAACTGAATGCATTTTTACAATGTAATGTTGTTTAGTTTATACACATTTATTTTAGCTCGATTGCGAAACAAGTTCTTTCAACTTGTATTAATCACTCTCGAGACCTCATTCCTGATGGAATCCATCGCCATGAAGGAAAGAGAAGAGGCAAAATGGAATTTAAATGCCTTGCCTAAGGGCACAATCGTAACGGCTCGAGCGGGGCTCGAACTCCGGACCTTTCGCACCTGAAGCGAACGCGCATCCACTGCGCAATCACGACTAATGATTGTTTGTTAGCAAATAATTCCAAGTATTCGAATACGGTAGTTTGAAATCACGGTAGTCATGCTTTCGAACATGTTCTGTATTATGATCCACATTTTACAACTATTTCACTTAAAATTGTCACATATTTAATATCATGATATCAATTACACTTATTCGATAGTGTGATGTCAACAATTTGAAATATATGATATCTGTCAGAAGTGTCATGTCAGCACCATTATGGAACCAATTTATCATAAATAGTCGAAATGTTATACACAAAATAAAATTGTTCATATAAAATACTTGAATATATGATTCATATCTAGCGAATATGAACGATGCCTTTGAATCACATATTCAACTCAGGGATCATTCTAAAGGGCGATGTGGGCGAAATTGTCGCCCTAGGGACCATCTGGGGGCCATACTTCTCCCTAATAAAATTAATTAAAAAAAATTATTTTTGGGTTTTTACGATTTTCAAACAAAATTTTGTCTAGTAAGATACACTGGCCCATTATAAAGCACTCCTTATATTCAAATGTTGTATTTAATGGTTGTACTGTGCATTTTAACCCTATTTTGCAGTATAGTATATTAACCCTTTCAACCCCACAGGCCTCTAAATAGGCTTATGAAAAGTGTAGATCCAGATGAGCCGGCTCGTAACGAGCCGTCTCATCAGGATCTGCACTTTTTTGCCAGTAATAATTATTACTATTTTTAGATAAAATTACCCATTTTGATAAATGAACTGGTCCAAATGTAATTTTCTTGTTAATTTATTGGTCTAAAAATAGCATGCACCAGTCCATGTCAGTTACTTGGGGTTGAATGGGTTAAAGAACACCATTTAAGGAAGCGATCACGCGCTTTCTCACTTCTCCCAAACAAAAATTCTGACCTAGAATCAACCTTTGATACACATTCTACTAGTCTAGCTTAATCATATTTTATTGCTCGGTTCGTTTTACATATACATGTGAATACAAAAACACAACAAATTAAAGAAAGGCAAACGGGTCAGGCCACAAGTTCTAGCAACATTAGTTATGGCCATTCCCGGCAACATACTTAATAACAACTCCCCAACTCCAATCGTCCGGGCGAAGTTCTTCCCATCATTACCAGACTTGTATTTGGTAAAAAAACCCACATAAATTATGAAATTTCACAGCAGTAGACGTGGATGGATGGGTATCGACTTGAACAAATGACGTATTTGTCATAACCTTTGGCGAAAACTTCTTAAACATGGCTGTGCTGTATCATGACTTTCAGTCAAGTTAATATCAATAAAATGAATTACTGCTAACTCGCCAAATTTTGCAACATGAAGCTGTTGATGCAGCATAATGGGTTTGTCCCTACCCGAGGTCCACCCTTCCACCAACCATATTTCATGAAAATCTGTCCATAGCTTTTTGGTGTAATCTTGCTAATGTGTAAATGGAGACAAAACATAGCCTACTTGACAGAGGAATTAATGAAATCTTAAGACATGTTTCAGATTGGAACATGTCACCAGCTAACAACCACATTACAGCTTCAATCCATCAACAAGTTTACCCAACCACATTCCAGCTTCAATCCATCAACATGTTTACCCAACTACATTCCAGCTTCAATCCATCAACATGTTTACCCAACCACATTCCAGCTTCAATCCATCAACATGTTTACCCAACCACATTCCAGCTTCAATCCATCAACATGTTTACCCAACCACATTCCAGCTTCAATCCATCAACATGTTTACCCAACCACATTCCAGCTTGCTTCAATCCATCAACTTGTTTACCCAACCACATTCCAGCTTCAATCCATCAACATGTTTACCCAACCACATTCCAGCTTCAATATATCAACATGTTTATCCAACCACATTCCAGCTTCAATATATCAACATGTTTATCCAACCACATTCCAGCTTCAATATATCAACATGTTTACCCAACCACATTGCAGCTTCAATCCATCAACATGTTTACCCAACCACATTCCAGCTTCAATCCATCAACATGTTTACCCAACCACATTGCAGCTTCAATATATCAACATGTTTATCCAACCACATTCCAGCTTCAATATATCAACATGTTTATCCAACCACATTCCAGCTTCAATATATCAACATGTTTACCCAACCACATTCCAGCTTCAATCCATCAACATGTTTACCCAACCACATTCCAGCTTCAATCCATCAACATGTCTATCCAATCACATTACAGCTTCAATCCATCAACACTTTTATCCAATCACATTCCAGCTTCGAAGAAAGAGGCAGAAGAGACGAAGAAGAAAATGAACGAGATATCGGAGAAATTACTGGAGAGAAACAGACAGCACCAGAAGCTGCAGGTTTATTTATTTATTTCTATTTTCCATTGGATATCAAACCCATAGGCAGAAAACACAAATATTTACTATAGAGGCAATGTGGAATTTAAATGCCTTGCCTAAGGGCACAATCGTATCAGCTCCAGTTCAATTCAATTCAATATATTTATTGAATTGGAGGTGGGGTAGAGATGTTGACTGGCTGGAGAATGGAGATACAGTAGCATTGGTTTTGCATGGAGGTGGTGGAAGTCATGCGAGTGTATTGATGGCGGGTTCTCTTCAGGTGCGAAAGGCACGTTTGCGCCCAGTACTAGCCATTATGATTGTGCCCTTATGCAAGGCATTTAAATTCCACATTGCCTCTTCTTCTCTCCCTCGTGGCGATGGATTCCAAATGAGGTCTTGAGAGTGAATGATTAACAATAGTTGTAGGAATTTGTTTCGTAATCGTGCTAAAATAAATATTGTATAAACTAAACTAAAATAACAGTAAAATATGTCATGCATAATGACACAATTCTAATGAAATTCCAGGACATATTTCCAGAGGTTTACAAACAAATAAGAAAAACCCACTAATGAATTGCTATCTGCTACAAGTATTTGAACTAATTATAGCATTAATTATAGAAGCCTACTGTAGTTTTCTCTATAGAGAAATTATTAAATATCTTAAATCATGCACCAGTCCATGTCAGTTACTTAGTGTTGAATGGGTTAACAAAGCTCACATTCCTGTTTCAGTCTATGTCAGTTACTTGGTGTTGAATGGGTTAACAAAGCTCACATTTCTGTTTCAGTCCATGTCAGTTACTTGGTGTTGAATGGGTTAACAAAGCTCACATTCCTGTTTCAGTCCATGTCAGTTACTTGGTGTTGAATGGGTTAACAAAGCTCACATTTCTGTTTCAGCCCATGTCAGTTACTTGGTGTTGAATGGGTTAAATAATACACCAGTCCATGTCAGTTACTTAGTGTTGAATGGGTTAACAAAGCTCACATTTCTGTTTCAGTCCATGTCAGTTACTTGGTGTTGAATGGGTTAACAAAACTCACATTTCTGTTTCAGTCCATGTCAGTTACTTGGTGTTGAATGGGTTAACAAAGCTCACATTTCTGTTTCAGTCCATGTACGACAGTATGAGACGCAAGTTCATCACAATGTCCAGTTTTGAGAATGGTAACGTTGATACACCGACTTCTGTCTACAAGGTTCAATCCTTGGAATCACTAAGTGCTTCGGCAGACCGCAGTAAGTTAACCGTCTTCATAAATTATTATCGTTATTGGTCAAAGGGAGATAATCAAGATGTATGTACAGTCGAACTTCGTTGCCTAAACTGGCTAGAAAGCTAAAAGCTAGAACACCCTCGTTTGCTCGAACACGTCGTCTTCGGGTCCTGACAATAATCTCTAGATAATACATATGCTAGGCTATAGCTCCAATCTAGGGCTCCAGCTACCTCCCCTGACGTTTAAGAAATGGAACGTGATAATAACGACAACATGTCAAGCTAGATTGGTTATTAACCCTTTCCCTCATAGAAGCACCTCTTGATGCCATTACCAATACGACATACATTGACAATTTGTAGCCAAACCAATGTTCATAATGAACTTATCCACTGCATGATAGCTAAATGGCTGTTGTTTGTATGGAGATATAATAGTATATTAACCTAAATCTCTATGTAGTCCCAGTAATATCTATGGAGGTGGGATAGATATGGCGACTACTTATCCACTGCATGATAGCTTAAATGGCTGTTGTTTGTATGGAGATATAATAGTATATTAACCTAAATCTCTATGAAGTCCCAGTAATATCTATGGAGGTGGGATAGATATGGCGACTACTTATCCACTGCATGATAGCTAAATGGCTGTCGTTTGTATGGAGATATAATAGTATATTAACCTAAATCTCTATGAAGGAAAGGGTTAAGACATATCAGGGCTGTGAATGGAAAATTGTGAGAAAAAAAGGGTAAATCCCCCATAATACTGAAAAAAGGATCGCCCCCACCAAAACAGTAAAAAATCTCTTTTCTGAAACAGCTTAGACTAAAAGGAAATCCTCAAAATGGAGGAAGATTCATAGCCCTGGGTTATATGAGGTTATATACGTTTTCTCAGATCTCTAACTCAAGTGATGATTCGATTGGTTGATTCTGTCAGCTCAACCAATCAGAAGCTTGAGACCGAGTTTGAGATTGGAGAGAAGTTTTATAACCTTGAGACCTTTTCTGACATACATGCCTGGTGGACTTGGGTGTTGCAGAAACACGATCATATAATTTCAAATTTGCACGATTGTGTATTTAAGATTAACTTAATATACCCGATAAGATAGGGACTGGGTAAACCGCTAGGTGTCACTGTGACCTAGCATGCATAGCATGAGTTTTTCATGCAAACACATTGATATCATCTCGTGATCATTTAACTCTAGTTAGTTTTAAAGTCTCAACTGTGTTCATAATCATGATCTTTACACCGGAAAAGAAACAAGATGTGACGTACGTGACTGACAAACCTAAAAGAGGATAAGCCAATCTCCTTCAGGGGAAGATAATTGAATGAAAACAATCCATGTTGAAAACATTCCGCGCAACCACAGTAACTTCCATCAGGTGGCAGTAGTGTTGTAGTAACTTCCACCAGGTGATAGTAGTGTTAAAGTAACTTCCATCATGTGATAGTAATGTTGCATTAACTTCCATCAGGTGATAGTAATGTTGCAGTAACTTCCATCATGTGATAGTAATATTGCAGTAACTTCCATCATGTGATAGTAATGTTGCAGTAACTTCCATCATGTGATAGTAATATTGCAGTAACTTCCATCAGGTGGCAGTAGTGTTGTAGTAACTTCCACCAGGTGATAGTAGTGTTAAAGTAACTTCCATCATGTGATAGTAATGTTGCATTAACTTCCATCAGGTGATAGTAATGTTGCAGTAACTTCCATCACGTGACAGCAATACTACAGTAACTTCCATCAGGTGACAGCAATACTACAGTAACGTCCATCATGTGACAGCAATACTACAGTAACTTCCATCACATGACAGCAATACTACAGTAACTTCCATCATGTGACAGCAATACTACAGTAACTTCCATCATGTGACAACAATACTACAGTAACTTCCATCATGTGACAGCAATACTACAGTAACTTCCATCACATGACAACAATACTACAGTAACTTCCATCACATGACAGCAATAATACAGTAACTTCCATCATGTGACAGCAATACTACAGTAACTTTCATCACGTGACAGCAATACTACAGTAACTTCCATCATGTGACAACAATACTACAGTAACTTCCATCATGTGACAGCAATACTACAGTAACTTCCATCAGGTGACAACAATACTACAGTAACTTCCATCAGGTGACAACAATACTACAGTAACTTCCATCACGTGACAGCAATACTACAGTAACTTCCATCAGGTGACAGCAATACTACAGTAACTTACATCACTTGATAGTAATACTACAGTAACTTCCATCACGTGATAGTAATACTACAGTAACTTCCATCATGTGACAGCAATACTACAGTAACTTCCATCACGTGACAACAATACTACAGTAACTTCCATCAAGTGACAGCAATACTACAGTAACTTCCATCATGTGACAGCAATACTACAGTAATTTCCATCATGTGACAGCAATACTACAGTAATTTCCATCATGTGACAGCAATACTACAGTAACTTCCATCAGGTGACAGTAATACCAGCATTTATAGAATACTGCACTATATTTCCATGAAAGCACATCTGGCACCCAAAAATCAGTGGGGGCTTCTCCTTCACAGAATGGGTGGGGTATATTGCCTGGTGGGGTATATTGCCTATCTGGCCTACTTTAGACAGATCTGTCAAAATCATGACGCTACTTTAGACAGATCTATCAAAATCATGACGCTACTTTAGACAGATCTGTCAAAATCATGACGCTACTTTAGACAGATCTGTCAAAATCATGACGCTACTTTAGACAGATCTGTCAAAATCATGACGCTACTTTAGACAGATCGCGAGTTTTATCAAATGTTTAACCCACATCAGACTGAATTGAATAACATACCCTTACTCTAGACTGAAATGGTGAAAAACATACCCCTTGGACCCCCCCTCGCACATCCACAGTAACTATTACTTAAGAATTTGGCCGATTAGCGCAGTGGTTAACACGCTCGCTTCTCACCAATGCAACCCGGGTTCGAATCTCGGACCGGGAAGTATGGGAGATGGTACGGTGGTCGCCAGATCGGACAGGTGCGTTTTCTCCGGGTACTCCGGTTTCCTCCCACACGAATGACCCCATATACGCTTTCATCCGCGCCAACGAGAGTGATTAATATAAGTTGTTAGAACTTGCTTCGCAATCGTTGTAAACGAAATAAAGTTTAAGCTTTAGACAGTATTGTGGTAGGCAAACAATAGGCTAAATTTAAATCTAGGTAATGAATGTAATATAGGTACCAGGTATACAGGGATCAGTTTAGAGGGCGATGTGGGTGAAATTGTCGCCCTAGGGACCCTGACTTCGCCCTCTGGGGCCCCCACTTCTCCCTAAAAATACATATATATATTTTTTGGTTTTTACGATTTTCAAACAAAATTTTGTCTAGTAAAATACACTGACCCATTATAAAGCACTCCTTCTATTCAAATGTTGTATTTAATGGTTGTACTGTGCATTTTAACCCTATTTTGCAGAAGTATATTAAAAAACACCATTTAAGGAAGCGATCACGCACTTTCTCACTTCTCCCAAAAATTCTGACCTAGAATGAACCCTGGGTATAGCCATACGTAGATCTACAATACATATCAGACAGAGAGCTTTGGTTGGACCAAAAGTAAAAAGAAAACTGTTTGTAAATTATTTTTACCAGGACATGTAGAACTACGGTTTGTCCCTGAAAAAAGTTCTGAGATGGCATAATATATATATATCATGAATCTAAACATGTATATTTTATCTATCGTGATAGCGCAGTGGATGCACGTTCGCTTCAGGTGCGAAAGGTATATAAAGTTTTAAACTTAAGAAGAAATCATTACAGACGGATCTGTAGCCCAGTGGTAAAAACGCTGGACTGGTAATCCAGGGATCGCAGGTTCGATCCCCCGTCTGACCCTAATAAAATTAACAGTCTTTCAGATGGGACGTTAAACCGAGGTCTCGTGTCGGTGCTTTACACCGTGCACGTAAAAGAACCAGAGGAGACTCTGGAATGGGTCTCTCTCTGTATCATTGCACTATCCTCCAAAATCTAAAATTACTAATCACTTCAGGAGGCGTCGCTCATATGGGCAACCGGTAGCGACAATAAATAAATGTAAAAAAAACAACAACTTTGATTAACTAATGCTCATATATTAATGTCATAAATAAATAGCATGTATATTTTATCTATCGTGATAGCGCAGTGGATGCTTCGCTTCAGGTGCGAAAGGTATATAAAGTTTTAAGCTTAAGAAGAAATCATCACATAACCCTCCCGCCGGCCTCCCCCGGTTTCTGTCCAGTTTGAGTGAGTAACATTGTATCTGCACTAGTTTGATAGTTTACTGGTAATCCAGGGATCGCAGGTTCGATCCCCCGTCTGACCCTAATAAAATTAACAGTCTTTCAGATGGGACGTTAAACCGAGGTCTCATAAAACACAAGAAATCATGACATAACCCTTCCGCCGGCCTCCCCCGGTTTCTGTCCAGTTTTAGTGAGTTACATTGGATAGTATATAAAGCCTGATTTCATAAGGCAAAATTGTTTTGTTTTATATTTTGTAGTGCTAAATAACAGAGCGGATAGGCACAGACCCACCAATCATTGCTTGTCACCAAAACGTTAGTATACTTCAATGTTTATTTTACAAACAGTTGTAGTGCCACTGCAGTCAAACCATTGTATCTGTAGTCCAGTGGTTAACAACTTAACACGCATGACTGGTAATCCAGGGATCACAGGTTCGATCCCCCGTCTGACCCTAACAAAATTAACAGTCTTTCAGATGGGACTTTAAACCGAGGTCTTGTGTCGGTGCTTTACACTGTGCACGTAATAGAACCAGAGGAGACAAATATTGTTTTACATTTATTCGTATTTAAGATTATGATGTCCATTAGGAATACAAATAGTACAGAAGATATGAGAATACGACACAGTCTTTCAGATGAGACGTTAAACCGAGGTCTTGTGTCGGTACTGTGCACGTAAAAGAACCAGAGGGGAATTTGGAATGGGTCTCTGTCTGTATCATTGCACTATCCTCCAAAAATCTAAAATGACTAATCTCTTCAGGAGGCGTCGCTCATATGGGCAACCGGTAGTGACGATAAATAAACGTAAAACACACACAATTGTATCGGTAGAATATACATATTTCTTTGAGCTCGATTGCGAAACAAGTTCTTACAACATTATGTAACAGTGTGTATATTAACCCATTGTGTGAGATAATATGTAGGCAGCCCCGTTCGCTCAGTCGGTAGAGCAATCACCCTGTAAGTGAGAGGTCCCAGGTTCGAGTCCCGGACTGGCTGCGTGTTTTTATCACCTGGGTTACGCAGTTCACGTATTTGCGAGTAAACTCCCGAGAAATAGTTCACAATGTATCTCTATCACAATGTATCTCTATCACAATGTATCTCTATCACAATGTATCTCTATCACAATGTATCTCTATCACAATGTATCTCTATCCCAATGTATCTCTATCCCAATGTATCTCTATCCCAATGTATCTCTATCACAATGTATCTCTATCACAATGTATCTCTATCACAATGTATCTCTATCACAATGTATCTCTATCACAATGTATCTCTATCCCAATGTATCTCTATCACAATGTATCTCTATCCCAATGTATCTCTATCACAATGTATCTCTATCACAATGTATCTCTATCACAATGTATCTCTATCCCAATGTATCTCTATCACAATGTATCTCTATCCCAATGTATCTCTATCACAATGTATCTCTATCACAATGTATCTCTATCACAATGTATCTCTATCACAATGTATCTCTATCCCAATGGAAATTCATGGGAGAATTCCAATTTGGTGGGGAAGTATGTAACGGTTTGTATATTAACCCAATATGTGAGGTGATATGTAGGCAGCCCGGTTAGCTCAGTCGGTAGAGCAATCGCCCTGTAAGCGAGAGGTCCCGGACTGGCTGCTTGTTTTTCTCACCTGGTACTCTACAAGTAGATTAATCGCTCTCGAGATCTCAAGCCTATAAAGATATCACTGCCGTGGTTCTGGTAAGGTCGAACTCGCTACCTATCTATTATGAGACAGACCGTATCCGTTGCACCACAGAAGTACATCATGAGTTTATCTATGTTGTGGGCAATATCACTTATGTCAAACTTCAGTCATGTTGAAGTATTTGTTTGGTCCTATGGAATTCGACATATCAGATGTAGACTGTAATATCATTTAAGCCTTTCCCTCATAGAAGCACCTCTTGACGCCATTACCAATACGACATTGCATTGACAATGTAGTAGTCAAACCAATGTTCATAATATAGGCCAAAATCTCATGTAGTCCCAGCAATATCTATGGAGGTGGGATAGATATGGCGACTACTTATCCACTGTCGGGGGGGGGGAATAGGAAACAAACACCTTTTTTATTATGGCCTTAACACCAATTTTTAGAGAAACCTTTCAACTATCAATTAACACCAGCATAATTAGGGACCATATATCTTTTGTTTACATACAGGCTCTGTCACACGTGACACCAACATGACATCACCACCATAACTGTAAATCAATGCCACTATAATTATATTCCTCAAATGCAAGTTTTACTTATGAATATTCTATCAAATTAAAATGTCACTTGTTTTACTCACAAAATGAAATTTAAATCACAAACTAAGCCACATAATTATATTCACAGCTTGCCATTTTAGGCATTAAGTTTCTGAGATCATATGTCATTTTTTCATCAGAAGCATTTTCTTAGTTTGACCTCTTGACCTAGTTTTTATTATGGTTTGACCCCAAGGTAGTATATTAACAAACAAGGGATAGTATACAACTCAGATTTGCTGTACTGGTACAAAATATTGATTTGTGTAATTGCAGGTTTCGAGTTTAATCCTCGATTGAGCTGTGCCGATGACCAGGACCTTCCGGCAAACCATATACAGAAGAAGTTCAGCGTGGGACTAGGCACACCCCGCCAGTGAAACCAACAACAACAAACAGCATTGAGTATTATTGAGATCGAACCAACTGAATTAACTTAAAAATATTCTAACATTATAAGGCCTAAAAAGAAGTACCTGTGTTTGGGTTCCCCGACTGACCCAATTTGTGACTTTGACCTTGAAAAACTTGGAGCCAACTATGAGCCATATAGATCACAGATAAATATTTGTAGCCATATATTTGACAAAAATGCTGTGCCAAAATTTACAAGCCGGCTCATCTGGATCTACACTTTTTGTAAGTCTATTTAGAGGCCTGTAGTGTTGAAAGGGTTAATGAAATTAATAACCATATACATTGAAATCGAATGTTGATTTAATAAATATTCTTATGTATATATGGCTGTGTTTTTATTGTGTTTAAAGCAGCATTACATCGTATGAAATAAAAGATATTTGAAAAATTAAAATTTTACGTATGGGTAGCAATGCTGCTACACATTCTAACATTATACTTTGTATACTTATTTTCAATTGGTAAACAATGTTTTTTTGCGATAAAACAAACTCGAAACCGAAAGTAGGACTTTCCGAGTCGATCGGTCATGCATTTGTTTACAACCAGAACGCATCGTCCGCATTTGTTTACATTCGGAATGCATCGTCCCCATTTGTCCCAAGTTGTCTTTTTTAATAAAATTACTTGAGATGTTGATTCATACCTATGCTATCTAAGTCTTTTAGGGACATGTCTACATCCCCGCGAGGGGTTCGACATTAGAAGAAGATAGATAGCTAGTCATTCATGTTCAAAATATATACGTTGTTTTCTACATCCTCTGTTGTTTCACGCATGCACGCTGTGCGTGTTTAGATTTCGTGTGTTGATAAACAAATTCGCGTATACGACAGTTTATATTTATTGGAATGTTATAATTTCTGAGCGACTATTTGGTTTTTTGTAAACACACACACATTAGTATTTATATTTTACCCATAACATCGTTTATTACGATGTAATGCTGCTTTAAGTATATATATATGAAGGGTACAGCTTTGATTTACTACTGATCATACATTACTGTCCCTGTCATAAATAAATAGCATGTCAGCCATTAAGTAATAATACGCCTCAGGACTAACTAAGTAATGTCGTTTTTTCCCCCTATCACTGGGAAGTCGACCTTCATTTAATGGTGGAGAGAAGATCACACACATTCCCCGGAGGTAATGACCAGTACTGACTCTCCATTGACATTGTTTAATGCATTAAATTGTTTGACATAAGATCGCAAAAAGCAATTCATCTATAAATAGCATTGATAATAGCATTTTTGCAAAATATTACATTCTTGCCAAATATTACATTCTTCCTAAAATATTACATTCTTCCTAAATATTACATTCTCCCTAAATATTACATTCTTCCTAAATATTACATTCTTCCTAAAATATTACATTCTCCCTAAATATTACATTCTCCCTAAATATTACATTCTCCCTAAATATTACATTATCCCTAAATATTACATTCTCCCTAAATATTACATTCTCCCTAAAATATTACATTCTTCCTAAATATTACATTCTCCCTAAATATTACATTCTTCCTACTAGATATTACATTCTCCCTCAATATTACATTCTTCCTAAATAGTACCCTGAATATTACATTCTCCCTAAATATTACATTCTTGCTAAATATTACATTCTCCCTAAATATTACATTCTTGCTAAATATTACATTCTCCCTAAATATTACATTCTCCCTAAACTATTACATTCTCCCTAAATATTACATTCTCCCTAAAATATTACATTCTTCCTAAAATATTACATTATCCCTAAATATTACATTATCCCTAAATATTACATTCTCCCTAAATATATTTCATTCTCCCTAAAATATTACATTCTTCCTAAATATTACATTCTCCCTAAATATTACATTCTTCCTAAATATTACATTCCTCCTAAATATTACATTCTCCCTAAATATTAATTCTCCCTAAAATATTATTCTTCCTAAAATATTACATTATCCCTAAATATTACATTATCCCTAAATATTACATTCTCCCTAAATATATTTCATTCTCCCTAAAATATTACATTCTTCATAAATATTACATTCTCCCTAAATATATTACATTCTCCCTAAAATATTACATTCTTCATAAATATTACATTCTCCCTAAATATATTTCATTCTCCCTAAAATATTACATTCTTCATAAATATTACATTCTCCCTAAAATATTACATTCCTCCTAAATATTACATTATTCATAGATACCGGTATTACATTATCTCTAAATATTACATTTTCACCCAGAACAACCATTAATTTTGTTTATTATCCAATGCTATACAGTGGAAGCAATCGGCCATTTTGATGTAGGTTAACCCTTTCAACCCCACAGGCCTCTAAATAGGCTTATGAAAAGTGTAGATCCAGATGAGCCGGCTCGTGACGAGCCGTCTCATCAGGATCTGCACTTTTTTGCCAGTAATAATTATTACTATTTTTAGATAAAATTACCCATTTTGATAAATGAACTGGTCCAAAGGTAATTTTCTTATTAATTTATTGGTCTGAAAATATCACGCACCAGTCCATGTCTGTTACTTGGGGTTGAATGGGTTAATTCAGTATATAAAGTCCGAAAATAAAAATGGTGAGATATATACAGGTAGTTAAGTTTATACAACATTATATTAATCGCTCTCGAGACCTCATTCCTGGTGGAATCCATCGCCATGAGGGAGAGAGCTGTGGCCATATGGAATTTAAGTGCCTTGCCTATGGTCACAATCGTAACGGCTCCAGCTGGACTCGAACTCCGGACCCTTTGCACCTGAAACGAACACGCTACTGAGGCCATATGGAATTTAAATGTCTTGCCTAAGGGCACAATCGTACTGGCTACAACTGGGCTCGAACTCCGGCTATTCAGCCAAATGCTTTAGCTCCACTATCCGAACAGCAAACAGTATAGAGCCTGATCAGATGGCACGTTTTGTGCCGTCTGATCTGGCTCTATGCTGTTTGCAAAAGTGATTTTCTCAGCCGCTAGCGTGCAAAGGGTTAATGATACACGTGCTGGTTCATGCACTATCTTTGAGGTTGTTTATATAAGTTACAAATTTCGTATACAATGTTGGTTCATTAGTTGTATCTGTGTGAAATATGGGGCGGGGGGGGGGGACAAAATTGTACAATTTGAATAGGAATTTTTTTTGGAACAATTTTATGCCATTTTATGCCGCTATAAATTAAAGTATGTTCCAAATATGCTAAGCGCATCGATAAATAATGAACGCATCGTGTGGCTTTCAACATAAGATTTATAAGATCAGATGTGGAACATTAACTAAGCTCTGGGTTATCTAGGTTAGAATGTAATTAGAAACTAGAAAGTTTCACACTTTTCTAAAATAAACATATATATATTTGGTTTCTCACTTAATAAGATAATATACTTGAGATTGTGCTGCACAATGCACTTGTCATACTGCAGAATAGTTTTGAATAGTACGTATATTGTGCTGTGATGACACATACACGACCTCTGATCAGATGGCTAACTGTACTTATTTATGATGTTATTTTCCTTTTATGGGACACTTACAACTGGACTAAATATTTCAAATCATTTGTACATATTAACTTTTAACAGTATTTATTTCTGTGACAACTAAATGTTGATGCGTTTATCAAGCGATATTAATAAATTATTACTGATATTCATTACCGTAATAAAACTATCTTCTGTAATGAATTTGTGAGTGTGTGTTTTACGTTTATTTATCGTCGCTACCGGTTGCCCATATGAGTGACGCCTCCTGAAGAGATTAGTAATTTTACATTTTTGGAGGATAGTGCAATGATACAGACAAGAGACCCATTCCAGAATCTCCTCTGGTTCTTTTACGTGCACAGTGTAAAGCACCGATACGAGACCTTGGTTTAAAGTCACATCTGAGAGACTGTTAATTTTATTAGGGTCAGGTGGGGGATCGAACCTGCGATCCCTGGATTACCAGTCCAGCGTGTTAACCACTGGGCTACAGATCTGTCTAGGAATTTGTGATGCCTTTTATTCCTGACCTGGTGGATAAAATGAAATTGCCAAAAAGGAATTTTACCCCAAATGACGAGGTATGTCGAACACTTATTTACATTCATTATAATAATTAATTATATAGAGAATTTGTGACTCAATTTGAATTCATATATACTTTTATTAAACTCGTCTAGAAAAAAATCTATATATAAATTAAACTTTATTTATTTTGCAACGATTGCGAAGCAAGTTTTAACAACTTATATTAATCACTCTCGAAAGCGTTAATGTGGTCATTTGTGTGGGAGGAAACCGGAGTACCCGATGAAAACCCACCTGTCTGATCTGGCGACCATCGTATCATCTCACATACTTCCTGGTCTGAGGATCAAACCCGGGTTGCATTGGTGAGAAGCGAGCGCGCTACCGGTAATATATTATTAGTTCAATTTAGTACATCTACACAGAGTTTGAGCCCTGCTGGAGCCGTTACGAGTGTGCCTTTAGGTAAGGCATTTAAATTCCACGTTGCCTCTTCTCTCTCCTTCGTGGCAATGGATTCCATCAGGAATGAGGTCTCGAGAGTGATTAATATAAGTTGTAAGAACTTGTTTCGCAATCGAGCCAAAATAAATAAGTATAAACTATCCCTCTCTCCCTCGTGGCGATGGATTCCATCAGGAATGAGGTCTCGAGAGTGATTAATATAAGTGGTAAGAACTTGTTTCGCAATCAAGCTAAAATAAATGTGTAGAGTGGTGGAGGTATCCGGTGATTTCGGCCCTCGGTGTTTTCGGCCTAGTGATTTCGGCCCAGTGATTCTTTGCATGCATACTACATGTCTACTGTTGAAATAGAATAAAACCGAACGAGTCTGCATTACGTTACATCTATTTTATTTTTACACAAATGTACACAATTATATAGGCCTACAATGATCTCAGTATTAATAAACAGCACTTTCAAGTCATAGAGTGAACACATAGATAATACAACAGATCTATAGCAATTTACAGTTAGTCCTTACCAAACAGTTAGTCCTCCCCACCATTCTCCCCCCTTTCTCCCCCACCACTCGCAACCTCCTCCCCCCCCCATGACCTAACTACAAAAAAACACTGGGCCAAAATCACTGGGCCGAATTTACCGAGGGCCGAAATTACCTGTATTCGTGGTGGAGCCTATGCTAGGTGTATTTTCCATTTTCATCCGTATTTAAAATATTTATATAGTTCTAGTCTAATTTCGCTGACAGAGCTGAAGCATGGTTCAATAGCATTCCGTTGAGTGTATCGGTAGACTGATGCAACTGTCATGTGACTTGTCCAGTAGACGAATATAAACAAGCAAATCACTGGGAGAATATTTCCACCGAAACTGTTGCGGCGATGTATGAGCAATTCAGGTAGCTATCTGAATTAAAAAATATATACACATAACCCGAAAAATAGTTTCTATACCATTTCTGATTAAGACCAATACATGTTTTTATTCAATGATGTACTATATCAAAATAAGATATTCAACAAGTTATGATGGATAAATATACTTTAACTCTTTCAACCCCAAGTAACTGACATGGATTGGTGCATGCTATTTTTAGACCAATAAATTAATAAGAAAATTACCTTTGGACCAGTTCATTTATCAAAATGGGTAATTTTATCTAAAAATAGTAATAATTATTACTGGCAAAAAAAGTGCAGATCCTGATGAGACGGCTCGTTATGAGCCGGCTCATCTGGATCTACACTTTTCATAAGCCTATTTAGAGGCATGTGGGGTTGAAAGGGTTAATATACATTAAAATTAAATTTACACTTTTTGTTGAAAATTTTGATTTTTGACAACATTTGAGGGTGCTTGGTTTTTTTATGCTTGTTAATTCATGTATATATCACTGCAAAATGCAAATAAAGTGTGTATATATTCCCAAAAATGGGTGAAATTTACACTTTTTGTTGAAAATTTCGGTTTTTTTGACAACATTTGAGGGCACATCAAATATAAGCTGCACCGTATTTCAACAATAGTTTGTTTGTTTGTGTGGGTTTAAAGTATACTAATAATAACAAGTACGCCGTGCATAGGTGCCCTAAAGTCTTGAGTTCCCCGTATAAACGGTATTGAACAGCAAGGTCACGTGACGAAGCTAAAACTGTCAACAAAAGTTCTTTTCACGACTTAAGAAAATAATAATATACGGCAAGTGCAATTAACATTTTATACTGGATTTACGCCGAGCATAGGTTCCACCACTCTATAATGTAAATATTTAACTTAGGCTTTCACTTCCTGGTATTTATATCCATATTGTAACTACATGTATCAATCATATATGTATTTTTTATTTAACCCGTAATCTGCTAATCACGTCTAAAGTCGCTTTTGCAAACAGTATAGAGCCAGATCAGCCGGCACAGAACGTTACATCTGATCAGGCTCTATGCTGTTTGCTATTTGGATAGTGGAGCTAAAACACTTATCTGAATAACAAACAACATAGATCCTGATCAGAGGCGGCGTTACACCGCGGCTGATCTGGATCTATGCTGTTTGCACATTCCATTTAATTTATTCAGCAGGCTACGGGTTAAGAGTCCTCCATAGAGAAATAATATGATAAATAAATAGACTCTCTTACAATTTTCAGGTAAATATAAAATTACACTAAACTCACATGTTTGTATTATTTTGTGTAGCCGTCCGTAGTTATTCTTTATTTATTTTTCATTAATGTCAAACCCCTTGCGGGGACATAGATATATTTTCCAAGGCAGTACTATGAAATGTATGTGCCGTGCCATACTCAAACACACTACGTCTGTTCGAACCCAGGACCCTATGCTGAGTAGATCCACCTTGTCTACTGTAAGTGGCAACAACCTCCGCTCTGTAGACCTACCGCAGGCTAAAATTTAATGTGAATAAAGCATTAACTGGAAAAGTGCATTAAGTGTGTACCAAGTTTCATTAAAGCAGCATTACATCGTAATAAAGGATGTTTTGTGTAAAATATAAATACTAATGTGTGTGTTTACAAAAATCGAAATAGTTGCTCAGAAACGATAAAATTCCAATAAGGCCTGTGGGGTTGAAAGGGTTAATGTCAATCTCATCTCGGGGATGTAGACATTCTATCTCTCTCTTCCTCTTAATGTCAATCTCATCTCGGGGATGTAGACATTCTATCTCTCTCTTCCTCTTAATGTCAATCTCATCTCGGGGATGTAGACATTCTATCTCTCTCTTCCTCTTAATGTCAATCTCATCTCGGGGATGTAGACATGCTATCTCTCTCTTCCTCTTAATGTCAATCCCATCGCGGGGATGTAGACATTCTATCTCTCTCTTCCTCTTAATGTCAATCCCATCGCGGGGATGTAGACATTCTATCTCTCTCTTCCTCTTAATGTCAATCCCATCGCGGGGATGTAGACATTCTATCTCTCTCTTCCTCTTAATGTCAATCCCATCGCGGGGATGTAGACATTCTATCTCTCTCTTCCTCTTAATGTCAATCTCATCTTGGGGATGTAGACATTCTATCTCTCTCTTCCTCTTAATGTCAATCTCATCTCGGGGATGTAGACATTCTATCTCTCTCTTCCTCTTAATGTCAATCTCATCTCGGGGATGTAGACATTCTATCTCTCTCTTCCTCTTAATGTCAATCTCATCTCGGGGATGTAGACATTCTATCTCTCTCTTCCTCTTAATGTCAATCTCATCTCGGGGATGTAGACATTCTATCTCTCTCTTCCTCTTAATGTCAATCTCATCTCGGGGATGTAGACATTTTATCTCTGTGTACACAGCGTAGCAAGTTTGAACTCAATGTTGAGAAAAACATCGAAATTTGAACATTAGAATACACCATTGACATTCTAGGATTCAAATTTTTGGTGGAGGTTGGAGCATGCACCTGCACATTGCAACCACCACCGCACCATCAGTGGTCAAATTATTAGTCGACCGGTCCTACAAATTAAAAATGCTAGTTACCCCCCCCCCCCCGATAGTGCAGTGTCTGGTGGGTAACCTGGTGCCTGTGATAGTAAATGTGGCTCATCTTTGGAGTTATGCCCCTTTAATTGAAAACTTTCATAAAAAATAAAACACGGACAATATAAATGCCTAGCCGTGGTTGATAAATATCACAATCTAATTTCCTGATACACTTCTACCTCGCTGAAATAAACAACATTAATATACAGTACTGACAAACACAGGCCTTAAAATCAATAAATTTACAAACCAGCATTGCGTTGAGAATCAAGGGGAGAAATAATTGGTTTCATTCAACATAAATCGCTAAGACGTCAAGAGTGATGTCCCCTGTACGGTGTTGTAATTAATTTTTGTGATAATTTATTTTGATGAAGAGTGATGCTTTTGAACGGATTTGCGTTGCATGACATTCCTACAATAGGTTGGTTGATTTGTCCTTCATATATTTATATCGCGCAGTAGCCGCTAACTTTTAATTTAAAGACATAAACTGCGAAATGGTTAACGAACGTACCCCACCCATTAATGCAATTATCTGATACATTTATTATTCATAGTATCTGTTGCATTCTCTACTGATTGCTTAACTCTATCAACTCTATCAACATTATATTCCAATTACTGATTGCCTACTCTATCTGTGTGGTGTCCGTTGTCCAGTGGTAGAGCGTGGGATTTGGAATCGAACGGTCCTGGGTTTGATACTCGGGTCAGGCCGGCCACATATGTAGTGTCATTGTGCAAGCCACCGCACACACATTGCTTAGTAATGGTTAATCGCTTAGGTCGGCTAAGCCTGCCCAGGAAAACATGTCTAGGTCACTGCATGGGGTTTTGACATTAATGGAACATACATGTATGTATACTTGTATACATACATGTACAACTGTACATACATGATTACATCTGTATCATCTCTAGTGATTGCCTCACTCCATCAAGAGTATACTCCTAATAATAGCATTTTTTCAACAGGCCTGGGATGTTTTTCAGACATAGCCCTGTAATGAGAGACATCTGTAATTTTCTATTACCTCCCTTGGCAGATAAAGTCCGATTTATTCCAAAATGTGAATAGGTCCTTTTAGTTGGAACCCTTTGTTTTTACTGTTGTTCCCTAGCCAGATGTTGCGGTATGATAATTGTGATTTTATCAAAATCGTGTTAATTAACTGATAACATTCTTTTACAAATAAGTACCCATTGTATATACTGTATGAGATCTGTCGCGATATAGTAATTTAATAATCATAAGAAGCGATAGTAGAATAATATTGCTAACATGTTGTGAAAAGGAAACAACGATAAAAACAGAGGAAACACTTAATAGGACCTATCTACTTTTAGGGAGTATTCAGGGGCAGTAACTGACCGATGTTTCTCATTGCTTTACAGATTTAAGGAGAGATGTATTGTTTTGCATTTTGCGATAATACATTGTAATTACTATACAGACAACAGCCTCCGTGGCAGAGTGGTCTAACGTGCCACCGTTCAGGGTTCCCTTTGTCTGAATTTTTGTCTGCGCCACTTGTCTCCCACTTCTGTCACCAATTGAAAAACACTGGAGCCAATTTAAAAAACTTGGAGCCATATAGTTCACAAATAAAATATTTTTTTTAAATTGCGCCAATTATTTTCGCCAATTCACAAAATTTAGCGCCAATATTATTTTTTTGGCGTCATTGGCGACCGACAGCGGGAACCCTGACCGTTAGAACTTGCTTATCGCCGCTATCATCAGAGCTGCAGGTTTGCTCCCTATAAGGGACAAGTTGTCAGGCTCTTATGGAAGTACATGTAGGAGAGATAAGTACTGTTTGTTACCCCGGAAATGATGTTGGTGTTCTCTCCGCCACAGCATTCTGAGGAGAGAAATGTTGAAATCAAACAACCAGAATTACTTCCGAAATTAGAATAGTTTAATCGCATGTGGCTATCTCTATGGACTGGTGCAAGTCAATTCATACCCTGGACATTTCGTACCCACCTAATGGTCACAGGTTTGAGACCCCATTCAGACCATGTCTCTTTATATGAAAATGATGGCAATTTCTTACGGAGGTTGGTGTACCAAGTACTGGTGAACTGCTGGAGTCTGCCCAGGAAAGGTGTTGTTAGGTAAACTGTCAGTCGCTCAAGTGGGCAACTTGTAGCAACGTTAAATAAACTTAAATAAAGTATTTTTAAAATGCACAATTTTAGACTGGCATATTTAGGCTGTAGAAGTAATGCTGCAGTAGTAAACTAACCAGGGTTCCCTCTGTCTGAATGTTTGTCTGTGCCACTTCTGTCGCCAATTGAAAAACACTGGAGCCAATTAAAATAACTTGGAGGCAACTAAGAGCCATATATACTGAGTCAAAAAAGAAACGATACCTGGTGTTTATGTGTCTATAATTTCAACATTTATTAAGAAAATTCTTTGAAAATTCATAAGATGATAGTCCAACATGTTTGAAAGAGGAGCACATAAAGCATAATGAGCCTCCGAAACTGTCTGCTGCGTGATGACGTAATTCGTCGGACAGGGGTCTAATGGAGTTTTCACACAGACGTCAATACCGAGTATGGGCACCATTTGCGTCTCTCACTGCAATGCACCGCCGTCGCATCGAACGGAAGAGTGTCTGAATCTCTTGCTGGTCAATATTTGTCCACTCCTGACGCAAAACATCCCTCAGTTGGTTTAACGTTACCGTCTGACGCGGCGGTCTAACGTATCCCACAAATGTTCTATGGGTGACAAGTCTGGTGACAAAGCAGGCCACGGCAGGGTTTCAATATTGTTCTGCTCCAATAATGTGGTGGAAATCCGAGCAGTATGACACCTGGCGTTGTCCTGTTGGAACAGTGTGACGTTTCTGTTGGCGTTAAAGAACGGCACAACAACTGGCGCAAGGATCTCATCACAGTACCGCTGGGCGTTTAGGTTCCCGTCCACCACTAACAGTTCAGTGCGACTGCCGAAGGTGATACCGCCCCACGCCATAACGCTTCCGCCCCCGAACAGATCGACCTGACGTACACATGCGTCGGCGTAACGTTCACCGCATCTGCGATATACCCGCTCTCTGCCATCCGCTCGACGCAAACAGAACCGCGATTCATCGCTAAACATCACCGAATTCCACTGTAACCGAGTCCAGCGAGCACGTTCCGTCGTCCATTCCCGCCGTACGTCACGGTGACGTCGTGTCAGGATGGGTCCAACGTATGGCCGATAGGCACGAATGCCACATTCACCGAACCGGTTCCTGACTGTTTGTGCACTGATGCGATTGTTGGTCATCCCAGGAGTAACGGCAGCTGTGTGCGTAGCAGGTAGGAACCGGTCACGTAAATGTGACGTCCGAATGTGACGGTCTTGTTCACGCGTTGTCCACCGATCCATGTGTTCGATAACGTCGAAGTAGACGTGTTATCGTGATCCGCGTAACCCAGAGTCGATTTGCGACGTCATGCTGATGTAAACCGCCGTCAATCATGCCAATGGCACGCATTCTCTGATTGCGGTTTAGCCTAGGCATTTTGTTAGAGGTAACAATGGGTATGTAAGGTGTTTTTCCTCGATGATAATGCAATACCAGTACAATAAACCGGTTTTCCGATTTGTACATGTGCAGGAAGTTGTCTTTGTTGAGGAGCACGTGCAAATCGGAAATTCGGCGTTCCAGGATTATCGGGTGTTTACCTGTGTTTATGGTTGGCTGACGTTGGGATAAGATGCCCTGTACCGATACGTAATAATATATTAAACCTTTCTATGGTTTTATCCGTTTTACGTCATTTTTAGTTAGTTTCTTTTTTGACTCAGTATAGTTCACAAATAAATATTTGAAGCCATGAATTTGACAAAACATGTGCCAAAACAAAAAAGTTGCACCAAATATTTTCGCCAATTCACAAAATTTAGCGCCAATATTTATTTTTTTTGGCACCATTGGCGATCGGCAGCGGGAACCCTGCTAACTTTATACATTGTACTGTTATGTTATATTTCGGGTTTTACGCCTGCATCAGCACCATTTTGGGCTATATCGCCGGCGGGCAGTTTACCTAACAACACCTTTCCTGGCCAGGCTCCAGCGGTTAACCAGTACTTGGGTGCACCAACCTCCGTAAGAAACTGTTTTCATATAAATGAGACACGGTCTGAGCGGGGCTCGAACCCGTGACCATCAGTGATGATAGGTAACAGTGGTATACAAGTCAGCGACCTTAACCACTCGACCACGGAGGCGGACCACTGTAATTAAACACTGTGTATACAGTACAGTATAATTCCATCACAATGTAACTTGAGAGGAGGGGGGTTAGAGTACAATGCTGTTGGTGCCTTATGTATAGAATGTGTTTGTATTTTACGTTTATTTATCGTCGCTACTGGTTGCCCATATGAGCGACGCCTCCTGAAGAGATTAGTCATTTTAGATTTTGGAGGATAGTGCAATGATACAGACAGAGACCTCCTCTGGTTCTTTTATATGCACGGTGTACAGCACCAACATGAGACCTTGGTTTAAAGTCCCATCTGAAGGACTGTTAACTTTATTACCAGTCCAGCATGTTACCACTGGACTACATATCCGTCTGTATGGGTCTTGAGAGCGACTAATACAATGTTGTTATAACTTGTTTCACAATTGAGCTAAGATAATTTGGCATAAAGTATAAAGATCCAGATTTCATGAACTGTACATAACATATCATTCATTGCATCTCAGGGTTCATTCTATGTCAGAATTTTTGGGAGAAGTGAGAAAGCGCGTGATCGCTTCCTTAAATGGTGTTCTTTAATATACTTCTGCAAAATAGGGTTAAAATGCACAGTACAATCATTAAATACAACATTTGATTAGAAGGAGTGCTTTATAATGGGTCAGTGTATCTTACTAGACAAAAGTTTGTTTGAAAATTGTAAAAACCAAAACATATTTTTTTTAGGGAGAAGTGGGGCCCCCAGAGGGCGAAGTCAGGGTCCCTAGGGCGACAATTTCGCCCACATCGCCCTCTAAACTGATCCCTGGGCATCATATCAATGACTTACATGTATCTGTAATGCTTCTCTTCAGATGAATAGCTGGTCGAGAAGGACATCATGGAGTTACCGTGGTTACCGTGGTCTCAGGATGAAAGTGCAGCACATACCTCAACAGATCTGCAAGGCATGCGCCAGATCCCTCGTAAGTTAATGTGAAATGGACATGATTGCATATAGCCAGTCAGGCGCGTAGCTACGTATACGCAAAACGCGCAATTGCGTATACATTGTAACCAAAAAATGGGCATGATTGCACATAGCCAGTCAGGCGTGTAGCTACGTATACGCAAAAAGCGCAATTGCGTATACATTGTAATAAAAAAATAGGCATGACTGCACATAGCCAGTCAGGCGCGTAGCTATGTATACGCAAAAAGCGCAATTGCGTATACATTGTAATAAAAAAATGGGCATGACTGCACATAGCCAGTCAGGCGCGTAGCTACGTATACGCAAAAAGCGCAATTGCGTATACATTGTAATAAAAAAATGGGCATGACTGCACATTGCCAGTCAGGCGCGTAGCTACGTATACGCAAAAAGCGCAATTGCGTATACATTGTATTAAAAAAATGAGCATGACTGCACATTGCCAGTCAGGCGCGTAGCTACGTATACGCAAAAAGCGCAATTGCGTATACATTGTAATAAAAAAATGGGCATGACTGCACATTGCCAGTCAGGCGCGTAGCTACGTATACGCAAAAAGCGCAATTGCGTATACATTGTATTAAAAAAATGAGCATGACTGCACATTGCCAGTCAGGCGTGTAGCTACGTATACGCAAAAAGCGCAATTGCGTATACATTGTAATAAAAAAATGGGCATGACTGCACATTGCCAGTCAGGCGCGTAGCTACGTATACGCAAATGCGCAATTGCGTATACATTGTAATAAAAAAATGGGCATGACTGCACATTGCCAGTCAGGCGCATAGCTACGTATACGCAAAAAGCGCAATTGCGTATACATTGTAATAAAAAATGGGCATGACTGCACATTGCCAGTCAGGCGCGTAGCTACGTATACGCAAAAAGCGCAATTGCGTATACATTGTAATAAAAAAATGGGCATGACTGCACATTGCCAGTCAGGCATGTAGTTACATAATTTTATATGCAAAACACATAATTGTGCATACGTTGCCAAAAGTTTATAAATTACATTGTTTAATACATAGCGCACTAAAAGCGAACGTTGTTTTTCATTCCATCTTATTGTTCTCTTATACAAATAATCAAGAACTATATACATTTTCTTTCATTTCAATCTATTGCAATTTGCTGTTAATTTATATATACATGTAAAATACTGAAATAAATAATGTTTAACCCTTTCCTCCATAGAGATTTGGGTTAATATACTATTATATCTCCATACAAACGGCAGCCATTTAGCTATCATGCAGTGGATAAGTGGTTACCATATCTATCCCACCTCCATAGATATTACTGGGACTACATGAGATTTAGGTTAATATACTATTATATCTCCATATAAACAACAGCCATTTAGCTATCATGCAGTGGATAAGTAGTCGCCATATCTATCCCACCTCCATAGAGATTCTGGCCTTTATTATGAACATTGGTTTGGCTACTACATTGTCAATGTATGTCGTATTTGTAATGACGTCAAGAGGTGCTTCTATGAGGGAAAGGGTTAAACTAAATAATCAAGATTCATTATGTTTTAGCTTTAACACTTTCAACACCACAGGCCTCTAAATAGGCTACAAAAAGTGTAGATCCAAATGAGCCGTCTCATCAGGATCTGCACTTTTTGCCAGTAATATTACTATTTTTAGACAAAATTACCCATATTGATAAATGAACTTGTCCAAATATAAGTTTCTTATTAATTTATTGGTCTAAAAATATAGTGCACCAGTCCATGTCAGTTACTTGGTGTTGAATGGGTGCACCAGTCCATGTCAGTTACTTGGTGTTGAATGCACCAGTCCATGTCAGTTACTTGGTGTTGAATGGGTGCACCAGTCCATGTCAGTTACTTGGTGTTGAATGGGTGCACCAGTCCATGTCAGTTACTTGGTGTTGAATGGGTGCACCAGTCCATGTCAGTTACTTGGTGTTGAATGGGTGCACCAGTCCATGTCAGTTACTTGGTGTTGAATGCACCAGTCCATGTCAGTTACTTGGTGTTGAATGCACCAGTCCATGTCAGTTACTTGGTGTTGAATGCACCAGTCCATGTCAGTTACTTGGTGTTGAATGGGTGCACCAGTCCATGTCAGTTACTTGGTGTTGAATGGTGCACCAGTCCATGTCAGTTACTTGGTGTTGAATGGGTGCACCAGTCCATGTCAGTTACTTGGTGTTGAATGGTGCACCAGTCCATGTCAGTTACTTGGTGTTGAATGGGTGCACCAGTCCATGTCAGTTACTTGGTGTTGAATGCACCAGTCCATGTCAGTTACTTGGTGTTGAATGCACCAGTCCATGTAGGTTACTTGGTGTTGAATGCACCAGTCCATGTCAGTTACTTGGTGTTGATTGGGTGCACCAGTCCATGTCAGTTACTTGGTGTTGAATGGGCCAGTCCATGTCAGTTACTTGGTGTTGAATGGGTGCACCAGTCCATGTCAGTTACTTGGTGTTGAATGCACCAGTCCATGTCAGTTACTTGGTGTTGAATGCACCAGTCCATGTCAGTTACTTGGTGTTGAATGGGTGCACCAGTCCATGTCAGTTACTTGGTGTTGAATGGGTGCACCAGTCCATGTCAGTTACTTGGTGTTGAATGGGTCACCAGTCCATGTCAGTTACTTGGTGTTGAATGGGTGCACCAGTCCATGTCAGTTACTTGGTGTTGAATGGGTGCACCAGTCCATGTCAGTTACTTGGTGTTGAATGGGTGCACCAGTCCATGTCAGTTACTTGGTGTTGAATGGGTGCACCAGTCCATGTCAGTTACTTGGTGTTGAATGGGTGCACCAGTCCATGTCAGTTACTTGGTGTTGAATGCACCAGTCCATGTCAGTTACTTGGTGTTGAATGCACCAGTCCATGTCAGTTACTTGGTGTTGAATGCACCAGTCCATGTCAGTTACTTGGTGTTGAATGCACCAGTCCATGTCAGTTACTTGGTGTTGAATGCACCAGTCCATGTCAGTTACTGGTGTTGAATGCACAAGTCCATGTCAGTTACTTGGTGTTGAATGCACCAGTCCATGCCAGTTATTGTTGTTGAATGCACCAGTCCATGTCAGTTACATGGTGTTGAATTCACCAGTCCATGTCAGTTACATGGTGTTGAATACACCAGTCCATGTCACTTACATGGTGTTGAATGTACCATTCCATGTCAGTTACTGGTGTTGAATGCACCAGTCCATGTCAGTTACTGGTGTTGAATGCACCAGTCCATGTCATACTGGTGTTGAATGCACAAGTCCATGTCAGTTACTGGTGTTGAATGCACCAGTCCATGTCAGTTACTTGGGTTGAATGCACCAGTCCATGTCAGTTACTGGTGTTGAATGCACAAGTCCATGTCAGTTACTGGTGTTGAATGCACCAGTCCATGCCAGTTATTGGTGTTGAATGCACCAGTCCATGTCAGTTATATAGTGTTGAATGCACCAGTCCATGTCAGTTACATGGTGTTGAATGCACCAGTCCATGTCAGTTACATGGTGTTGAATGTACCAGTCCATGTCAGTTACTGGTGTTGAATGCACCAGTCCATGTCATACTGGTGTTGAATGCACAAGTCCATGTCAGTTACTGGTGTTGAATGCACCAGTCCATGTCAGTTACTTGGGTTGAATGCACCAGTCCATGTCAGTTACTGGTGTTGAATGCACAAGTCCATGTCAGTTACTGGTGTTGAATGCACCAGTCCATGTCAGTTATTGGTGTTGAATGCACCAGTCCATGTCAGTTACTTGGTGTTGAATGCACCAGTCCATGTCAGTTACTTGGTGTTGAATGGGTGCACCAGTCCATGTCAGTTACTTGGTGTTGAATGGGTGCACAGTCCATGTCAGTTACTTGGTGTTGAATGGGTGCACCAGTCCATGTCAGTTACTTGGTGTTGAATGGCACCAGTCCATGTCAGTTACTTGGTGTTGAATGGGTGCACCAGTCCATGTCAGTTACTTGGTGTTGAATGGGTGCACCAGTCCATGTCAGTTACTGGTGTTGAATGGGTGCACCAGTCCATGTCAGTTACTTGGTGTTGAATGCACCAGTCCATGTCAGTTACTTGGTGTTGAATGGGTGCACCAGTCCATGTCAGTTACTTGGTGTTGAATGCACCAGTCCATGTCAGTTACTTGGTGTTGAATTGCACCAGTCCATGTCAGTTACTTGGTGTTGAATGCACCAGTCCATGTCAGTTACTTGGTGTTGAATGGGTGCACCAGTCCATGTCAGTTACTTGGTGTTGAATGGGTGCACCAGTCCATGTCAGTTACTTGGGGTTGAATGGTGCACCAGTCCATGTCAGTTACTTGGGGTTGAATGGGTGCACCAGTCCATGTCAGTTACTTGGTGTTGAATGCACCAGTCCATGTCAGTTACTTGGTGTTGAATGGGTGCACCAGTCCATGTCAGTTACTTGGTGTTGAATGGATGCACCAGTCCATGTCAGTTACTTGGGGTTGAATGAATGCACCAGTCCATGTCAGTTACTTGGTGTTGAATGGGTGCACCAGTCCATGTCAGTTACTTGGTGTTGAATGCACCAGTCCATGTCAGTTACTTGGTGTTGAATGCACCAGTCCATGTCAGTTACTTGGTGTTGAATGGGTGCACCAGTCCATGTCAGTTACTTGGTGTTGAAGCACCAGTCCATGTCAGTTACTTGGTGTTGAATGCACCAGTCCATGTCAGTTACTTGGTGTTGAATGCACCAGTCCATGTCAGTTACTTGGTGTTGAATGCACCAGTCCATGTCAGTTACTTGGTGTTGAATGGGTGCACCAGTCCATGTCAGTTACTTGGTGTTGAATGGGTGCACCAGTCCATGTCAGTTACTTGGTGTTGAATGGGTGCACCAGTCCATGTCAGTTACTTGGTGTTGAATGGGTGCACCAGTCCATGTCAGTTACTTGGTGTTGAATGGGTGCACCAGTCCATGTCAGTTACTTGGTGTTGAATGGGTGCACCAGTCCATGTCAGTTACTTGGTGTTGAATGGGTGCACCAGTCCATGTCAGTTACTTGGTGTTGAATGGGTGCACCAGTCCATGTCAGGTACTTGGTGTTGAATGGGTGCACCAGTCCATGTCAGGTACTTGGTGTTGAATGGGTGCACCAGTCCATGTCAGGTACTTGGTGTTGAATGGGTGCACCAGTCCATGTCAGGTACTTGGTGTTGAATGGGCACCAGTCCATGTCAGGTACTTGGTGTTGAATGGGCACCAGTCCATGTCAGTTACTTGGTGTTGAATGCACCAGTCCATGTCAGTTACTTGGTGTTGAATGCACCAGTCCATGTCAGTTACTTGGTGTTGAATGGGTGCACCAGTCCATGTCAGTTACTTGGTGTTGAATGGGTGCACCAGTCCATGTCAGTTACTTGGTGTTGAATGGGTGCACCAGTCCATGCCAGTTACTTGGTGTTGAATGGGTGCACCAGTCCATGTCAGTTACTTGGTGTTGAATGGGTGCACCAGTCCATGTATATTACTTGGGGTTGAATGGGTGCACCAGTCCATGTCAGTTACTTGGTGTTGAATGGGTGCACCAGTCCATGTCAGTTACTTGGTGTTGAATGGGTGCACCAGTCCATGTCAGTTACTTGGTGTTGAATGGGGCACCAGTCCATGTCAGTTACTTGGTGTTGATGAATGCACCAGTCCATGTCAGTTACTTGGTGTGAATGGACCAGTCCATGTCAGTTATTTGGTGTGAATGGACCAGTCCATGTTAGTTACTTGGTGTTGAATGAACCAGTCCATGTCAGTTACTTGGTGTGAATGAACCAGTCCATGTCAGTTACTTGGTGTTGAATGAACCAGTCCATGTCAGTTACTTGGTGTGAATGAACCAGTCCATGTCAGTTACTTGGTGTGAATGAACCAGTCCATGTCAGTTACTTGGTGTTGAATGAACCAGTCCATGTCAGTTAATTGGTGTTGAATGGGTGCACCAGTCCATGTCAGTTACTTGGTGTTGAATGGGTTAATATCATGCACCAGTCAATGTCAGTTACTTGGTGTTGAATGGGTTAATATCATGCACCAGTCCATGTCAGTTACTTGGTGTTGAATGGGTTAATATCATGCACCAGTCCATGTCAGTTACTTGGTGTTGAATGGGTTAATATCATGCACCAGTCAATGTCAGTTACTTGGT
>CM026400.1:45840486-45882345 GCA_014843695.1 Archivesica marissinica
TGCACCAGTCCATGTCAGTTACTTGGTGTTGAATGGGTGCACCAGTCCATGTCAGTTACTTGGTGTTGAATGTACCAGTCCATATCAGTTACTTGGTGTTGAATGCACCAGTCCATGTCAGTTACTTGGTGTTGAATGGGTGCACCAGTCCATGTCAGTTACTTGGTGTTGAATGCACCAGTCCATGTCAGTTACTTGGTGTTGAATGGGTGCACCAGTCCATGTCAGTTACTTGGTGTTGAATGGGTGCACCAGTCCATGTCAGTTACTTGGTGTTGAATGGGTGCACCAGTCCATGTCAGTTACTTGGTGTTGAATGGGTGCACCAGTCCATGTCAGTTACTTGGTGCTGAATGGGTGCACCAGTCCATGTCAGTTACTTGGTGCTGAATGGGTGCACCAGTCCATGTCAGTTACTTGGTGCTGAATGGGTGCACCACTCCATGTCAGTTACTTGGTGTTGAATGGGTGCACCAGTCCATGTCAGTTACTTGGTGTTGAATGCACCAGTCCATGTCAGTTACTTGGTGTTGAATGGGTGCACCAGTCCATGTCAGTTACTTGGTGTTGAATGGGTGCACCAGTCCATGTCAGTTACTTGGTGTTGAATGGGTGCACCAGTCCATGTCAGTTACTTGGTGTTGAATGGGTGCACCAGTCCATGTCAGTTACTTGGTGTTGAATGGGTGCACCAGTCCTGCAGTTACTTGGTTGTTGATGGGTGCACCAGTTCATGTATATTACTTGGGGTTGATGGGTGCACCAGTCCATGTCAGTTACTTGGTGTTGAATGGGTGCACCAGTCCATGTCAGTTACTTGGGGTTGAATGGGTGCACCAGTCCATGTCAGTTACTTGGTGTTGAATGGGTGCACCAGTCCATGTCAGTTACTTGGTGTTGAGTGCACCAGTCCATGTCAGTTACTTGGGTTTGAAGGGTGCACCAGTCCATGTCAGTTACTTGGGGTTGAATGGGTGTACCAGTCCTTGCAGTTACTGGTGTTGATGGGTTCACCAGTCCATTTTGTTACTTGGGTGAATGGGTGCACCATTCCATGTCAGTTACTTGGTGTTGAATGGGTGCACCAGTCCATGTCAGTTACTTGGGTTGAATGGGTGCACCAGTCCATGTCATTTACTTGGTGTTGAATGGGTGCACCAGTCCATGTCAGTTACTTGGTGTTGAATGGGTGCACCAGTCCATGTCAGTTACTTGGTGTTGAATGGGTGCACCAGTCCATGTCAGTTACTTGGTGTTGAATGTGTGCACCAGTCCATGTCAGTTACTTGGTGTTGAATGGGACCAGTCCATGTCAGTTACTTGGTGTTGAATGGACCAGTCCATGTCAGTTACTTGGTGTTGATGGGTGCACCAGTCCATGTCAGTTACTTGGTGTTGAATGCACCAGTCCATGTCAGTTACTTGGTGTTGAATGCACCAGTCCATGTCAGTTACTTGGTGTTGAATGCACCAGTCCATGTCAGTTACTTGGTGTTGAATGCACCAGTCCATGTCAGTTACTTGGTGTTGTATGCACCAGTCCATGTCAGTTACTTGGTGTTGTATGCACCAGTCCATGTCAGTTACTTGGTGTTGAATGCACCAGTCCATGTCAGTTACTTGGTGTTGAATGCACCAGTCCATGTCAGTTACTTGGTGTTGAATGCACCAGTCCATGTCAGTTACTTGGTGTTGAATGCACCAGTCCATGTCAGTTACTTGGTGTTGAATGGGTGCACCAGTCCATGTCAGTTACTTGGTGTTGAATGCACCAGTCCATGTCAGTTACTTGGTGTTGAATGCACCAGTCCATGTCAGTTACTTGTTGTTGAATGCACCAGTCCATGTCAGTTACTTGGTGTTGAATGCACCAGTCCATGTCAGTTACTTGGTGTTGAATGCACCAGTCCATGTCAGTTACTTGGTGTTGAATGCACCAGTCCATGTCAGTTACTTGGTGTTGAATGCACCAGTCCATGTCAGGTACTTGGTGTTGAATGCACCAGTCCATGTCAGGTACTTGGGGTTGAATGCTGCACCAGTCCATGTCAGGTACTTGGTGTTGAATGCACCAGTCCATGTCAGTACTTGGGGTTGAATGCATGCACCAGTCCATGTCAGGTACTTGGTGTTGAATGCACCAGTCCATGTCAGTTACTTGGTGTTGAATGCACCAGTCCATGTCAGTTACTTGGTGTTGAATGCACCAGTCCATGTCAGTTACTTGGTGTTGATGCACCAGTCCATGTTTACTTGGTGTTGAATGCACCAGTCCATGTCAGTTACTTGGTGTTGAATGCACCAGTCCATGTCAGTTACTTGGTGTTGAATGCACCAGTCCATGTCAGTTACTTGGTGTTGAATGCACCAGTCCATGTCAGTTACTTGGTGTTGAATGCACCAGTCCATGTCGGTTACTTGGTGTTGAATGGATGCACCAGTCCATGTCAGTTACTTGGTGTTGAATGCACCAGTCCATGTCAGTTACTTGGTGTTGAATGCACCAGTCCATGTCGGTTACTTGGTGTTGAATGGATGCACCAGTCCATGTCAGTTACTTGGTGTTGAATGGATGCACCAGTCCATGTCAGTTACTTGGTGTTGAATGCACCAGTCCATGTCAGTTACTTGGTGTTGAATGCACCAGTCCATGTCAGTTACTTGGTGTTGAATGCACCAGTCCATGTCAGTTACTTGGTGTTGAATGGGTGCACCAGTCCATGTCAGTTACTTGGTGTTGAATGCACCAGTCCATGTCAGTTACTTGGTGTTGGATGGGTGCACCAGTCCATGTCAGTTACTTGGTGTTGAATGGGTGCACCAGTCCATGTCAGTTACTTGGTGTTGAATGGGTGCACCAGTCCATGTCAGTTACTTGGTGTTGAATGGATGCACCAGTCCATGTCAGTTACTTGGTGTTGAATGGGTGCACCAGTCCATGTCAGTTACTTGGTGTTGAATGGGTGCACCAGTCCATGTCAGTTACTTGGTGTTGAATGGGTGCACCAGTCCATGTCAGTTACTTGGTGTTGAATGGGTGCACCAGTCCATGTCAGTTACTTGGTGTTGAATGGGTGTACCAGTCCATGTCAGTTACTTGGTGTTGAATGGGTGCACCAGTCCATGTCAGTTACTTGGTGTTGAATGGGTGCACCAGTCCATGTCAGGTACTTGGTGTTGAATGGGTGTACCAGTCCATGTCAGTTACTTGGTGTTGAATGGGTGCACCAGTCCATGTCAGTTACTTGGTGTTGAATGGTGCACCAGTCCATGTCAGTTACTTGGTGTTGAATGGGTGTACCAGTCCATGTCGGTTACTTGGTGTTGAATGGGTGCACCAGTCCATGTCGGTTACTTGGTGTTGAATGGGTGCACCAGTCCATGTCGGTTACTTGGTGTTGAATGGGTGCACCAGTCCATGTCGGTTACTTGGTGTTGAATGGGCACCAGTCCATGTCGGTTACTTGGTGTTGATGGGTGCACCAGTCCATGTCGGTTACTTGGTGTTGAATGGGTGCACCAGTCCATGTTGGTTACTTGGTGTTGAATGGGTGCACCAGTCCATGTCGGTTACTTGGTGTTGAATGGGTGCACCAGTCCATGTCGGTTACTTGGTGTTGAATGGGTGCACCAGTCCATGTCGGTTACTTGGTGTTGAATGGGTGCACCAGTCCATGTTGGGCATTTGTTTCCGATCTATAGTTCATCTTATCTCGAGTTTGTTTAAATTAATTGGGTTTTTTAAATTATAGTTAGAGGCGATACGTTACTGTTTTATCATCGTTTCAGGCAAGAGCGTGCGAGTGTGAGACGATACGTTACTGTTTTATCATCGTTTCAGGTGCGAGTGTGAGGAGATACGTTACTGTTTTATCATCGTTTCAGGCAAGAGCATGCTAGACTGAGGCAATACGTTACTGTTTTATCATCGTTTCAGGCAAGAGCGTGCTAGTGTGAGACGATACGTTACTGTTTTATCATCGTTTCAGGCAAGAGCGTGCGAGTGTGAGACGATACGTTACTGTTTTATCATCGTTTCAGGCAAGAGCGTGCGAGTGTGAGTCGATACGTTACTGTTTTATCATCGTTTCAGGCACAAGCATGCTAGACTGAGGCAATACGTTACTGTTTTATCATCGTTTCAGGCAAGAGCGTGCGAGTGTGAGACGATACGTTACTGTTTTATCATCGTTACGTTGTGCACACTGTGTTGTTTCCTGTTTGGATGGGTCTTGTACCGGGATCCATGCTTTGAATGGCAAATACGCACAAGTCTTGTAAGTAATATATTTCATTATATTTACATCACAGGGTTCCCGCTGTCGGTCGCCAATGGCACCAATTGCGGTGAAAGACAAATATTGACGCTAAATTTTGTGAATTGGCGAAAATATTTGGCGCAATATTTTTTTTTTTGTGCACATGTTTTGTCAAATACAGGGCTTCAACTATTTATTTGTGAACTATATGGCTCTTAGTTGGCTACAAGTTTTTTAAATTGGCTCAAGTGTTTTTCAATTGGCGACAGAAGTGGCGCAGACAAACGTTCAGACAGAGGGAACCCTGCATCACTATTGCATTTCCTCAAGCGTCTGTATTAGTCATAGTTTATACAAATTTATTTTAGTTCAATTGCAAAACAAGTTTTAACAACGTTAGATTAATTGCTTTTGAGACCTCATTCCTGGTGGAATCCAACGCCACAACGTAGAGAGAAGAGGCAATGTGGAATTTAATTGCATTGCCTATGGCCACAATTGTATACACAAACGCTGGGCTTTTTGGACCTGAAACGAATGCACAATCACAACTTCCACAGGAAATTATTGTTCCTATTTCAGTGTAATGACTTCAGAATGGCTTGCAAGCTGGTTCCCTTTGTTATGACCTATATAGTTCCTATTTCAGTGTAAAGACTACCAGAATGGCTTGCTAGCTGGTTCCCTGTGTTATGACCTATATTGTTCCTATTTCAGTGTAATGACTACCAGAATGGCTTGCTAGCTGGTTCCCTGTGTTATGACCTATATTGTTCCTATTTCAGTGTAATGACTACCAGAATGGCTTGCTAGCTGGTTTCCTATGTTATGACCAATATTGTTCCTATTTCAGTGTAATGACTACCAGAATGACTTGCTAGCTGGTTCCCTATGTTATGACCTATATTGTTCCTATTTCAGTGTAATTTCTACCAGAATGGCTTGCTAGCTGGTTCCCTGTGTTATGACCTATATAATTCCTATTTCAGTGTAATGACTACCAGAATGGCTTGCTAGCTGGTTCCCTGTGTTATGATCTATGCATAGAAGAAGCTATACAACTGTCCAGTTGTATAGAACAGACCGGACAAATATATGTATGTATATAATCTTATAGACTCGTGTCATAATGTACGGCCGCTCAGACCGTGGCTCATTTATATGAAAAAGGTGGCAGTTTCTTACGGAGGTTGGTGCACCGAAGTACTGGTTAACCGTTGGAGCTTGCCCAGGAAAGGTGTTGTTAGGTAAACTGCCCGTCGGCGATATAGCCCAAAATGGTGCTGATGCAGGCGTAAAACCCGAAATATAACAATATATAACATAATGTATGAACCTTTTTATCACATTATCACAGTAACAACAACCATAAATTTGAAGAAATCAAATGTTTCTGTTTGCCAGTATATTTTTGAGCCTTATTACATTAAGCTGTATCCATACGCCGTAGTAAATAGTCCCTGGTAATCAAACAACTTCATGCAAATAATCGACACAATATTTTTAAATCACTGTATATTCCGCTAGTTCATATTTAGCATTTTATTGATCCAAGTAGTTGATTTTCAACAAATAAAGCATGAACACAAACAACATGTATATTTCCAATGTCCATTGCAAGCTGTCAATGTCATGCCGCGACCAATCGGAATCCTTCCAGGTGTTATTAAGCGTGTGGTCATATAGGAATTTATGTCATGACTGTATTGCACTGAATACAAGCAAAGTTATGTGATAGATAGGCTGTCCGATTAGCGCAGTGGTTAGCGCGCTCGCTTCTCACCAATGCAACCCGGGTTCGCTCCTCAGACCGGGAAGTATGTGAGATGGTACGGTGATTAATATAAGTTGTAAGAACTTGTTTCGCAATCGAGCTAAAATAAATTTGTATACATCCCTATATCATAAGGAATGTTGCAGCATTTTGCAACTTATTTTGTGATTTGTATAATACAAAGATGTGTAAATGTGAGATATTACCAGGGCTCATTTTAGAGGGCGATTTGGGTGAAATAGTCGACCTAAGGACCCTGACTGCGCCCTTGGGGCCCCACTACAAATATTTAATAATTATTTTTACAATTTTCATACATTTATAATTTTTCGCTCCTCAGACCGGAAAGTATGTGAGATCGGTGGTCGCCAGACCGGACAGGTGGGTTTTCTCCTGGTACTCCGGTTTCTTCCCACACGAATGACCACATATACGTTTTCATCCGCGCCAATGAGAGTGATTAATATAAGTTGTTAAAACTTGCTTCGCAATCGTGGTAAAATAAATAAAGCTTAAATGCTTTATATAAGCTTGATACTTCCATAAGTCGAGGGGTGGAGTATTATACTATGGAGTTAATATAAATATATTTAAACTTTATGCGATAGAGGTAAATTATTATGCAGGTATTTAAGTGGAAGGACGCAGTAATAAAAGCGAGGTTACCAGAGAAGTCTGGCTCTGAGGCTGAGGCGAGTGCCGTTTTTGTGTGGGAGGGTATGACGAGGGCCAACTTCGTGGATGTTCTAGAAGAGTTCTTCACTCGTAACCTCGGCAACAATGATCATTCCAGTGTTATAGATAGAGCCATAGAGTATGCCGACTTCAACAAGGACAACCAGGTATGTCAGTGTTATAGATAGAGCTGTAGAGTATGCCGACTTCAACAAGGACAACCAGGTATGACAGTGTTATAGATAGAGCCGTAGAGTATGCTGACTTCAACAAGGACAACCAGGTATGACAGTGTTATAGATAGAGCTGTAGAGTATGCTGACTTCAACAAGGACAACCAGGTATGACAGTGTTATAGATAGAGCCGTAGAGTATGCCGACTTCAACAAGGACAACCAGGTATGACAGTGTTATAGATAGAGCCGTAGAGTATGCCGACTTCAACAAGGGCAACCAGGTATGTCAGTGTTATAGATAGAACCGTAGAGTATGCCTACTTCAACAAGGACAACCAGGTATGTCAGTGTTATAGATAGAGCCATAGAGTATGCCGACTTCAACAAGGACAACCAGGTATGTCAGTGTTATAGATAGAACCGTAGAGTATGCCTACTTCAACAAGGACAACCAGGTATGTCAGTGTTATAGATAGAGCCATAGAGTATGCCGACTTCAACAAGGACAACCAGGTATGTCAGTGTTATAGATAGAGCCATAGAGTATGCCGACTTCAACAAGGACAACCAGGTATGTCATTGTTATAGATAGAGCTGTAGAGTATGCCGTCTTCAACAAGGACAACCAGGTATGTCAGTGAGTGAAGTAATGCTTGTCCTGCTTCAAAGAGTTGCTCTTTATTTCAAAAGGAAGGACTACAAATGTAAGATGCTCTTTATTTCAAAAAGGACTCAGTTGCTCTTTATTTCAAAAAGGACTAAATTGCACTTTATTTCAAAAAGGAATAAGTTGCTCTTCATTTCAAAAAGATCTAAAGTTGAACTTTATTTCAATAAGACTAAGTTGCTCTTAATTTCAAAAAGGACTCAGTTGCTCTTTAATTCAAAAAGGGCTAAAGTTGCTCTTAATTTCAAAAAGGAATATGTTGCTCTTCATTTCAAAATGGAATAAGTTGCTCTTCATTTCAAAAAGGGCTAAAGTTGCTCTTTATTTCTGTGATTATTGGATTGTTTAAAGTGCATTAGCACATCAGCTTATGTATGTGACTTGTGCCTTGAGAAGATTAACTACTAATATACAGGGCTCATTCTAGAGAGCGACTTGGTCGTCATAGTCGCCCTAGCGACCCTGACTTAGCCCCCTGGAGAGGCCCACTTCCCCCCCAATTTTTTTTTATTATTTTCATACAAAATTTGTCAAGTAAGTTACACTGGCCCATTGTAAAAATCCTTATTCAGATATTGTAAAAATCCTTATTCAGATATTGTAAAACTCCTTATTCAGATATTGTATTTAATGGTCATACCGTGTAGTTTCACCCTATTTTGTAGACATTTATTAAATAACACCATTTAACTCTTTCAAAAAGTGTAGATCCAGCTGAGCTGGCTCATGACGAGCCGTCTCATCAGGATCTGCACGTTGTGCCTGTAATATTACTATTTTTAGGCAAAGATTACCCATTTTGATAAATGAACTGGTCCAAATGTAATTTTCTTATTAATTTATTGGTCTAAGAATATCATGCCCCAATCCATGTCAGTTACTTGGTGTTGAATTGGTGCACCAGTCCATGTCAAGTTACTTGGGGTTGAATGGGTGCACCAGTCCATGTCAGTTACTTGGGGTTGAATGGGTGCACCAGTCCATGTCAGTTACTTGGTGTTGAATGGGTGCACCAGTCCATGTCGGTTACTTGGGGTTGAATGGGTGCACCAGTCCATGTCAGTTACTTGGGGTTGAATGGGTGCACCAGTCCATGTCGGTTACTTGGGGTTGAATGGGTGCACCAGTCCATGTCAGTTACTTGGTGTTGAATGGGTGCACCAGTCCATGTCTGTTACTTGGGGTTGAATGGGTGCACCAGTCCATGTTGGTTACTTGGGGTTGAATGGGTGCACCAGTCCATGTCGGTTACTTGGTGTTGAATGGGTGCACCAGTCCATGTCGGTTACTTGGTGTTGAATGGGTGCACCAGTCCATGTCAGTTACTTGGTGTTGAATGGGTGCACCAGTCCATGTCAGTTACTTGGTGTTGAATGGGTGCACCAGTCCATGTCAGTTACTTGGTGTTGAATGGGTGCACCAGTCCATGTCAGTTACTTGGTGTTGAATGGGTGCACCAGTCCATGTCAGTTACTTGGGGTTGAATGGGTGCACCAGTCCATGTCAGTTACTTGGGGTTGAATGGGTGCACCAGTCCATGTCAGTTACTTGGTGTTGAATGGGTGCACCAGTCCATGTCAGTTACTTGGTGTTGAATGGGTGCACCAGTCCATGTCAGTTACTTGGTGTTGAATGGGTGCACCAGTCCATGTCAGTTACTTGTGTTGAATGGGTGCACCAGTCCATGTCAGTTACTTGGGGTTGAATGGGTGCACCAGTCCATGTCAGTTACTTGGGGTTGAATGGGTGCACCAGTCCATGTCAGTTACTTGGGGTTGAATGGGTGCACCAGTCCATGTCAGTTACTTGGTGTTGAATGGGTGCACCAGTCCATGTCAGTTACTTGGGGTTGAATGGGTGCACCAGTCCATGTCAGTTACTTGGTGTTGAATGGGTGCACCAGTCCATGTCAGTTACTTGGGGTTGAATGGGTGCACCAGTCCATGTCAGTTACTTGGGGTTGAATGGGTGCACCAGTCCATGTCAGTTACTTGGGGTTGAATGGGTGCACCAGTCCATGTCAGTTACTTGGTGTTGAATGGGTGCACCAGTCCATGTCAGTTACTTGGGGTTGAATGGGTGCACCAGTCCATGTCAGTTACTTGGGGTTGAATGGGTGCACCAGTCCATGTCAGTTACTTGGGGTTGAATGGGTGCACCAGTCCATGTCAGTTACTTGGGGTTGAATGGGTGCACCAGTCCATGTCAGTTACTTGGGGTTGAATGGGTGCACCAGTCCATGTCAGTTACTTGGGGTTGAATGGGTACACCAGTCCATGTCAGTTACTTGGGGTTGAATGGGTGCACCAGTCCATGTCAGTTACTTGGTGTTGAATGGGTACACCAGTCCATGTCAGTTACTTGGGGTTGAATGGGTGCACCAGTCCATGTCAGTTACTTGGGGTTGAATGGGTGCAACAGTCCATGTTGGTTACTTGGGGTTGAATGGGTGCACCAGTCCATGTCAGTTACTTGGGGTTGAATGGGTGCAACAGTCCATGTTGGTTACTTGGTGTTGAATGGGTGCACCAGTCCATGTCAGTTACTTGGGGTTGAATGGGTGCACCAGTCCATGTCAGTTACTTGGGGTTGAATGGGTGCACCAGTCCATGTCGGTTACTTGGGGTTGAATGGGTGCAGCAGTCCATGTAGGTTACTTGGAGTTGAATGGGTTATGGATGCAATTGCGCGCCTTCTCACTTCTCCCAAACATTGTGACCTAGAATGAGCTTTGGCGATTAGTTTATACAAATTTATTTTAGCTCGATTTAGCTTTGGCGATGGAATGATTCCATCAGGAATGAGGTCTCGAGAGCGTTCAATATATACGTTGTAAGAACTTGTTTCGTAATCAAGCTGAAATAAATTTGTATAAACTAACATTTCATCGTTTTCAGTTGACGTACGGTGAAATCAGCTCCCTGTGGCTTCTACTGCAGATCCCGGAATTCCAGACGTTGTTTATATTCCAACATAATTCAGTATTTCCAAGAATTAACGGGACTTGTGGCTCGTTGTACGCTTACGAGGCAGCATATCACCAAATATTGTATGATAGGAACGGAACGTCGTACATAGATTCTGTCTTTCCAAATAGGTAAAAGTTTTAATGTTAATGTAGTATACTACTATAGGATTGAATTCAGGTTTTCCTGCGTTTATTGTTTGTATGTATGTATGTTCCATTAATGTCAAACCCCTTGCGGGGACCTAGACAGGTTTTCCTGGGCAGGCTTAGCCGACCTAAGTGGTTAACTAGTACTAAGCAATGTGTGTGAGTTGCCTTTCTCACTGACACTACATACGTGGCCTGACCGAGTATCGAACCCGGGACCGTTCAATTCCAAATCCGACGCTATACCACTGGACCACGGACGCCTTATAACTCACACATTGAATAAAAAAACCCTGAAGGGGCTTTATGTTAAATGTGTGCATTATTAGGCATCGTTTACGCTTCTCACCAATGCAACCCGGGTTCGATCCTCGGACCGAGAAGTATGTGCGGTGGTCGCCAGATTGGACAGGTGAGTTTTCTCCGGGTAGTCTGGTTTCCTCCCACACGAATGACGCTTTATGACGCAAGTTGTTAAAACTCACAATCGTTTTAAAATAAATAAAGTTTAAACATTTAAACTGATTACGCCGCCATGTTTGATTACAGGTCAAAAGTAGTCCCGTCTTCTTCTTACATTAGAAACAGGTCAAAAGTAGTCCCGTCTTCTTCTTACATTAGAAACAGGTCAAAAGTAGTCCCGTCTTCTTCACTGGGGTTTATCGAAATGTAAACGTTCGGTATTCACCAATTAAATTGCGTCAATTGATCAATATTGGAATTATTAAATGTTGTAGGAAAGGATCGTCATACAGACAGATCTGTAGTCCAGTGGTAACACGCTGGACTGGTAATCCAGGAATCGCAGGTTCGATCCCACATCTGACCCTAATAGTCTTTCAGATTAAACCGAGGTCTCGTGTCGGTGCTTTACACCGTGCACGTAAAAGAACCATAGGAGATTCTGGAATGGGTCTCTGTCTGTATCATTGCACTATCCTCCAAAAATCTAAAATGACTAATCTCTTCAGGAGGCGTCGCTCATATGGGCAACCGGTAGCGACGATAAAAAAAAATAAACGTAAAACAAACAGGATCGTCATACATAGGTATCATCTTTCCATATAGGTAAATGTTTATTGTTAATGTATATATATTGTATGCTGGGAACGGATCGTCGTATATTGATAATGTTTTGATAAACTAAGAGTATATAGTAATCACTCGGGTTAGTGCGGATGACCGTATGTGTGGTCATTCGTGTGGGAGGTAACTGGAATAAACCCCCACCTGTCAGATTTGGCAACCACCGTACCAGCCCACCTACATCCCAGTCCGAGGATCGAACTCGGGTTGCATCGCTAACCACTGCGCTAATCTGACAGCCATAAATATAACATTAGATTGACATCGAGTTAAAATATATTGTTTCATTCCGCTAACATTTTTATACAGGTATCGGTGGCACCTTCCAGCATTCCCAAAGCGAGTACACATTGCTCTAGGCCTGCTAGAATATGTCTATGCAACCATGGAAACGGAAAATACGAGGTTCTACATGTGTGATTTTAGTCCTACAAACTTCGGATACACGCAATATTTCGAAATGAAAGTTTCCAATGTACAGGGTATCATATCAGAACCGCTGCTAAACGAGACTTTACAGCGTATAACATGCAAGCGGGATTCGGACTGTCGCCATGGCGACGTATGTAGGTCAAAGTGCAATAAGACTACTCAAAGGTGTTTGGGTATCGACGTGAACTACATTCCAGACATTGTGAAAATCTGTTACATCCTGCAGGATTATATCGTTTACGGGATGCCGGTGAAATTAAAATACACGCTAAGCCATGTCGTGGCTGATTGCATTCGAATGAGTAAAAAATTACGCAGTAAAACGCCGTCGACGATTCTAGTGGATCAGAATCTAGCGCACGACAGACTGAACCAGATACTATGGAACGAACTGAAATATGCAGAAACAAAATGGCTGACACGGCCGACTCAGAAACCACCATTGCTTATCTAGAATTGGAGGAGATGATGGCGAGGAAGGTAGAGATGAAACAAAGTTGAGTGGAATGAACCCATTATATGCAGATACAAGTGGCTGATGTTGCTATAAATAGATCCAAGTGACTGACACCGCTATAATAGATGCAAGTGACTAATGCCACTATAAATAGATCCAAGTGACTGATGTTGCTATAAATAGATGCAAGTGACTTATGTCGCTATAAATAGATGTATGTGACTGATATTGCTATAAATAGATCCAAGTGACCGATGTCTATTAATAGATCCAAGTGACCGATATCGCTATTAATAGATCCAAGTGACCGATATCAGTATTAATAGATCCAAGTGACCGATGTGAAATTAGCAAATTCAGCAATTTTGTTTAACCAGATTTTAATGGGTTCACCATTACCAGGTATTGAGCGTGAATTTCATTCCAATTTTATTCCAACCCCCCTATCCAACACTTGAAAAAGTCCAATGAGGGACATTGGTCAGTTACTGCCCCTGAATACTCCCTAAAAGTAGATAGGTCCTATTAAGTGTTTTCCTCTGTTTTTATCGTTGTTTCCTTTGCACAACATGCTAACAATTTTATTCTACTATCGCTTCTTGTGATTATTAAATTACTATATCTCAACAAGATCTCCTACAGTATATACAATGGGTAGTTAGTTGTAACAGAATGTTGTCACTATTTAGTATTAACACAATTTGGATAAAATGACAGTTATCATAGCGCAACATTTGGTTAGGGAACAACAGTAAAAACAAAGGATTCCAACTAAAAGGACCTATTCACATTTTGGAATAAATCAGACTTATCTGCCAAGGGAGGTAATAGAGATGTCTCATTTGATCCACTTGTCATTGTAAATATGTTTTGTGTAATTTATGTATATGTGTAAGCCATAACATGACAAATACCATAATATGTTATAACACTACATCGCCAAAAAGCAAATAAAATGCTTTTTTTCCCCACATATAAATGCATTGCTACTACAAATTCTTCCGAATACATTCGAACACTAACATTGAATCAATAATCAGTGTTTTTGTGGTCTACAAGCTTTCAAAATTGAAAGTAGGATTTCATATAACGGTCATCCATGCTCCTGACTTGACGTGTGTTTGTCATCGGAGTCAATAATAAACGCGAGGTAATATCGTTTAGAGATAATTTAACTAAGACTAGTCTACAAATAAATATACATAGGAAATGTGAGATATAACGGCACATCTGTACCATAAATCGTGTTATTTATGATACACAAGTTGTATTACGCTTGGATGTCGACCATATTTACATTATTTTGTTATGTCAACAAACCGCATATACGACGTTTGTTTATTAGTTGAAATTCTCAGTATTTCAGGTAGACATTTGGGAAAAAATAATACATTATAATAGGAAAATACATTCTGTAGAAATTTGCATTTTCGCTGATGTAGTGTCGCTTTAAGCTAAGTCGGGAAATGAAATGTTTGTAAATGTAACATGTTAGATCCATTTGAGAAATAGTGTCGTGCACTGACCAGATCTAGATTCTGCACTACTAGTTAGTTGTCAGGTGTTGTGATAAAGCACCCCTTCGTTTGTAAATGCACTGGGTCATTCCATTGATTATGCAGTTGTGATAATGCACCCCTTTGTTTGTGAATGCACTGATCCAGATTTACCTGTAAGCTGAGTCATTCTATTGATTCTAATAGCAGTTGTGATAATGCACCCCTTTGTTTGTGAATGCATTGATCCAGATTTAACTGTAAACTGGGTCATTCCATTGATTTAAATAGCAGTTGCGATAAGCACCCCTTCGTTTGTGAATGCACTGATCCAGATTAAATTGTAAGCTGGGTCATTCCATTGATTCAAATAGCAGTTGTGACAAAAACACCCCTTCGTTTGTGAATGCACTGATCCAGATTAAATTGTAAGCTGGGTCATTCCATTGATTCAAATAGCAGTTGTGATAAAACACCCCTTCGTTTGTGAATGCACTGATCCATAGTTATCTGTAAACCGGGTCATTCCATTGATTCAAATAGCAGTTGTGACAAAAACACCCCTTCGTTTGTGAATGCACTGATACGCTATATTTAACTCTTGAACATTCAGGGTGAGTGGGGTTATAAAGTTTATAAAATTAATCTGTACACAAGATCCGTGATATACCATGCATACTTACCTATAAGGTGATCTTGCCTATAAGATTACCCCCCCTACTTTGATCCTGAAATCTGTGGGGTTTTAGCATGCACTCACATATAAGACTGGTTGATAAAATTGACACCAGACATAAGTATAAATAGGATGTTTGGCCAGTATAAGAAATGTCAGTGTCAAGGTACACTCTTTTCTAAAAACAATTTTTAATACTCACTTATAAGAACAATCTTAAAGACAATAAATTAGCCGGATGATTTTTGTTTTCCTTAAAAAAAGCTTTTTAACCCCGAAAATTTGAATGTAGAGAGGACTACATATGTTACTAATTCCCTACTAGGAACAATCTACATATACATACTTATAAGATGGGAAGCTACTTTGAGGCCATAATCTGGTGGTAAAAAGCTCGTCTTATAGGCGAGTATGGACGGGAAGCCACAATCTGGTGGTAAAATACACGTCTTATAGGCGAGTATGGACGGGAAGCCACTTTGAGGCCATAATCTGGTGGTAAAAAGCTCGTCTTATAGGCGAGTATGGACGGGAAGCCACTTTGAGGCCATACTCTGGTGGTAAAAAGCTCGTCTTATAGCCAAGTATGGACGGGAAGCCAATTTGAGGTCATAATCTGGCGGTAAAAAGCTCGTCTTATAGGCGAATATGGACGGGAAGCCACTTTGAGGCCATAATCTGGTGGTAAAAAGCTCGTCTTATAGGCGAATATGGACGGGAAGCCACTTTGAGGCCATAATCTGGTGGTAAAAAGCTCGTCTTATAGGCGAATATGGACGGGAAGCCACTTTGAGGCCATAATCTGGTGGTAAAAAGCTCGTCTTATAGGCGAATATGGACGGGAAGCCACTTTGAGGCCATAATCTGGCGGTAAAAAGCTCGTCTTATAGGCGAATATGGACGGGAAGCCACTTTGAGGCCATAATCTGGTGGTAAAAAGCTCGTCTTATAGGCGAGTATGGACGGGAGGCCATACTCTGGTGGTAAAAAGTTCGTCTTATAGCCAAGTATGGACGGGAAGCCACTTTGAGGCCATAATCTGGTGGTAAAAAGCTCGTCTTATAGGCGAGTATGGACGGGAAGCCACTTTGAAGTCATAATCTGGTGGTAAAAAACTCGTCTTATAGCCAAGTATGGATGGGAAGCCAATTTGAGGCCATAATCTGGTGGTAAAAAGCTCGTCTTATAGCCAAGTATGGACGGGAAGCCACTTTGAGGCCATAATCTGGTGGTAAAAAGCTCGTCTTATAGCCAAGTATGGCCGGGAAGCCACTTTGAGGCCATACTCTGGTGGTAAAAAGCTCGTCTTATAGCCAAGTATGGACGGGAAGCCACTTTGAGGTCATAATCTGGTGGTAAAAAGCTCATCTTATAGCCAAGTATGGACGGGAAGCCAATTTGAGGTCATAATCTGGCGGTAAAAAGCTCGTCTTATAGGCGAGTATGGACGGGAGGCCATACTCTGGTGGTAAAAAGCTCGTCTTATAGCCAAGTATGGACGGGAAGCCACTTTGAGGTCATAATCTGGTGGTAAAAAACTCGTCTTATAGCCAAGTATGGATGGGAAGCCAATTTGAGGCCATAATCTGGTGGTAAAAAGCTCGTCTTATAGGCGAGTATGGACGGGAAGCCACTTTGAGGCCATAATCTGGTGGTAAAAAGCTCGTCTTATAGCCAAGTATGGACGGGAAGCCAATTTGAGGTCATAATCTGGTGGTAAAAAGCTTGTCTTATAGCCAAGTATGGACGGGAAGCCACTTTGAGGCCATAATCTGGTGGTAAAAAGCTCGTCTTATAGCCAAGTATGGACGGGAAGCCACTTTGAGGCCATACTCTTGTGGTAAAAAGCTCGTCTTATAGCCAAGTATGGACGGGAAGCCACTTTGAGGCCATAATCTGGTGGTAAAATACACGTATTATAGGCAAGTATGGACGGGAAGCCACTTTGAGGCCATAATCGGGTGGTAAAATACACGTCTTATAGGCGAGTATGGACGGGAAGCCACTTTGAGGCCATAATCGGGTGGTAAAATACACGTCTTATAGGCGAGTATGGACGGTAAGTAGATTTATTGGCGGAGGTTTTATATTGGCGGTCAACAACGATTCTGTCAAATCTTAGCATCTCGCCATTATATTGCCTTTTACGTTACCATCAATATAAACAAATTGAAAACAAACAAAATGTGTAGTTTTCAAAATGGAAGTCAATTTGACGGCTATATTTAAATTGGTTTAATGCCCCAACTAGGCGGCCGCTATCCTTGTTAGGTTTTCTGTTTGTATATAGCGTGTACATGTAGAATGCTTCACTGTGATTTAATGTTGTCATAGTAACGTAGCTCCAGAAATACATCCTGTGAACCTTGCAATAAACAAATGAGTGACATTGTTGGAAAACCAACATAAGCGACAAGACAGCACGTAGCTTGTGGACTGATAATGATAAGTGACAAGACAGCAGGTAGCTTGTGGACTGATAATGATAAGTGACAAGACAGCACGTAGCTTGTGGACTGATAAGTGACAAGACAGCACGTAGCTTGTGGACTGATAATGATAAGTGACAAGACAGCACCTAGCTTGTGAACTGATGATGATAAGTGACAAAGACAGCTCGTAGCTTGTGGACTGATGATGATAAGTGACAAGACAGCACGTAGCTTGTGAACTGATGATGATAAGTGACAAGACAGCACGTAGCTTGTGAACTGATGATGATAAGTGACAAGACAGCACGTAGCTTGTGGACTGATAAGTGACAAGACAACTCGTAACTTGTGGACTGATGATGATAAGTGACAAAGACAGCTCGTAGCTTGTGGACTGATGATGATAAGTGACAAGACAGCACGTAGCTTGTGAACTGATGATGATAAGTGACAAGACAGCACCTAGCTTGTGAACTGATGATGATAAGTGACAAGACAGCACCTAGCTTGTGAACTGATGATGATAGAATGTGAACAAATATTTACATTGTTATTACACCCCACCTGTTTTGTTTTTGATTACAGCGGCATGTCAAGACCAGCGGTATGTTAAGAACCGACTATAACGGGTTAACCCATTCAACACCAAGTAACTGACATGGACTGGTCCATGATATTTTTAGACCAATAAATTAATAAGAAAATTACATTTGGACCAGTTCATTTATCAAAATGGGTAATTTTGTCTAAAAATAATAATATTACAGTGTTAGTGGTCACCTCCATTAAGCAGCCAGTTGCCAGATTCCCAATCTGTTGTTTTGTTATACATTTGACCTCTATTAAGCAGCCACTTTCTCTGACTCCCGTGGCTGGCTGTTTAAGACAGGTTTGACTGTACTGGCAAAAAGTGCAGATCCTGATGAAACCGCTTGTCGCTCATCTGGCTCTACACGTTTTGTAAGCCTATTTAGCCGTCTGTGGTGTTGAAAGGGTTAAATTAGCATTTTCTGTTTACCTTTGATGTAAATTGATATCAAATAAACAATTTAAATTTAAAAAGTTGTTAGTACTTTTATTTGTCATACATTCAAATACTTGCTATGTCATTATATTCAATATAAACTATCGGAACAAAGAACAACTATATCTATACAATGTTACGACTGTACAAAAGATTTCTAAAACAATGATAATTCTACATCAACAATAAACAATGGAAATCATGGGGTTGTTGGTTACAGTAAATGAAGAATGGGTAGACCACATGTTTCAGGATCCTCAATACGAAATACTATCCTAACTGTCTAAAAAATAGAGTAGGGCCATAATTAAAAAGGTGCTTGTTTCCCATTTGCCGACGATCCTTTAAATACGGTCCACCTGCATTATTTTGGGACCTTTTTCTAAAAAAAAAAATTTAATTTTTACGTATCTCCATACTACATAAGGTGATCTCACCTATAAGACGACCCCACTATATTGGTTGTGAAATCTGTGGATTTTGGCATATAAGACAGGTTGATAAAATGGACACCAGATACAAGTATAAATTGCAAGATTAGCCAGTGTAAATTGAAGAAATGTTCAGCGTTAGTTTTCTTTTTCTAAAACGTAATTATGGATACAATGTAACACATTAAATAAAAAAACCGAAGAAAAGCCACTTTGAGGCCATAATCTGATGGTCAAAAAGTTGTCATATAGGTGAGTATGAACATCAATATTGAAATCTAATCATCATTTTATAATCAATAGCTTCATATTTCCCATAAAAGATCTGTTGGAGCAGAGGTTGATGTGTATAGCAGTTGTTTCTTATTATGACAACCACACTTTTGGACAATTTTGTCTGAAAACAAATGTCATGATGGCTGTACCCGTGTATACTGCGCACTAGACAAATTCTACATCGTAAATGTGCGCGGTATACATAGCAAATGACAGTAATCATTTGAAAAATGTTACCCTTTTTTGTAGACAAAATTCATTAATTTTCTACTTCCGAAAGTCAAGAGTTGGGAAATGGGAAACAAACATTGTGTGGCCTAGCTGGATCAATCTTGCAAACAAACATTGTTTTAAGTGTGGCCTAGCTGGATAAGTCTTGCAAACAAACATTGTTTTAAGTGTGGCCTAGCTGTGTAACTATGTACTATTGTGGTTATATAAAATACTAACTATATTTAATGACTGGTTTGCTTCAGACCTCATGGTGAGCCTCGGAGGACTATCTTCTGCTACATGATATCATGTGGCCACAAAATACAGCAACGTGGAACCCCATGGAGGGCCTCGGAGGACTACCTTCTGCTACATGATATCGTGTGGCCACATAATACAGCAACGTGGGACCCCATGGAGGGCCTCGGAGGACTACCTTCTGCTACATGATATCGTGTGGCCACATAATACAGCAACGTGGAACCCCATGGAGGGCCTCGGCTACATTATATCGGTTTACCATATAATACAGCAATATGGGACCCCTTGGAGGGCCGCTACATGATATCGGTTTACCATATAATACAGCAATATGGACCCCTTGGAGGGCCGCTACATGATATCGGGTGGCCACACAATACAGCAACATGGGACCCCATGGAGGGCCTTGGCTACATGATATCGGGTTACCATATAATACAGCAACATGGGACCCCATGGAGGGCCTCAGCTACATTATATCGGTTACCATATAATACAGCAAAATGGGACCCCATGGAGGGCCTTGGCTACATTATATCGGGTTACCATATAATACAGCAACGTGGAACCCCATGGAGGGCCTCGGCTACATTATATCGGTTTACCATATAATACAGCAATATGGGACCCCTTGGAGGGCCGCTACATGATATCGGGTGGCCACACAATACAGCAACATGGGACCCCTTGGAGGGCCGCTACATGATATCGGGTTACCATATAATACAGCAACATGGGACCCCATGGGACCCCATGGAGGGCCTCGGCTACATTATATCGGGTTACCATATAATACAGCAAAGTGGGACCACATGGAGGGCCTCAGCTACATTATATCGGGTTACCATATAATACAGCAAAATGGGACCCCATGGAGGGCCTCGGCTACATTATATCGGGTTACCATATAATACAGCAAAGTGGGACCCCATGGAGGGCCTCAGCTACATTATATCGGGTTACCATATAATACAGCAAAGTGGGACCCCATGGAGGGCCTCGGCTACATGATATCGGGTTACCATATAATACAGCAACGTGGGACCCCATGGAGGGCCTCGGCTACATGATATCGGGTGGCCACACAATACAGCAACATGGGACCCATGGAGGGCCTCGGGTTACCACACAATACAGCAACATGGGACCCCATGGAGGGCCTTGGCTACATGATACCGTGTGGCCAATGAGAGCAGTAAATGTTAAACTTCACTGCAAACATGAAGTTTTGAAGGCACTTTAAAACGCTCTATACCGTACACACTCAATTATACGTCAAATTTAACAAAATTGCATGCATAATCAATACAGTACAGTCAAACCTGTCTTAAGCAGCCAGCCAAGGGAATTACAGAAAGTGGCTGCTTACTACAGGTGGCTGCTTAATAGAGGTCGAATGTATAATAAAACAACATAATGGCAAATTGGAGACAGATACATGTTGGCTGTTTTATGAAATTATGGACGTACTCACTAACACAAGTTTCACTTTATATTCACCCATTCCCTAGTAACCTGACCTTTCTAAACCTAAATAAATCACTTGGTATCTTCGACTTCTGTCCAAATATTGAAAATAGTGTACTTGGTAGCACGTTTTGATTTGATGTTGCCGTTTCAATGTGGCTTCTGACGCTAGCTCAAAACTTAAGTCTATATCATTAATTATACAATGACAACGACTAAGTCACATGGTCCAATGAAAAAGCCACATTTCTCGCTTCTAAATCGTATAGACGTGACCTACTTATGTACGTTGTCTAAGTCAGATAGATCAACTCATTGGCTCATCTTAACGAAATATACACCTAGCTTCTCTCGGTGTATATTTCGTTAAGACGGGCCAATTCATGATCTATCCTATACCTATACGGCCATGGTTTTTGCCTCCAGATATTATTGGTAGAGGAAGACCCCGGGTGCACCTATGAGCAGTAGGTATTTCAACATGGTCAGTCTCCCGGGTAGAACCACAAACCTTCTGCATGCCAGCAGGGTGGCTGCCTCACTTGAAATAATTCAACACAACCCCCAGTGAGATTCGAACCTACAGTGCACGGTAACAGCGCTTTGATAGTACCGTATAATGGATGCTGAACATTTTTTTATTTTATTTTATAGAAGACATAATTTTACTAGTATGTGCTCTGATAGAAGAATTGGGCTAAAAGAAATTTAACCCTTTCAACACCACAGGCCTCTAAATAGGCTTACAAAAAGTGTAGATCAAGATGAGCCGGCTCGTGACGAGCCGTCTCATCAGGATCTGCACATTTTGCCAGTAATAATTATTACTATTTTTTTTAGATAGAAGTACCTATTTTGATAAATGAACTTGTCCAAAGGTAATTTTCTTATTAATTTATTGGTCTAAAAATATCATGCACCAGTCCATGTCAGTTACTTGGGGTTGAATGCACCAGTCCATGTCAGTTACTTGGGGTTGAATGCACCAGTCCATGTCAGTTACTTGGGGTTGAATGCACCAGTCCATGTCAGTTACTTGGGGTTGAATGCACCAGTCCATGTCAGTTACTTGGGGTTGAATGCACCAGTCCATGTCAGTTACTTGGGGTTGAATGCCCAGTCCATGTCAGTTATTGGGGTTGGGGTGCATCAGTCCATGTCGTTATTGGGGTTGAATGGGTGCATCAGTCCATGTCAGTTACTTGGGGTTGAATGGGTGCACCAGTCCATGTCAGTTACTTGGGTGAAGGGTGCACCAGTCCATGTCAGTTACTTGGGTTGAATGGGTGCACCAGTCCATGTCAGTTACTTGGGGTTGAATGGGTGCATCAGTCCATGTCAGTTACTTGGGGTTGAATGGGTGCATCAGTCCATGTCAGTTACTTGGGGTTGAATGGGTGCATCAGTCCATGTCAGTTACTTGGTGTTGAATGGGTGCACCAGTCCATGTCAGTTACTTGGTGTTGAATGGGTGCACCAGTCCATGTCAGTACTTGGTGTTGAATGGGTGCATCAGTCCATGTCAGTTACTTGGTGTTGAATGGGTGCATCAGTCCATGTCAGTTACTTGGGGTTGAATGGGTGCATCAGTCCATTCAGTTACTGGGGTTGAATGGGTGCATCAGTCCATGTCAGTTACTTGGGGTTGAATGGGTGCACCAGTCCATGTCAGTTACTTGGGGTTGAATGGGTTAACAAGAAAAACTATTACATATATATATAGTTTCTTCTCACACGAATGCTTTCATCCGATTACGATTGTGCCCTTAGGCAAGCAAGGCATTTAAATTCCACGTTGCCTCTTCTCTCTCCCTCGTGGCGATGGATTGGATTCCATCAGGAATGTGGTCTCGAGAGTGATTAACCCATTCAACCCCAAGTAACTGACATGTTTGTTTGTTTGGGTTTTACGCCTGCATCAGTACAATTTTGGGCTATATCGCCGGCAGGCATTTTACCTAACAACACCTTTCCTGGGCAGGCTCCAGCGGTTAACCAGTACTTGGTGCATCAACCTCCGTAAAAAAACTGCCCATTTTTTCATATAAATGAGACACGGCCTGAGCGGGGCTCGAATCCGTGACCATCAGTGATGATAGGTTACAGTGGTATACACCATAACCACTCGAGCACGGAGGCGGACACAAGCCCCAACAAACATGAGCTGCAATAATGCGGATTATACAAATATATTTCTATCATGTGTTAAACATATACAGTATCTACTATGGATGTAACATAAATGGATGATTAGATGCAAAATGAACAGAAATGTATCGGTACACAAGCAGTTCCGTTCGCTTCTCACCAATGCAACCCGGGTTCGATTCTCGGACCGGGTAAGTGTGCGAGAAGGTACAGTGGTCGCCAGGTCGGTTTTCTCCGGATTCCTCCCACATGAATGACCACATTTATGCTTTCATCCGCGCCAACGAGAGTGATTAATATAAGTTGTTAAAACTTGCTTCGTAAAATAAATAAAGTTTAAACTTAATTATATATATTTATATATATTTCGGGTTTTACGCCTGCATCAGCACCATTTCGGGCTATATCGCCGGCGGGCAGTTTACCTAACAACACCTTTCCTGGGCAGGCTCCAGCGGTTAACCAGTACTTGGGTGCACCAACCTCCGTAAGAAACTGCCAACTTTTCCATATAAATGAGACACGGTCTGAGCGGGGCTCGAACCCGTGACCATCAGTGATGATAGGTTACAGTGGTATACAAGTCAGCGACCCTAACCACTCGACCACGGAGGCGGACTAAAACTTAATTAAAAGCAGTTCAGTAAATAATGTGATTTATTTATGCGAGACAAAGTTTGCTTATTCTATACAGTGAAACCTGCATTAAGCAACCAGTCAATTGTTTTTTAAAGTCGCAAATACCGGTAGATAATATGACTCTCCAGTTATTATCGGGGAGGAAGTCTTTGTATGCCCGGGTAGAACTATCACCCTCCCACAAATCAACCGCTCATAAAAGAACTTGACACCCCCAGTGGGATTCGAACCTACAGCGGTGAATGGAAAGTGATTTAAAGTCGACGACTGTACCCACTCCACAGTGGAGGCCCTGTAGCCAGTTGAGGGAAGTACACAATATGGCTGGTTAGAACTGGTGGATGCTCAATAGAGGTTATATATTTAAATACAATATCAGCTGGGGAATTTTATGTTATATTTCGGGTTATACGCCTGCATCAGCACCATTTTTGGGCTATATCGCCGGCGGGCAGTTTACCTAACAACACCTTTCCTGGGCAGGCTCCAGCGGTTAACCAGTACTTGGGTCAGCTGAGGAAGCTGGCTGCTGAATACAGGTTTGACTATATACTGGCCAGCTACAAAGAGACACATACAAACTGATGTACAGTGAAACCCTCTCAACCGAACGACAGCAAGACTAGAGCAAAAGTTCGGTTTGGAGGGTTTTTTCAGGATTATCGCACAAATAGTTCCAAAAATATGTCTATTATGCGGAATAGAGGGGCATCGGCTTTTAGGTAAATCTTAAAAGAGGGGCATCGGCTTTTAGGTAAATCTTAAAAGAGGGGCATCGGCTTTTAGGTAAATCTTAAAAGAGGGGCATCGGCTTTTAGGTAAATCTTACAATAAATAAAGAAGGAAAAATATCGGGACTCGTTTGGAGGCGTTACAATTATGAGGGGTTCCACTGTACATGAAACTATAAATATACATACTACGATAATAAAGCACCTTACTAGGAGATATATGCCCATTGGTCGTATTCGACCTGTATATTTCTGTACCACTAGTTCTAGTACCGTATTTACTCGCCTATAAGACGTGGATATTTCCCGCTGAAGGCTCAAAGTCAGGGTCCCGTCTTATAAGCAGGTCACAAAACATGACCTAAAATTTTTCAGTCATTATCAGCTGGTTTGGCATTTTCTAAATGTCAGCCAGCTATATTTTTTTTGGCCAATTTGATCCCTTTCTATACTTTTTTTCACCGACTTTTTGACGGGTATTAAATGTAATAATAACTGACATTAAATATATACATATTTGTTAATTCATATATTCATGCACTAGTAATATTATTTTCATTAAATGAACAAAACACTACAGTGTATAGTAAATTAATTCGAAATATATGGAAAAGTTAACAATGGCACCAATTGGTCACAGTTTTCAAAAAGTCAGTCATACAGAAGTGTTTATCTGCGTTTATATTGTTTGGCAACATTAAACTGAGACAAATTAATCTCCGTCAAAGCCTTCGTAACTTTTCGTGCAAATCACAATAATTACCAAACCGTTTATAATCGCCGGGTGCACCAAATACAGTAAATACATACGCCATTGATGGGTGTAAATAGGCTGGCATAATTCGTAAGGTGCATCAAAAGCATAAGATAGGTGAGAAAATAAATCTAGCACCTTCGTAGAATTGCAGATAAGGAACTCCCACCCTGCGTGCTGAAGATGCGTGCAAAGACCGAAGCTCTACTTTTATCTCATTTACATCAAGCGCCAGTACCGTAGCCAGAGGCAAATTTCACGCAAGGCCTGTTCCCCTTTAAAATTGTTGGGGTATAGAAGCGATTTCCTGCGTTTTCTGATTTAATGAGTTTAGACGTATAATTATGTACTGACCTTTCAGCTCTATAGCAGACGACATTTTATACAGCAAAGGGATATTTTTTGCATTTTATTTATTTAATTTTTCATTTATTTTTTGGTTACTTTGGAAATTTTAACTGAGGTAGCTGCCTCGTTGTGCCTCAGTGTGGCTATGGGCTTCAGCGCATTACTGATAGACTTCCGCCGACAGCAGTTGCCTTCGATAGCACTGTGGATTTACAATTATGGATGAACAAACAACACGTTATGTGACTTAGAGAAAAATAGTATGAAACATTTATTTCCCTTTGTTGTAATACGCCATTTGTCATTTTTGAGTCTTTGAAACAATGGAATTCAGTTCTAAACTCGAGTATAAGACGCACCAGACTTTTGGATACTATTTTGGAGGGGAAAATGTTGTCTTATACATGCACGATTACGGTACTCATATATACATATACATCCCATAATATATATGAATCATCACAGATTTAGTGAAGCAAAGTACAGATGAAAAAAATATCACATCGCTATAGCACAAAAATCATTAAATTCAAAATAATAAAACACAAAAATAATAATTTGAATTAGGGATGGCAACGAATATTTGATTATTCGAATATTCGTTCGGACGTCCGAATATCCGATTATTATTGCAGTATTCGAATATTTGGAAAATATATTATATAATTTGCAAATATGAAATGAACTGTCAGATATGTTGTTTTCTTTGGAAACCATCATAAAACATTCCAATACAAATTTGAAAAGAAAACGCCCCAGGATGTGTGAATAAACCCGTGTTAATTGACACTCTGCCATGTAATCGGATAATTACAGTAGGTGCTAATGTAGGTAGTGTTTAATTATGATGTCAAAACTAATTAGACAGAAAATTCCTTTGAAATATTACAGACACACTGCAGCAACAACTACCTCCGTGTATCTTACATTTTTAATTAACTGCTCAATATTACCATAAAGTACTATTTAATCCATTCAACCCCAAGTAACTCACATGGACTGGTGCGTGATATTTTCAGACCAATAAATTAATAAGAAAATTACCTTTGGACCATTTATCAAAATGGGTAATTTTATCTAAAAATAGTAATAATTATTACTGGCAAAAAAGTGCAGATCCTGATGAGACGGCTCGTCATGAGCCGGCTCATCTGGATCTACACTTTTCATAAGCCTATTTAGAGGCCTGTGGGGTTGAAAGGGTTAAAGTACCATTTTTATTATATTGTTTATTATTGACCTCAAAAATGCCAATTTGAGTGATTTTGAGTTTTTGATAGAACTATATTCGAATACCTTCCCGACAGAATATTCGAATAGTAAAATCACTATTCGTTGCCATCCCTAATTTGAATAAAAACATGAAAATATTACTATCCTCTTCAAAATAAGAATACAATTCTACAATGTTCAAGTATGTAACCCATTCAACACTAAGTAACTGACATGGACTGGTCCATGATATTTTTAGACCAATAAATTAATCAGAAAATTACACTTGGACCAGTTCATTTATCAAAATGGGTAATTTTCTCTAAAAATAGTAATATTACTGGCCAAAGGTGCAGATCCTGGTGAGACGGCTCGTCACGAGTCAGCTAATCTGGATCTACACTTTTTGCAAGCCTATTTAGGTCTGTAGCGTTGAAAGGGTTAACAATTGAAATTTCATAGCTTGATGAAATGCGGAAAATGACTAATTTGCATAAAAACCTAATTACATCTAATCAAAGTCAACTTACACCATACAAAAAGTAGTCTGCGTTGAATATTAATGAGAATAGAATAATTTTGCAATTCATTGGGTGATGAACGGCGACTACATGGGCTGAATCTGCCAATCAGAATCCAATCATATTTTATTTACTATTTGACATTTACATGACCATACATACTCGCCTATAAGACGTTGATCAAATGGACACAAGAACAATTGCATGTTTAACCATTTCAGTGATGAAGTTTGAAGAAATTTTCGGTGCAGGGTGCTTTTTTTCTTTTCTAGAAGTTTGACGTAATTAAGGATACGATTTACATGTGTAGTAGTCAAAAAAATGTTCTGGGTTTGTGTGTTTTTGGGGTGGGTGTTGGGTTTTTTTGGGTTGGATGTGTTTGTATGGAGATATTAGTTTTAACTAATTGTATGTGGGGGTTAACCACAGTGAAAGTTGAAGATATTTTCGGTGTCAGGGTGCTTGTTCTCTTTTCTAAAACGTAACTAAGGATACCATTTACATTGTAGCACATCAAAAAAAATTCTAATTAAATTTTTTTTTTTTTAGCACTCACTTATAAGACTGGAAGCCATTTTGAGGCCATAATTTGGTGGTAAAAAAGTCATCTTAGTTTATACTAATTTATTTTAGCTCGATTGCGAAACAAGTTCTTCCAACTTATATTAATCACTCTCGAGACCTCATTCCTGATGGAATCCATCGCCATGAAGGAGAGAAGAGGCAATGTGGAATTTAAATGCCTTGCCTAAGGGCACAATCGTAACGGCTCCAGTGGGGCTCGAACTCCGGACCTTTCGCACCTGAAGCGAAAGTCATCTTATAGGCGAATATGGAAGGTACATACATAATCAAGACAAAGCAAAGTGGGTTGGGCAACAAGTTCTAACAACTGCCCTCCCCCAAGTTATATGTTATAGCATGTTATATTTTGGGTTTTACGCCTGCATCAGCACCATTTCGGGCAATATCGCCGGCGGGCAGTTTACTTAACAACACCTTTCCTGGGCAGGCTGCAGCGGTTAACCAGTATTTTGGTGCACCAACCTCCGTAAGAAACTGCCAACTTTTTCATATAAATGAGACACGGCCTGAGCGGGGCTCGAACCCGTGACCATCAGTGATGATAGGTTACAGTGGTATACAAGTCAGCGACCTTAACCACTTGACCACGGAGGCGGACCCCTCCAAGTACTTTACATGGAATTCGCAATATTATTAAGATGGTTCCCTCTATATCTTAGTATCTTACATGACAGATCATGTACATTGTATATAAGACGGTTCCCTCTATATCTTAGTATCTTACATGGCAGATCATGTACATTGTATATAAGATGGTTCCCTCTATATCTTAGTATCTTACATGACAGATCATGTACATTGTATATAAGATGGTTCCCTCTATATCTTAGTATCTTACATGACAGATCATGTACATTGTATATAAGATGGTTCCCTCTATATCTTACATGACAGATCATGTACATTGTATATAAGATGGTTCCCTCTATATCTTACATGACAGATCATGTACATTGTATATAAGATGGTTCCCTCTATATCTTACATGACAGATCATGTACATTGTATATAAGATGGTTCCCTCTATATCTTACATGACAGATCATGTACATTGTATATAAGATGGTTCCCTCTATATCTTACATGACAGATCATGTACATTGTATATAAGATGGTTCCCTCTATATCTTACATGGCAGATCATGTACATTGTATATAAGATGGTTCCTCTATATCTTATATCTACATGGCAGTCATGTACATTGTATATAAGATGGTTCCCTCTATATCTTATCTTACATGACAGATCATGTACATTGTATATAAGATGGTTCCCTCTATATTTTACATGACAGATCATGTACATTGTATATAAGAGGTTCCCTCTATATCTTACATGACAGATCATGTACATTGTATATAAGATGGTTCCCTATATATCTTAGTATCTGACATGACAGATCATGTACATTGTATATAAGATGGTTCCCTCTATATCTTAGCATCTTACATGACAGATCATGTACATTGTATATAAGACAGTTCCCTCTATATCTTAGTATCTTACATGGCAGATCATGTACATTGTATATAAGATGGTTCCCTCTATATCTTAGTATCTTACATGGCAGATCATGTACATTGTATATAAGATGGTTCCCTCTATATCTTAGTATCTGACATGACATATCATGTACATTGTATATAAGATGGTTCCCTCTATATCTTACATGACAGATCATGTACATTGTATATAAGATGGTTCCCTATATATCTTACATGGCAGATCATGTACATTGTATATAAGACGGTTCCCTATATATCTTACATGACAGATCATGTACATTGTATATAAGACGGTTCCCTCTATATCTTACATGGCAGATCATGTACATTGTATATAAGACGGTTCCCTCTATATCTTAGCATCTTACATGGCAGATCATATATAAGAAAAAAACGGTTCCCGCTATTTTATTACGTTACATCGCCTCAATTTTACTAACCTACATGGTCGACATTACATAAAGATCGTGGGTCCCAATCATTTTCCTTAACAAATATTTTAAAGTTTAAATGATTGCGAAACAAGTTTTAACAACTTATATTAATCACTCTCGTTGGCGCGGATGAAAACGTAAATGTGGTCATTTGTGTGGGAGGAAACCGTAGTACCCGGAGAAAACACACCTATCCGATCTGGCGACCACCGTACCATCTCACATACATCCCGACCCGAGGATCGAACCCGGGTTGCATTGATGAGAAATGAGCGTGCTAACCTATGCGCTAATCGGACAGCCAAATAGTTCGCAGTATTATCCATTAGTACGGACACTTATTTGTGGATTTGTGATGAATCCCCGTTTCTCACCAGACTTCGATGGATAATTGTAGCAATACAAAATAACTCCGACAAAGATTGTTAAACGAAAGAACTTGTGGCTCGACCCATTTTTGCTTTCTTTGCATATATTGTATGTAGATTCTGTGTCTTAAATAGAGCAAAATAAAATATGATTAAAGGTAAACCGAGATCATGTGCATTCGACTATCATATTTCCTTCACATAGATGTGTCTACAATGGTGAGTAAAAAAACGAAAAATACAATTGATTTGTTTCTAGGGTTTTCCAGTCGCGCAAGCAGCTTAGATCACACGCCGACTCTCCAGCTATTGGTGGAGGAAGATCTCGGGTGCCTCTCCGATCAGTATTGTATGCACAGACGGGCAACCCAGGTAGATCCACAGACCTACCGCAAGCATGGACAGCTTCCTCGTATGATATAATTCGACTCCCCCAGTCAGATTCGAACAAGGGTGAGGGGCAAATGATTGGAAGTAAACGACCATAACCACTCGGTCACAGATGCTCCATAAAATACTGATATAATACTTTTGAGTATCACACATTAAAACAAAGCACAGTATTACGTGTAAAACAGGTACACATTTCTATAACACATATTATAGCTATATTATATACAGTCTGCATCCATTATGTCGAATTCCGTCGGATCGAACAAAATACATAACCGACGTTTGACTTGAAATTCGATATAAACAACAGCTTAAAGAGGGGAGGACTCTGACGACAAACGCAGGAAGAGGAAAGCCAAACAGTGGGAGCCGCCACCAACTGCATCGCCTTCCAGTGACTCTGTCTTCACGTGCGAAGGCTGCAACCGCCACTGCAGGACATGCATAGGACTGTACAGCCACAACAGACGGTGCTCATCTGTAGACTCAACGGGCACAAATTCCATAGTCTGACAAGACTGACGGATGCCGAATAGAATTAGTTATATGTATAATTATAGTGTCTGAAACAAGACTTTTATCCGACTTCGAGATAACCGGAGATTTCGCCATAACCGGCTTTGACATAGCGGATGTAGACTGTATGTGTGGTCCTCTCTACATCCGAATTTGATTGTTACGATTCATAAAGAAAATGAATTAGCCGGATTTTTGTTTTCATAGCAATCTTAAAGAAAATGAATTAGCCGTATTTTTGTTTTCATAGCAATCTTAAAGAAAATGAATTAGCCGGATTTTTTTTCATAACAATCTTAAAGAAAATGAATTAGTCGTATTTTTGCTTTCATAACAATCTTAAAGAAAATGAATTAGCCGGATTTTTGTTTTCATAACAATTTTAAAGAAAATGAATTAGCCGGATTTTTGTTTTCATAGCAATCTTAAAGAAAATGAATTAGCCGGATTTTTGTTTTCATAGCAATCTTAAAGAAAATGAATTAGCCGGATTTTTGTTTTCATAGCAATCTTAAAGAAAATGAATTAGCCGGATTTTTGTTTTCATAACAATCTTAAAGAAAATGAATTAGCCGGATTTTTGTTTTCATAGCAATCTTAAAGAAAATGAATTAGCCGGATTTTTGTTTTCATAGCAATCTTAAAGAAAATAAATTAGCCGGATTTTTGTTTTCATAGCAATCTTAAAGAAAATTAATTAGCCGGATTTTTGTTTGGATTTTTAGGCTGATAATTTGGATGTAGAAAATTAATTAGCCGGATTTTTGTTTTCATAGCAATCTTAAAGAAAATGAATTAGCCGGATGTTTGTTTGATTTTTAGGCCGAAAATTTGGATGTAGAGAGGACCACATATATATATATATTACGAGTTTCCTGTTTGGAACAATCTACATATAATATAATTATATAATAAACTATTTCCTTCTTGCTATTAACCCTTAAAATGCCGAATAAATTGGAAGGAATGTGCAAACAACATAGATCCAGATCAGCCGCGATGTAACGATGCGTCTGATCAGATCTAGGTTGTTTGCATATGTGATTTTATTTACCCAGCAGGCAAAGCGTTAATACAACGAAACGGTAGTAAGCTTAAAATACCGTGTTTTCATACAAAACAATACGTCGCAATTAAATAGTTTTGCTTGTATTTTTCAGTCTATATTGCACATAAATGGATTATGGGTAAATTCAGACTAGGAGAACCCGACCCGGAATCAGTTTTATTTTCCAATCTCAGTTTCCATGCATACCAAGATGGCAACGAGTAGCAATTTTGTTACTCGAGTACTCGGACAAAATCGCTCATTTGAATCTACTGAATTTATGTTCGCACTTTGATGTTGTTCTCAATGTCCATAATCTATATATAGTAACATGTTGGCCATCTTGGATTGGGCAAGAAAAGAATTCTGCATACATGTGTGCACAAATACTACACAAATGACTTAACGGTTTAACCACACACAAAACGTTATAAGCACCAAATAATTAAACACAAAAATCTATTTATAGTAACAAAAGTGATTCTCATCAATGCCATCAATGAAAAAAATGAAACAGTCAAACATAAATCTATTTATAGTAACAAAATGGATTCCCATCAATGAAAAGTCTAATAATAATCTATTTATAGTAACAAGTCATGCTTCATGGATCAGAATGCTTCATGGATCAGATGAAACTCTCCTCGCGCATAAGGTGTATCGTTGCATTAAAGACACGTGATAGTTTCGAGAAGATATGTAGTATGAACAATAGTGAAACGTTAACCGTGACTACACACATGTGCGGTATTGCAATAACTCCCAGCACTTCCGTCACAGTGAGCTAAAACACACAATACCGTAGTTATTATATTAATCACAATAAAATATTTCCAGCACTTCGGTCACAGGGAGCTAAAACACATAATACCGCAGTTATTATATCAATCACAATAAAATATTTGGATGCCCTTGGAAGTACATGTAAATATTGAAATACGGTAATACCTGTGTATACTAACTATCCCCAGAGTTACGATATATTAACATAGATATATGCGCGTATTACACAGTCATGCATGAAGGGTCATAACTCGAGCATAACATGTGTATCAGCATATAATCTTAACTCGTTACCTCGACTAAAACTTCATGCAACATAATGATTGTCTAGCTTGTTGGAGATATTGTGGCCAAAAAACATAATTTAGTTTGTTGGAGATATCCATGCCAACAAACATAATCTAGCTTATCGGAGATATCATTGCCAACAAACATAATTTAGCTTATCAGAGATATCGTTGCCAACAAACATAATTTAGCTTATCGGAGATATCGCGGCCAAAACGCATAATTTAGCTTGTTGGAGATATCGTTGCCAAAAAACATAATTTAGCTTGTCGGAGATATCATTGCCAACGAACATAATTTAGCTTGTCGGAGTTATCATTGCCAACGAACATAATTTAGCTTATCGGAGATATCGTTGCCAATAAACATAATTTAGCTTGTCGGAGATATCGTTGCCAATAAACATAATTTAGCTTGTCGGAGATATCGTTGCCAATAAACATAATTTAGCTTGTCGGAGATATCGTTGCCAATAAACATAATTTAGCTTGTCGGAGATATCGTTGCCAATAAACATAATTTAGCTTATCGGAGATATCGTTGCCAATAAACATAATTTAGCTTGTCGGAGATATCGTTGCCAACAAACATAATTTAGCTTATCGGAGATATCGTTGCCAATAAACATAATTCAGCTTGTCGGAGATATCGTTGCCAACAAACATAATTTAGCTTGTCGGAGTTATCATTGCCAACGAACATAATTTAGCTTATCGGAGATATCGTTGCCAATAAACATAATTTAGCTTATCGGAGATATCGTTGCCAACAAACATAATTTAGCTTGTCAGAGATATCGTTGCCAACAAACATAATTTAGCTTGTTGGAGATATCATTGCCAACAAACATAATTTAGCTTATCGGAGATATCGTTGCCAATAAACATAATTTAGCTTGTCGGAGATATAGTTGCCAACAAACATAATTTAGCTTGTCGGAGATATCGTTGCCAATAAACATAATTTAGCTTGTCGGAGATATCGTTGCCAACAAACATAATTTAGCTTGTCGGAGATATCGTTGCCAATAAACATAATTTAGCTTGTCGGAGATATCTTGGTTAAAGAAGATAATTTAACTTTCTGGAGATATCGCAGGCAACGAACATAATTTAGCTTGTTGTTAAGTTGGTTTAATGGTGCGCCTCAATTATACTGTACTAAAACAAGACTGAAAGTTATGGCTTCAAATCTCATTTATATTAAAATAATAATGTTAACATCCAGTACAATTGGACAGGAATACTAGGGGAGTGAGTGTATATATTTTGTAATACTTTTTAACCCTTTCAACACTACAGACCTCTAAATAGGCATACAAAAAGTGTAGATCCAGATGAACTGGCTCCGGCTCGTCTCATCAGGATCTGCACTTTTTGCCAGTAATATTACAATTTTTAGACAAAATTACCCATTTTGATAAATGAACTGGTCCAAATGTAATTTTCTTATTAATTTATTGGTCTAAATATATCATGGCCAGTCCATATCAGTTCCTTTGTGTCGAATGGGTTAATATATAACGAGACTTTCAAAATGTTAAGTTTTTAAAAATATTTCCCAACATTTTACATACAATCGGGATATTTTTACACAAACATTTTATATTTTTGCAAATAACTCAAATATATAAAAGTAAATAATTATATAGAATGCAACGGGGGTGGGGTGGGGGAGTTGGGGTGGGAGCATATACTGAGTAAATGAATCATTTGATCAGTAAAACGGCGAATCAGAATCGATATTAAGCATGATGACAATACAATACCTTAAAGCTGGCACTAGCTAATAAAAACAAAGTTGTACTTTGTAATTCTTCAAGACATTAACTACCAGTACACTTCCATTTGACTATACATATATATATATAATTTCCTGACATTTCATTGGTTAATACAGGGGTACAGAATATGCATGTACAAACTTTCTTCATCATCGCAAATCCTAAATGGCAGATCACATGCTCAAGGGTTCGAATTTTCTATTAGCATGTTTACCTTTTCGAATTTTCTGTTAGCATGTTTACCTTTTCAAATTTTGTATTAGCACGTTTACCTTTTCGAATTTTCTATTAGCACGTTTACCTTTCCAAATTTTGTATTAGCACGTTTACCTTTTCGAATTTTCTATTAGCACGTTTACCTTTCCAAATTTTGTATTAGCACGTTTACCTTTCCAAATTTTCTATTAGCACGTTTACCTTTTCAAATTTTCTATTAGCATGTTTACCTTTTCGAATTTTCTATTAGCATGTTTACCTTTTCAAATTTTCTATTAGCATGTTTACCGTTTCGAATTTTCTATTAGCATGTTTACCTTTTTTTGAATTTTCTATTAGCATGTTTACCTTTTCAAATTATGTATCTGTAAACTGACCTTTTACATAATTTACAGTACAATTTGTTTAGTCTTTACTTCCGAGTGTTTTCCATTTTCTCAACCTATCTTATACGCGGGTCTATGCAAAATACCACCGATTTAAGAAAAACGTTGGGGGTCATCTTATCGTCAAGTAAATACGGTAATAATATATGCAGTTATCTTGATTGGCATTGTCACAGAGAAATATTAAAGACAAAATAGTGATTGCCTCCATGCTTGATTGGCATTGTCACAGAGAAATATTAAGGACAAAATAGTGATTGCCTCCATGCTTGATTGGCATTGTCACAGAGAAATATTAAAGACGAAATAGTGATTGCCTCCATGCTTGATTGGCATTGTCACAGAGAAATATTAAAGACGAAATAGTGATTGCCTCCATGCTTGATTGGCATTGTCACAGAGAAATATTAAAGACAAAATAGTGATTGCCTCCATGCTTGATTGGCATTGTCACAGCATTTTTTTATTAAAGACAAAATAGTGATTGCCTCCATGCTTGATTGGCATTGTCACAGAGAAATATTAAAGACGAAATAGTGATTGCCTCCATGCTTGATTGGCATTGTCACAGAGAAATATTAAAGACAAAATAGTGATTGCCTCCATGCTTGATTGGCATTGTCACAGAGAAATATTAAAGACGAAATAGTGATTGCCTCAATGCTTGATTGGCATTGTCACAGAGAAATATTAAAGACAAAATAGTGATTGCCTCCATGCTTGATTGGCATTGTCACAGAGAAATATTAAAGACGAAATAGTGATTGCCTCCATGCTTGATTGGCATTGTCACAGAGAAATATTAAAGACGAAATAGTGATTGCCTCCATGCTTGATTGGCATTGTCACAGAGAAATATTAAAGACAAAATAGTGATTGCCTCCATGCTTGATTGGCATTGTCACAGAAAATATTAAAGACGAAATAGTGATTGCCTCAATGCTTGATTGGCATTGTCACAGAGAAATATTAAAGACGAAATAGTGATTGCCTCCATGCTTGATTGGCATTGTCACAGAGAAATATTAAAGACGAAATAGTGATTGCCTCCATGCTCTAAAATGTCACAACGAAATTCATGAATATAATTGTTGTGAATTGACTTAAACAAAACATTAAATGGAATCTATTTATAGAAACAAGTCGGCCATCTTGCAAAAGCAAAACAAGATAAGCATGGACTTGAGCTATCAATTGCAGTGTAGTACATGTATCATGGTGAATTGCATAATGTTTATGCATAGCAGTTTACTTAAGTAACAAGTCGGTCATATTGATTAGATACAAATATAGTTCGCATGGACGTGCATTTAAATAAAATTAAATCAATTGCACAGGATTCCCTCTGTCTGATTTTTTGTCTGCGCCACTTCTGAAAAATTGAAAAACAACTGGAGCCAATTTGAAAACTTGGCTCCAACTAAGAGCCATATAGTTCACAGATAAATATTTAGTTTATACAAATTTATTTTAGCTCGATTGCGAAACAAGTTCTTACAACTTTTATTAATCACTCTCGAGACCTCATTCCTCATGGATTCCATCGCCACGAGTGAGAGAAATATTTGAAGCCATGTAATTGACAAAACATGTTGTGCCAAAAAAGAAAAAGTTGCGCCAAATATTTGACACTAATATGACCTTAACAATGAAATGGTATAAAATAATACAACTAGTAGATATTAGAGGGATGCCTAGTGAAAGAGATGTGTTTCACTGGATGTACTGAGTATAAAATAATACAATTAGTAGATATTAGAGGGATGCCTAGTGAAAGAGATGTGTTTCACTGGATGTACTGAGTATAAAATAATACAATTAGTAGATATTAGAGGGATGCCTAGTGAAAGAGATGTGTTTCACTGGATGTACTGAGTATAAAATAATACAATTAGTAGATATTAGAGGGATGCCTAGTGAAAGAGATGTGTTTCACTGGATGTACTGAGTATAAAATAATACAATTAGTAGATATTAGAGGGATGCCTAGTGAAAGAGATGTGTTTTCACTGGATGTACTGAGTATAAAATAATACAATTAGTAGATATTAGAGGGATGCCTAGTGAAAGAGATGTGTTTCACTGGATGTACTGAGTATAAAATAATACAATTAGTAGATATTAGAGGGATGCCTAGTGAAAGAGATGTGTTTCACTGGATGTACTGAGTATAAAATAATACAATTAGTAGATATTAGAGGGATGCCTAGTGAAAGAGATGTGTTTCACTGGATGTACTGAGTATAAAATAATACAATTAGTAGATATTAGAGGGATGCCTAGTGAAAGAGATGTGTTTCACTGGATGTACTGAGTATAAAATAATACAATTAGTAGATATTAGAGGGATGCCTAGTGAAAGAGATGTGTTTCACTGGATGTACTGAGTATAAAATAATACAATTAGTAGATATTAGAGGGATGCCTAGTGAAAGAGATGTGTTTCACTGGATGTACTGAGTATAAAATAATACAATTAGTAGATATTAGAGGGATGCCTAGTGAAAGAGATGTGTTTCACTGGATGTACTGAGTATAAAATAATACAATTAGTAGATATTAGAGGGATGCCTAGTGAAAGAGATGTGTTTCACTGGATGTACTGAGTATAAAATAATACAATTAGTAGATATTAGAGGGATGCCTAGTGAAAGAGATGTGTTTCACTGGATGTACTGAGTATAAAATAATACAATTAGTAGATATTAGAGGGATGCCTAGTGAAAGAGATGTGTTTCACTGGATGTACTGAGTATAAAATAATACAATTAGTAGATTTAGAGGGATGCCTAGTGAAAGAGATGTGTTTCACTGGATGTACTGAGTATAAAATAATACAATTAGTAGATATTAGAGGGATGCCTAGTGAAAGAGATGTGTTTCACTGGATGTACTGAGTATAAAATAATACAATTAGTAGATATTAGAGGGATGCCTAGTGAAAGAGATGTTTTTCACTGGATGTACTGAGTATAAAATAATACAATTATAGATATTAGAGGGATGCCTAGTGAAAGAGATGTGTTTCACTGGATGTACTGAGTATAAATAATACAATTAGTAGATATTAGAGGGATGCCTAGTGAAAGAGATGTGTTTCACTGGATGTACTGAGTATAAAATAATACAATTAGTAGATTAGAGGGATGCCTAGTGAAAGAGATGTGTTTCACTGGATGTACTGAGTATAAAATAATACAATTAGTAGATATTAGAGGGATGCCTAGTGAAAGAGATGTGTTTCACTGGATGTACTGAGTATAAAATAATAATTAGTAGATATTAGAGGGATGCCTAGTGAAAGAGATGTGTTTCACTGGATGTACCGAGAATAAATAATACAATTAGTAGATATTAGAGGGATGCCTAGTGAAAGAGATGTGTTTCACTGGATGTACTGAGTATAAAATAATACAATTAGTAGATATTAGAGGGATGCCTAGTGAAAGAGATGTGTTCACTGGATGTACTGAGTATAAAATAATACAATTAGTAGATATTAGAGGGATGCCTAGTGAAAGAGATGTGTTTCACTGGATGTACTGAGTATAAAAAATACAATTAGTAGATATTAGAGGGATGCCTAGTGAAAGGATGTGTTCACTGGATGTACTGAGTATAAAATAATACAATAGTAGATATTAGAGGGATGCCTAGTGAAAGAGATGTGTTTCACTGGATGTACTGAGTATAAAATAATACAATTAGTAGATATTAGAGGGATGCCTAGTGAAAGAGATGTGTTTCACTGGATGTACTGAGAATAAAATAATACAATTAGTAGATATTAGAGGGATGCCTAGTGAAAGAGATGTGTTTCACTGGATGTTGAGTATAAAATAATACAATTAGTAGATATTAGAGGGATGCCTAGTGAAAGAGATGTGTTCACTGGATGTACTGAGTATAAAATAATACAATTAGTAGATATTAGAGGGATGCCTAGTGAAAGAGATGTGTTTCACTGGATGTACTGAGTATAAAATAATACAATTAGTAGATTAGAGGGATGCCTAGTGAAAGAGATGTGTTTCACTGGATGTACTGAGTATAAAATAATACAATTAGTAGATATTAGAGGGATGCCTAGTGAAAGAGATGTGTTTCACTGGATGTACTGAGTATAAAATAATACAATTAGTAGATATTAGAGGGATGCCTAGTGAAAGAGATGTGTTTCACTGGATGTACTGAGTATAAAATAATACAATTAGTAGATATTAGAGGGATGCCTAGTGAAAGAGATGTGTTTCACTGGATGTACTGAGTATAAAATAATACAATTAGTAGATATTAGAGGGATGCCTAGTGAAAGAGATGTGTTTCACTGGATGTACTGAGTATAAATAATACAATTAGTAGATATTAGAGGGATGCCTAGTGAAAGAGATGTGTTTCACTGGATGTACTGAGTATAAAATAATACAATTAGTAGATATTAGAGGGTGCCTAGTGAAAGAGATGTGTTTCACTGGATGTACTGAGTATAAAATAATACAATTAGTAGATATTAGAGGGATGCCTAGTGAAAGAGATGTGTTTCACTGGATGTACTGAGTATAAAATAATACAATTAGTAGATTTAGAGGGATGCCTAGTGAAAGGTGTTTTTGGTGTTGGTTTTTTGTGTTTGGGGTGTGTGGAGATGTGTTTCACTGGATGTACTGAGTATAAAATAATACAATTAGTAGATATTAGAGGGATGCCTAGTGAAAGAGATGTGTTTCACTGGATGTACTGAGTATAAAATAATACAATTAGTAGATATTAGAGGGATGCCTAGTGAAAGAGATGTGTTTTCACTGATGTACTGTGAGTATAAAATAATACAATTAGTAGATATTAGAGGGATGCCTAGTGAAAGAGATGTGTTTCACTGGATGTACTGAGTATAAAATAATACAATTAGTAGATATTAGAGGGATGCCTAGTGAAAGAGATGTGTTTCACTGGATGTACCGAGATAAAATAATACAATTAGTAGATATTAGAGGGATGCCTAGTGAAAGAGATGTGTTTCACTGGATGTACTGAGTATAAAATAATACAATTAGTAGATATTAGAGGGATGCCTAGTGAAAGAGATGTGGTTTCACTGGATGTACGAGAATAAAATATGCTCAACCCTGAATAGAATTTACACGTGACGAAGTTGCTCTAATTGGTATCCCAAATTGTTAACCCATGGTATCCCAAATTGTTATCTATCTCATGGTATCCCAAATTGTTATCCCATGGTATCCCAAATTGTTATCTATCTCATGGTATCCCAAATTGTTATCCCATGGTATCCCAAATTGTTATCTATCTCATGGTATCCCAAATTGTTAACCCATGGTATCCCAAATTGTTATCTATCTCATGGTATCCCAAATTGGTATCGTCAAAGTGATGCATAAAAGAAACACTAGTCATTATATAATTGCAGAAGGATCTGTAGTCCAGTGGTAAAACGCTGGACTGGTAATCCAGAGATCGTACGTTCGATCCCCCGTCTGACCTAATAAAATTATGGTCTTTCAGATGGGACTTTAAACCGAGGTCTCATGTCGGTGCTGTACACCGTGACTATTCTCCAAAATCTAAAATGACTAGCGTTTCTCAGGTAGCGACGATAAATAAACGTAAAACACATATATAGTTAGCCTGAATGTGCTTGCAAATATAATTCTGCATCGACGGGCATCTAAATATCCTCAAGTACCATGATGAGCATCATGAAGATATGCCAATGTGTGTGTGTTTTACGTTTATTTATCGTCGCTACCGGTTGCCCATATGAGCGACGCCTCCTAAAGAGATTAGTCGTTTTAGATTTTGGAGGATAGTGCATGATACAGAGAGAGACCCATTCCAGATTCTCCTCTGGTTCTTTTACTTGCACGGTGTAAGCACCGCACGAGACCTCGGTTTAACGTCCATTTGAAGACTGATCTTTTATTAGGGTCAGACGGGGGATCGACCTGCGATCCCTGGATTACAGTCCAGCGTGTTACCACTGGACTACAGATCCGTCTGTATCTAGAATATACAGTGAGTGATATGCCAATGCTAAATGCAAGCTGTTTATATAGCAGCAAGTCATGAAGTCTTGTAAGTAACAAAAAGATGTCTCCGCAGAGATGTGTGTCTAAATGCCCGAAAGATCTATCATGAATTTCATGACTATATGATGTGGTTTAGCCACAATCAAAAACACAATTTTTTTAAAAACAATAAGTCCGCATCTGGATTGGACAACAATTTCAGCATGGCTGTGTACATTAACCCATAACCTGCCGAA
>CM026400.1:45883345-45945845 GCA_014843695.1 Archivesica marissinica
GATATTAGAGGGATGCCTAGTGAAAGAGATGTGTTTCACTGGATGTACTGAGTATAAAATAATACAATTAGTAGATATTAGAGGGATGCCTAGTGAAAGAGATGTGTTTCACTGGATGTACTGAGTATAAAATAATACAATTAGTAGATATTAGAGGGATGCCTAGTGAAAGAGATGTGTTTCACTGGATGTACTGAGAATAAAATAATACAATTAGTAGATATTAGAGGGATGCCTAGTGAAAGAGATGTGTTTCACTGGATGTACTGAGAATAAAATAATACAATTAGTAGATATTAGAGGGATGCCTAGTGAAAGAGATGTGTTTCACTGGATGTACTGAGTATAAAATAATACAATTAGTAGATATTAGAGGGATGCCTAGTGAAAGAGATGTGTTTCACTGGATGTACCGAGAATAAAATATGCTCAACCCTGAATAGAATTTACACGTGACGAAGTTGCTCTAATTGGTATCCCAAATTGTTAACCCATGGTATCCCAAATTGTTATCTATCTCATGGTATCCCAAATTGTTATCTATCTCATGGTATCCCAAATTGTTATCTATCTCATGGTATCCCAAATTGTTATCTATCTCATGGTATCCCAAATTGTTATCTATCTCATGGTATCCCAAATTGTTATCTATCTCATGGTATCCCAAATTGTTATCTATCTCATGGTATCCCAAATTGTTAACCCATGGTATCCCAAATTGTTATCTATCTCATGGTATCCCAAATTGTTAACCCATGGTATCCCAAATTGTTATCTATCTCATGGTATCCCAAATTGTTATCTATCTCATGGTATCCCAAATTGTTATCTATCTCATGGTATCCCAAATTGTTATCTATCTCATGGTATCCCAAATTGTTATCTATCTCATGGTATCCCAAATTGTTATCTATCTCATGGTATCCCAAATTGTTATCTATCTCATGGTATCCCAAATTGTAACCCATGGTATCCCAAATTGTTATCTATCTCATGGTATCCCAAATTGTTAACCCATGGTATCCCAAATTGTTATCTATCTCATGGTATCCCAAATTGTTAACCCATGGTATCCCAAATTGTTATCTATCTCATGGTATCCCAAATTGTTATCTATCTCATGGTATCCCAAATTGTTATCTATCTCATAGTATCCCAAATTGTTAACCCATGGTATCCCAAATTGTTATCTATCTCATGGTATCCCAAATTGTTAACCCATGGTATCCCAAATTGTTATCTATCTCATGGTATCCCAAATTGTTAACCCATGGTATCCCAAATTGTTATCTATCTCATGGTATCCCAAATTGTTAACCCATGGTATCACAAATTGTTATATATCTCATGGTATCCCAAATTGTTAACCCATGGTATCCCAAATTGTTATCTATCTCATGGTATCCCAAATTGTTAACCCATGGTATCCCAAATTGTTATCTATCTCATGGTATCCCAAATTGTTAACCCATGGTATCCCAAATTGTTATCTATCTCATGGTATCCCAAATTGGTATCGTCAAAGTGATGCATAAAAGAAACACTAGTCATTATATAATTGCAGAAGGATCTGTAGTCCAGTGGTAAAACGCTGGACTGGTAATCCAGAGATCGTACGTTCGATCCCCCGTCTGACCCTAATAAAATTAATAGTCTTTCAGATGGGACGTTAAACCGAGGTCTCATGTCGGTGCTGTACACCGTGCACTATTCTCCAAAAATCTAAAATGACGAGCGGGTCGCAGGTAGCGACGATAAATAAACGTAAAACACACATATAATTAGCCTGAATGTGCTTGCAAATATAATTCTGCATCGACGGGCATCTAAATATCCTCAAGTACCATGATGAACATCATGAAGATATGCCAATGTGTGTGTGTTTTACGTTTATTTATCGTCGCTACCGGTTGCCCATATGAGCGACGCCTCCTAAAGAGATTAGTCGTTTTAGATTTTGGAGGATAGTGCATGATACAGAGAGAGACCCATTCCAGAGTCTCCTCTGGTTCTTTTACGTGCACGGTGTAAAGCACCGACACGAGACCTCGGTTTAACGTCCCATTTGAAAGACTGATCATTTTATTAGGGTCAGACGGGGGATCGAACCTGCGATCCCTGGATTACCAGTCCAGCGTGTTACCACTGGACTACAGATCCGTCTGTATCTAGAATATACAGTGAGTGATATGCCAATGCTAAATGCAAGCTGTTTATATAGCAGCAAGTCATGAAGTCTTGTAAGTAACAAAAAGATGTCTCCGCAGAGATGTGTGTCTAAATGCCCGAAAGATCTATCATGAATTTCATGACTATATGATGTGGTTTAGCCACAATCAAAAACACAATTTTTTTAAAAACAATAAGTCCGCATCTGGATTGGACAACAATTTCAGCATGGCTGTGTACATTAACCCATAACCTGCCGAATAAATTGGACGGAATGTGCAAACAATATAGATCCAGATCAGCCTCGGCATAGCTCCGTGTATTATTAGTATCTATGTTATTTGCTCTTCAGACAAGTGTAGTAGCTTCACTATCCGAACAGCAATCATCATAGAGCCTGATCAGACTGTAAATTCTGTGCTGTTTGATCTGGCTCTATGCTGTTTGCAAAAGCGACTTTAGTCGTGATTGGCAGGTTACGGGTTAATACCCTAAAATACCATGATTAACTTCATAAACCTACAATGTATTTGAAACGGCTTAGCCACATACGAAAATTAAATACAAGAAACTGAGACATCAAAGGAGTACGTACTATTGTGTAGTAACAAACTTCCACCATTTTAGATATAATCATTTTCCCCCAGCACCTCAATGTGTCAACAATACACGAACACTTCCATGATGATGAACTAAACACAAATCTATTTATATTAACAAGTCGGCCATCTTAGATATAATCATTTTCCTTCAATGAGTCAACAATACAGAATACTCCCAAAGATGAAATGCTAAACACAAATCTATTTATAGTAACAAGTCGGCCATCTTAGATATAATTATTTTCCCTCAATGAGTCAACAATACAGAATACTCCCAAAGATGAAATGCTAAACACAAATCTATTTATAGTAACAAGTCGGCCATCTTAGATCTGAAGAGAATTTCCCCCTGAGCATTGGATATCCACAAATGACCTTGATACTGGTACCCAGAAGCCACATGCTGAATTTCAAAAAGATAAACAAAGCAGTTAGGATTATAGAACTAAAGTCAACGTTGTATCTAGCCGAGGCCGGAGTTCCTAACATCTCCCGGGACATTTGTCACGACAAGTTAAAAATGGAGCTACAATGATAGTAATTCTGTCCCTATGTATGCAGTATCAGACCTAGGTTTGCATTATTTGTACTATTTTTGCATTATGTCCTATTACGTATGCAGTATTTCTGTCTACGTATGCAGTAATTCTCATCTAAGTGCCATGGTGCCATCCTTCGCAACCAAGAGTTGTAATCCAGCAGCTGAAACAAATTAAATATATTTATATAAATTTATTTATTTATTTCACAACGATTGCAAAGCAAGTTTTAACAACTTATATTAATCACTCTCGCTGGCACGGATGCAAGCGTAAATGTGATCATTGGTGTGGGACGAAACCGGAGTACCCGGAGAAAAACCCACCTGTCCGATCTGGCGACCACCATACCATCTCACATACTTCCCTGTCCAAGGATCGAACCCGGGTTGCATTAGTGAGATGCAGGCACGCTAACCACTGCGCTAATCGGACAGCCAAATCTGGCGACCACCGTACCAACTCACATACTTCCCAGTCCAAGGATCGAACCTGGGTTGCATTAGTGAGATGCGGGCACACTAACCACTGCAATGGGCAAAAGTGCAGGGCAAAAAGGGCAGGGCAGGGCAGGGCGTCTGCTGTTTCTCTCTAGAAAAAACCCTACATTTGCAGAATTTCATAAAATTTGGCATGTACATGTACCCCAGACAAAAGTGGTGCATTTATAAAGTGGTTCCGTGTAGATACACATGTAGCTAAGTGTGGCCTATAGAATAAGTAGTTTTGGACAATAGGAAGCAGGGATCCTTTTAGAGGGTGATGTGGGCGATATAGTCGCCCTAGGGACCTGACTTCGCCCTCTGTGGCCCCACTTCTCCCTAAAAAACATTTTTTTTTACAATTATCAAATTTTCATACAAATGTTGGCAAGTAAGATACACTGGCCCATTTAAAGCACTCCTATTCAAATGTTGTATTTAACCCTTTCAACCCCAAGAAACTGACATGGACTGGTGCATGATATTTTTAGACCAATAAATTAATAAGAAAATTACATTTGGACCAGTTCATTTATCAAAATGGGTAATTTTATCTAAAAATAGTAATAATTATTACTGGCAAAAAAGTGCAGATCCTGATGAGACGGCTCGTTACAAGCCGGCTCATCTGGATCTACACTTTTCATAAGCCTATTTAGAGGCCTGTGGTGTTGAAAGGGTTAATGGTCATATTGTGCATCATAACCATATTTTATTGAACTTTATTAAATAGCACAATTTAAGGACACAATTGCTCACTTTCTCACTTCTCCCAAAAAGTCTGACCAAGAATGAACCCTGCTGCTCTTGCACCTCGTGGCAATGGATTTCATCAGGAATGAGGTCTCCAGAGTGATTAATATAACACCATTTAAGATCGCGCGCGTTCTCACTTCTCCCAAAAATTCTGACCTAGAATGAACCCTGGGAAGTACATCATACTTACACTCGTCGAGTTCTATAGGTTTGAGATCGGTTGATGCAAGCAGCTCCTCCACAAGGCCCTCTGCATCTACGCGCGTCTGGTCCACACGGCGCTCTTTAAATGAGGATTCTTCAAATTTCTAAACATGAAACAAATTGTTGATATTTACTGTTTATTAACCAGGTTATATATTTACTAGTTGTCTTTCTAGGATTTAGCATTGATACACAGTGTATAGACTATACAATTATACAAAATCAGATTACCGTCCTTACTCGCATATGAGGCGGTCTCACCTATAAGACGACCCGCTACTTTGGTCCTGAAATCTGCGAGTAGTTTTTTTTACGCTAAACTTTATTTAACGTCGCTATCGGTTGCCCATATGAGCGACGCCTGCTGAAAAGATTAGTCATTTTAGATTTTGGAGGATAGTGCATGATACAGACAGAGACCAATTCCAGAGTCTCCTCTGGTTCTTTTACGTGCACGGTGTAAAGCACTGACACGAGACCTCAGTTTAACGTCCCATCTGAAAGACTGTTAATTTTATTAGGGTAATTTTATTAGGGTCAGACGGGGGATCGAACCTGCGTTCAGTGAGTTTGGCATGCACTCGCATATAAGACGGGCTGATAAAAATGGACACCAGACACAATTTATTATTGTAAATGCATGACTAGCAGGTGCAAATTGAAGAGACATTTTCAGTGTCAGGGAGGGTGCTTTTTTTCTAACATATAATTATGGACACCGTTTACAAGTAACACATTAAAAAAAAGTTGACGAAGTATTTTTAAAAGACGTTATTTACTTAGCACTCACTTTAAGACAGGAAGCAACTTTGAGGCAATAATCTGGTGGTAAAAATGTCGTGTTATAGGCGAATATGTACGGTAAGCAGGTAAACTATAGGAGGACAATTAGCTTGACTGTACACATGCTACATGCTTAACCAACATCATATAAAATATTATTGACACAATTTGTACAATTTTTAACAAAGATAAATAGAATGTACATGCAATGTATGAAATTGGCTACACAATATTACTCTGATAAGACTGCTAAAACTAATAGATATGTAAGCAATTAGATTTATTGTACGGACGGACAGATGTACAATATGCTGTTACATACAGACAGATGGACAATATACTGTTACATACGGACAGATGGACAATATACTGTTACATACAGACAGATGGACAATACACTGTTACATACGGACAGATGGACAATATACTGTTACATACAGACAGATGGACAATATACTGTTACATACGGACAGATGGACAATATACTGTTACATACGGACAGATGGACAATATACTGTTACATACAGACAGATGGACAATACACTGTTACATACGGACAGATGGACAATATACTGTTACATACGGACAGATGGACAATATACTGTTACATACGGACAGATGGACAATATACTGTTACATACGGACAGATGGACAATATACTGTTACATACGGACAGATGGACAATACACTGTTCCAGACAGACAGATGGACAATACACTGTTACATACAGACAGATGGACAATACACTGTTACATACGGACAGATGGACAATACACTGTTACATACGGACAGATGGACAATATACTGTTCCAGACAGACAGATGGAAAAGACACTGTTACATATGGACAGATGGACAAGACACTGTTACATACAGACAGATGGACAAGACACTGTTACATACAGACAGATGGACAAGACACTGTTCCATACGGACAGATGGACAAGACACTGTTACATATGGACAGATGGACAAGACACTATTCCAGACGGACAGATGGACAATATGCTGTTACATACGGACAGATGGACAAGACACTGTTCCATACGGACAGATGGACAATATACTGTTCCAGACGGACAGATGGACAATATACTGTTCCAGACGGACAATATACTGTTACATACGGACAGATGGACAATACACTGTTCCAGACGGACAGATGGACAATACGGACAGATGGACAATACACTGTTCCAGACGGACAGATGGACAATACACTGTTCCAGACGGGCAGATGTACAATATACTGTTCCAGACGGACAATACACTATTCCAGATGTACAATATACTGTTCCAGACGGACAATACACTGTTCCAGATGGACAATATACTATTCCAGATGGACAATATACTGTTCCAGACAGACAGATGGACAATACACTGTTCCAGACAGACAGATGGACAATACACTGTTCCAGACAGACAGATGGACAATACACTGTTCTAGACAGACAGATGGACAATACACTGTTCCAGACGGACAGATGGACAATACACTGTTCCAGACGGGCAGATGTACAATATACTGTTCCAGACGGCCAATACACTATTCCAGATGTACAATATACTGTTCCAGACGGACAATACACTGTTCCAGATGGACAATATACTATTCCAGATGGACAATATACTGTTCCAGACAGACAGATGGACAATACACTGTTCCAGACAGACAGATGGACAATACACTGTTCCAGACAGACAGATGGACAATACACTGTTCTAGACAGACAGATGGACAATACACTGTTCCAGACGGACAGATGGACAATACACTGTTCCAGACGGGCAGATGTACAATATACTGTTCCAGACGGCCAATACACTATTCCAGATGTACAATATACTGTTCCAGACGGACAATACACTGTTCCAGATGGACAATATACTATTCCAGATGGACAATATACTGTTCCAGACAGACAGATGGACAATACACTGTTCCAGACAGACAGATGGACAATACACTGTTCCAGACAGACAGATGGACAATACACTGTTCCAGACAGACAGATGGACAATACACTGTTCCAGACGGACAGATGGACAATATACTGTTCCAGACGGACAGATGGACAATACACTGTTCCAGACGGACAGATGGACAATACACTGTTCCAGATGGACAATACACTGTTCCAGACAGACAGATGGACAATACACTGTTCCAGACGGACAGATGGACAATACACTGTTCCAGACGGACAGATGGACAATATACTGTTCCAGATGGACAGATGGATGGATAGAACAACACGGACGGCCTAACTGATGTGTACTCAAGTGGCTACCCAACTGTTGTCTACTTTGTTCTATTAGCCACACAAAAGAATGTATAGCAACATATCGGCTAACCCTAGACCACTAGACAATATATCAATTGTTCTCTTAGCCACGTAAATACGCATTAGTGTGTGCAATCATTATTTCTGTACTAGTGTGTGGGATAATAACATAGACATTTGCACCTCAATAACCTCAATAACACCCCCCCCCCCCACGTCAAACCCTACTAGCTTCCGATTTAATACATTTGTTCTTGTATATTAATGTTACAACATGATGTAAATATTGATAAAATAAAATATGTTTAAACTAAACTAAACCCTGACTACAGTGTGATGTGTGCTTTCCAAATGATACAAGGTGCATGTGCTATTTTATTAATAGTGAAAATATTCAGTCCTAAGCAAGTCTTGACTACATATCAATGGTTACATTCTACAAAACCGATATTTTGTTAGCTTTCCAACACATTAACCCTTTCAACACTACAGACCTCTAAATAGGCTTACAAAAAGTGTAGATCCAGGATCTGCAATTTTTGCAAGTAATATTACTATTTTTAGACAAAATACTCAGATTTGAACTTGTCCAAATGTAATTTTCTAATTAATTTATTGGTGTAAAAATATCATGCACCAGTCCATTCCATGTCAGTTACTTGGTGTTGAATGGGTTACGGGTGTAAACATATTTCTGCATATATAAATGCTCCGGCGATCGAGATGAAATAACGAGGTTAAATTTGCATAAACACTGAACACAACATTTATTCACAAGGTTATATACCGTATACCCCCGTTTAACCGCCCCCGGGGGCGATGCAATTTGCAACAAATTATATGCAAAGTATGTCTGGGACTCCATTAAACACCCCCCTTTCGTCATACCTCTTGAAACAGCCCCTATTATCCACTGGTATAGCGTATCCAATAGCAACAAACACGGAGTACCTGGAGAGTATTTTAACCTTGCATCGATTTCCATATAAGGACATGGGCTGACGCGGGAAAAAACTTCAAAGTCATTCACCGCCGGCCAATGTCATTTCAGCGAAAAATATCGGACATTAACACAAACCATTTTGTTTCTAGCAGTACGACTATGATAGCAGCGGGCACTGAGGTGAGAATTATTTTGTTCTGCTTCAAAATGGGGGGGCGTTTAAATGGGTGTATATGGTATTCATGAATAGACTCTACTACCATAGTTAACCCGAAGATATAAGCCAGAAAGAAAATGTCAAAATCTTGCAAGCTTTCCTTCAACCCACCCTATCTACCGATATATGGTCCAATTGTTTACATTTTGATTTGTTCGTTTGTTTGTTGTGGTTTTAAGTTATACCAACAGCCTAGGTCATACGGCTTTCTCTAGATATTGGTGGTGGAGTAAGACCCTGGGTGCCTATACAAACAGCGTAGGTCATACGGCATTCTCTAGATATTGGTGGTGGAGTAAGACCCCGGGTGCCTATACCAACAGCCTAGGTCATACGGCGTTCTCTAGATATTGGTGGCGGAGTAAGACCCCAGGTGCCCCTCAAATCAGTATTTCAGTATCTGGCACAGGATGGTACCCAGTGGTAGAACCACCGATCTTCCACAAGCAAGTTGGATAGCTTCCTCACATGAATGAACTCCACAACCCCAGTGGGATTCGAACCTACAGCGGTGAGGGGCAAGTGACATCCTCAACGTACATTTTCTATATGAATTAATTTTTTTAATTAAAACAGCACAGGCATTGCGTTAGCAGGCTGTTTAAAGTTGCATTCGACCTCCACACACTGTAACCATGCCCAATGTAGTTCATACCCCGATGGAAACTATTAACCCCCGATTCAGTCCTTAATTAAATGTTTTCAGTCACACATGGTAGCTTATTATTGCATTATTAATTTTTCAACAGATTTTCTATAAGATACAAATTAATTTTTTGGAAAACAATCTTTATCTACTTAACTAATACAGCATCAGAATATAGAGTTTAGTAGATCTGCCTGTCTTTAACCCATTCAACACCAAGAAACTGACATGGACTGGTCCATGATATTTTTAGACCAATAAATTAATCAGAAAATTGCAGCCGGACCAGTGCATTTATCAAAATGGGTAATTTTCTCTAAAAATAGTAATATTACTGGCAAAAAGTGCAGATTCTGATGAGCCCGCTCGTATCTTGATCTACACTTTTTGTAAGCCTATTTAGAGGTATGTGGTGTTAAATGGGTTAATGGTGTGCCAAAGCTGCATAATATATTAGTATATATAGATAAAGCAAAAGGTATTTCATAACAATCAAACCTGTCTTACAGCAACAGAGTATAGGATATAGGATATAAGCAGAAAACAATCCAATATGTCAAATATTGGACTGTATGAGGCACGTAGAAGACAGTATCAATATTTTACATATTGGATCCATTTGAGGCCTATATCTTACTTAAAACATACACTTATATAACATGATCCTACTAATTAAAATAGTTAATTTCGTACATGTACGCGTAGGATTTAATATAATACGCTGGCCTTTTGACAGCAGTCCAATATGTAGTTATTAAACCGCGGAGGTGGGCCATTTGTGGATATTGGCGCACCCTATGGAGATATTGGTCCGAGGGCCGTTAGGCCAATATCGGATAGGTGCGCCAATATCCACAAATGGCCCACCGCAGCCGTTTAATAACTTCTTTATTGCATACCTTAACGGCCCCAGGCGGCCATGTTTACACAATGTAGTTACTATGTTGTTGCTACCTGTGACACGTGCTCGTGATTCGTTCTCGGCGCGTGCCGGGCCAATATCGAATATTGGCCCGGCCGAGCCGAAAATCGAAATATATTGCCCGCGTCGACCAGATATTTTGCTTTTCTACCATTAAATTTGTTACTATATATAGTAACGTATGCAATAATAATAGTAATGGACTGCAAGTACAAAGGTATGACGTCACGACAGTGTTTTACGGCTAGAGAAAGGATTCTCTTTTATGCTTTCCAATGAATGGTTACGTTTAATGTTATATCTTATATACTGTTTTGAGATGATATTTCCCACTCCACTGATTGTGTTTCGTATTCATCTGTCGTTACATGTACAAATGTACAGTCTACACCAGCTATGTCGAATTCCGTCGGACCAAACAAAATACTTAAACAAAATCGAAGTTTGACTTAACGAAATTCGATATAATCAGAGCCAGTTATATTTAAAATGATAGTGTCTGAAATGGAAATTTGATCCGACTTCGAGATAACCGGAAAATTTGACATAACCGACTTTGACATAACGGATGTATAATGTACTTTTGTATTTTAGATATTTTCTGATTTTTCTAAAGAGCTGGAGTTTTTCGTGTAAGATAAGATTTTAGTACATCGTGTGATCACCGAAATAGTGTTTATCCACTTAGTGGATGCGCGTTCGCTTCAGGTATGAAAGGTCCGGAGTTCGAGCCCCGCTGGAGCCGTTACAATTGTGCTCTTAGGTAAGGCATTTAAATTCAATGTTGCCTCTTCTCTCTCCTTCGTGGCAATGGATTCCATCAGGAATGAGGTCTCGAGAGTGATTAATATAAGTTGTAAGAACTTATTTCGCAATCAAGCTAAAATAAATTTGTATAAACTATCCACTTGCCACTCGTGGAAATACAGATTTCGGAGACCACTCGATGAATTGAATTCCAATCTTACACTAAACACAAATATCCTCTATAGTCTATTCTATGTTCACATTATAAAGCCACGAGATGAGATTTCCTGAACCATATCCGGATTCACATGTTTCATCCGAATACTGTGATAGTTAATGTTAGTTGTGGGCCCGGCTACAGCACCTGCAATCAATGTGCTGGTTCGGAACCAGACTTATGTAGACATAACTACACGCCCAGAGTGCTATGTACCACTGGTTAGTTCCGCTGTTTTAGAATTAACCCTTTCCTTCATAGAGATTTTAGTTAATATACTATTATATCTCCATTTAGAATTAACCCTTTCCTTCATAGAGATTTAGGTTAATATACTATTATATCTCCATACAAACGACAGCCATTTAGCTATCATGCTGTGGATAAGTAGTGGCCATATCTATCCCACCTCCATAGATATCACTGGGTCTACATAGAGATTTAGGTTAATATACTATTATATCTCCATACAAACGACAGCCATTTAGCTATCATGCTGTGGATAAGTAGTCGCCATATCTATCCCACCTCCATAGATATCACTGGGACTACATAGAGATTTAGGTTAATATACTATTATATCTCCAAACAAACGACAGCCATTTAGCTATCATGCAGTGGATAAGTAGTCGCAATATCTATCCCACCTCCATAGATATTACTGGGACTACATGAGATTCTGGCCTTTATTATGAACAATCGTTTGGCTACTACATTGTTAATGCATGTCATATTGGTAATGGCGTCGCGGTGCTTCTATGAGGGAAAGGGTTAAGCATTAATGTATCATCTTCCCCTGGTTTGGGGGCGACGTCTCCAATAGTGTGTTAGTCATTTCTTGGAGGATAATGCACGATACAGGAGGATAATACAATTCCAGAAAGATGGCCGGTGTATCGCACGATACATGGGACCTCTGTCGCAACCAAATAGAAAGTTAATATTATCATTGAATCATACTCACAACCCTTGAATGTGCAGTCGATAGGGTCACCGTACCGTACCAATATATATATCCATGTATACATTGGCGAGCTTGAGAGCAAAATTCCAAGACGAGCTCACAATGAGTTATATTATATGTTATATTTCGGGTTTTACGCCTGCATCAGCACCATTTCGGGCTATATCACTGGCGGGCAGTTTACTTAACAACACCTTTCCTGGGCAGGCTCCAGCGGTTAACCAGTACTTGGGTGCACCAACCTCCGTAAGAAACTGCCAACTTTTTCATATAAATGAGACACGGCCTCAGCGGGGCTCGAATCCATGACCATCAGTGATGATAGGTTACAGAGGTATACAAGTCAGCGACCGTAACCACTCGACCACGGAGGCGGACTGAAATCACAATGAGTGTAAATTCTTTTTTATATCACAGTAACTACAACTATGTTTGCCAATAATTTTGAGCGTTATTACATCTCAAGGCAATCAGTAAGGTGCATCCGTATGCCATAGTAAATAGTCCCCGGATAATCTTAATGCAAATAAATAATATTTTTAATCACTATATTCACTAGTGCATATTTAGCATTTTATCGAATTACACAGTTGATTTTCAACAAATAAAAAGCAAGAACACAAACGGCAAGCTGTGTCATGCTGCGACCAATCAGAATCCTTCTACGTTGTATTGCACGTGTGTACATACAATAGAATATGCTATGGCTGTATTTAACTGATTACAAGCAAATTTATGTAATAAATAATAGTATATAAAAACAATGTTTCAAACCAATATCACCGTGGTGCAGTCTATGCGAAAGAACTAAAATATTTACCGGAAAATGAACTTTTACAAGACCGAATGAAATTTTACTGGACCAATAACATTCTGTTATTCATCAAATATATACATGTATACTGATCTCGTCTAAACAAGCGATATAACACGCCAAAAAACAATCGAAATCACCGATCATTTGTTAACACAATTTCAATCAGCTCGCGAAATTTTGTGACAAATCATCATACTTAACTTGTACCCGTTTTTCAAAACTAGAAAGAGCCTTTAACTAGTCACCTGGTGTATCATGAAAACAGCATATTGTGATCATTGACAATGCCCGTCTCAATCGCCGATTGACTTGATTTTTATCAGACATACGGATATTTGTTGCGTTTATACAAATATATTTTAGCTAGATTGCGAAACAAGTTCTTTCAACTTATATTAATCACTCTCGAGACCTCATTCCTGATGGAATCCATCGCCACGAGGGAGAGAGGAGGCAACGTGGAATTTAAATGCCTTGCCTAAAGGCACAATAGTACTGGCTCCAGCGGGGTTCGAACTGCGGACCTTTCACACCTGAAGCGAACGCGCATCCACTGCGCTATCACGACTTCCACATTTATTCCATATTTATTTACCGGACAGGACAGCCGATAATAATTATACAGGCATATGTTAGGTGTTAGGTTTCCAACCCACACAGGTACTGCAACGCCACCTATCAATAACATATCTGAAAGTCGTGATCGTGCAGTGGTAGTGCTTAACGCTTAAGATCTTGTTTCGCAATCAAGCTAAAATAAGTTTGTATAAGCTAATAACAAATCAGATCAAACACCTCTTATCACTGCCGCACAACCGCAAAACAAGGTTGCACAAATATCTTTATTTTATATTTCGGGTTTTACGCCTGCATCAGCACCATTTTGGGCTATATCGCCGGCGGGCAGATTACCTATCAACACCTTTCCTGGGCAGGCTCCAGCGGTTAACCAGTACTTGGGTGCACCAACCTCCGTAAGAAACTGCACAAATACCGTATCACTAATAAAATGATCTTCAATTCACCACCCAGATCACAGGTTTAAATTAACACGAAAATGGCACTTACTTGTACTACAAGAAAGGGGAGACTTTTAAGAACTATATATCTAGCTGGATCTAACGATGGTCTGCTTAGAGACAGGTTTGACTGTAGTAAGATTACATTATAAGTATAAACCTACCTTGGAGCTCTAGACAGAGAAAATAAACATAGCCTATAGATATCATGCTTAAATCTAATGGATATTAAAGTCCCATAAAGGTTCAGAAACATCATTTTATAATCTTTGTTGTAAGTTCATAAATAGGTAAATACTTAAAGCGCCATTACATCGCAAAAAGCAAATAAAATGCATTTTTCACGTATAAATGCGTTGCTAATACAAATTCTTCCGAATACATTCGAACACTAACATTGAATCAATAAACAGTGTTTTTGTGATCTACAAACTTTCAAAATTGAAAGTAGGATTTCATATAACGATCATCCACGCTCCTGAATTGACGTTTGTTTGTCATCGGAGTCAATACTAAACGTGAGATAATGTCGTTTAAAGATAATTTAACAAAGACTAGTCTACAAATAAATATGCATAGGCACACATGTGAGATATAACGGTAAATCTCTACTATAAATCGTGTTATTCAGGATATACGAGTTGTATTACGCATGAATGTCGATCCTATTTACATTATTTTGTTAATATGTCAACAAGCCGCGTATACGGCATTTGCTTATTAGTTGAAATACTTAGTATTTGAGGCAAATATTTGGAAAATACATTCTGTAGAAATTTGCATTTTCACTAATGTAGTGTCGCTTTAAGGACAAATGTTTTGCACGGGTATTTTTTCAGCAATTAATGTTAATAACAAGCAGTACAACATTAAATAATAAAAAATAATTAAAAACACATTTTCAGTGGTGAGATGGTTACAGCGTTTCAATTAGCAGAAATTTTGTAATCGAAAAACAAGGTTTTATTTGCCGCTAGTACATCTAGGACAGGTAGTTGATTTATTGCGAGTTCAGGGCGAGCTATATTTGCGATCATGTTGGGTGCGCGTACATTATTTATCGCAACACATCAAGCGCCCAGCGAAAATTTTCCACACAACTATAGGATGCCGTCGGAAGCCTCTTACGGTATGGGTGGGAATGAAGACACCAATAAATTTGAAAACAAACATTCCTTGCATTCAATCGTATATAGGCTGATGTCATATTTTACAGGTTATTGTCAGGGTTCCGAATGTTTATCTGCGCCACTTCTGTCGCCAAGTAAAAAAAAACTTGAGCCAATTTGAAAAACTTGGAGCCAACTAAGAGCCATATAGTTCACAGATAAATATTTGAAGCCATGTATTTGACAAAACATTTTGTGCCTAATAAAAAAATTGCGCAAAATATTTTCACCAATTCACAAAATTTAGCGCCTGTATTTTTTTGGGCGCAATTGATGCCATTGGCGACCGACAATCCCACTGATTGTTCTTATCCAGTCATACAACTGCTAACACTCATCCCCACTGTCTTTTTCTGACTTTTAGGGTGGGAAAATAACGTTTTGGACATTTATTGAGGCTTTAATGACGCTGTTCAAACAACAAACTCATGATCTCTGAAATATTTAATCTTTGCATGCTGGGTAAAATAAAGGCTATAAATAGTTCAAATAAATGTGACTTTATTTATATCTTAAAATTAATAAATATGTTATGGAATTTCATTAGAATTGTGTCAACACGCTCAGCTGTAACAGTTACGATGCTACCCTTAGGCAAGGCATTTAAATTCCTCATTGCCTCTTCTCCTTCACTTGTGGTGATGGATTCCATCAGGATTGAGTTCTCGTGCGAACGTGCTACCACGACTTCCACAATACAAAACAAGTTTTGAATGAGGGAGAGAAAAGAGGCAATGTGGATTTAAGTGCCTTACCTAAGGACATGACCATGGTTCTGGCGGGATTCATACTCACAACCTCTCGATTACTAGGCTATACCGTAACCATTATACTAAAAAGTACTGATGAGAAGCAAGTTTGCTAGAAATGCACAAATTCGTCTAACCTAGTATTCGAGAATTCCTGCTGATACGTGCTGATACGTGTGTATGCTGATATGGAAGTGAGAGTGCTTCTGTACCTGCTGATACGTGCATATGCTGTATGAATGTGTGTATGGTTGTGAGAGTGCTTCTGTACCTGCTGATACGTGCGTATGCTGTATGAATGTGTGTATGGTTGTGCGAGTGTTTCAGCACCTGCTGATACGTGCGTATGCTGTATCAATGTGTGTATGGTTGTGAGAGTGTTTCAGCACCTGCTGATACGTGCGTATGCTGTATCAATGTGTGTATGGTTGTGAGAGTGTTTCAGCACCTGCTGATACGTGCGTATGCTGTATCAATGTGTGTATGGTTGTGAGAGTGTTTCAGCACCTGCTGATACGTGCGTATGCTGTATCAATGTGTGTATGGTTGTGAGAGTGTTTCAGCACCTGCTGATACGTGCGTATGCTGTATCAATGTGTGTATGGTTGTGAGAGTGTTTCAGCACCTGCTGATACGTGCGTATGCTGTATCAATGTGTGTATGGTTGTGAGAGTGTTTCAGCACCTGCTGATACGTGCGTATGCTGTATCAATGTGTGTATGGTTGTGAGAGTGCTTCAGCACCTGCTGATACGTGCATATGCTGTATGAATGTGTGTATGGAAGTGAGAGTGCTTGACGTGAGAAAGTGAGAGTGCTAGAGCATACAAGAGTAAAAAATAATCCAATATCAATAAAACCTTGTTTAGAAAATGTACATTTAAATGCATATAGAATGTGAATAAATTTAATTTTAAAAATATCTTATAAGCAGCGTATACTTACTCTTCTTCGTTCGGCTTTGGCAAACTCCGTGAGAGCCGAGCCTGCACTGGCACTTCTGTCGGACAAACAAAGCAATATATCATTAAAGCATTCAAGTCTCTCTATGCACAGACGGTTCTGTAGTCCAGTGGTTAACACGTTGGGCTGGTAATCCAGGGATCGCAGGTTAGATCCCCCGTCTGACCATAATAATATTAACAGTGTTTCAGATGGGATATTGAGGTCTTGTATAGGTGGTGCTTTACATGTACACCGTGCACGTAAAACAACCAGAGGAGACTCTGGAATGGGTCTCTGTCTGTATCATTGCACTATCCTCCAAAAATCTAAAATGACTAAAGAGGCTGCAGGAGGGGTCGCTCATATGGGCATCCAGTAGCGACGATAAATAAACGTAAAAAACACACAAATCTCTCTACGGATAGTTTTGTTTGCATTATACCAGGGTTGGCTTTCTTCCAGGAAGATTCGATGGGAAGAAACATGGGAAAATAGGAAGAAATCGATTGTCAGCAATTATTCTTCACAGGGTCATAAATTACGGTACCTGCAGGACATGGAAATATGCAGAGTCTAAGGTAAGGTAAAAATTCCATGGCAAGGTAGGCTAGCCTTTATCTTACACTGGCATCTTCTTAACCCTCTGCATGCTAGCGGCAATTAAAATCACCTTTGTAAACAGCATAGAGCCAGATCTATGCTGTTTCCTATTCGGATAGTGCAGCTAAAACATTGGACTGAATAGCAAACAACATAGATCCTGATCAGATGAGGCATTACGCAAATGTGATTTTATTTTTCTGCAGCAGGCAAAGGGTTAATAAGCATAATTAAGTGGTGAAAAGCAATAAGCGAATACGTGGAAGTCGTGATAGCGCAGTGGATGCCTGCGCGTTCGCTTCAGGTGCGAAAGATCCGGAGTTCGAGCCCCACTGGAGCCGTTACGATTGTGCCCTTAGGCAAGGCATTTAAATTCCACATTGCCTCTTCTCTCTCCCTCGTGGCGATGGATTCCATCAGGAATGAGGTCTCGAGAGTGATTTATATAAGTTGAAATAACTTGTTTCGCAATCGAGCTAAAATAAATTTGTATAAATAATAATAAATACTGCCTACTGTCGTACCTTGTATGTGTGGAATTTCCTTCCTGACTGTTGTTACCAGTTCCACTGCTGCTCTGTCGACTGTGAGTCAGTGAACCATAGTTTGAGCCATTCCGAGAGTGTTGACTAGTGTAACTGTTGTTCCGAGAATGACTTCTCTCACAATCTGAGCCCTCTACAAATACAAGATACACAAATGTACACAATGATCCGATCCGAGCCCTCTACAAATACAAGATACACAAATGTACGCAATCATCCAATCCATATACAAATACAAGATACACAATCATCCAATCCATATACAAATACAAGATACACAATCATCCAATCCATATACAAATACAAGATACACAATCATCCAATCCATATACAAATACAAGATACACAATCATCCAATCCATATACAAATACAAGATACACAAATGTACGCAATCATCCAATCCCTCTACAAATACAAGATACACAAATGTACGCAATCATCCAATCTCTCTACAAATACAAGATACACAAATGTACACACTGATTCGACCCCTCTACAATGTTGTTGTTTGTTCGGGTTTTATGCCTTCAGCAGCACCATATTGGGCTATATCTACGACGGGCAGTTAACCAAACAACATCATTCCTGGGCAGGCTCCAGTGGCTAACCAGGGGCAGGCTCCAGTGGCTAACCAGGGGCAGGCTCCAGTGGCTAACCAGGGGCAGGCTCCAGTGGCTAACCAGGGGCAGGCTCCAGTGGCTAACCAGTATGTGGTGCACCAACAAAACAGCCCTGCTATTCCGCTCAAGAAAAACCGCAATGTAATGTATATTTACCCCCAGATACGACACTTGGTCTATCTTTCCTGGGAAGACTTCCAAACCCGCTACTATTGGATGCGAGACTGCTCTCCTCAGGGGAGGTAACCCTACTCTCACAATTCTCCACATCCTCGCCAGGAACCAGGAATGATGACTGGGTCATCCTATGAAAGATAATGTTAAATTCCATAAAATATAGGAACCAGAAACGATGGCTGGGTCACGATATGAAAGATAATACTATAAATACGGGAACCAGAAACGATGGCTGGGTCATGATATGGAAGATAATGTACAATACTGTAAGAGGTAGCGCATTCGCTTCAGGTGCGAAAGGCTCCGGAGTTCAAGCCCCGCTGGAGCCATTACGATTGTCTACTTAGGCAAAGCATTTAAATTCCATGTTGCAACTTCTCTCTCCCTCGTGGCGATGGATTCCATCAGGAATGAGGTCTCGAGAGTAATTAGAGATTAAACAAAGTTGCAAGAACTTGTTTCGCAATCGAGCTAAACTAAATTTCTATAAACTACAAACAAAAACTAGGTTATTGATAAATTGAGATTTAACACAAAAAAGCACAACTTATAACCATCCACTTCTTAGAATATCTTGCTGTGCCGTACATTCCAAGAAAATGCTGCATAATGAGGCTTCAAAGAATTCTTGAGTTTTCCAATGCGTTATTTATAACGTGAACAACCTTTATTAGTCATACTTACACCTTGAACACAGGGTCTCCCGATATAAGGGATACGGTCATTGTCACTTTTAACGTGGAGTTGTCTTGCCGATGTTTTGAGTCGTAACCTTCCAACAGGAAACGCCTCTGTTGAGATCCGGATCCGGCAAACTCGGACAGGTTGATATCGGCAAAACCCAGCTTCTGGTAGGATTTACCTCCCTTCAGTTCCTAAGGATGGAATATTCAAATAAGGATGGATTATTCAAATAAGGATGGAATATTCAAATAAGGATGGATTATTCAAATAAGGATGGAATATTCAAATAAGGATGGATTATTCAAATAAGGATGGAATATTCAAATAAGGATGGAATATTCAAATAAGGATGGATTATTCAAATAAGGATGGAATATTCAAATAAAGATGGAATATTCAAATAAGGATGGAATATTCAAATAAAGATGGAATATTCAAATAAGGATGGATTATTCAAATAAAGATGGAATATTCAAATAAGGATGGAATATTCAAATAAAGATGGAATATTCAAATAAGGATGGATTATTCAAATACAAATAAGGATGGAATATTCAAATACAAATAAGGATGGAATATTCAAATAAGGATGGAATATTCAAATAAGGATGCATTATTCAAATAAGGATGGATTATTCAAATAAGCATGAATTATTCAAATAAGGATGGAATATTCAAATAAGGATGGAATATTCAAATAAAGATGGAATATTCAAATAAGGATGGATTATTCAAATAAAGATGGAATATTCAAATAAGGATGGATTATTCAAATAAGGATGGAATATTCAAATAAAGATGGAATATTCAAATAAGGATGGATTATTCAAATACAAATAAGGATGGAATATTCAAATAAGGATGGAATATTCAAATAAGGATGCATTATTCAAATAAGGATGGATTATTCAAATAAGCATGAATTATTCAAATAAGGATGGAATATTCAAATAAGGATGGAATATTCAAATAAAGATGGAATATTGATGGTATTCAAATAAGGATGGATTATTCAAATAAAGATGGAATATTCAAATAAGGATGGATTATTCAAATACAAATAAGGATGGAATATTCAAATAAGGATGGAATATTCAAATAAGGATGGATTATTCAAATAAGCATTAATTATTCAAATAAGGATGGAATATTCAAATAAGGATGGAATATTCAAATAAAGATGGAATATTCAAATAAGGATGGATTATTCAAATAAGGATGGAATAGTCAAATAAGGATGGAATATTCAAATAAAGATGGAATATTCAAATAAGGATGGATTATTCAAATAAAGATGGAATATTCAAATAAGGATGGATTATTCAAAAAGGATGGAATATTCAAATAAAGATGGAATATTCAAATAAGGATGGATTATTCAAATACAAATAAGGATGGAATATTCAAATAAGGATGGAATATTCAAATAAGGATGCATTATTCAAATAAGGATGGATTATTCAAATAAGCATGAATTATTCAAATATGGATGGATTATTCAAATAAGGATGGAATATTCAAATAAGGATGGAATATTCAAATAAAGATGGAATATTCAAATAAGGATGGATTATTCAAATAAAGATGGAATATTCAAATAAGGATGGAATATTCAAATAAGGATGGATTATTCAAATAAGGATGGAATATTCAAATAAAGATGGAATATTCAAATAAGGATGCATTATTCAAATACAAATAAGGATGGAATATTCAAATAAGGATGGAATATTCAAATAAGGATGCATTATTCAAATAAGGATGGATTATTCAAATAAGCATGAATTATTCAAATAAGGATGGAATATTCAAATAAGGATGGAATATTCAAATAAAGATGGAATATTCAAATAAGGATGGATTATTCAAATAAAGATGGAATATTCAAATAAGGATGGATTATTCAAATAAGGATGGAATATTCAAATAAAGATGGAATATTCAAATAAGGATGGATTATTCAAATACAAATAAGGATGGAATATTCAAATAAGGATGGAATATTCAAATAAGGATGCATTATTCAAATAAGGATGGATTATTCAAATAAGCATGAATTATTCAAATAAGGATGGAATATTCAAATAAGGATGGAATATTCAAATAAAGATGGAATATTCAAATACAAATAAGGATGGAATATTCAAATAAGGATGGATTATTCAAATACAAATAAGGATGGAATATTCAAATAAGGATGGAATATTCAAATAAGGATGCATTATTCAAATAAGGATGGATTATTCAAATAAGCATGAATTATTCAAATATGGATGGATTATTCAAATAAGGATGGAATATTCAAATAAGGATGGAATATTCAAATAAAGATGGAATATTCAAATAAGGATGGATTATTCAAATAAAGATGGAATATTCAAATAAGGATGCATTATTCAAATAAGGATGGATTATTCAAATAAGCATGAATTATTCAAATATGGATGGATTATTCAAATAAGGATGGAATATTCAAATAAAGATGGAATATTCAAATAAGGATGCATTATTCAAATACAAATAAGGATGGAATATTCAAATAAGGATGGAATATTCAAATAAGGATGCATTATTCAAATAAGGATGGATTATTCAAATAAGCATGAATTATTCAAATAAGGATGGAATATTCAAATAAGGATGGACTATTCAAATAAATAAATTTTACAAATTGTAGAACACTGTTATATGAAATATGTATTAAAATAAGGGATGGCAACTAATTGTGAACTAGGCATTTGAATATTCGGTTGATCTTCCTAACAGATAATTCGCTAATTTCTAGAATTTGCGAAATTTACAATTCTTCCACCATCTTATTTTCAGCGCAGTGATGTATCTTTTTTTGGAAACGGTGGCTTAGTAGAATTATGTGAACGTGACGTTTACTGTGAGCATGTTAAGGCAGGGAATTTAGTTTTAAAAAAACGAATTTAAAATTTCTGCAATATTATTTAAACACAAATTTCTACAGAAGTATTTTCCTATAATAATTTATATGGTAAAAATATTCCCCAAATATTTGCCTCAAAAAAGTATTTCAACTAATAATCAAACGCCGTATACATAACAAAATAATGTAAACATCCATGCGTAATACAACTAGTGTATCCTGAATAACACGATTTATGGTAGATTTACCGTTATATCTCACATGTGTGCCTATTTATTTGTAGACTGTTCTTAGTTAAATTATCACTTAGCAACATTATCTCGCGCTTAGTATTGACTCTGATGACAAACAAATGAAATCATACTTTCAATCCACAAAAACAAATTTATTGATTCAATGTCAGTGTTCGAATGTATTCGGAAGAATTTGTAGTAGCAATGCATTTATATGTGAAAAAATGCATTTTATTTACTTTTTGTGATGTAATGTTGCTTTAAGGTTATATGTTATATTTCGGGTTTTAAACCTGCATCAGCACCATTTTGGGCTATATCGCCGGAGGGCAGTTATCTTAAACAACAGCTTTCCTGGGCGGGCTCCAGCGGTCAACCAGTACTTGGGTGCACCAACCTCCGTAAGAAACTGCCAACTTTTTCATATAAATGAGACACGGCCTGAGCGGGGCTCGAACCCGTGACCATCAGTGATGATAGGTTACTGTGGGTCGCTTTAAGGCAACACAAAACCTTTATATTTGGTTCCGATGGAACAGGCGTTGCCAGAACAGAAGAAATGTCCTTGCGACTTGTGCCACTTTCGGATATATGTGTTCATTTCGATGACACCACTCAGTGTGGTGTTTTACATTTATTTATTGTCGCTACCGGTTGCCCATATGAGCGATGCCGCCTGACATTTCGACTAGTCATTTTAGATTTTTGGAGGATAGTGCAATAATAAAGACAGAGCCCTGTACGTTGTACGGTGTACACAACCGACACGAGACCTCGGTTTAACGTCCCATCTGAGAGGCTGTTAATTTTATTAGTCAAATGGGATTACCAGTCCATCGTGTTAACCACTGTAATACAGATCTGTCTGTTCAGTATGCCTGTTGCTGGGTCAGTAAATTTTAAAAATATATCAAAATAATATACAAAAATATGTAATCAAGTTTCAAAGGTCAACAAGACGCGAAGTCCCGGAGAAATTGCATATTTGAGATAATATATGTATATACCCTTCTGACAGACACCCTACATACACAGGGGTCCAGTATTCCTGTACTGGCACTACCGGTCATCTTGCAGTCAAATCTAAAATTGCTCTTCCATTTTATACAATGATTGTACACTTCTTTTCTGAAAATTAAAATAAATACAAATACATAGCATTTCTATAGCGCAAAAATTAAATATTATTCTATTGCGCTTCACAATTACAGATGCAATTTTAAACATTTACACATGACAATAATATATGGAAATATAAATAAAAATGTATACATATATAGAAGTAACTAGGATTCTAGTAATTGGATAAGAACATATTTTATCATGATATCTACACCATTACAGTATATAAGTGAGTGATTGGATTAGCGATAAAAGTGGCAATATGAACCATAGAACAAGTACAAGAACGTAAGAACAAGTATGGAAGTGTGTGATTATTATGTCTGGAGGGGCCTCCGTGACCCAGTTCTTACAGATGATCACTTCTAATCACTTCCCAAAGGGCTCATTCTAGGTTAGCAGTTTTGGAGAAATTAGAAATATACGGTAGTGCCATGAAATATTTGCGTTATTTCATGTAGATTACAAAACATATTATTATTATAATTCGGGTTTTACGCCGGCATCAACACCATTTTGGGCTATATCGCAGGCGGGCAGTTTACCTAACAACACCTTTCCTGGGCAGGCTCCAACGGTTAACCAGTACTTGGGTGCACCAATCTCCATAAGAAACTGTCAACTTTTTCATATAAATGAGACACGGCCCGAGCGGGGCTCGAACCCATCAGTGATGATAGGTTACAGTGGTATACAAGTCAGCGACCATAACCACTCAACCACGCAGGCGGACTGATTACAAAACATCACATGGATCCAACCAACATACCTCTCGGCTATCCAATTAGCGTGCTCGCTTCTCACCAATACAACCCGGTTTTTGATCCTCGGATGGGGAAGTATGTGAGAGGGTACGGTACGGTGGTTGCCAGATCGGACATGTGGGTTTTCTCCGGGTACTCCGGTTTCATCCCACGGCATTGACCACATTTACGCTATCATCTGCGCCAACGAGAGTGATTAATATAACTTGTTAAAGTTTGTTTCCAATTCGTTCTAAAATGAATAAAGTTTAAATTTAAACTTACCTCTCAGATAGTTCAGAAAAGTTGCCACCCTCCAATAGACGAATCTTAGCGAAGAGAATACCGCTGACAAACGGTACAGAGGAGAGTTCTTCAAGGTCGAAGGTCACATGAAACTTATACTTCTTTTTTCTGGACATAAATGACATCATATCCTGTGTCAATTACATGGGGCTAACCACCTGCATAATAAATAAGCATGACACTATTATTATTCTAAGTCCAGGGATCATTCTAGAGGGCGATGTGGGCGAAATTGTTGCCCTAGGGACCCTGACTTCGCCCTCTGGGGGCCCCACTTCTCCCTAAAAAAAATATTGTTTGGTTTTTACGATTTTCAAACAAAATGTTGTCTAGTAAGATACACTGGCCCATTATAAAGCACTCCTTCTATTCAAATGTTGTATTTAATGGTTGTACTGTGCATTTTAACCCTATTTTGCAGAAGTATATTAAAGAACACCATTTAAGGAAGCGATCAATCGCTTTCTCACTTCTCCCAAAAATTCTGACCTAGAATGAACCCTGTATTGAAACAAAAAGCAAGACCAGCATTATTTATATAGATCTCTGTTATACTCTTGGACACAGAAAAATGTGCAAAAACAAAATTTTGAATGCCCGAATTTCATATAAAAAAAATCAGGGTTGGGTGTGTAAAAACAGGTCGGTTGAGAAACAGTGAACTCGGGTATTTTTTTTTTTTTTTGGGCCTGAGTAGCTTTTATGAGATTAGTGGCCCAGTTGTTAACATGCTAGACAGCGAATCCAGGGCTGGTGAGTATGATTCTCTATCCCTCCATAATAATATTAATCCTTTCCTTCATAGAGATTTAGGTTAATATACTATTATATCTCCATACAAACAACAGCATTTAACCCTTTCCTTCATAGAGATTTAGGTTAATATACTATTATATCTCCATACAAACAACAGCATTTAACCCTTTCCTTCATAGAGATTTAGGTTAATATACTACTATATCTCCATACAAACGACAGCCATTTAACCCTTTCCTTCATAGAGATTTAGGTTAATATACTACTATATCTCCATACAAACAACAGCATTTAACCCTTTCCTTCATAGAGATTTAGGTTAATATACTATTATATCTCCATACAAACAACAGCATTTAACCCTTTCCTTCATAGAGATTTAGGTTAATATACTATTATATCTCCATACAAACAACAGCATTTAACCCTTTCCTTCATAGAGATTTAGGTTAATATACTATTATATCTCCATACAAACAACAGCATTTAACCCTTTCCTTCATAGAGATTTAGGTTAATATACTATTATATCTCCATACAAACGACAGCCATTTAACCCTTTCCTTCATAGAGATTTAGGTTAATATACTATTATATCTCCATACAAACGACAGCCATTTAATCCTTTCCTTCATAGAGATTTAGGTTAATATACTATTATATCTCCATACAAACTACAGCCATTTAGCTGTCATGCAGTGGATAAGTAGTCACCATATCTATCCCACCTCCATAGATATTACTGGGACTACATAGAGATTTAGGTTAATATACTATTATATCTCCATACAAACAACAGCCATTTAGCTGTCATGCAGTGGATAAGTAGTCACCATATCTATCCCACCTCCATAGATATTACTGGGACTACATAGAGATTTAGGTTAATATACTATTATATCTCCATACAAACAACAGCCATTTAGCTATCATGCAGTGGATAAGTAGTCACCATATCTATCCCACCTCCATAGATATTACTGGGACTACATGAGATTCTGGCCTTTATTATGAACATTGGTTTGGCTACTACATTGTCAATGTATGTCGTATTGGTAATGGCGTCAAGAGGTGCTTCTATGAGGGAAAGGGTTTATTATGAACATTGGTTTGGCTACTACATTGTCAATGTATGTCGTATTGGTAATGGCGTCAACATGTCAACATAACACTTTCATCACATTCTTCAGGGTTCCCGCTGTTGGTCGCCAATGGCGACAAATATTGGCTCAAAATGTTGTGAATAAGCGAAAATATTTGGCGATACTTTTTTTGGGCACATGTTTTGTCAAATACATGGCTTCAAATATTTATTTGTAAACTATATGGCTCTTAGTTTTTTAAATTGGCTCAGGGGTTTTTCAATACATAGTTCCCAAGGCCTGTGAAAATAGTGAAAAACACTGATAAGATCTTATCTTGGCAGCCATTTTGACTGGCAAGTTTTATTAACGGCAATTTCATGATTTTACTAGTAATTCATTAATGGCAATAACTTTATTGATTTTGGTTTCTTAATATAAATTTTGGTATGATTTCAGGGATCATTCTAGAGGGCAATGTGGGCGAAATAGTCGCCCTAGGGACCCTGACTTCGCCCTCTGGGGGCCCCATTTCTCCCTAATAAAAAAAAAAATATTTTTGTTTTTTATGATTTTCAAACAAAATTTGTCTAGTAAGATACACTGGCCCATTATAAAGCACTCCTTCTATTCAAATGTTGTATTTAATGGTTGTACAGTGCATTTTAACCCTATTTTGCAGAAGTATATTAAAGAACACCATTTAAGGAAGCGATCACGCGCTTTCTCACTTCTCCTAAACATTATATTACCTAGAATGAACCCTGGTTTTTAAAGGTATTGAAATGTACTTTGTAAATATTAATTTATTTTTTGACAGTGATGAATGGATTATAAATTATAAGAAGGTAACTTGCACCTATTTTTGAAAGTCTATTTTCACAGTTGAAATATTAATATACAGGTAAATTAATATTTATTCGTTTGTGAAATGATACCAAAAATATGTCCATTAGGAGCTTTCCAACAATGTATGAACCATGGTGATGGGGTGAAAAATATATATTTTATGAAGAAAACAAAATTACGCTAGCCTACTCTATATTATATATAATATCTGATCAACTTTGCCAATCAAAATGGCAGCCACAGTAGGAATGACGACGTCACACAGGAACTATGTATTGGCGACAGAAGTGGCGCAGACAGGGAACCCTGATTCTTGTTATGATATATTTCGGGTTTTACGCCTGCATCAGCACCATTTTGGGCTATATCGCCGGCGGGCAGTTGACCTAACAACACCTTTCCTGGGCAGGCTCCAGCGGTTAACCAGTACTTGGGTGCACCAACCTCCGTAAGAAAGTGCCAACTTTTTCATATAAATGAGACACGGCCTGAGCGGGGCTTCCCTGATTCTTGGATGAGAACATGTCAAAAATGCCGACTTATGGTCATGAATATATGGTACATCATTACATGCAAAAACGCTAAAGACAAAGAGTTGCACATACTCACCATAGTCATGTTCCAAGAACAATCCATCATTGGAACCACCTCCCTCCTGACATTGTCCATCTCCCTACTATAGAGCAATTCAATACGGCAGTTTGCCATATTGAACATGCCAGTCCCTAGTTGTTCTGCGTAGCTGCTTTTAAACTTTTACCACAACTTATTTTCATTACCTTCTTAAATTATACTTTTAACTACTCATACTTTTAACTTCTTTGCGGTTTTTGACGCGCAACATGTCTACATCCCCGCGAGGGGTTCGACATTAGCGGAAGATAGATAGATACTCACCATAGTCATGTTTGGGCTATTGTATTACACTACTGTCCCTGACCAATCCATCCTCCTCACATTTGTAATGAAGAAACTCTGTTAGTGCGTGCTTATTCAATAGCCAATCACGACACTGAAATAATCACAACTTAAAAATAATTATATTTGAAATAATCACAACTTAAATAATTACAGAAGAATTGAAGAGACAATGTGGCATCTGAATTTGGGAGAGAATACTTGAATTGAAGAGACAATGTGGCATCTGAATTTGGGAGAGAATACTTGAATTGAAGAGACAATGTGGCATCTGAATTTGGGAGAGAATACTTGAATTGAAGAGACAATGTGGCATCTGAATTTGGGAGAGAATACTTGAATTGAAGAGACAATGTGGCATCTGAATGTGGGAGAGAATACTTGAATTGAAGAGACAATGTGGCATCTGAATTTGGGAGAGAAGACTTGAAGAGACAATGTGGCATCGCCATTTGGGAGAGAAGACTTGTGGAAGGCATGTGGTTCTATACCACGAGTCGGTCCATGACCATAAATGAAATCCTGTACGCAGACACGACTGGGGTCTTCCTGTAACAATAATAAATTGGAAAGTCGTCATATTACCCAAGCTGTTCAATAACAAAATGAAATAAAACTAAGTGGGCGTACCCCACCCACATTCAGGCAAAAAGGGCGTAACAAATTCTTGAAGCTTATACACATCTCATACACCGAATCGAGGAGATACTTAGGTTGAACTAATTCCGTCGCAATAATAACTCGCACCCTCGGTATACATGTAAAAACAACCTTTTTCCATAATAATTGATGTGGCTGATTTGGTCTGTTTTGATGCAATTACGCATGCGCACTAGGTTCTGGTTTGTAAGAGTTGTCTCGCTTCCGTGAATGTGTTGCACTGATTTTAGGAGGCAGGGAATATGTCTTTATGACTGTAAAGTTCGGATACGTGTCACAATATTAATATCATAAGTAGGCATTATAGAGTAAATGGAACTATAATTACATGCAATATTTCATATGTTGATATATCTGAAGTCGCGATATCGGAGTGGTATCGCGTTCGCCTCAGGTGTGAAAGGCGGGCGTGTGTTTTACGTTTATTTATCGTCACTACCGGTTGCCCATATGAGCGACGCCTCCTGAAAAGATTAGGCATATTTTAAATTTTTGGAGGATAGTTCAATGATACAGATATAGACCAATTCCAGAGTCTCCTCTGGTTCTTTTACGTGTACGGTGTAAAGCATCGACACGATACCTCGGTTTAAAGTCCCTTCTAAAATACTATTAATTTTATTAGGGTCAAACGGGGGATCGAACCTGTGATCCCTGGATTACGAGTCCAGCGTGTTAACCACTGGACTACAGATTCGTCTGAATGGTGTGAAAGGCCCGGAGATCGCGATGACTATATATAGCAGTTACGAGTGTGCTCTTATGCAGGATACTGAAATTCCATATTGCCTCTTCTCTCTCCCTCCTAGTGCTATATTCCATCGAGCGATTTAACTAATGTAGTAAGAATTTGTTTCACAATCGAGCTCACATTAATTTGTATAAAACAATTATATCCTATATTATGTCCAGAAACCAAGTTTAACCAGCCCATGTTCCGCTCGGCTACTGTGTATTGTCCATATATTATACTTGACCTTATTTTGACCTCTAGCATGGACGATTCGTTAATTCGTACGTTGAAGCACACTAGAATATATACGCAAAAATTGTAGACAATATTTACAAAATTCATCAATTAAAAAGAGTAAATTGTTGTTCAAACCGTTACATACTAGCGTGGCGTCCGTGATCCAACAGTCTAGCGTTGGATTTGGAATCGAACGGTCCCGGGTCGATACTCGGTCAGACAACGTATGTAGTGTCATTGAGAAAGGCATCTCACAGACATTGCTTTGTACTGGTTAACCGATTAGGTCGGATAAGCCTGCCCAGGAAAACATGTATAGATCCCCTCAAGCGGTTTGACATTAATGGAAGATTCGTGTATACCATATGTACTAAATGTGACAAAAATGCGCAGGTATCCTCTGCTACCTTTAATGAGTACGTGTGTATGTGTGCTCGTTTAGCTTTTTAAACTTTTACTTAGAGATTATGTATGCCTATGCTGTATATAGATACCAACCTCTAAGTGCAGCGTAACTACTGTTTGTTGCACAGACCCCCCCCCCCCAATATATAGTTGACTAATAGTTTCAAAGTTTATGAGGAAAATCAGCAATATACACAACATGCTTTTGGCCATTAACAAATAATAGTTGCAATATGGCAAAGATATAAATATAAAGTTTAAACTATATATATTTTACAACGTCTAATGGATAACATATGTTAACTCACTGTACCGAGCATATCTTGTTACACATGTATAACGACAACGATGAACGTAAACATGCTAAACATAACATCACAGATGAACGTAACATGCTACACATAACCACACAGATGAACGTAATATGCTACACATAACCACACAGATGAACGTAACATGCTACACATAACCACACATATGAACGTAATATGCTACACATAACAACAAAGATGAACGTAATATGTTACACATAACCACAAAGATGAACGTAACATGCTACACATAACCACAAAGATGAACGTAGCATACATAACCACATAGATGAACGTAACATGCTACACATAACCACACAGATGAACGTAACATACATAACCACATAGATGAACGTAACATGCTACACATAACCACACAGATGAACGTAACATGCTACACATAACCACAAAGATGAACGTAACATACATAACCACATAGATGAACGTAACATGCTACACATAACCACAAAGATGAACGTAACATACATAACCACATAGATGAACGTAACATGCTACACATAACCACAATGATGAACGTAACATGCTACACATAACCACAATGATGAACGTAACATGCTACACATAACCACAAAGATGAACGTAACATGCTACACATAACCACAATGATGAACGTAACATGCTACACATAACCACAAAGATGAACGTAACATACATAACCACAAAGATGAACGTAATATGCTACGCATAGCCACGCAGATGAACATAACATACATAACCACAGAGATGAACGTAATATGCTACACATAACCACACAGATGAACGTCACATACATAACCACAGAGATGAACGTCACATACATAACCACAGAGATGAACGTCACATACATAACCACAGAGATGAACGTAACATACATAACCACATAGATGAACGTAATATGCTACACATAACCACAAAGATGAACGTCACATACATAACCACAGAGATGAACGTCACATACATAACCACAGAGATGAACGTAATATGCTACACATAACCACAAAGATGAACGTCACATACATAACCACAGAGATGAACGTCACATACATAACCACAGAGATGAACGTAACATACATAACCACAAAGATGAACGTAACATACATAACCACAAAGATGAACGTAATATGCTACACATAACCACAAAGATGAACGTCACATACATAACCACAGAGATGAACGTAACATGCTACATATAATCACAATGACGAACGTAACATGCTACACATAACCACAAAGATGAACGTAACATACATAACCACAAAGATGAACGTAATATGCTACGCATAGCCACGCAGATGAACATAACATACATAACCACAGAGATGAACGTAATATGCTACACATAACCACAAAGATGAACGTCACATACATAACCACAGAGATGAACGTCACATACATAACCACAGAGATGAACGTAACATACATAACCACAAAGATGAACGTAACATACATAACCACAAAGATGAACGTAATATGCTACACATAACCACAAAGATCAACGTCACATACATAACCACAGAGATGAACGTAACATGCTACATATAACCACACAGATGAACGTAACATGTTACACATAACCACAAAGATGAACGTAACATGCTACACATAACCATAAACATGAACGTAACATGCTACACATAACCACAAAGATGAACGTAACATGCTACACATAACCACAAAGATGCACGTAACATGCTACACATAACCATAAAGATGAACGTAACATGCTACACATAACCACCACACAGATGAACGTAACATGCTACACATAACCACCAAAATGAACGTAACATGCTAAACATAACATCACAGATGAACGTAATATGCTACACATAACCACAAAGATGAACGTACTATGCTACACATAACCACAAAGATGAACGTACTATGCTACGCATAACCACAGAGATGAACGTACTATGCTACACATAACCACAAAGATGAACGTACTATGCTACACATAACCACACAGATGAACGTAACATGCTACACATAACCACACAGATGAACGTAATATGCTACATATAACCACACATATGAACGTAATATGCTACACATAACCACGAAGATGAACGTAATATGTTACACATAACCACAACGATGAACGTAATATGCTACACATAACCACGAAGATGAACGTAACATGTTACACATAACCACACATATGAACGTAACATGCTACACATAACCACAAAGATGAACGTAATATGCTACACATAACCACACTGATGAACGTAATATGCTACACATAACCACGAAGATGAACGTCACATACATAACCACAGAGATGAACGTCACATACATAACCACAGAGATGAACGTAACATACATAACCACAAAGATGAACGTAACATACATAACCACAAAGATGAACGTAATATGCTACACATAACCACAAAGATGAACGTCACATACATAACCACAGAGATGAACGTAACATGCTACATATAACCACAATGATGAACGTAACATGCTACACATAACCACAAAGATGAACGTAACATACATAACCACAAAGATGAACGTAATATGCTACGCATAGCCACGCAGATGAACATAACATACATAACCACAGAGATGAACGTAATATGCTACACATAACCACAAAGATGAACGTCACATACATAACCACAGAGATGAACGTCACATACATAACCACAGAGATGAACGTAACATACATAACCACAAAGATGAACGTAACATACATAACCACAAAGATGAACGTAATATGCTACACATAACCACAAAGATGAACGTCACATACATAACCACAGAGATGAAAGTAACATGCTACATATAACCACACAGATGAACGTAACATGTTACACATAACCACAAAGATGAACGTAACATGCTACACATAACCATAAAGATGAACGTAACATGCTACACATAACCACAAAGATGAACGTAACATGCTACACATAACCACAAAGATGCACTTAACATGCTACACATAACCATAAAGATGAACGTAACATGCTACACATAACCACCACAAAGATGAACGTAACATGCTACACATAACCACAAAGATGAACGTAACATGCTAAACATAACATCACAGATGAACGTAATATGCTACACATAACCACAAAGATGAACGTACTATGCTACACATAACCACAAAGATGAACGTACTATGCTACGCATAACCACAGAGATGAACGTACTATGCTACACATAACCACAAAGATGAACGTACTATGCTACACATAACCACACAGATGAACGTAACATGCTACACATAACCACACAGATGAACGTAATATGCTACACATAACCACACATATGAACGTAATATGCTACACATAACCACGAAGATGAACGTAATATGTTACACATAACCACAACGATGAACGTAATATGCTACACATAACCACGAAGATGAACGTAATATGTTACACATAACCATACATATGAACGTAACATGCTACACATAACCACACTGATGAACGTAATATGCTACACATAACCACGAAGATGAACGTAATATGTTACACATAACCACAACGATGAACGTAATATGCTACACATAACCACGAAGATGAACGTAACATGTTACACATAACCACACATATGAACGTAACATGCTACACATAACCACAAAGATGAACGTAATATGCTACACATAACCACAAAGATGAACGTAATATGCTACACATAGCCACACTGATGAACGTAACATGTTACACATAACCACACATATGAACGTAACATGCTACACATAACCGCAAAGATGAACGTAATATGCTACACATAACCACACAGATGAACGTAACATGTTACACATAACAACAAAGATGAACGTAATATGCTACACATAGCCACACTGATGAACGTAACATGTTACACATAACCACACTGATGAACGTAATATGCTACACATAACCACAAAGATGAACGTAGCATACTATGTACACATAACCACAAAGATGAACGTAATATGCTACACATAACCACAAAGATGAACGTAATACGGTACACATAACCACAAAGATGAACGTAGCATGCTATGTACACATAACCACACAGATGAACGTACTATGTTACACATAACCACACAGATGAACGTAATATGCTACACATAACCACAAATATGAACGTAATATGCTACACATAACCACAAAGATGAACGTAATATGCTACACATAACCACAAGGATGAACGTAATATACTACACATAACCACAAAGATGAACGTAATATGCTACACATAACCACAAAGATTAACGTACTATGCTACACATAACCACCAAGATGAACGTAACATGTTACACATAACCACAAAGATGAACGTAATATGTTACACATAACCACAACGATGAACGTAACATACATAACCACAAAGATGAACGTAATATGCTACACATAACCACAAAGATGAACGTCACATACATAACCACAGAGATGAACGTAACATGCTACATATAACCACACAGATGAACGTAACATGTTACACATAACCACAAAGATGAACGTAACATGCTACACATAACCATAAAGATGAACGTAACATGCTACACATAACCACAAAGATGAACGTAACATGCTACACATAACCACAAAGATGCACGTAACATGCTACACATAACCATAAAGATGAACGTAACATGCTACACATAACCACCACAAAGATGAACGTAACATGCTACACATAACCACAAAGATGAACGTAACATGCTAAACATAACATCACAGATGAACGTAATATGCTACACATAACCACAAAGATGAACGTACTATGCTACACATAACCACAAAGATGAACGTACTATGCTACGCATAACCACAGAGATGAACGTACTATGCTACACATAACCACAAAGATGAACGTACTATGCTACACATAACCACACAGATGAACGTAACATGCTACACATAACCACACAGATGAACGTAATATGCTACACATAACCACACATATGAACGTAATATGCTACACATAACCACGAAGATGAACGTAATATGTTACACATAACCACAACGATGAACGTAATATGCTACACATAACCACGAAGATGAACGTAACATGTTACACATAACCATACATATGAACGTAACATGCTACACATAACCACAAAGATGAACGTAATATGCTACACATAACCACACTGATGAACGTAATATGCTACACATAACCACGAAGATGAACGTAATATGTTACACATAACCACAACGATGAACGTAATATGCTACACATAACCACGAAGATGAACGTAACATGTTACACATAACCACACATATGAACGTAACATGCTACACATAACCACAAAGATGAACGTAATATGCTACACATAACCACAAAGATGAACGTAATATGCTACACATAGCCACACTGATGAACGTAACATGTTACACATAACCACACATATGAACGTAACATGCTACACATAACCGCAAAGATGAACGTAATATGCTACACATAACCACACAGATGAACGTAACATGTTACACATAACAACAAAGATGAACGTAATATGCTACACATAGCCACACTGATGAACGTAACATGTTACACATAACCACACTGATGAACGTAATATGCTACACATAACCACAAAGATGAACGTAGCATACTATGTACACATAACCACAAAGATGAACGTAATATGCAACACATAACCACAAAGATGAACGTAATACGGTACACATAACCACAAAGATGAACGTAGCATGCTATGTACACATAACCACACAGATGAACGTACTATGTTACACATAACCACACAGATGAACGTAATATGCTACACATAACCACAAATATGAACGTAATATGCTACACATAACCACAAAGATGAACGTAATATGCTACACATAACCACAAGGATGAACGTAATATACTACACATAACCACAAAGATGAACGTAATATGCTACACATAACCACAAAGATTAACGTACTATGCTACACATAACCACCAAGATGAACGTAACATGTTACACATAACCACAAAGATGAACGTAATATGTTACACATAACCACAACGATGAACGTAATATGCTAAACATAACCACCAAGATGAACGTAACATGTTACACATAACCACAAAGATGAACGTAACATGTTACACATAACCACACAGATGAACGCAATATGCTACACATAACCACAAAGATGAACGTAGCATGCTATGTACACATAACCACAAAGATGAACGTACTATGTTACACATAACCACACAGATGAACGTAATATGCTACACATAACCACAAAGATGAACGTAACATGATATGTACACATAACCACAAAGATGAACGTAGCATACTATGTACACATAACCACAAAGATGAACGTAATATGCTACACATAACCACAAAGATGAACGTAATATGGTACACATAACCACAAAGATGAACGTAGCATGCTATGTACACATAACCACACAGATGAACGTACTATGTTACACATAACCACACATATGAACGTAATATGCTACACATAACCACACAGATGAACGTAATATGCTACACATAACCACAAGGATGAACGTAATATACTACACATAACCACAAAGATGAACGTAACATGATATGTACACATAACCACAAAGATGAACGTACCATACTATGTACACATAACCACAAAGATGAACGTAATATGCTACACATAGCCACAAAGATGAACGTAGCATGATATGTACACATAACCACACAGATGAACGTACTATGTTACACATAACCACACAGATGAACGTAATATGCTACACATAACCACAAAGATGAACGTAATATGCTACACATAACCACACAGATGAACGTAATATGTTACACATAACCACAAGGATGAACGTAATATGTTACACATAACCACAAGGATGAACGTAATATGCTACACATAACCACACATGTTGGATCTTAACGCATGCTACTGTCGTCTAGAGATAATTCAACTAAGATTAGTCTACAAATAACTATGCATAGGCACAGATGTGACATATAACGGTAAATCTGTACCATAAATCGTGCTATTCAAAATACACGCGTTGTATTCCGCATGGATGTCGACACTATTTACATTATTTTGTTATGTCAACAAACCGCGTATACGACGTTTGTTTATTAGTTGAAATACTCAGTTGTTGAGGCAAATATTGGGGGGGGGGGGGGATATACCATATACATGTATTAGGAAATTACAAATTCTGTAGAAATTTGCATTTTCACTGTTAGTGTCGCTTTAATGTCGCTACTGGTTGTCCATTTCAGCGACGGTCAGTTTACCTATCAACACCTTTCCTGGGCAGGCGCCAGCGGTTAACCAGTACTTGGTGCACCAACCTCCGTAAGATACTGCCAAATTACCATCAGTTGAAAGGTGCACAATCTTGCACCATATGACCTTTGTGTGTTTTTATGTTTATTTATCGTCGCTACCGGTTGCCCATATGAGCGACGCCTCCTGAATAGATTAGTTATTTTAGATTTAGGAGGATAATGCAATGATACAGACAGATACCCATTCCAGAGTCTCCTCTGGTTCTTTTACGTGCACGGTGTAAACCACCGACACGAGACCTCGGTTTAACGTCCCATCTGAATGACTGTTAATTGTATTAGGGTCAGACGGAGGATCGAACCTGCGATCCCTGGATTACCAGTCCAGCGTGTTACCACTGGACTACATATCCGTCTGTTGACCTTTGTGGAAGTCGTGATATCGCAGTTATAGCGCGTTCGCTTCATGTGCGAAATGCTCGGAGTTAGCTCCCCACTGGTGTCGTTACGATCGTGCCCGTAGGCAAGGCATTTAAATTCCACATTGCCTCTGCTCTCTCCCCCGTGGCGATGGATTGCACTAGGAATGATGTTTCGATACTAATTAATATAAGTTGTAAGAACTTGTTTCGAAATCGAGCAGAATCTCAGGGACGGACGGGCACCCGTATAGAACCACCGACCTACCGCAAGCCAGCTGACTATCTTCCCCAGTGGATAGAATTCGACATCCACAGTGAGATTCGAACCGTAAGCGATGAGGGGCAAGTGCTTTGAAGTTAACGATCGTAACCACTCTGCCCACGCAGTCAAATGGACTTGGCCACAAATGTCACTGAGTTCAGTTCAATTCAATGATGTATCCGGCGTGGATCAATGGATACAGTGTTTGCCTCGTAATCGAATGGTTGAGAGTTCGAGCCGTGTCAGAACTACGGTTGTGGAGTTCGTCGGCAAGACACTTTAATTGCCACTTCTTTATCAATCACGGTGATAAGACCGCCTCTGTGGTCGAGTGGTTAGCGTCGCTGACTTGTATATACATGTACCACTGTAATATGTTATCATTGATGGTCACGGGTTCGAGCCCAGCACATCCGTGTCTCTTTATATGAACAAGTTGGCAGTTTCTTACGGAGGGTGGTGCATCAAGTGCAGGCTAATCCAGCCTGCCTAGGAAAGGTAGTGTTAGGTAAACTGTCCGTCGCTCAAATGGGCAACCGGTAGCGACGTAGGTAAACTGTGCGTCGCTCAAATGGGCAACCGGTAGCGACGTTAATTAAACGTAACCCTTTCCTCCATAGAGATTTAGGTTAATCTACTATTATATCTCCATACAAACGACAGCCATTTAGCTATCATGCAGTGGATCGCATATGGATATGGTAGTCGCCATATCTATCCCACCTCCATAGATATTACTGGGACTACATGAGATTCAGGCCTTTATTATGAACATTGGTTTGGCTACTACATTGTCAATGTATGTCGTATTGGTAATGGCGTAAAGAGGTGCTACTATGAGGGAAAGGGTAGTTGTGAACAGTGGTTTGGCTACTACATTGTCAATGTATGTCGTATTGGTAATGGCGTAAAGAGGTGTTTTTATGGGGGAAGGGGTAGTTGTGAACATTAGTTTGGCTACTACATTGTCAATGTATGTCGTATTGGCAATGGCGTAAAGCGGTGCTTCTATTATGGGGAAAAGGGTTAAATAAAACCAAATCATGTTGATAAAATGCACCAGTAAGGATGTCTCCAAACCGATTAGAGTGGAAAGATATCGAGTCGCAATGAAAGCAATTTGTATTTACTTTATAAATGTATCCAATGAATGATTGTTTACTGATATTAAACAGGAAGTATCGTATAGTTGTGGTTTAATTTGTACTTGTGTCGTACAGCATGTCCCTCCGAAGTTTGAAGCATTTATTTTAGGTATACATGTATTTGATTTTAGGGGTTACATTGGAAGTCGTGATAGCGCAGTACTAGCGTGTTCGCTTCAGGTTCGAAAGGACCAAAGTTCGCGTCCCGCTGGAGTCGTTACGATTGTGCCCGTAGGCATTTAAATTCCACATTATATTCTTCGCTCTCCAGTGTGGCGATGGATTTTATAAAGAACGAGGGTTCGAGAGTGATTAATATAAGTTGTAACTTGTTTGGCAATCGAGTTAAAATAAATTTGTGTAAACTAAGGGTTACATTGATATTAGATATGAAATACACCAGATTTCGAATCCACACCACTACGGCGATGTCACACGACAAATAATTACATATCTGACAAATCCATCTATTAATACGCCACTGAAACAACTTTAGTCGACTCCTGTGGGCAAGTCGAACCAATAAACCGTGTCCTACTTTACTGTACAAACTACACGTTTCTTAGACAAAATATGTTCGCACATTCCCCGCGTGCATTAACTTCAGCAGCATTATATAGTAATAAAGGATATTTTGGGTAAAATATAAATACTAATGTGTGTGTGTTTACAAAAATCGTCAATTCAGGAGCCTGTATGGCCGTTATATGAAATCCTTTTTTCACGATTGAAAGTTTGTATACCACAAAAACACTGTTTATTGATACAATGTTAGTATTCGATGTATTCATATGAAATTGTAGTAGCAATGCATTTATACGTGAAAACCCCCATTTTATTTGTTTTTTACGATGTATTGTCGCTTTAAAATGATTTTCAGATGTAATGCTGCTTTAACAGCGGACAATATACTTACAGGAAACAACAACTGGTATGTGTGCTATCCTAAAAGTACAGCAATATATAGCAGCGCCAGCATGATTCCAATAAGTCCAATTTACAAATACTGAAATAAATAATGTTTAAACTAAATATGTTTTAAATAATGTATTTATTCAGATGTATGATATATTCGTTATTATTGTTGCATGTAAGCATACGATTTTAGAACATTACTGCAATTAGAAACCGGAAACATGTGTTATTCTATATACCGACACGTGTCAAATTGTTTCAGATAAGTATAGCCCACTGGGAGATTTACATGTGAACATCATTTTAAAGCGACAATACATCGTAAAAAGCAAATAAAATGTATTTGTTCACGTATAAATGCATTGCTACTACAATTTCATATGAATACATGTATCGAATACTAACATTGCATCAATAAACATTGTTTTTGTGGTATACAAACTTTCAATCGTGAAAATATTATTTCATATAACGGCCATCCAGGCTCCTGAATTGACGTTTGTTGTCATTGTCAATACTAAACACGCGATACTTTCGTTTAGAGATAATTTAATTAAGATTAGTCTACAAATAAATATGCATTGGCATACATGTGAGATATCACGGTAAATATGTAACATAATTTGTGTTATTCAGGATAAACGCTTTGTATCGCATTAATGTCGACCCTATTTACATTATTTTGTTATGTCAACAAACTGCGTATACGAGGTTTGTTTATTTGTTGAAATACTCAATTTTTGAAGCAAATATTGGGGGGGGGGGGATTATATAATATAATAGCAAATTACATCCTGCAGACATTTGCGTTTTCACCGATGTAGTGTCGCTTTAGTATAACCCAACCATGCATCGAAGACAGAAAATGGAAGACGAAAATGCGATGACATGCTATATTTGTGTCTGATTGCCCCAAAACGTCGGTACGAAAATTATATTAGCTTAAACATATTTATTTTCTATCATGTACATGGTTTATTTACAACAATTGAATTATGGAATTGGACAAAAAGCTATATAGCTTACTAGGTAACGCAGGTTACGAACACTGTATTGACAGCTTGAACACTGTATTGTCAGCTTGATCACTGTATTGTCAGCTTGATCACCGTATTGACAGCTTGAACACTGTATTGTCAGCTTGATCACTGTATTGATAGCTTGATCACTGTATTGTCAGCTTGATCACTGTATTGTCAACTTGATCACTGTATTGGTAGCTTGAACACTGTATTGACAGCTTGATCACTGTATTGACAGCTTGATCACTGTATTGACAGCTTGATCACTGTATTGTCAGCTTGATCACTGTATTGACAGCTTGATCACTGTATTGTCAGCTTGATCACTGTATTGACAGCTTGATCACTGTATTGTCAGCTTGATCACTGTATTGACAGCTTGATCACTGTACCGTCAGTTTGATCACTGTATTGATAGCTGTATTGATAGCTTGATCACTGTATTGACAGCTTAATCACTGTATTGTCAGCTTAATCACTGTATTGTCAGCTTGATCACTGTATTGACAGCTGTATTGACAGCTTGATCACTGTATTGACAGCTGTATTGACAGCTTGATCACTGTATTGACAGCTGTATTGATAGCTTGATCACAGTATTGACAGCTTAATCACTGTATTGTCAGCTTGATCACTGTATTGTCAGCTTAATCACTGTATTGTCAGCTTGGTCACTGTATTGACAGCTGTATTGACAGCTTGATCACTGTATTGACAGCTGTATTGACAGCTTGATCACTGTATTGACAGCTGTATTGTCAGATTGAGCACTGTATTGACAGCTGTATTGTCAGCTTGATCAATGTATTGACAGCTGTATTGACAGCTTGATCACTGTATTGACAGCTTGATCACTGTATTGTCAGCTTGATCACTGTATTGTTAGCTTGATCACTGTATTGACAGCTGTATTGTCAGCTTGATCACTGTATTGACAGCTGTATTGACAGCTTGATCACTGTATTGTCAGCTTGATCATTGTATTGTCAGCTTGATCACTGTATTGTCAGCTTGATCACTGTATTGTCAGCTTGATCACTGTATTGACAGCTTGATCACTGTATTGACAGCTTGCTCACTGTATTGACAGCTGTAATGACAGCTTGATCACTGTATTGTCAGCTTGATCACTGTATTGTCAGCTTGAACACTGTATTGACAGTTTGATCACTGTATTGACAGCTTGGTCACTGTATTGACAGCTTGAACACTGTATTGACAGCTTGAACACTGTATTGACAGCTTGATCACTGTATTGATAGCTTGAACACTGTATTGACAGCTTGATCACTGTATTGACAGCCAGATCACTGTATTGGCAGCTTGATCACTGTATTGACAGCGTGAACATTGTATTGACAGTTTGATCACTGTATTGACAGCTTGATCACTGTATTGACAGCTTGAACATTGTATTGACAGCTTGAACACTGTATTGATAGCTTGAACACTGTATTGTCAGCTTGATCACTGTAAATTGTCAGCTTGATCACTGTATTGATAGCTTGAACACTGTATTGTCAGCTTGATCACTGTATTGTCAGCTTGAACACTGTATTGACAGTTTGATCACTGTATTGACAGCTTGGTCACTGTATTGACAGCTTGAACACTGTATTGACAGCTTGAACACTGTATTGACAGCTTGATCACTGTATTGATAGCTTGAACACTGTATTGCCAGCTTGATCACTGTATTGACAGCTTGCTCACTGTATTGGCAGCTTGATCACTGTATTGACAGCGTGATCACTGTATTGGCAGCTTGATCACTGTATTGACAGCTTGATCATTGTATTGACAGCTGTATTGACAGCTTGATCACTGTATTGATAGATAGCTTGATCACTGTATTGACAGCTTGATCATTGTATTTACAGCTTGATCACTGTATTGACAGCTTGATCACTGTATTGATAGCTTGATCACTGTATTGATAGCTTGATCACTGTATTGACAGCTTGATCACTGTATTGTCAGCTTGATCACTGTATTGTCAGCTTGATCACTGTATTGGTAGCTTGATCACTGTATTGACAGCTTGATCACTGTATTGATAGCTTGATCACTGTATTGACAGCTTGATCACTGTATTGATAGCTTGATCACTGTATTGTCAGCTTGAACACTGTATTGATAGCTTGATCACTGTATTGACAGCTTTATCACTGTATTGACAGCTTGATCACTGTATTGACAGCTTGATTACTGTATTGACAGCTTGAACACCGTATTGACAGCTTGAACACTGTATTGTCAGCTTGATCACTGTATTGATAGCTTGATCACTGTATTGTCAGCTTGATCACTGTATTGTCAACTTGATCACTGTATTGGTAGCTTGAACACTGTATTGACAGCTTGATCACTGTATTGACAGCTTGATCACTGTATTGACAGCTTGATCACTGTATTGTCAGCTTGATCACTGTATTGACAGCTTGATCACTGTATTGTCAGCATGATCACTGTATTGATAGCTTGATCACTGTATTGTCAGCTTGATCACTGTATTGACAGCTTGATCACTGTATTGTCAGCTTGATCACTGTATTGACAGCTTGATCACTGTACTGTCAGTTTGATCACTGTATTGACAGCTGTATTGACAGCTTGATCACTGTATTGACAGCTGTATTGACAGCTTGATCACTGTATTGACAGCTGTATTGATAGCTTGATCACTGTATTGACAGCTTAATCACTGTATTGTCAGCTTGATCACTGTATTGTCAGCTTAATCACTGTATTGTCAGCTTGGTCACTGTATTGACAGCTGTATTGACAGCTTGATCACTGTATTGACAGCTGTATTGACAGCTTGATCACTGTATTGACAGCTTAATCACTGTATTGTCAGCTTGGTCACTGTATTGACAGCTGTATTGACAGCTTGATCACTGTATTGACAGCTGTATTGACAGCTTGATCACTGTATTGACAGCTGTATTGTCAGATTGAGCACTGTATTGACAGCTGTATTGTCAGCTTGATCAATGTATTGACAGCTGTATTGACAGCTTGATCACTGTATTGACAGCTTGATCACTGTATTGTCAGCTTGATCACTGTATTGTTAGCTTGATCACTGTATTGACAGCTGTATTGTCAGCTTGATCACTGTATTGACAGCTGTATTGACAGCTTGATCACTGTATTGTCAGCTTGATCATTGTATTGTCAGCTTGATCACTGTATTGTCAGCTTGATCACTGTATTGTCAGCTTGATCACTGTATTGACAGCTTGATCACTGTATTGACAGCTTGCTCACTGTATTGACAGCTGTAATGACAGCTTGATCACTGTATTGTCAGCTTGATCACTGTATTGTCAGCTTGAACACTGTATTGACAGTTTGATCACTGTATTGACAGCTTGGTCACTGTATTGACAGCTTGAACACTGTATTGACAGCTTGAACACTGTATTGACAGCTTGATCACTGTATTGATAGCTTGAACACTGTATTGACAGCTTGATCACTGTATTGACAGCCAGATCACTGTATTGGCAGCTTGATCACTGTATTGACAGCGTGAACATTGTATTGACAGTTTGATCACTGTATTGACAGCTTGATCACTGTATTGACAGCTTGAACATTGTATTGACAGCTTGAACACTGTATTGATAGCTTGAACACTGTATTGTCAGCTTGATCACTGTAAATTGTCAGCTTGATCACTGTATTGATAGCTTGAACACTGTATTGTCAGCTTGATCACTGTATTGTCAGCTTGAACACTGTATTGACAGTTTGATCACTGTATTGACAGCTTGGTCACTGTATTGACAGCTTGAACACTGTATTGACAGCTTGAACACTGTATTGACAGCTTGATCACTGTATTGATAGCTTGAACACTGTATTGACAGCTTGATCACTGTATTGACAGCTTGCTCACTGTATTGGCAGCTTGATCACTGTATTGACAGCGTGATCACTGTATTGGCAGCTTGATCACTGTATTGACAGCTTGATCATCTGTATTGACAGCTTGATCACTGTATTGGATAGCTTGATCACTGTATTGACAGCTTGATCATTGTATTTACAGCTTGATCACTGTATTGACAGCTTGATCACTGTATTGATAGCTTGATCACTGTATTGATAGCTTGATCACTGTATTGACAGCTTGATCACTGTATTGTCAGCTTGATCACTGTATTGTCAGCTTGATCACTGTATTGGTAGCTTGATCACTGTATTGACAGCTTGATCACTGTATTGATAGCTTGATCACTGTATTGACAGCTTGATCACTGTATTGATAGCTTGATCACTGTATTGTCAGCTTGAACACTGTATTGATAGCTTGATCACTGTATTGACAGCTTGATCACTGTATTGACAGCTTGATCACTGTATTGACAGCTTGATCACTGTATTGACAGCTTGAACACTGTATTGACAGCTTGATCACTGTATTGACAGCTTGATCACTGTATTGATAGCTTGATCACTGTATTGTCAGCTTGATCACTGTATTGTCAGCTTGATCACTGTATTGGTAGCTTGAACACTGTATTGACAGCTTGATCACTGTATTGACAGCTTGATCACTGTATTGACAGCTTGATCACTGTATTGTCAGCTTGATCACTGTATTGACAGCTTGATCACTGTATTGTCAGCATGATCACTGTATTGATAGCTTGATCACTGTATTGTCAGCTTGATCACTGTATTGACAGCTTGATCACTGTATTGTCAGCTTGATCACTGTATTGACAGCTTGATCACTGTACTGTCAGTTTGATCACTGTATTGACAGCTGTATTGACAGCTTGATCACTGTATTGACAGCTGTATTGACAGCTTGATCACTGTATTGACAGCTGTATTGATAGCTTGATCACTGTATTGACAGCTTAATCACTGTATTGTCAGCTTGATCACTGTATTGTCAGCTTAATCACTGTATTGTCAGCTTGGTCACTGTATTGACAGCTGTATTGACAGCTTGATCACTGTATTGACAGCTGTATTGACAGCTTGATCACTGTATTGACAGCTGTATTGTCAGATTGAGCACTGTATTGACAGCTGTATTGTCAGCTTGATCACTGTATTGACAGCTGTATTGACAGCTTGATCACTGTATTGACAGCTTGATCACTGTATTGTCAGCTTGATCACTGTATTGTTAGCTTGATCACTGTATTGACAGCTGTATTGTCAGCTTGATCACTGTATTGACAGCTGTATTGACAGCTTGATCACTGTATTGTCAGCTTGATCATTGTATTGTCAGCTTGATCACTGTATTGTCAGCTTGATCACTGTATTGTCAGCTTGATCACTGTATTGACAGCTTGATCACTGTATTGACAGCTTGCTCACTGTATTGACAGCTGTAATGACAGCTTGATCACTGTATTGTCAGCTTGATCACTGTATTGTCAGCTTGAACACTGTATTGACAGTTTGATCACTGTATTGACAGCTTGGTCACTGTATTGACAGCTTGAACACTGTATTGACAGCTTGAACACTGTATTGACAGCTTGATCACTGTATTGATAGCTTGAACACTGTATTGACAGCTTGATCACTGTATTGACAGCCAGATCACTGTATTGGCAGCTTGATCACTGTATTGACAGCGTGAACATGTATTGACAGTTGATCACTGTATTGACAGCTTGATCACTGTATTGACAGCTTGAACATTGTATTGACAGCTTGAACACTGTATTGATAGCTTGAACACTGTATTGTCAGCTTGATCACTGTATTGTCAGCTTGATCACTGTATTGATAGCTTGAACACTGTATTGTCAGCTTGATCACTGTATTGTCAGCTTGAACACTGTATTGACAGTTTGATCACTGTATTGACAGCTTGGTCACTGTATTGACAGCTTGAACACTGTATTGACAGCTTGAACACTGTATTGACAGCTTGATCACTGTATTGATAGCTTGAACACTGTATTGCCAGCTTGATCACTGTATTGACAGCTTGCTCACTGTATTGGCAGCTTGATCACTGTATTGACAGCGTGATCACTGTATTGGCAGCTTGATCACTGTATTGACAGCTTGATCATTGTATACACTGTATTGACAGCTTGATCACTGTATTGATAGATAGCTTGATCACTGTATTGACAGCTTGATCATTGTATTTACAGCTTGATCACTGTATTGACAGCTTGATCACTGTATTGATAGCTTGATCACTGCATTGACAGCTTCATCACTGTATTGATAGCTTGATCACTGTATTGACAGCTTGATCACTGTATTGTCAGCTTGATCACTGTATTGACAGCTTGATCACTGTATTGACAGCTTGATCACTGTATTGATAGCTTGATCACTGTATTGATAGCTTGATCACTGTATTGATAGCTTGATCACTGTATTGATAGCTTGATCACTATATTGTATTGATAGCTTGATCACTGTATTGATAGCTTGATCACTGTATTGTATTGATAGCTTGATCACTGTATTGATAGCTTGATCACTGTATTGATAGCTTGATCACTGTATTGTCAGCTTGATCACTGTATTGTCAACTTGATCACTGTATTGGTAGCTTGAACACTGTATTGACAGCTTGATCACTGTATTGACAGCTTGATCACTGTATTGACAGCTTGATCACTGTATTGTCAGCTTGATCACTGTATTGACAGCTTGATCACTGTATTGTCAGCATGATCACTGTATTGATAGCTTGATCACTGTATTGTCAGCTTGATCACTGTATTGACAGCTTGATCACTGTATTGTCAGCTTGATCACTGTATTGACAGCTTGATCACTGTACTGTCAGTTTGATCACTGTATTGACAGCTGTATTGATAGCTTGATCACTGTATTGACAGCTTAATCACTGTATTGTCAGCTTGATCACTGTATTGACAGCTGTATTGTAGCTTGATCACTGTATTGACAGCTTGATCACTGTATTGACAGCTTGATCACTGTATTGTCAGCTTGATCACTGTATTGTCAGCTTGATCACTGTATTGACAGCTGTATGACAGCTTGATCACTGTATTGACAGCTGTATTGTCAGCTTGATCACTGTATTGTCAGCTTAATCACTGTATTGTCAGCTTGATCACTGTATTGACAGCTGTATTGACAGCTTGATCACTGTATTGACAGCTGTATTGACAGCTTGATCACTGTATTGACAGCTGTATTGTCAGATTGAGCACTGTATTGACAGCTGTATTGTCAGCTTGATCAATGTATTGACAGCTGTATTGACAGCTTGATCACTGTATTGACAGCTTGATCACTGTATTGTCAGCTTGATCACTGTATTGTTAGCTTGATCACTGTATTGACAGCTGTATTGTCAGCTTGATCACTGTATTGACACTGTATTGACAGCTTGATCACTGTATTGTCAGCTTGATCATGTATTGTCAGCTTGATCACTGTATTGTCAGCTTGATCACTGTATTGTCAGCTTGATCACTGTATTGACAGCTTGATCACTGTATTGACAGCTTGATCACTGTATTGACAGCTGTAATGACAGCTTGATCACTGTATTGTCAGCTTGATCACTGTATTGTCAGCTTGAACACTGTATTGACAGTTGATCACTGTATTGACAGCTTGAACACTGTATTGACAGCTTGAACACTGTATTGACAGCTTGATCACTGTATTGATAGCTTGAACACTGTATTGACAGCTTGATCACTGTATTGACAGCCGATCACTGTATTGGCAGCTTGATCACTGTATTGACAGCTGACATGTATTGACAGTTGATCACTGTATTGACAGCTTGATCACTGTATTGTGTATGACAGCTTGAACACTGTATTGTCAGCTTGATCACTGTATTGTCAGCTTGAACACTGTATTGACAGTTTGATCACTGTATTGACAGCTTGGTCACTGTATTGACAGCTTGAACACTGTATTGACAGCTTGAACACTGTATTGACAGCTTGATCACTGTATTGATAGCTTGAACACTGTATTGACAGCTTGATCACTGTATTGACAGCTTGCTCACTGTATTGGCAGCTTGATCACTGTATTGACAGCGTGATCACTGTATTGGCAGCTTGATCACTGTATTGACAGCTTGATCATTGTATTGACAGCTTGATCACTGTATTGATAGCTTGATTACTGTATTGACAGCTTGATCATTGTATTTACAGCTTGAACACTGTATTGACAGCTTGATCACTGTATTGATAGCTTGATCACTGTATTGATAGCTTGATCACTGTATTGACAGCTTGATCACTGTATTGTCAGCTTGATCACTGTATTGTCAGCTTGATCACTGTATTGGTAGCTTGATCACTGTATTGACAGCTTGATCACTGTATTGAGAGCTTAATCACTGTATTGACAGCTTGATCACTGTATTGATAGCTTGATCACTGTATTGTCAGCTTGAACACTGTATTGATAGCTTGATCACTGTATTGACAGCTTGATCACTGTATTGACAGCTTGATCACTGTATTGACAGCTTGATCACTGTATTGACAGCTTGAACACTGTATTGACAGCTTGATCACTGTATTGATAGTTTGATCACTGTATTGATAGCTTGATCACTGTATTGTCAGCTTGATCACTGTATTGTCAGCTTGATCACTGTATTGGTAGCTTGAACACTGTATTGACAGCTTGATCACTGTATTGACAGCTTGCTCACTGTATTGACAGCTTGATCACTGTATTGTCAGCTTGATCACTGTATTGACAGCTTGATCACTGTATTGTCAGCATGATCACTGTATTGACAGCTTGATCACTGTATTGACACCTGTATTGATAGCTTGATCACTGTATTGACAGCTTAATCACTGTATTGTCAGCTTGATCACTGTATTGTCAGCTTAATCACTGTATTGTCAGCTTGATCACTGTATTGACAGCTGTATTGACAGCTGTATTGACAGCTGTATTGACAGCTTGATCACTGTATTGACAGCTGTATTGTCAGATTGAGCACTGTATTGACAGCTGTATTGTCAGCTTGATCAATGTATTGACAGCTGTATTGACAGCTTGATCACTGTATTGACAGCTGTATTGACAGCTTGATCACTGTATTGACAGCTTGATCACTGTATTGTCAGCTTGATCAATGTATTGTTAGCTTGATCACTGTATTGACAGCTGTATTGTCAGCTTGATCACTGTATTGACAGCTGTATTGACAGCCTGATCACTGTATTGTCAGCTTGATCACTGTATTGTCAGCTTGATCACTGTATTGTCAGCTGTATTGACAGCTTGATCACTGTATTGTCAGCTTGATCACTTTATTGTCAGCTTGATCACTGTATTGACAGCTTGATCACTGTATTGACAGCTTGCTCACTGTATTGACAGCTGTAATGACAGCTTGATCACTGTATTGTCAGCTTGATCACTGTATTGTCAGCTTGAACACTGTATTGATAGTTTGATCACTGTATTGACAGCTTGAACACTGTATTGACAGCTTGAATACTGTATTGACAGCTTGATCACTGTATTGATAGCTTGAACACTGTATTGACAGCTTGATCACTGTATTGACAGCCTGATCACTGTATTGGCAGCTTGATCACTGTATTGACAGCGTGAACATTGTATTGACAGTTTGATCACTGTATTGACAGCTTGATCACTGTATTGACAGCTTGAACATTGTATTGACAGCTTGAACACTGTATTGTCAGCTTGATCACTGTATTGTCAGCTTGAACACTGTATTGACAGTTTGATCACTGTATTGACAGCTTGGTCACTGTATTGACAGCTTGAACACTGTATTGACAGCTTGAACACTGTATTGACAGCTTGATCACTGTATTGATAGCTTGAACACTGTATTGACAGCTTGATCACTGTATTGACAGCTTGCTCACTGTATTGGCAGCTTGATCACTGTATTGACAGCGTGATCACTGTATTGGCAGCTTGATCACTGTATTGACAGCTTGATCATTGTATTGACAGCTTGATCACTGTATTGATAGCTTGATTACTGTATTGACAGCTTGATCATTGTATTTACAGCTTGAACACTGTATTGACTACTTGATCACTGTATTGATAGCTTGATCACTGTATTGATAGCTTGATCACTGTATTGACAGATTGATCACTGTATTGTCAGCTTGATCACTGTATTGTCAGCTTGATCACTGTATTGGTAGCTTGATCACTGTATTGACAGCTTGATCACGGTATTGATAGCTTGATCACTGTATTGACAGCTTGATCACTGTATTGATAGCTTGATCACTGTATTGTCAGCTTGAACACTGTATTGATAGCTTGATCACTGTATTGACAGCTTGATCACTGTATTGACAGCTTGATCACTGTATTGACAGCTTGATCACTGTATTGACAGCTTGAACACTGTATTGACAGCTTGATCACTGTATTGATAGTTTGATCACTGTATTGATAGCTTGATCACTGTATTGTCAGCTTGATCACTGTATTGTCAGCTTGATCACTGTATTGGTAGCTTGAACACTGTATTGACAGCTTGATCACTGTATTGACAGCTTGCTCACTGTATTGACAGCTTGATCACTGTATTGTCAGCTTGATCACTGTATTGACAGCTTGATCACTGTATTGTCAGCTTGATCACTGTATTTATAGCTTGATCACTGTATTGTCAGCTTGATCACTGTATTGACAGCTTGATCACTGTATTGATAGCTTGATCACTGTAATGTCAGCTTGATCACTGTATTGACAGCTTAATCACTGTATTGTCAGCTTGATCACTGTATTGACAGCTGTATTGATAGCTTGATCACTGTATTGTTAGCTTGATCACTGTATTGACAGCTGTATTGACAGCTTGATCACTGTATTGTCAGCTTGATCACTGTATTGACAGCTGTATTGATAGCTTGATCACTGTATTGCCAGCTTGATCATTGTATTGACAGCTTGATCACTGTATTGTCAGCTTAATCACTGTATTGTCAGCTTGATTACTGTATTGACAGCTTGATCCCTGTATTGACAGCTGTATTGTCAGCTTGATCACTGTATTGACAGCTGTATTGTCAGCCTGATCACTATATTGACAGCTGTATTGACAGCTTGATCACTGTATTGACAGCTTGATCAATGTATTGTCAGCTTGATCACTGTATTGTCAGCTTGATCACTGTATTGACAGCTTGATCACTGTATTGACAGCTGTATTGACAGCTTGATCACTGTAGTGTCAGCTTGATCACTGTATTGTCAGCTTGATCACTGTATTGTCAGCTGTATTGACAGCTTGATCACTGTATTGTCAGCTTGATCACAGTATTGTCAGCTTGATCACTGTATTGACAGCTTGATCACTGTATTGACAGCTTGCTCACTGTATTGACAGCTGTATTGACAGCTTGATCACTGTATTGTCAGCTTGATCACTGTATTGACAGCTTGATCACTCTATTGAGAGCTTGATCACTGTATTGTCAGCTTGATCACCGTATTGTCAGCTTGATCACTGTATTGATAGCTTGATCACTGTATTGATAGCTTGATCACTGTATTGTCAGCTTGATCACTTTATTGACAGCTTGATCACTGTATTGACAGCTTGATCACTGTATTGACAGCTTGATCACTGTATTGATAGCTTGATCACTGTATTGACAGCTTGATCACTGTATTGACAGCTTGATCACTGTATTGTCAGCTTGATCACTGTATTGTCAGCTTGATCACTGTATTGACAGCTTGATCACTGTATTGACAGCTTGCTCACTGTATTGACAGCTGTATTGACAGCTTGATCACTGTATTGTCAGCTTGATCACTGTATTGACAGCTTGATCACTCTATTGAGAGCTTGATCACTGTATTGTCAGCTTGATCACCGTATTGTCAGCTTGATCACTGTATTGATAGCTTGATCACTGTATGTAGCTTGATCACTGTATTGAAGCTTGATCACTGTATTGTCAGCTTGATCACTGTATTGACAGCTTGATCACTGTATTGATAGCTTGATCACTGTATTGTATTGACAGCTTGAACACTGTATTGATAGCTTGATCACTGTATTGACAGCTTGATCACTGTATTGTCAGCTTGATCACTGTATTGATAGCTTGATCACTGTATTGACAGCTTATCACTGTATTGATAGCTTGATCACTGTATTGACAGCTTGATCACTGTATTGACAGCTTGATCACTGTATTGACAGCTTGATCACTGTATTGACAGCTTGATCACTGTATTGATAGCTTGATCACTGTATTGACAGCTTGATACTGTATTGATAGCTTGATCACTGTATTGATAGCTTGATCACTGTATTGATAGCTTGATCACTGTATTGATAGCTTGATCACTGTATTGAAGCTGACACTGTATTGATAGCTGATCACTGTATTGACAGCTTGATCACTGTATTGCAGCTTGATCACTGTATTGCAGCTTATCACTGTATTGTCAGCTTATCACTGTATTGTCAGCTTGAACACTGTATTGACAGCTTGATCACTGTATTGACAGCTTGATCACTGTATTGACAGCTGTATTGCAGCTTGATCACTGTATTGATAGCTTGATCACTGTATTGACAGCTTGTCACTGTATTGACAGCTTGATCACTGTATTGAGCTTGATCACTGTATTGACAGCTTGATCACTGTATTGACAGCTTGATCACTGTATTGATAGCTTGATCACTGTATTGACAGCTTGATCACTGTATTGACAGCTTCACTGTATTGACAGCTTGATCACTGTATTGATAGCTTGATCACTGTATTGATAGCTTGATCACTGTATTGACAGCTTGATCACTGTATTGATAGCTTGATCACTGTATTGTATTGACAGCTTGATCACTGTATTGACAGCTTGATCACTGTATTGATAGCTTGAACACTGTATTGATAGCTTGATCACTGTATTGACAGCTTGATCACTGTATTGACAGCTTGATCACTGTATTGATAGCTTGATCACTGTATTGTATTGACAGCTTGATCACTGTATTGTCAGCTTGATCACTGTATTGACAGCTTGATCACTGTATTGATAGCTTGATCACTGTATTGTATTGACAGCTTGAACACTGTATTGATAGCTTGATCACTGTATTGACAGCTTGATCACTGTATTGTCAGCTTGATCACTGTATTGATAGCTTGATCACTGTATTGACAGCTTGATCACTGTATTGATAGCTTGATCACTGTATTGACAGCTTGATCACTGTATTGATAGCTTGATCACTGTATTGACAGCTTGATCACTGTATTGATAGCTTGATCACTGTATTGATAGCTTGATCACTGTATTGATAGCTTGATTACTGTATTGATAGTTGATCACTGTATTGATAGCTTGATCACTTATTGTATTGATAGCGTGATCACTGTATTGTATTGATAGCGTGATCACTGTATTGTATTGATAGCTTGATCACTGTATTGATAGCTTGATCACTGTATTGTATTGATAGCTTGATCACTGTATTGTATTGATAGCTTGATCACTGTATTGTATTGATAGCTTGATCACTGTATTGTATTGATAGCGTGATCACTGTATTGTATTGATAGCGTGATCACTGTATTGTATTGATAGCGTGATCACTGTATTGCCAGCTTGATCACTGTATTGTCAGCTTAATCACTGTATTGTCAGCTTAATCACTGTATTGTCAGCTTGATTACTGTATTGACAGCTGTATTGACAGCTTGATCACTGTATTGACAGCTTGATCACTGTATTGACAGCTGTATTGTCAGCTTGATCACTGTATTGACAGCTGTATTGTCAGCTTGATCACTGTATTGACAGCTGTATTGTCAGCTTGATCACTGTATTGACAGCTGTATTGACAACTTGATCACTGTATTGACAGCTTGATCACTGTATTGTCAGCTTTATCACTGTATTGTCAGCTTGATCACTGTATTGACAGCTGTATTGACAGCTTGATCACTGTATTGTCAGCTTGACCACTGTATTGTCAGCTTGATCACTGTATTGTCAGCTGTATTGACAGCTTGATCACTGTATTGTCAGCTTGATCACTGTATTGTCAGTTTGATCACTGTATTGACAGCTTGATCACTGTATTGACAGCTTGCTCACTGTATTGACAGCTTGATCACTGTATTGTCAGCTTGATCACTGTATTGACAGCTTGATCACTGTATTGACAGCTTGGTCACTGTATTGATAGCTTGATCACTGTATTGACAGCTTGATCACTGTATTGACAGCTTGATCACTGTATTGATAGCTTGATCACTGTATTGATAGCTTGATCACTGTATTGATAGCTTGATCACTGTATTGACAGCTTCATCACTGTATTGATAGCTTGATCACTGTATTGTAAGCTTGATCACTGTATTGACAGCTTGTCACTGTATTGAAGCTTGATCACTGTATTGACAGCTTGATCACTGTATTGACAGCTTGATCACTGTATTGATAGCTTGATCACTGTATTGATAGCTTGATCACTGTATTGACAGCTTGATCACTGTATTGACAGCTTGATCACTGTATTGATAGCTTGAACACTGTATTGTATTGAGAGCTTGATCACTGTATTGTCAGCTTGATCACTGTATTGACAGCTTGATCACTGTATTGATAGCTTGATCACTGTATTGTATTGACAGCTTGAACACTGTATTGATAGCTTGATCACTGTATTGACAGCTTGATCACTGTATTGTCAGCTTGATCACTGTATTGATAGCTTGATCACTGCATTGACAGCTTCATCACTGTATTGATAGCCTGATCACTGTATTGACAGCTTGATCACCGTATTGATAGCTTGATCACTGTATTGACAGCTTGATCACTGTATTGACAGCTTGATCACTGTATTGATAGCTTGATCACTGTATTGATAGCTTGATTACTGTATTGATAGTTGATCACTGTATTGATAGCTTGATCACTATATTGTATTGATAGCGTGATCACTGTATTGTATTGATAGCGTGATCACTGTATTGTATTGATAGCGTGATCACTGTATTGTATTGATAGCGTGATCACTGTATTGCCAGCTTGATCACTGTATTGTCAGCTTGATCACTGTATTGTCAGCTTAATCACTGTATTGTCAGCTTAATCACTGTATTGTCAGCTTGATTACTGTACTGACAGCTGTACTGACAGCTTGATCACTGTATTGACAGCTTGATCACTGTATTGACAGCTGTATTGTCAGCTTGATCACTGTATTGACAGCTGTATTGTCAGCTTGATCACTGTATTGACAGCTGTATTGTCAGCTGTATTGACAGCTTGATCACTGTATTGACAGCTTGATCACTGTATTGACAGCTTGATCACTGTATTGACAGCTTGGTCACTGTATTGATAGCTTGATCACTGTATTGACAGCTTGATCACTGTATTGACAGCTTGATCACTGTATTGATAGCTTGATCACTGTATTGATAGCTTGATCACTGTATTGATAGCTTGATCACTGTATTGACAGCTTGATCACTGTATTGATAGCTTGATCACTGTATTGTATTGACAGCTTGATCACTGTATTGACAGCTTGATCACTGTATTGATAGCTTGAACACTGTATTGATAGCTTGATCACTGTATTGACAGCTTGATCACTGTATTGATAGCTTGAACACTGTATTGTATTGAGAGCTTGATCACTGTATTGTCAGCTTGATCACTGTATTGACAGCTTGATCACTGTATTGATAGCTTGATCACTGTATTGTATTGACAGCTTGAACACTGTATTGATAGCTTGATCACTGTATTGACAGCTTGATCACTGTATTGTCAGCTTGATCACTGTATTGATAGCTTGATCACTGCATTGACAGCTTCATCACTGTATTGATAGCCTGATCACTGTATTGACAGCTTGATCACCGTATTGATAGCTTGATCACTGTATTGACAGCTTGATCACTGTATTGACAGCTTGATCACTGTATTGATAGCTTGATCACTGTATTGATAGCTTGATTACTGTATTGATAGTTTGATCACTGTATTGATAGCTTGATCACTATATTGTATTGATAGCGTGATCACTGTATTGTATTGATAGCGTGATCACTGTATTGTATTGATAGCGTGATCACTGTATTGATAGCTTGATCACTGTATTGTATTGATAGCTTGATCACTGTATTGTATTGATAGCGTGATCACTGTATTGATAGCGTGATCACTGTATTGTATTGATAGCGTGATCACTGTATTGTATTGATAGCGTGATCACTGTATTGATAGCTTGATCACTGTATTGTATTGATAGCGTGATCACTGTATTGTATTGATAGCTTGATCACTGTATTGATAGCTTGATCACTGTATTGTATTGATAGCTTGATCACTGTATTGTATTGATAGCTTGATCACTGTATTGTATTGATAGCGTGATCACTGTATTGTATTGATAGCTTGATCACTGTATTGTATTGATAGCTTGATCACTGTATTGTATTGATAGCGTGATCACTGTATTGTATTGATAGCGTGATCACTGTATTGTATTGATAGCGTGATCACTGTATTGCCAGCTTGATCACTGTATTGTCAGCTTAATCACTGTATTGTCAGCTTAATCACTGTATTGTCAGCTTGATTACTGTATTGACAGCTGTATTGACAGCTTGATCACTGTATTGACAGCTTGATCACTGTATTGACAGCTGTATTGTCAGCTTGATCACTGTATTGACAGCTGTATTGTCAGCTTGATCACTGTATTGACAGCTGTATTGTCAGCTTGATCACTGTATTGACAGCTGTATTGACAACTTGATCACTGTATTGACAGCTTGATCACTGTATTGTCAGCTTTATCACTGTATTGTCAGCTTGATCACTGTATTGACAGCTGTATTGACAGCTTGATCACTGTATTGTCAGCTTGACCACTGTATTGTCAGCTTGATCACTGTATTGTCAGCTGTATTGACAGCTTGATCACTGTATTGTCAGCTTGATCACTGTATTGTCAGTTTGATCACTGTATTGACAGCTTGATCACTGTATTGACAGCTTGCTCACTGTATTGACAGCTTGATCACTGTATTGTCAGCTTGATCACTGTATTGACAGCTTGATCACTGTATTGACAGCTTGATCACTGTATTGATAGCTTGATCACTGTATTGACAGCTTGATCACTGTATTGACAGCTTGATCACTGTATTGATAGCTTGATCACTGTATTGATAGCTTGATCACTGTATTGATAGCTTGATCACTGTATTGATAGCTTGATCACTGTATTGACAGCTTCATCACTGTATTGATAGCTTGATCACTGTATTGTATTGACAGCTTGATCACTGTATTGACAGCTTGATCACTGTATTGATAGCTTGAACACTGTATTGATAGCTTGATCACTGTATTGACAGCTTGATCACTGTATTGACAGCTTGATCACTGTATTGATAGCTTGAACACTGTATTGTATTGAGAGCTTGATCACTGTATTGTCAGCTTGATCACTGTATTGACAGCTTGATCACTGTATTGATAGCTTGATCACTGTATTGTATTGACAGCTTGAACACTGTATTGATAGCTTGATCACTGTATTGACAGCTTGATCACTGTATTGTCAGCTTGATCACTGTATTGATAGCTTGATCACTGCATTGACAGCTTCATCACTGTATTGATAGCCTGATCACTGTATTGACAGCTTGATCACCGTATTGATAGCTTGATCACTGTATTGACAGCTTGATCACTGTATTGACAGCTTGATCACTGTATTGATAGCTTGATCACTGTATTGATAGCTTGATTACTGTATTGATAGTTTGATCACTGTATTGATAGCTTGATCACTATATTGTATTGATAGCGTGATCACTGTATTGTATTGATAGCGTGATCACTGTATTGTATTGATAGCGTGATCACTGTATTGTATTGATAGCGTGATCACTGTATTGCCAGCTTGATCACTGTATTGTCAGCTTGATCACTGTATTGTCAGCTTAATCACTGTATTGTCAGCTTAATCACTGTATTGTCAGCTTGATTACTGTATTGACAGCTGTATTGACAGCTTGATCACTGTATTGACAGCTTGATCACTGTATTGACAGCTGTATTGTCAGCTTGATCACTGTATTGACAGCTGTATTGTCAGCTTGATCACTGTATTGACAGCTGTATTGTCAGCTGTATTGACAGCTTGATCACTGTATTGACAGCTTGATCACTGTATTGTCAGCTTGATCACTGTATTGTCAGCTTGATCACTGTATTGACAGCTGTATTGACAGCTTGATCACAGTATTGTCAGCTTGACCACTGTATTGTCAGCTTGATCACTGTATTGTCAGCTGTATTGAAATCTTGATCACTGTATTGTCAGCTTGATCACTGTATTGTCAGTTTGATCACTGTATTGACATCTTGATCACTGAATTGACAGCTTGCTCACTGTATTGACAGCTTGATCACTGTATTGTCAGCTTGATCACTGTATTGACAGCTTGATCACTGTATTGACAGCTTGGTCACTGTATTGATAGCTTGATCACTGTATTGACAGCTTGATCACTGTATTGACAGCTTGATCACTGTATTGATAGCTTGATCACTGTATTGACAGCTTGATCACTGTATTGACAGCTTGATCACTGTATTGATAGCTTGATCACTGTATTGATAGCTTGATCACTGTATTGATAGCCTGATCACTGTATTGACAGCTTCATCACTGTATTGATAGCTTGATCACTGTATTGTATTGACAGATTGATCACTGTATTGACAGCTTGATCACTGTATTGATAGCTTGAACACTGTATTGATAGCTTGATCACTGTATTGACAGCTTGATCACTGTATTGACAGCTTGATCACTGTATTGATAGCTTGATCACTGTATTGTATTGAGAGCTTGATCACTGTATTGTCAGCTTGATCACTGTATTGACAGCTTGATCACTGTATTGATAGCTTGATCACTGTATTGTATTGACAGCTTGAACACTGTATTGATATCTTGATCACTGTATTGACAGCTTGATCATTGTATTGTCAGCTTGATCACTGTATTGATAGCTTGATCACTGCATTGACAGCTTCATCACTGTATTGATAGCTTGATCGCTGTATTGACAGCTTGATCACTGTATTGATAGCTTGATCACTGTATTGACAGCTTGATCACTGTATTGACAGCTTGATCACTGTATTGATAGTTTGATCACTGTATTGACAGCTTGATCACTGTATTGATAGTTTCATCACTGTATTGACAGCTTGATCACTGTATTGACAGCTTGAACACTGTATTGACAGCTTGATCACTGTATTGACAGCTTGAACACTGTATTGACAGCTTGAACACTGTATTGACAGCTTGATCACTGTATTGATAGCTTGATCACTGTATTGACAGCTTGAACACTGTATTGACAGCTCGATCACTGTATTGATAGCTTGATCACTGTATTGACAGCTTGATCACTGTATTGACAGCTTGAACACTGTATTGACAGCTTGAACACTGTATTGACAGCTCGATCACTGTATTGATAGCTTCATCACTGTATTGACAGCTTGATCACTGTATTGACAGCTTGAGCACTGTATTGATAGCTTGAACACTGTATTGACAGCTCGATCACTGTATTGATAGCTTGATCACTGTATTGATAGCGTGATCACTGTATTGATTTGATAGCTTGATCACTGTATTGTATTGATAGCGTGATCACTGTATTGTATTGATAGCGTGATCACTGTATTGTATTGATAGCTTGATCACTGTATTGTATTGATAGCTTGATCACTGTATTGTATTGATAGCGTGATCACTGTATTGTATTGATAGCTTGATCACTGTATTGATAGCGTGATCACTGTATTGTATTGATAGCGTGATCACTGTATTGTATTGATAGCTTGATCACTGTATTGATAGCTTGATCACTGTATTGTATTGATAGCTTGATCACTGTATTGATAGCGTGATCACTGTATTGTATTGATAGCTTGATCACTGTATTGTATTGATAGCTTGATCACTGTATTGTATTGATAGCTTGATCACTGTATTGTATTGATAGCTTGATCACTGTATTGATAGCGTGATCACTGTATTGTATTGATAGCGTGATCACTGTATTGTATTGATAGCTTGATCACTGTATTGTATTGATAGCTTGATCACTGTATTGTATTGATAGCTTGATCACTGTATTGTATTGATAGCTTGATCACTGTATTGATAGCGTGATCACTGTATTGTATTGATAGCGTGATCACTGTATTGTATTGATAGCTTGATCACTGTATTGTATTGATAGCTTGATCACTGTATTGTATTGATAGCTTGATCACTGTATTGTATTGATAGCTTGATCACTGTATTGATAGCGTGATCACTGTATTGTATTGATAGCGTGATCACTGTATTGTATTGATAGCTTGATCACTGTATTGTATTGATAGCTTGATCACTGTATTGTATTGATAGCTTGATCAC